>JARQOD010000002.1:56145882-56324280 GCA_033576555.1 Oophaga sylvatica
ACTCACTATACCACTTTTTGGGGCGCTAGCTTATCTAATTCAATCTCTCCATTTTGGCTTTCCTGCAGGGTGATTTTTTTTTACTCTTAGCGATCTCTTCCATCAGGCGAAGCTCTGAGAGGTGGCTCTCCCCAGTCATTTTCCTTCGGCACCCTTTTTTTCCCTAGCATGTTCACCGCCTTCCACCTTAACGAGAAGGACACTGCGCGTCATAAGGTTGTGGCGCATGTCTTGATGTCAAGATATTGCGACCTTACAACACGCAGTGATATCTGAGGCCTAGACGAGACCAGAAGTTCTAGGCTAAAGTAAAGAGGCCAGAGATGCAGCGAGCTACTGTGGAAAAAAGAGGACTGTATGGCAAGCAGCTGGGAGGCTGGAGAGGTACTTGTTTTTTTTACCAATGCTCACCTCATCAGTCACCTCTCCGTGCTGCCTACTATCAGGTCCTCTTCTTTTCACCACTGGACATGGCTTCTTATCTGTCATTTCGCTGTATCATCCTATATGGGATCGAAGACTTACCACAATGCTTCTGATGAATCTGTTCTCTCATTGGGAAAACACGTCAAGGCAGTAAAATGTGTAACACCTGTGCCCGCGTGGGGCTCCCGCTGGGGTCCCCATCCCCACGCTGTGGTGCCCGTACCTCCGCGGGGCCCCCCCGTCGGGGATCCCGCTCTCCGTCTGCTTCCTGCTGCCCTGTCTCGGCTCTCTTCCCTGCTCCTGCTTCCTGGCGCACGGCCATCACATCCCCAGGTATGACGCTTAGGTTATGCTCGCTCTCACGGTCTCTTAAAGAGACAGCGTGCATTTTTCAAAAATGTTGTTAACCTATAATATTCTTGTGTGTGGTATTTCTGGCCCCTCTGCCATACAGAGGGCACTGGAGCAACAAGTGTTTCCTGTTGCTAGTTTCCGGTTCTGTGTTCTGACGTGCCTGTGATCTGCTGTGCTTTTCCAGTTTCCTGCCAGTACCCAGCTAATACTGTTCTTCTTCTCAGACTACCTGCGGCTTACTACGCTATACCCGTGACGACACCAGTGCTGCCTGTACATGTTCCATTCTGCTCAGCCGTCCGTCACTTCGTTACCTACAATGACGTCAGTACTGCCTGTGCCAGCTCAGTCCCATGCTCCCCCTTCCCGCCAGTCAAGTTCAACACTACCTGTTATCCCTGCCTGTTCACCTGTTCCGCTGGGCCAGCTTCCACGTGTCCGGGGTCTAACTGGAGGTAGCACCTGAGTCCCCTGGGCATTCCAATCTGACCCTGTTTGAGGGGTCTTACTACGGGTGTCTGGGGCTCGCATAGCCACCCCCCCTTCAGAGCCCCCGGTCCGTGGTCCCGCGGTTCCACAAAAATAGCAATAAACAAATGTGCACTGCAACACCTGTGCCTCCGCTTCAATTCGTTGCAAAATGGTTTTGTAAACATGTACTTCTTTTTATCTTATGGGGGTATGTTGAATTATTATACAGCACATTATATGCTGTCCTGTTTGTTATTACTATAGCTTTATCAATAGGCTCTGAAATTATTTATTGTTATTTTGCCTTTTCTAGCCTTTAGATGCCTTATTAGCAAATAATAGGGCGCAGCCTGCGCTGAGTGGGGTCACCATTATGTAATTTTAGGGTGCTAACCTTTGTGGGTCAGGGAGGGGCAACTAGTATTAGGGTCTTATGGGCATAAAGTATGTGCTCTTCCCCTTCCTACCCTATTGTTTTTTAAGGGTATCTTTTAAGGGAGTCTTTTTATGTACAGTTTTGTGGTGTTATTTGGTTGTTTTTAGTGCATCAATCTAATAAAGATTTACACATTTTTAAAGAATTTTTCTATTGCTATATATTTTTGGATTTTTAGATACCCTTATATAGTTTATCCCATTTTCTCTGTGAATATATAGTTAAAGCCTCCCAAAACTTCCCAGAAAGCAACTGTTACAGAAGGCTTTCTGTGCATTACACTGGGTGTGGCCTGAAAAATAGACATGACAGTGTAATAAAGATTTACTGCATTATGGATTTTCTTGCAGGGCAACTTCCAAAAGTTGACAAGTATTGTACACTCTGTTCCACATGCATCATTGGGAAAATCTTCCTCTGATTGTACCCAGCACACAGAGCCGTTTTGAACCTACTGTATGTTGTATAAGACTGATTCACATAAATACAAATTAATTGGAAGCAGATTTATGGAAATATTGCAGTAGAAGGGAAGAGAGATGGCTAGCCAGATGCTAACTTGCATTTGAGCAAGCTTAGCCACTACCCTGGAGGCTGGAAACATAGGCAACTGAGAGCACAAGGAGAGGGATCAGAAAATTCCCACAATAATACACGCAAAATGAAATAAAACCAAATGCAAAGATTAATTTTGAGAGATGAGCAAATATTTTGAAATTGGAATTGTTAACCACCTGTGTTGGATCCAATCTTTGCTTCACTCACCACCGGTCCTCTAAACTCTTCTGTTCTCCACATCGAGCTTTGCAGATGGCCCAGCGTGATCCCATGGGACCTATATAAGGCTCACCAAGACTCACGCTTGTGTCTTGTGTGAGGCAATGACTGGTGTCACAAGTAAGCGTCGCTGTGTGTCTACCCCCCAGGATGCGCACGGAGGCGTATTGAGGCCATGGGAGTGTATTGCAGTCACAGGCGTAGCTGTGGTTGCAATGCAGAATAAAAGTGAGCATAGGTCTTGGACATGCTGGTTGTCCAAGGCATATTTAGGGAAAACATAGTAACATAGCTAGCAAGGCTGAAAAAAGACATTTGTCCATCCAGTTCAGCCTATATTCCTTCAGAATAAATCCCCAGATCTACGTCCTTCTAATGAACCTAATAAGTGTAGGATACAATATTGTTACGCTCCAGGAAGACATCCAGGCCTCTCTTGAACCCCTCGACTGAGTTCGCCATTACCACCTCCTCAGGCAAGGAATTCCAGATTCTCATTGCCCTAACAGTAAAGAATCCTCTTCTATTTTGGTGGAAAAACCTTCTCTCCTCCAGACGCAGAGAATACCCACTTGTGATCTGCTCTGGGTTTTTGTGTTTTGGAATGGACTACAGGATGGTAGTGTTGCAGTCCGTTTGATTTCCGTCCTGGGTTTTCAATGTGGCCTACGGCCACAGATTCCAGTTAAAAGCCCTGCAGTTAAGAGTTTGGGTATGTCAGGGTCAGTGTCAGTGTTAGTTTGGTCTGGCAAACGTGAAGAGCAGAAGGCTCTGTAAAGCTGTGTGAGGCAACACAGGAAAGCGGAGCTCAAAGGCATGGTACCCACAGCGTCCGCAGCATCCACGGCGGTGCAGTCACCCTAGGAAACCGATCTCGGAGGTAGACTGTCCTGTGCGTGGCAAGGATTTGGAGGTGGACTGTCTCCTCTGGAGGATATGTGCCCAGCTGCAAACCGGAGGTGTACTGTCTTGTTCCCGGCTGCTATCCGGAGGTGGACTGTCCTGTTTCTTGGCTGCAAACCAGAGGATATCATGTGCTGTGTTTTGCTGTGAGTTGAACATTAAAGAGACTTTTGTTTTGAACTTTGATGGGTCACTGCCTCATCACTGCTCAGAGTGGATACCGCTGCACAACACTTGATATTAAGACTTTTAGTTTTTCTGTACAAAGTTCTCTGTCTGCGGTATCCAGGACGTGTTCTGGGTGCCTGCAGCTTCCAGCATCTCGGTTATCTGTCTGCCTGCGGCTTCCAGTACCTCAGCTTCCTGCTTGTGGCTTCCAGTACCTCAGCTTCCTGCTTGTGGCTTCCAGTACCTCACCTACCTGTCACCTAGCAGCTTCCAGTACCTCAACTATGTGTCTGCAGGCGGTTTCCAATAGCTCAACTACCTGTTTGCCTGTGGCTTCCATATCTCAGCTATCTGTCTGCGACTTCCAGTGTCTTTACTACCCGCTTCCCTCGTGCCTCACCTGCCTATTGCACTGATACCCATGGCCTGTGTGCTCACCCAGACCTTGGACTTGGAGGATTCACCTCTCCAGGTGAACGTAACAAGAATTCTAGAGCTTTCACAATTATTTTTGACAAAATTTAAGTATTCCAATTGTCTTTAATAGATGTATAGTATTTCAAGAAGGAAAAAAGCGCAAATAGGGTCTTATCCCACAGATTTAAGGCAATATATTGTTTTGTGTGGCATTTCCTGAAGAAGGGGTCATTAAAGACCCTGAAACGCGTTGAATAAACCACCATTACCAACTCATCAAGTTTGGAATTGTATTGTTGCGGCAGCGCAGAAAGTATCCACACACCTCTTATACATTGTTTTAATAGATGTATATAACACTCTAAAGTCTCATAGGAATGTATCCAATCCCTTTAAAGCTTTTTAAAGCAAATACAGCCTTAATAATATCAAATTGACCTCAACATGGCTATGGGTAAACAGATGGCAACCATTCTTCACTACTGTGCTGTCACACATTATCTGTCCCATTTCATCCAAAGTTTATGGCTTTTTCTATTTCTTTCTGCAATAGCTTCTTCTGTGGCCTCGCTGCTAACACTCTCGCACCTCTCCAGTCCATCCTTAACTCTGCTGCCCCACTAATCCACCTCTCTACTACCTATTCCTCCACTTCTCTCCTCTGCAAATACCTTCACTGGCTCCCAATTCTCCAATATATCCAGTTCAAATGACTAACATTGACCTACAAAGCCGTCCATAATCAATCTCCTCCTATCTTCGAACTAATTTCCTGATATCTTCCCACACGTCCTCCCAAAATCTTCTTCTCTCCTCTACTCTTATACGTTCCTAACCCAATTGCCTCCAAAACATCTTTCCAGTATCCGACATCCCTTGAATTCTATGCCCCAACATGTCTGATTATTCAGCACATTCGGAACTTTCAGACGGAACTTGAAAAAAGTCATGTGAACCTTCTCTGGTTGATGCAATCTTCTGCAATCTGTAAAAATGGCTGTGGACATTTATCGCCGGTCACATCGGGTTCAGTGGATTTCTAAAAATTAGACACAAATGTCATTCTCATCTCAATTCATTTCCACAATTCTCCAAGTGTATCTAGTTTCCCAGTTATTTCCAACTATGTAGAAGTCTTTTTACTTCCAGGATGCATTCCCAGAAAGGAAGACGACAATACAGGACGTATTTGTTGGTCCTGCTGAATGTTTCATTTGTTGTCACATTATTGATTGTTTCCCAACATATTTATTCTGTTCAAACGCAGAATTTAGAGGAAATGCCATTGTTTACTTGTTACACTTACAATGGCTATTCCCACGTGAAAGAAAAGTGCAGTCGTGGGACCCCAATTTAGGATCATGAGGGAGGAAACTGCTTTACAGGTTCCCAACCAGAACTTGTCTGCCTGTCCGAATACTATTCCTGCTGTGCTAAAAACCACCCGTGGGTACCAGTCTCTTGCATTGTAGCATATTGACCCCATTATTGCACAGACCAGTGGCTTATTGTGTACAGAATAATGGAGAATTGATAGAAAAAAAGTAAAACAGGAAAACATCGCTTTTAATAACAATCATCCAAATTTAATCTTTTTCTTAAGAAATCCAGGTTACAAAAACAAAAAAAAATAACATATCCAATCCCCAGACACGTGCAAAAATAAGAATATTCTATAAATTGTTAATACAATTTTCAATATTAATTAAAATGCCACCTTAAAATATGAAAAATATATACAATATACATAGGATATGCTACCACGGAATAACAAGATATTGTATTGCAATAAAGAGACCCTGAAATAAGTATATTTAACATAGAACAATGTTAACGTATATTGACTGTTATCACTCTATAAATAAGTCATTTCTGACATCGGACATTAAATAAGTTATATATTGACCTATGAGTTTATATGAAATGAATATACACAACTGTATTAAGTTAATGGAAAGTTTCCTTCCAGTTCACAGTGTAAGCTTCATGGGTCGTTAATGTTGCCTGTTTAATTATATCGTGAAAAATGGCCACCCTCAAAACTACTAGTGATTGAATTTACTTCTATTTCAAGTAATTAAAGGACAGAAAGCCAAAATTTGGAAGTAGACAGGTAAGAAGTAGCGGTGTGTTCACACTATCATTGAGCTTCTCCAGGACTCCAAAAATATGGCTTTTTTTTCTTTCTTTTCAGCTGTAATTCCAGACAGAGCCTATGGCCAAGAGAGGCGCTGTTTATGGAAAAAAAAATAACATTTTTCCAGATCAGTGTCAAATGGAAAGTTTATGAACCCCATTGTACTTTAATATTTTAGAATCTGTTATCCAACAAATCTATTCATAACTAAAGGGATTGTACCAACTTAGCAAGTTGTCACCAATTTGCAGAATAACTTGCTAATCGTTGAAGGTCCCATCACTGGACCCCCACCAATCTCATGTATGAGGCTTTGATGTACCCCTTTTTAAAGTAGTCATGGCCATCCACGCCTTAGCACCTCCGCTCCATTCCTTCTCCATTAAACTATCAGAGATAGACAACCCCCAGTGATCAGCAAGTGATTACTTGAAAATAACTTGCTAAATTGAGAGAAACCCTTTAATCAACATTAGTTTAGTACAATATCATTAATTTGATCCCTTTACATCATTAGTGTTTTTCTTGTGTCACTAATGGAGCTTGTCAGCTGTCTTGTGACTACATAAAGAAATATTAGTCTGACCAATAACAATCTAGTCCACACAAATCGAAGGCGCTATATAGAAGGTTATGTGCTACAAAACATTCCTGTAATTTCACATTTTCCTTCTAGTAGAGCAAGGCAT
Source organism: Oophaga sylvatica (assembly GCA_033576555.1). NCBI lineage: Eukaryota > Metazoa > Chordata > Amphibia > Anura > Dendrobatidae > Oophaga > Oophaga sylvatica. The sequence continues at coordinate 56,152,661 of JARQOD010000002.1, forward strand.
GTGTCTTTCACAAAAAAAAAAGATAAGGAAAGCCGTAACAACAAGCCATTATTCATATTATTAAATCATTAAATCGACCTAAAATACTTAATCTATTTCAGACAGCAGATTACTAGACTCGGGTATAAGGACCTTTCGTCCTGAAATGCGTCAAATCGTGCTTAAAAGGTTATGGCAACAAAAAAGTCCCCTTAGTGGTCCTCTTCTCATACAACTTCTACAATTTAATATAAGTGATTGTTACTTCTGATTGTTCATTGTCTGGTTCATAAAATACATTCCAATTAGGAAACTCTGAATTGAAAAGGGCTGCCCTGATTCAGACTCTCCGAAGCAGAGCGCAGCTTCAAAGAGTTTCTCTATCTCTGGAGGACCCACCATGTGCATACATTCTGAGGGCAGCCCATTGTTTTAGTTCAGAACTGTGTAATGCTTCATTTCTCCTCCGAGGTGCTGCAGGGAAATTAAACACAAGCTGTCATGCCTTTCCCATAGGTTACAGCTGATTGCAAATAGTCCCAGAAGCGAGAAATCAACTTCCAATCAAGGGATCCTTCTAAGGGTGCCAAACATATTTAAGTAAAGATGTCAACCACCAATTCTTTCCGGACCAGCCCAATTATCTTATGTGTTTAAGGTCCTTCTGACCATTCCCCCAAAAAAGATGTTGACGGAAAGAGAGCTCAAACATGTAAAATTTCAATGAATTATCGCTTGAGGTATCTTACGCACCTCTCCACATTAAAAACACATGTATGCTCACCTGAACTGAGCATGCATATGTATGGTGGAGGAGTTGGGAGGATCAGACATGATTGTTCTGCTGATATTTATTCAAAGTATATGGGCGCCCTGCCAGAAATGGATTGTCCAAAGTGGATGAGTCTGAAAAATATGGTCAGGACACCCAACATATAATCATGTGTGGCTAGCCTTCCTTTATTTAAGAACCCTAAGCTTTTTACAAAAGCCATCTCAGGTAGTCACCGTGCTAATATCCAGTACTTCCATCTTGGAATGGCACAACAAAATTCCATGTTGTCTCTCTAGGTCACACATTCGGTGGACTCTCACCCACCTCCAGATACTACATTATCGCCACCTGAACATCACAATATGAGATCCATAGATCCTAGAGACCTTGAATGTTATCGGTACAAACGTGAACTGATCGGGTACAGATCAGGGTCTTTCATTTCCAAAACCTACGTGTCCCATATTCATACTTTCACAAGATTCCGCACGTTTTTTTAAGAGCTGGATGACAAAGTAGTTTATTTTATTAAATGGGAAAACATTAAGTCATGCCCCAAGTCTACAGATTTCTGAAGAATTCCATCTTGTGTGTCTACTCTGTTTCTGTTTTCTGTCAATCCCATTCTTCCTGTCCCCTTTTCCACAAATATTCTATTTAAGGACTTGTTTATTTTGGATTAGTGCCGTAACGAAATGAATCCAAAAACAAGCTCCGTACAAGATATTTATAGGCTCCGCACCGTTCAGACGGCTCGGAAGCCTTAGCGCTCTTAAAGGAGATCTGTCAGAAATTGCTTTGATATCGGTATAGTGATGTCATCAACTTCTTTATTCCATGAAAATGCAGAGAGGGAAACACAAAGGATTAGGGCTGCATGGTAACTGACGATAATGGCGCATATCCTTTGAAAGTAGGAGAAATTTTGGTCATGAGTTTACTTGTTTTCCATATACAACTCTAATCTCGTCCAAAGGCCGTGTCTAGAATGGCATGTTAGGACAATGTAGAAAGCGGTCAAAGGAGCGCAAAGAACACAAGGACAAGGTAGTAATTTCTTAAGCCCAAGTTAATTTTAAGCCCTAAATAATGTGTTTCCATAATACGGGGGGCATATATATGTGATCAGTCAGTAATTTTATAGAAGGCCAGTGCTCATTGATAAAAAATAAATTCAGAAAGGGAAAAATTTTTGTTTTTGGGGAGGTTAAGAATATAGGGAAATAAGTCCAGAACTTTATCATTTTGGACCCAATTTTATTCTCCAGAATATAGAAACTCAGGAAAAAAGTTAAAAGCAAAATCTTGCCTAAAGATATTTGTATGCATGTGTCATCATACAACAGTAAGGCTGAGTTCCCGTGTCCATTAATCATCGGTTTCAAACTGATAGAAAACAAAAAACTGGATACGCTTCAAACTGACCCCAAACCGATGCCTTAAAAACTGATCTGTTCACATTGAATTCAATGATTTAACAAACGTGTCCTGCAGCAATCATTTCATCTTAGCAGGACAAATAAAATGATTAGTGATAAACAAATCATTGGAAATAAATGAACGGATCAGTTTTTAGTGCGTCAGTTTCATACCGATCAGTTTTTTTTTGTTTATTTGTTTGGGGTTTTTTTTGTTTTCGAGAGAATTGGACCAATTACGCAAATCACACTTTAATCAAACTCTGATCAAAGTGCAATTATAGTGTGACCTGATTGTCTCGAATGAGAAAATGGACAGAAAAATTCTTCATTCTGTCACTCCGTGAAAGTTGGACTGCACTCAGATGTCATCCGAGTGCAGTCTGATGGTTCCCACAGACTCATTGACTTGCATGGGCGAGTGCGATCTGAATATTGGATCAAACTAGGACATGCAGCGGTTTTTTTCTTTGGACGGGCTCAATCCGTGGAAAAAAACGGATGTGTGCACGGCCCCAAAGAATAACATTAGTCCAAATGCGATCTAATGTTTTGTCGGATCGCACTCGGACTTCAAGTAGGGCCATGTGCACAAGGCCTTTACCTGGTGATTACTGGACACGTGAGCTCAGCAGAAGAAGTTAGTCACACCTTTGGTCTTCAGCGTATTACTCAGTGCATTGCCAAATATTTTAATTACATTTTATATTAAAATATTAAAGACATTATGTACAATCATCTAAAATAAAAAAAAACATACAAAAGTATAGATTATTCTTAAATATTTGCTGGCTTTTTACAATATAATAGTTCTCTGATACGACTACAGAGAACGCATATATGTACAATATAGACAGGCTTTTCAATCTGGAAATAACTATCGCCATTGAGGGGGGAAGAAAATGAAAAATCTCCACTGAGTGGAGTCTCAGATATCGTCCACAGCATCCAAAGTATTGTCACAAATTGATTTGTTCCTTAAATGATCCAACCGAACAACTCTAGAAGAGTTTTTATCAATAACTTTGGCTTGTATGAAAAGATTTGATGCGGAACATACAGTATGTACATTATAAAAGTATGCTGTTAGTATTTGGCGCTCATTGTTCCTGGCTGATCATTGTTCTATTGTGTCTCGAATTAAAGACGAGTAGAATAAGTTAATATTTCGATAAACGACAGCTGCCGTCCAGGCTGAAGATCGCAGTTTTCTAACTTACTTAGTATGTGCTATATAATTATTTCCAGTATTGAATGGTTAGTGAATAAGCACCATTTACCAAGTTCAGCACCACTGCACCATCTCAAACCCCAGCTAAAGAAAAGTCCACCTGAATAAAGCCTTGATGCACACAACAAAAACAGTGGTGGACTTCTGGTGACCTTACATGTGGCCACCGAAAAGGTCTCTATGACCTCCTGATAAATAATCTTACAGAGTTATCTTACTTGGTGTCTGCCCAGTGGTTGATCACGTGGCACCAATACACCATCTCAAACCCCAGCTAAACAAAAGTCCACCTACAACAAAAACAATGGTGGACTTCTGGTGACCTGTAGCTACATGTGGCCACCAAAAAGGTCTTCTATGACCTCCTGATAAATTTTCTTACAGAGTTGTCTTACTTGGTGTCTGCCCAGTGATTGATCACATGGCCAACACCCTGTGTGGGGTCGTAGGACAATGAGACTCTAAACAGCATGATCAGCCAAGAAGGGATCTGGTGCTTCTCTGTAAAATCCTTCACTTTTGAAGCCATACAAACATATACTATGATGCCAATATCATATCTTATATGTATTTATACACAATCCCAGAAGACAACATGAAATCCTTTAATAAATATACTTTTTATCCCCAAGCAGTATAGACACTGTGATCCATCAACATCTTCTGGAGATCCGATTGACATTTCATAACCAGATTAGGTTCTGATGGAAGTTCTCCTGCCATGGTTTTGAGTGTGTGAACAATATATGCTGCCATGTATTTTAAAGCATTAAATAATTTAATAATATAGCTACGATTGCATAGAAATAATTGGCCAAATCTTCTCTAAATACACCACACTCATGACTTCATATTTCATTCAGATATGTATCTGCTGCCAGTTGAAAAATATAAAAAAAATATATAACTTAATATGACCGGGTCCATAGCCTAAAAAAGGGTTCCATAATCCTACAATGGCTTCCATTCATCATAAGTGGTTCACCTTCAATTCTGGATCGTCTTCCTATACATAGCACTCCTTATACAAGGCAGATCCTCCTGACACTGTAATATAGCAGCTCAATCAGTAAGGTGCATTATAGCTACCAGGCAATCGACAATTCAATATCAATTCATATGGAAAACAAGATATTCAAAGTTGAAAAATTGTTCCATTGTTGTTTTTTTTTCACTTTGCATATTCCCATTCAATCATTAGAATTTTTCCATTTTCCAAACCTGAGATTTCAATTACATTTTTGGTACATGATGTCTGTCTTCAGACAAAATAAAAGTAACTCTAACCCTTACAAAATGTGCCACAGATCTGGCCTAGGTTGACTAGACATGCTATGTTCCTCCTCAGTACTATATTCTACACTTGTGTACTGGAGCAAATCTGCAGAATAATCTTTGAACATTATCTCTATCTTCCATCTTTGGACTGTTTTTCTTTTTTCAGGACTATAAATGGCTTCCGATACAGTAGAGAATGATAAGAATGTGGTCAGCACTGGCGTGTAGCCACTGCTCCATACATCCGCAGCCATTTCTCCAGTCCTTCCAGGAAGTATATTCAGTACCTTTGATTTTCAATCACAATCTTTAAGAACAATGGGTTTGAGTCATTTTTTTATTGGGTTGTGCTACTTTCTGTTGTATAATTTTCTTCTCTGTTTAGAGGTCCGTGATAAGTGAATTTTCCTATTGCTATGTTCTCCTTTGATGATAACGTCTTTACTCTGAGACATGACGTCCCCGGTGAAGGTGTTGGTCGACGCTACACTCGTAGATTCCTGAATCGGCTCGTGTCGCGTTCTGGATGACCGCGGTTAGAATCGTAGAATACTCGGTTGTGATTGCATTTCGGTGCTTACTAATGCTGTGGTTTACTGTTCGATTTCCGACTCTCCTGCGTAAAATCCAACTGATGTTTGTGTAGAGATATTTGCTGACGGAACATGTTAGGGTCATGTTTTCACCTTCTTTTGCCAACCTGTCGGCGCTTATGTGGAATCCACTGGGGACATCTGTAAGAGTTAAAAAATGTATACATAAAACCTATGCAACATTCCGGTCAAATTTAATTAGTCGGCAATTTCTGCTGAATATGACATCAATACATGGTGGAGTAAACGGGCAAATCTGGCACTTTGCATTTGGTTTGGATTAATTTTCCTTCATTTCAAGAGCAAAGAAAGCCCCACAAAATCTGTGTTAAGAAGCCGATAGTCCTTCACGCACTTTTGGCTGTACAGTTATACCTCCCAAACCCCTTTCCCTCATACACATGCATGTCCACCGAGTGTTCATATAGGGAGAAGGGAATATGCACCTGCCAGGAGGAAAACTGCAAGACCCCAATTCCTTCCACTTTGGTTGCAGGTTCAAGACCTTTGTATTTCATGCTCATTATCTTTCTCCCCATTCTACCAAACATTAATGCTGAACTGAGCTCAAAGCATATGGACAGATACATGGGCCTGTGAGAACCTTTTACTAAGAGCTGATTATGGGTAGCAAAGTCAGATTTTAAGTTAAGTCTTCCACTTCCAATTAAAGGGGTTTTCTTGTTTAAATTTTGTGTAGTCAATAAGTTTGTATAATGATAAAATAACAAACTGAGCAGCATGTATCGGGCACTGGCTGGATGAACCTAGCCAGGTATGTTTGACTCTGAAACGCTGCGGCGTCTCAGAGAAAAACATGCTAAAAATGGGTTGTCCACTACTAGGACAACTACTTGTTAAACTAAATGTTATGCCCTGAAAAAATAACAAAACCTATTCTCACCTCTTATGCCGGCTCCATTCCTGCAGTTTCAACACTCGCTTTCCCTGGGGCTGTGAAGCCATTGAATGACACGTGATGCCCGGCGCCCAAGGCGGAGACAGTGACGCTAGGGCTGATTGGGTGTCGGTGTCACGTGTCACAACACAGCATCACAGCACCGGGGAGAGAGAGTGCCGACACCACGGGAACGGCGCCGGCACGGTAGTATAGGCTTTTTTATTTTATCGGGGACGAACATTTAGTTTAAGAAGGGGTTGTCCTAGTGGTGGCTCATATCTATGCAACCTTAAAGTGGATAAAAAAAGGGAAATACTCAGGGGAGCAGCGGGAATAAAATAACAGCAAAAACTGGACACTAAGAGCTCATTCACTGATGGCAAACTAACAACTTAACAATGCAGAGGATTGAAAAGTGGACTTCAAAGTATATTAGAAAGTTCCATAACTTTTTCATAGTGTCTAGTAGGGTTGAGCATTCCGATACTGCAAATATCGGGTATCGGCCGATATTGGCTGTATCGGAATTCCGATTCCGAGTACCGATATTTTCGTCATATCGGATACCGGAATCGGGATGTCACTGTCACTGTCAGTGTCCGTCTGTCGGGTCTGTCAGGAGTCAGCGGCACTTACCTGGCAGAAGATCTCCGGCGGTCACGGGCTGCACTGCTTCATGGCCGACATCCTCTTCTCCCGGCGGTCACATGCAGTTTCTCGCGATAACTGCAGTGACTGCTGGGTAATCCCGGCCGTAAAGCAGTCAGTCCGATGACGTCACCGCCGGGGAAGCAGGTAATCAGCTGTGCTGCGTTGCAATGACAGGCTCTGCCTGTCATTGCGATGTAGCAGAGCTGGATCGTCGTGGGACTGTCGTTATGGACTGCGTCGGACAGGTGGTATACTGTTGGTTTGTTTTTTTTCTTTTTTTACAGGAGATCGATGGCGTCGCAGGAATGAGAGTATAATAAAATTAATGAAAACTGTGTTGTCTCTTTTATTTCATTAAAATACTTTTTTCTTGCTGTGTCTTTTTTTTACACATTTAATAACTTTGGGATTAATAATGGATCGGTGTCTTATTGACGCCTCTCCATTATTAACCGGGCTTATTGTCACCGTGCAATCAACGGTGACATTAACCCCTTATTACCCCACTTGCCACCGCTACAGGGCAGTGGGAAGAGCCGGGTAAAGTGCCACAATTGGCACATCTTTTGATGCGCCAAATGTGGGGCTGCTGTAGCCTGGTATTATCAGGCTGTTGAGGGCCAAAATCCATGGGCCTTGACAGTCTTTTAATACCAGGCCGCAGCAGTCTGCATTTTACTTGGCTGGTTAACAAAAATAGGGGGACCCCTACGCCGTTTTTTTTTCGAGGGGATCCCCTATTTTTGTTAACCAGCCAAGCTAAGCAGACTGCTGTGGCCTGGTATTATCAGGCTTGCAAGGTCCATGGATATTGGATCCTTACCAGCCTGAAAAACCAGGCCTCAGCGGTCTGCTTCATCTGGCTGGTTAACAAAAATAGGGGGGACCCCACGCCAATTTTTTTCGAGGGGATCCCCTATTTTTGTTAATCAGCCAAGATATGCAGACTGCTGTGGCCTGGTATTATCAGGCTGGCAAGGTCCATGGATCTTGGCTCCTTAACAGCCTGAAAATCCAGGCCTCAGCGGTCTGCTTCATCTGGCTGGTTAACAAAAATAGGGGGGACCCCACGCCATTTTTTTCTAGAAGGGAACCCCTATTTTTGTTAACCAGTTCCCTCTGACGTCACTGATGGTGTCCCTGGCTGACCTGAAGTGAAAGTGGAAAGCAATCAATTAAGCTTTCCACTTCCTCTCCTGTCAGCCAGGAGAGGAACTCATTAATTTGGGGGTTTACTGTGAGGCTGCAGCATTAGCTGCGGTCCCTGCAGTAAACATTAACCCTTTCTGAAGGATTACACCATGGGACCTGACTGTGCATCGGATTGGTAAGAATAATTTTGCTTTATTATTTTATTTTTATTACAGGAAATGGTTTTAGCAGGTAAATAAAATATGGTCAAAAACTGTGTGATTATTTCATTAAACTTCTTTTTTATTAAAGTGTGTGTGTTTGATTTTTCTTTCATACAATAGGATTAATAATTGATAGTTGTCTAATTGACAGCTCTCAATTATTAACCTGGCTTAAAGTGACCTTTCAATTGCAAGGTCATTTTAACCCCTTATTAACCCATTCGCCACCGCTACAGGGCAATGGGAATAGACGGGCAAAGTGCCAGAAAGGGCAAATCTAATTAGAGATTTGCCCTTTCTGGGGTGTCTGGGGGCAGATGTTAAGTAGCCGGGGGGGGGCCAAAAAAAATGGTCCCTCTCTGGGCTATTATTATCTGCCCCCACTCACTGGCTTTGTCTGTCTGGTTGCGAAAATAGGGCGGGAGCCCACACATTTTTTTTCAGCAATTTTACACCTCATATATATATATATACATGTCATTGAATTTGTGACACATATATATATATAATATTTATATTTATAGTTCATACACTTCTACATAGTATAATAGCCGCTAATTCAATTGCCGGCTTTTGTGAAAATGCAGAACCCGACATGAAATGACACTTGGTGTACATAGGGTTAACCATGTCTTTTCATGTAGTTTGATATCTGATTTGCACAAACAATTACATGAGTGTAAGTGTGCAAAATTTCACACCTGTAGGGGTTAATTAAAGGTGTAAATTTGTAGCAAAAAAGTCCGTTTTTTTACAACGAATTTACACCTTTAATTAACCCCTACAGGTGTGAAATTTTGCACACAGCACTCATGTAATTGTTTGTGCAAATCAGATAGCAAACGACATGAAAAGACATGGTTAACCCTATGTACACCAAGTGTCATTTCATGTCGGGTGCTTCTGTCTTTTCACAGAAGCCGGCTTTACCCGGCAATTAAATCAGAGGATATTTTACTATGTAGAAGTGTATAAACTATACATATATGTATATATATATGTCACAATGACATGTATATATATATATATATATGTATTCTATGTGTGTATATTTAGTGTTTACAAGGAAAGAAAGAGGTTTTTTTAGTTGCGATATTTTGTTCCCATAGACTTACATGGGACTTTCGGTATCGGGTATCGCCGATATTTTAATGGTATCGGCGATACCATTCCGATTCCGATACTTTTGGATATCGGAAAGTATCGCTCAACTCTAGTGTCTAGGCATTTTTGGGCATAAATGAAAAACCCCTTGATGAACATTTTGGATACATGGTGGACGTTTCTGGACTCAGGACAAAGAATGTACAACAAAAAAAAAAGAATCCATTTGCTCCAAGTTCCTACACCTGAAGCCTGAGATCAATGTGACGCTCAGCTGCACGGCCGCCACAGTGATATATAATAGTTTTATTTACTTAAGTGATTTGAAACTTCCTGTGGAATTCGCTCCCAGGTTTCCTGATGGAAGATGCTGTTTATCTTTGCCAAGGGCCACCAGGAATCTCAAAATAAAATGTAGTTTTGTGACATTGGGAAGCCAAGGAGATAAGGCTGCTCTGTTCCTGTTTCACCCTAGGTAATTGCAAACACACCCACAGTCCTGCTGTCTGCCAGCAATCGGACAAGAAAGGACCTTTCACAGGTTACTCCAGTTTGATGTACTTGGACCGCAGTGAATGCTTCAGACGGTGAACAATTCGGGCATGTTTTAACTCCCTGTCCTATTGTGAGTCTTGACTTATACAACTCTCAGACAGATTGTTACATGACCACCTACAAAGGCGCGTCCTGTAGCCCATGCTGAGGTAGAGGAGTGCAGTCAAAACATCAATATCCAGCGGAAAACAGCAATTTGGAGTCAAAAGGAAAACCTCCAACTATTGGTACCAAGTGAGAAAACATGCCGATGTGAGACGTGAAGCGTAAGAGCATCTCCCCTATGTCCAAATATAGATTTTTTTTAGTCATCGTAAATTAGTCAATAATAAAAGTAATGAAATAGAAAAGAAAAATTGAACAAGATTAAATTAGCTTCATTAAATATTAGAATTTTGAAATTAGACTATTAGGAAAGTGCAATGCGCTCTTACCAGTGACATAAAAATGTATATCTCTTCTTTCATTTCCTAATTTATTGGTGGCAGTGCAGGCATAGACACCAGAGGCCGACGCATCATCTACGACAAGTGTCCCAGCGGTCTGCAAAAAAAAAAGAAAAAGTCAGACTCTCCTCTATTAACTATTAAACCATTTATTTTGCAAATGTATGATCTCATGAGCACAATTAAAAGGATTGTCTGGTATTAGGATACAATTCTTCTGTCATTCTATGTGACTATAGACTTGTGAATCCTCAAATCACGTGCACTGCGAGTTGTGAACACTCTCCGGTGCCGAGCAGGTAGTCCTGTGACCACAAGTAGGTGTTGTGCATACTTCCGGCCACATTCCAACTAGACATGCCCTGCCTCACTCGTGTCTGGACTCGACAATCTAGTCGGTACATGACTGCATGTATAAAATCACCTACTTGTGGTCACATACCTACCGCGCTGGCACCAGAGAGTCCTCACAGCACGCAGTGCATCCGATGTCAGGATTCACAAGTCTGCAGTCACATTTTGGCTTACAAATACTGAGGTAAATAAACTCACCAACTACTCCACATGTGCATGTGGCCTAAAAGGGGTTTTCCTAACAACAAATGCACTTCAATCAATATATCTTGGAATAATAATCATTTCCACAATTGGATGTGTTTAAATAAAATGTTCCTGTGCTGAGATAATCCTACAAATCTGTCCCTGCTGTGTACTGTGTAATGGTCGTGTCCGACTGCGCAGGAACATGGTCTGATCATATCACATCTGCTAAGCAGGGAGAAACGAAAAGAGAGTATACAGACAGGACAGCATGGGATCACAGCTGATTATATCTGTAAGGAAAAACATTTCCCTGCCTGTTTGAAAACTTGTTTTACCTCACAGAACTAATCATTTGTGATCCCCTGCTGTAATGTCTGTATACTCTTTTACATCCCCCCTGCCCAGGAGCTGTGGTATGATCAGACCATGTCCCTGCACGGTCAGACACAGCCATTACACAGTACACAGCAGGGGCACATTTATGGGATTATCCCAGCACAGGAACATTTTATTTTTAACACATCCAATTGTGGAGTTTATTTTTATTCTACGATCGATTGATCAAAATCAACTTTGTTCATGGGAAAATCCCTTTATATGTCTTTACAGGAGCCAGAGAAGGGCAGAGAAAGATGTAAAAAAAGTAGGTGGGAAGGTGCACAGAACTACTCGGCCACACAAGGGGTGCACCGAGCATCTGTGCTTGGTTTGAACAGTCATTGTGTGCTAATAGACTCCTTTAAATTCCCTGCTTCTCGGGTTATCTCTACTTTAAAACCTATAATACGAGTTATCAGAAAAATATATCAGTGCTATTATAGAGCCTGTATTGAATGGCTTTAAGATTTGGTGTTAAATGTAGTTATCTGAAGCTTCGGCAAAACTGCTGCAGAAAACCTAAAGCGGCGTGTCCCAGTTTACATATACAATACAATAACTTGTATAACAGCCGGAGACAGGAAATAGAATAAAAGAGAAATAAATTAGATATTAGTAAAATAATCCTGTGCTATACAAGAATGAAAGAGAGTATTAAAAGGTGAAAATATAAGAAAAACATAATAATGGTCGATCCACGTCTAGTCACTGTCTAAGAGCATTAGCATTAAGCACGTTCATGGTCAGATTCACATTCTGACCCCCAGAGTTCTAAACACAACACGTGGAAGAGAAGAAGGGAAGTACAGACGCTCGTTCTACGGATGACACACAATACACTTCTCGTCACGTACCCACTGGACACTAAAATTAGCCGAGGCGAAAAGTGAGAAGATTGATACAGGTTTGAGACGTGCGAATATAAGTGTTCGGGTGTGGGAACTTAGTCATGAAAGACAAGTGGAAGTTGATATATTAGAGGTAAGTACAACACTTGTGTCATTGACTGTTTCAATGATCCTCTCCATTTCGCAATGTGAGCCCAGAAAGTACTCAGAGGAAATCTCAATAGCTGTCATTCCTGTAAGACCTTAATGAGTTAGTCATAATAGGACACATTTCCCGTCCTTCACCTGCTCCAGTCCAAATTTTATTCTGGCACGATAAACACAGAAAGGGTCAAAAATTCAAAAGCATATCATAGACGTTTCCATCACCCAAAGGAATAAGACTAAGAACGAATATAGTACACTTAAGGAGGAAATGTTTGCTCTCCTGATATGCCTGTTTTAGCAATTTTTTGTATTTTCATGTCAATGTGTTACTAGCGGGGGAAAACGAGGGTTCCGTACATAGTATGCTACTGGCCAATCAGTTTTTCAGGTTTTATGTAAGAGCTATGGGAAATCATATCATCCAGGTATCAATTTATTCCTAAATTTACAGGCGGAATAGTAGAGGAATGGTGCAACAACACTTGACAAAACAATTAGGCATGTTACAGCCGATGAGTCTTTTCTAAGTAGAAGTTTACATGGATCTTAGCAGTTTGCTGATCACCAAGTCAGGTGTATTGGTTATAGGCAGAGATTCAACGGAAACCTTCAAGAAGAACCTGAAGACCCACCTGTTCCGACAAGCCTACAGCCTGCAATGATCCTCAGTCTACTGAACCATCGTACAACCAGCTCTGCCCTCTCCTAGTGTATCCTCACCCATCCCTGTAGACTGTGAGCCCTCGCGGGCAGGGTCCTCTCTCCTTCTGTACTTGTGTGTCCCTTGTCTAGCACGTTTATTGTACCTGTCTATATTTTCCCTTTTCATATGTAAAGCGCCATGGAATAAATGGTGCTAGATTGTCACTTATACTACTTTTGGAATAAAAGCTTATAAATATTTTTAATTTGAAAATCACTTGGAAAACTCTTTTTCTTGGATTACCGTTTTTGTACATTGGGCAGGAGTTGTGTTTCCATGCCAGACACCGTTGGAAGCCTCGTTCAGGGTGAGTTAGATACCGTGAGATAGCATAGTAGTGAAGAGGATTAATGTGTGGGGAAAGCAGAATTGTGTCTTACACGTTTTTAGGAAAATAGAAGGCTTTCCAGCACTTTTGATTCTGTGCAAATCGATTTATTTCAAATCGAATTTCTTGCGAAAATTTTGCAAAGCTGGTGAATTCAAATTTGGAAAGATTCGCTCATCTCTAGTTAAAGGTAGGCGAGCATATTGGTGAAATAATTAGAAATAGAATTAGTTTTTTGTTTTATTACTTTCATTTGAAAAATAATCTATACTAAATATATTGGTTTAAAGTAAATATTTCGGTTTATTACCTTGTTCCTCCCCTCGATCAGACGTGTACGTTCTGTGATACTATAAATCTTATTTCCCATGCTACTGCTGTTTTTTCCAACAATAAGAGGAACTGAGCTGTCGGAGTGGAAATCACACCTGTAAGAGAAAAAAAAAAAGAATAAGTCGCACTGTGCACACATTTAGAATGGCTAGGTCAATGAGCAGGTCTTTCTTTACTGAAAGGTTTCTTTCAATTAAAGGACCTTGTTTAAATGGTCACTTGTCATTTATCAAACTTTGTATGAATGAGTAGTACAAAAACATGTCAATATAAAAGACGTTTTAATGTATGTTATCAAAGAAATATGCTTCTTTCTCCACTTATGAGCCACTCCCTGCCACCACCTTCACCTCCTCATCTCATGATTCTCTGAAAAACAGCTCAAATTTGTGTCTATCAAAGCAAAATGGATAGCAGACACAGTGAAGTATCCTACTATACTTTATGGACAGGGGATGGGGAAGAGCAAGGAGTATTCAGCACAATAAAAGACCAGTCACACACAAACAGACCCAGCTGCAGCATCAAATAACAATTTTAGTTTACTCCAGGGCTGGATTCACAGCTGCACAGCTTAATACTGCTGTATTATGTTCTCCATGCTGCTTTTGCTCCTATTTGTTTGTTAAAGAAAAAGAATACCTGGATTCCCTCTATTTCTTTGTACTGAAAAGACATCATAAAAGCTTCTGTCTACCCAAAGCTCAGAGACAATGGAAAATGAAACAGATGCTCTATTACTGTAGAGTTGAGATATAGTTACAATTTGAGTTTTTCCCAAATAGATAGGCTAATTACAAGGGTCAGCTGGACGTGAAACTAGATGACATGTTCAATTACTCTATAGCACCACCACAGGGTAAACAAAGCATTACACATTCCCCGTGGAAACATTGGACTATGTGTGTAATACAAAATGTACCTAGTCCCCAGAGGGAAGTATGATTCTTTCTCCACGTATGAGCCACTCCCTGCCCCCACATTCGCCTCCTCAACTCATGATTCTCTGATAAACAGCTCAAATCTGTGTTTATCAAAGCAAGATGAACTGCAGACACAATGAGGTGTCAGTTTGCATCTCCTACTATACTCTATGGACAGGGTATGGGGAAGAGTAAGAAGTAATCAGCACGTTAAAAGACCAGTCAGACACAGGTAGATCCAGCTACAGCATCAAATAACTATTATAGTTTACTCCAGGGCTGGATTCACAGCCACACAGCTCAATACTGCTGTATAATGTACTCTATGCTGCTGTTGCTCCTCTCTGCTTGCTAAAGAAAAAAAAAAAAAAAGTTTTTCCCAAATTGATAGGCTAATTACAGGGATCTGCTGCACGTGAAACAATTACTCTATAGCACCACCACAGGGGAAAAAAATATTACACATTCCCAGTTGAAACTTTGGACTATTTGTATAATACTGTATGTACCTAGTCCCCCAGAGGGAGAAATGCTATTTGTTGCTGCTCTCTGCTCCAAATGGTACAAACAGTTCTTCAGAGGGGAATCTATGAACTCAAGATTCCATACTAGAATGTTTCAAAAATGGGTCTTTTAAACTAACAATCCTTTAAATAGAAAATTACTTTTGGAGTAGTTGTTCTACACTAGTGTGGGAGAAGTAGAATCTATTCTATGCACCAGGGTTTCTCTAAAAATATACAGTATCTCACCCTGGGTATTCATTGTTAGAGGGACAGAGATTATTCTGATTGTTCCAGGCTTCCATTGCTTTATATGGGAAACTTTCATATCTATAATGCTTGTGTAATTAGTATTTCTACTATACTATGCATTCTTGCAAAAAGATAGTATTTTACTAAACTCGTTGAGTCGTGGCATATTTATGTCACTATATGTTGACTGCATTAAACTTTTGTAATAAGAAAAAACTCCTGGATGTAACATTAAGAAGCATAAACAACAAAAATGTATAAACTCCTTAAAAGCTAAAAGTGCAAAATCAGAAATGGAAGTAATAGAATTAGTGGAAGTGCAAGTTATATGGAAATTCACCCAGTGATTGCTCCTGGGAGTCATGTAGAAGCATAGTGATGTCACCAGGAAAGGTTGGTCTGAAATTGCCTTCACGTATGAGCAGAATGAGATGTTTTTTTCCAACACTGTCACATCAAACCATTAGTCAGCAGCAAGCCAACTCAGGGTGTTAAATCAACCAGAATTGATTTTACAAAGTCTTAACTATTGCCAGATCTCAAAAGGAGTGTGCTAGAATATTTCTAGGTGAAGTAGTCATAAGAGTGGCACATACATGAGACCATAGCCATCGCTATGTCTTGATACCATGTATCCTTATGCCCAGAAACATTCCGGATAGGTCATGACCTCCTACAAGGTCTACCATACCTCCAGCCATTCATTCTCCAAATTTCAAGCTGATCCACTCAGGAACAGTCACAAAACTGCCATGCTAGAGTAAACTTACATAGGTAGTGAACATGCAAGAGTCGGCAAACCTCACTGGAACCTCCAAAGCCTCTTAGAAACATCCCAAAAAGCAGAACTTCTACAATTTATGTTTTCAATATATAAGGACCATGTGTTGAGGCAACAGTAGGGCCATAATTAGAGTGGGTACAGGGAGTGAAGTGGCACCGAGGCTCTGGAGGTCTTTCTTAGCCCGTATGAGAAGTCTAATACTTTTAAAAACCCTTGATAGTTGGAGATCATGTTGGAGAATTTGCATTGGGGCCCATGAGCTTCAAGTTTAACCATTCGATAAGAGAAATGTGGGAAGTAAGACCTCACATTATGTTCCTCCTGGGTATCTCGCCTTGTCTTGAGTGTTTTATTAACTGGATTTTCATTTTTACATCCTAAACCATGGAAACACAACAAGTTATTGTCCTTGTAGATCCATTATTGCTTTCCATTCCGAAAAGGTCAAGAAAGTAGTAGACCTCATTATACTTCGAAGAATGCCCAAGCCAAAGAATTCCTTCCTTGCTGCAAAGTCTTTCTGGGTTAAGAGAGTATTTTGAAAGGGAGGAAAGTGGCTTGGGATTTGGATTATTTATTCTTGACTTTCCGACAGCCTGTCCTTGACCAAAGTCTTGTGTTTTTCTTTCTGTTTGCCATGAATGAGGAGGGATAGACTTTAACAGAAGTCATCATTTCTATTTTAATATTATAAACCAAGAAGGAGATGAGGAGGAGGAAGACAGCCATAAATCTGGCAGTACACAGTAGCAGGAAGTCGAGAGCCCCTGCAATTATTTTTTCAAAGTTCTTCTAGCAATTCCACACTTCCACCAGGAATTCACGTGTTAACCCTTTGATGAGAAAGACACTGTGAATCTTCTAATTATTTGTTTTTTTTTTACTTATATAGTCCATAAAAAGCTGTTCGGTTCCATTGGACCTTATCATTGGACTGTGTTGGGTGGTCATAAAGGTTATCCCTCGACTATAATACATTGCGATTCCTGGTTAGATCTTCTTCGCTGCAAGGGTTAATGCATGATTGGGGGATATAACGCGACCCTTAAGATTACATAAAGCTTTTAAGGAAGTAAATTGTGCCATGTTTGAAGATGCAAAGATAACAGCAGTGCTGGGAATGTTCTTGTATTGGGGAGGAAGCCAAACAAGAAGAGGAAAGCAGCATACGCTCCTGATTTCGCACAGGAAGCTCTGAACACCTCCTGCCAAAGGGAGATAAGACGGCTCCCATGGCCTATTCTGGACCAAGCCACTGTTATCAACCTTTAGCTGTAACACTGTCCTCGAGATACTTCACTCAGTTCACTCCCTGTGTTCTCAGCCATTTTTAAAAGCTTGCTGCTGCCATTTCTAGAAAGCATGCCAAACACAATAGAACGATATAATTATAACTGCTGAATGAAAAGCTTTTCCGGGGTAAGCGTGTATTACATGACATTTGTATATAGTACTCGTGCACCGTTATAAATGAGCTGAGTGATCGAGCCTTGATGGGCACACTCACTCACTACGATTCCTCCCACCATAGGGATATTGGATAAAAACACATACCACTTAGGCTGCTTTCACTTATCAGTTTCTTTTCCATCAGTCACAATCCGTAGTTTTTTTGAAAAACAAAACGGATCCGGCGACTGATGCCGCAGGATCTGTTTTTTTCTCATAGACTTGTATTAGCGACGGATTGCGACGGATGGCCGTACATTTCATCATTTCATTCGATGGATCCATCAAAAATTTTTGGTCCATCTGGCGGACACGACGCACAAAGCAACGTTTTTTGTCTCCGTCAGAAAATAGTTTGTTATAATGGAAGCCTATGGGCGCAGGATCCGTCATCATCCGTCAAACGACTGAGTCCGGCAACGGATTCAGATTTTTAACTGAGAATGCTCCTTACAGGTTAAAACACAAACAAAGGAATAGGTCTATACACAATGACATGTATATATACATATATGTATTCTATGAGACACATATATATATATTTATAGTTCATAGAGTTCTACATAGCATAATAGCCGCTAAATCAATTGTAGGCTTCAGTAAAATCATTACCGAACCCGACATGATATGACACATGGTTTACATATAGTAAACCATGTCATATCAAAACGATTTATATATGTCAGTGTTTAATAAATTTAGTAGTTTGTGTTATGAAAAATTGGGAACTCTAGGAGTTAAATTTAAGGCTATAATCACGGAAAAAAATTGAGTGGGGTCCCGCACAATTTTCTCCGCCAGAGAGGGAAAGCCAGTGACTGAGGACAGATATTCATAGCCTAGAGAGGGACCATTGTTTTTGGGCCCCCCCTGGCTACAAACATCTGGCCCCAGCCATCCCAGAAAAGACACATCTATAAGATGCGCCTTTTCTGGCACTTAGCCTCTCTATTCCCATTGCCTTTAGCGGTGGCTCATGGGTTAATAAGGGGTTAATGTCACCTTGCTATTGAAAGGTGACATTAATCCGGGTTAATAATGGAGAGGTGTCAATAAGACAACTATCCATTATTAATCCTACAATAGTAAAGGGTTAAAAAAGACACACACACAATTAAAAATCATTTTAATGAAATAATTACACAAAGATTTTGACCAAATTTATTGTTCTGCCAAATCCAACTGAATCCCTTGTTCTCCTGTAAAAAATAATAAAATAGAAAAGCAACAATATCCATACCTCTCCGCAGTTCAGTCAGGTCCCCTGCTGCAATCCATCACAAGGGGTTAACTAGTTTACAACAGGGACCGATGCTAATGCTACCGGCCCGGCTATAAACCACTGCAGAATGAATTAAATCATGTCTGCGCAGGCACCCCGGCTGACCGGAGATGTACTGATTAGCGTGGGAAAGTTTCTGAACTTTTTCCCACGCTATCGAGTTCACATCATGTCAGCCAAGGACTCTGCGCAGCCTCACTGACTACCGCTGTCCCATCTGTGGACGTCGGCCACTCAGACCATCCTCATGGAGTCGATTTCTAACCGTTTGTGCAGACACATGCACATTTGCGGCCTGCTGGAGGTAATTTTGCAGGGTTCTGGCAGTGCTCCTCCTGTTCCTCCTTGCACAAAGGCGGAGGTAGCGGACCTGCTTATGGGTTGTTGCCCTCCTACGGCCCCCTCCACGTCTCCTGGTGTACTGGCCTGGCTCCTGGTAGCCCCTCCAGCCTCTAGACACTACGCTGACAGACACAGCAAATCTTCTTGCCACAGCTCACATTGATGTGCCATCCTGGATGAGCTGCACTACCTGAGCCACTTGTGTGGGTTGTACAGTCCGTCTCATGCTACCACGAGTGTGAAAGCACAACCAACTTTCAAAAGTGACCAAAACATCAGCCAGTAAGCATTGGTACTGAGCTGTGGTCTGTGGTCCCCACCTGCAGAACCACTCCTTTATTGAGTGTGTCTTGATAATTGCCAATAATTTCCATCTGTTGTCTATTCCATTTGCACAACAGCATGTGAAATTGATTGTCAATCAGTGTTGCTTCCTAAGTGGACAGTTTGATTGTTTGATTTCACAGAAGTTTGATTTACTAGGAGTTATATTCTGTTGTTTAAGTGTTCCCTTTATTTTTTGAGCAGTGTATATATATATATATATATATTATATATATATATACTGCTAGGGCTCTATTAGACAAACATACATTTCGGCAAACATGTTTTATTACAATTATTTAATTATTTAATTCTCTCTTTATTATATTATTTTATTTCTTTGAGAAATTCTTTTTCATTGGACCTTCATTAATTAGTATGAATTTTTTTTCACTAATAATAATAAATATTTATTATTTGTATTTATTTATTTTAGTAATATTACATTATGAATTGAAAATCTTATTTCTCAAATTTCAAGATAAATGACTGTAGTTTCAGCACCGTAGAGAGCCACTTGCCTTATAAGAATTCACTTTCTTGCTAAACAAAGTACAACGCCATCTATTTATCATATTAAAATGATGCAATTATTAGGAATTTTTTTTGCTCTGAAGAAAATATCTTCTAGAATTCATGTTTTTTCTACTTTTAGTGAATAAAAGCAGTTCCCAAATATAGCATTATTAGATGTTATTTTCCTAGTAATAAGATGTAATTATGTAACAAAAAATTGGTCCAAAATTGCATATATATTTTTTCAGAAATTTACAATATATCATATATAAAATACAAATATATACGTTTTTCCAAAAATTTATACTGGGTGAATCTCTTAAAAAAAAGCTATTTTTTTGCATATACATAGAATTTCTGAAACATTATTATTGATGACCTATCCTTAGGATAACATCAATATTTGATCAGTCTGAGATCGAATTCTAGGAATCCCACCGATCAGCTGACTCAAGGGGCAGTAGCGCACAGCTCAATACATTGCCTAGTGGCCATGAATGGTACTGCAAGCTCCCTTACATGAATGAGACCTTGCCGTACTGCACCCCAGCCTTTCTCGAGCAGTTGATCAGTCAGCATGCTGGGAGTTTGACACCCACTGACCCAGAATTGATGATAGTTCATTAATAATAAGCTGCTCCTACATTAGGGGCTTAATGTATCTGTGCAAACAATGCAGTTGGGTCAAGTCTGATTTCCTGTGATTTCTCATTCACTGTACCGACTACCCAGTGCCATAAAAAGCACCAAGTCATCTACTCACAAACTCTCAGGCCAAGGCCTTAGGAATTGGAAATTTTTTATGCCTCTATATTTGTATTACTGGAATGCTTGCCCTGGTTAAACGAAGCAGATGTAATAATATTTTATTTCTACTATCTACTATTAGATCCCCGGGCCGGGAGGCCTCTGGAAAATGAAATATTGTTTCCTGTTGTTGTAATTTTTTTGTTTTGTTTATACAATATTAGAAAAAAAGAACGATTATATAATTACAGAAGTTTTAGTTAAAAAAATAAAACAAAAAATAAAACAAAAAAATATTTTCTCAGCCGTACACATTAAAACCAGATGGTGAATTGCGCAAGGAAGTTTTTTTTTGTTTTTTACTTAACATCAAATTCCAGTCAGGACTTAAGGGCTTAATATTCCATTATAAGGCTTTGTCTGAGTAATGAGAAAAATAACCACAGCGAGTCTCCATCTTGATCATAGTCAGCAGGGAACTTTACAAATATTTACTCAATATTGTAATTTCGTCAATATGTGTGTATAATGGAGAACTTATTGTACCACATCTTGTCATCTGCTCATGTCATAAAACCTCACATATGTCAGTGGCGCTTCATGATGGGGACCTCAACATCGGAGACAAGACTTAATCTATTAAAATGGTTTTCCAGTGGGGAAATAATTTAGGCAACGAGCTCAAAGAAATAAAAAAAAAATAATAAAATAATCCAAACTTGCCATCATCGACGTTCTGATGCTGACCAGGTCTCCTACTGATCTCTTCTTCCAAGTCCCATCTTAACCTTCAGGAACTGCTGCTTAACCAAATACTGGCAAAGGTGGGTCCTCACTGCAGCTAGTCATTGACTATGTGGGCATTTCCTGTGTGTTGAGACTGGCACCAGAAAGTAGATGCTCTTTTGGGACCCACACAGCTTTGTAAGGGGAGAAGAGTGGGACTGGCAAAGTGGCTATCACTTCTTTTATTCTGTAGACAATGTAAGGTGGCTCTGTCCTTGGCAGTTCTAAAATGGCTACTATGAACAGTCTTGGCGCAAGCTACTCCATTTCACAGTCTTAGGGTAAACCTTGGTCTTTACCCTTTAACACCTACACAGGGATCTGGACTTACACAGGGGTCCCTGGGCAAGGATCATATAGTCAGCTGCTGTTTGATGGCACAAGCTGGCAAGAAGGATAGTCAGGTAGGTGTATCAAAGCCTAGAGGGCAGCAAACTACAAAAACCTCAATAAACAGCCAAGGTCAAAACAAGAAACAAATAAAGCACAGGAGCAGAAACCGCAGAGCTAAACCAATGAAGCACAAAGCTATATCTGGCAGCTTCCAGCAGTAAGCTGGAAGCTTTAGTAGGGTGTAGTACTCTCCAATTGACTGGAGCAGGGAGTTGATACCTCCAGCTGCACAGCAAACACATCCATACTGTCAGACCAGACAGCACTGCAGGTCAAATCCACCCATATCTAAGTGCCTGGACAAAGCATGTCATCCAGAGCTTCTGGTTCCAACATCTCTTCTATCACCAGTGGTGCCCACAGAATGAATACGGCAGCACCTGGTGACAGAAGCAGACTTCGTAGGAGCATGTCCTGGTGGAGGCGTGGCAAACAACTCAAACACAAGGATCTCATATCCATGTTGTACAAATCCATGTTAAGGCATACATACATACATTGCTATCGGCTTATACTCTACCTTCTCACATCTCCTTCCATGCATGAAGGACACAAACATTCACACGAATCATAATATCGTCTGCGAATGTGAAGGAAAATATGGGGCATCATATGCCAAAACACGGAGGGTTTGCAATTCTGTATTAAGGAGCTATATAGACTTGATGTGACGGTGTTGGCTCAGTGAAGACAACTCATGCATGTTCATAAGAGCTTAGATAGGTTGTTCCACAAAGTGCTGCACTTGGTGTTTCCAACAAACCCATGGACACTGAATGGAGCGGAGCACTGATTGGACAATCACTCCATTTAAACTCTTCCTCAACATAGTTGTGAAGTGAGGAGGAATGGAGGCTCATATACCCTCTTCTAGTGATCAGCGGGGATCCTATCAGTGAGTGTCCCAGCGATCAGACGCTAATTGTAGGAATGATCCTCACAAATTGGCACAATGGAAATGTAAAGGTGAAAATGAAATTGCTAATTTTGTATTCCAATCTATTTTTGAACTAGAAGACGATGAAAGTATCTTCACAGATTCTTATAAATATCATTTATCTACCTACCTTGAGCCAAAGTGGTTTCGTGTGCATGGATGCCATGTCCATGTTATTCTGGGTGGTGGAACTCCATGTACTGTACATGTCAGTGTTTGCCTGCTGCCCAGTGTGTACGGTTGTGGTTCTAGAATTGTCATAGAATTCTCATAAATTCGTGGCTTTACTGTAAAATAGAAGAAAAATTGATCAGAGCAAGAGCCCATTGACCAATACCTTGAGTGCTGACAAAACAAAAAAAGGGCAAGCAACGTACCATTAACTGTGAGGGTCATGGTAACATTTTTGATAATATTCCACTGTTTCAGTTTCAACGACACTGTGTACTCTCCTGCATCTTCTTCAGCAACATCCTTTATAGTTAAGACATCATTGTGTATTATGTACCGTGCACACTTGTCTGCCGCCAATAAGTTATTCTTCCACCTATGACAGAAAGTGGACACATTTGGTAAGCAGCCTAAACATTTCTCATATCTTAACAATTAATTGCAGTGGTGATAAATCTTAATAGCCCATAAAGTTGGGCTCTCATGCTCAATGACTTATTCTCAGATTATCCTTGTTGGCATTCTTCATGCTTCATTGGTTTTTTTATGGCAAAAACTGCACTACTATTCTTACCATAAAAATGCTGAAATCTTTAATGTGTGAACATGCTTTTACACTTTACAGGTAAACCAGTTTATAGTCCTGCTCAATTTTTATGGTTTTGCTGTAATCTCTTGTACTTTCTGAGCTACGTATTCCTTCTGAATAGCTTCCATGGATGGGTGTCTCAATTGAAGTCCTGTCCTACTCTGCCCTTATTCCCCCGTGGGCAGAGTTTTTCCTTGGTTCCTCTGGCTTAGAGCAGGAAGATAACCCTCTCCTTACAGTCCTGCCCCGGAGCACGAGCATATCATTAACTGAAAACTTCTGACACTAATTACACAAGAACCACAAGACGGATTTCTTCACCCCAGGTATCATTTTAATCATTATAACAGCGCCAACCTGACAGTGTCTGTAGTTTACTTAGCAAAATCCTGCTGACAGGTTCACTTTAATGACTGGAGAGATTTGAAAACTCAAATAGTTGTAAGGTGGACAACAGCAGCGCGGGTACCTGCGTGCCGGGGCCGGAACTGATGAGGCTGCGTCCCCTGTTCCCGGGGGGAAGCTTTAGCCGGCAGGACCTTCCTCTGGACCTTGGGGGTGTGGCTAAACATTACCAGGAGCAGCGCAGTGTGCGGGAACATACGGAGTTGGTGGGAAGATGCAGCGCACGGCTGAGGAGAGAGAGCTCCTGCCTCGGGAACCGTTAGGAGCGGAGGCACGCGCCCGGCCATGAGGGAGAAAGACCGCAGAGACTCTGATAAGAAGCCCGCCGTGTACAGGTTGACTCCCAGACATCGAGGTGCCAATCACTCTGTAACAGTCAGTGCTGTGCATGTGCCTCCTGACAGGTACTGAGACATTGACCGGGTACTGCTCCTTCCTGAATCCCGGGGGGGGGGGGATATTTGCCGAGCCTCGCTTAATTCTGACAGGACTGTGGCCTATACATTGCCAGCCACCGGAGTCTCCTTACTGAGGACTCCACGGGACGTTTCAAAGACTCAACGTTGTCAGCCGGGAATGCATCATCGCCTTCTTCAGGACCCCACCGGATCTACATTGTGTCGACGGCTGTTGGTGCCATCATCTGCTCCGACCCTATTCTGACAGGAAAACGTCTGATTGATAAGTGACTACTTTGAGAACAGTTTCACTCATTCCTACGTTGATTTCCCTCAACCAAACCCCTGTATTCCCTGTACTGCCCGTTATTTACCTCACGTTTACCTATCTCCCCACGTGCAGTAACTCCCTTTTTTATTAAAACCTGTTAACCCTTGATCTGCTTCCTGTCCGTCACTGCATCCCGCTACCTGCTCACACTGTTTTCATGCATTTCTACCATGCTCCTAAGCAGAATGACTCGAAGGGCAATGAAATTGTAAAACACGATTGTACGCTGCATTGAGCATGTTGCACACGGATGTTATAAATTATCCTATTTCTTTAATACAAACATTATGTTATTCTGTTCTACTACAAGAAAATGCTCTATTAATAGCAGAGTTCAACCACCCAGGCGACCCTCATTTTACGGATAGAACTTACAAACTCCGAAAAAAAAAAACTATTTTTAGAACATGGAATTCGGAACATTTGTGAAAAATAAATTTCTTATTTTCACACAAATCCCCTTCTTAACCCCTAATATTATGACCCCTACGTTCATTGCATGGGAAATAACTCACGTGGATGACTAAGCATAAATTTAGATCCTTAGACTTTTTTTAGTGGGATCTACAAATAACCATGTTTACCACATTTTGTTCCTTTGGGTACAGGAATATCTCAAGGAATAGCTACAAGAGATTTCAGTTTTACCTTGGTGAAACGTAAAAGTTTCAATGGTTCACAAACCTAGGGTATGTAGCTTGTTGGCTTAAAGGATTTGTCTACTTTTGACAAGCCAGCTTTGTTAGGGCTAGAAGAAGATAAGCTGATCACAGGACATTTTGATGTTGGGACCCCCAGCAATCATGTTTTATCTCTCCACAGTGCCACTGCTGGTAAAACAAAGAATTACAAAGATGTAACTGAAATAAATAGGCTACACTGATAACTTGGGTCCTCCAGTGCTTGTGAAACCAAGAAACTATGCAATTTCCCTCTTACTAATGATCCTCTCCAATCTCAACAATGGAAAGATTTTTCATTTTATTATTTACTACTTGCTCCCTATATTATTGGTTACCGCTACAATCTAACAGTAATGGCCAGTCTCCTAAGTAAGGAGCGCAGCACTTACAAGCTCTTTTTTATAGAGTTTGTACGCTGCTCTGAAGCTAGACAGGTCCAACCAACTGCAGCATCAAAGAGTGCACAGTTTGGTCACTGACTCAGACTGTCTATCATCAGGAGTGCACTGCCCCATGGGAAGCAAGAATTCGGGAGGTTGGGGAGTGGTACACACCTAAATACACAACATAAGACAAACACTTTAATATATAGTGATTAAAGGAGCTGGGAAACAAAAGCACCAAAGTGGTGTTAATGTGTCCTACAAATAATGCTTGAGACCCTTAAAGGGGTGGTCTGAATTACAACTTAATTTTCATCCTAAATCCCAATTTATTTAATACTATAATCTAGTCAGTTTTCTAATATACACTGCTCAAAAAAAAAGGGAACACTCAAATAACACATCCTAGATCTAAATGAATGAAATATTCTCATTGAATACTTTGTTCTGTTCAAAGTTGAATGTGCTGTCAACATAATCACACAAAAATCATCAATGGAAATCAAATTTTTGAACCAATGGAGGCCTGGATTTGGAGAGACCCCCAAAATGAAAGTGGAAACAAGTCAAAATGAAAATCAAAACAAGACAAAATTAAAGTGGAAACAAGTCAAAATGATGCTCAGTATTGTGTGTGGCCTCCACGTGCCTGTATGACCTCCCTACAATGCCTGGGCATGCTCCTGATGAGGTTGCGGATGGTCTCCTGAGGCTTCTCCTCCCAGACCTGGACTAAAGCATCCGTTAACTCCTGGACAGTCTGTGGTGCAACGTGACGTTGGTGCCTGCATTGGTTCAAAAATTTGATTTCCATTGATGATTTTTGTGTGATTCTGTTGTCAGCACATTCAACTTTGTACAGAACAAAGTATTCAATGGGAATATTTCATTTATTTAGATCTAGAATGTGTTATTTGAGTGTTCCCTTTATTTTTTTGAGCAGTGTACTTTGATAAAAAAAGTCACTATCCTTCCTAACTACACTAACTTCTTTTCTTTATTTTTTACAACTTCCTTTTTGGTGATTCTTCCTTTGAGAATCTCAGTGTATGCTGAGCAGTAACTGTCTCAGCCCCTGCCCCTTCCCTGAAATGAAGCGTCATCAGTGATACTTGTTTTAGGGGCTGGGCTAGTCCCTGCTCTGCCACTGTGTGATATGTACAAAGACAGTGCTCTCTTTCACCAGCGCAAACCAGGAATATCAAGCTGACAACAGAGGGCGTTGAGATGAACACCTGGATTGTAGAGACCAGCGCTGTCCCATGCAAGTGACGTCATTTGGAAGGACTGCGCTGGTGTCTGCAAACCAGGTATTCGTCTTACAACACACACTGACAGTGCGCTCTGTTGCCGACTCGGTTCTACTAATCTGAGCCGGCGAGAGCGCACTGCACATTATACAGTGACAGAGCATGAATTAGCCCAGCCCCTGGAATAAGCGTCAATGATGACGCTTCATTTTAGGTAGGGGGTAATGGCTATATTGCGAACCACCCATTTAAGGTGGGATTATCTAACGACTGTCTGCCATAGTTTAGATTTCTTCTCATGTCTCACGAGATACAGTCCAATAAAATAAGGAGAAATGTGGTTTTCCCAAAGGAACTCATAAAGTCAACCGCGAAGAAGGGAGTGGACAGGTAAGTATCTATGAACAATAAGGTTATTTTCCGAGATACTGATCCTACAGACATCAAGTTGGGCACAAGAGAGACCTTATTATAAAGCCACGAAAAGCACTTAAATTTCAATTATGAAAAGGGACCGGAAAAACATCATTAATTGTTCAGGCCTAACAGAATGATGAGAACTGGAATACCTTCACTATAGCAAAACCTTAAGGGAAACACGAGTCCATGACCCAGGAGCATGATTAACATTTGATTGTCTTCCTCCACTATTTTAGGAACAGAAAGTATGGAGGCAATTCCCCTTCACTTTATTTGTTTTCCTAATTGGAAACCTTTGTTCCAGGTTTCATACATCAGGCCGGTTGGGTGCTGCTCAGCTGCCGATAGCATTGTTTATTAAAGGTGTTCGCATCTTATTTTTCGATTTAAAAATATTCCTCGTTACTGCCAAGAACTGACTACAATAGTTCATTTAGGTAAGCCACAAAAAGAATGGGTGCACAATACCAATTACGAAGGTTGAAGGGCTAAAAATAATCTTGATGAGTATTTTATCACTCGACTATTTTCACATTCCAGGGCTCCAAAGTGTCATGATGTTGTGTGTGAACTATGGCAAAATTATGGTTGTGAAGTGACTTGAATTAGTTTCCTAAAGGGTATAAAGTTGCAACCAACTGGGCTCGGCTCAGTGTACAAGTTGTTTTTAATTTTTACAGTGCACGCATCTAGACGTATATGCTTGAGTTGCAAAAAGCTACATTCAGACATATACATAGTCTTTTGAACATATTTTGTAAAGGGGTTATCCAGGACTATTTTTTTTTTTTTTACCATTGGCCCAAGAACTAACCGGCTCACTCCGACGCTCTTGTGCCCGGCGCCAATTTCTGCAGCTTCTCTTCTGCTATGCTCTGTTGATGGGGCGTCATTAGCGACATTATGGTGAACGACCGCTGGCTCCCCGCTGCTTAACTGCAGGGAGCCGGCTGACCACATGATGCTGGCAGTCACATCCTATCGACAGAGCAGCCCGAAAGGTGAAGAGCTGCTTTGTTAATATGGACCAGCTAAATCACCAGTAAGAGTAGTCAATGACCAAACTGAACCGGTGCCGGGTAAAGAAGGGAGATAGTTGCCTCTGTTAGCAACTACCTGCCTATTAGTTTTTAGGCCAATAGTAAAAAAAAAAAAATAGTCCTGAACAACCCCTTTAAGTTTGCATCCTATTGCGTTCTTTTGGGGAGACGTAGAAGAAAAGTACTTGACTAACTTTTTTTTTGGTCCTCAAAAGGGTATGAAAGACTTGGAAGATTTTTTCTCTATTATTCTCAAAGGGAGATGTATTGAAATGTATAACAGTACATTTCAGTATGTATAAAACATATATGTTTTCCTGTCTGTGCCATAAAACATTCTCCAGCTTTTCTCTGCTTATCAGGACACTTCCTCCCATCAAATAGAGCTTTTTATGTAAATTTCAATCCCATACAGGTCACTGCTTCCGACATAATCAGCAAAATCATCTGCTGTGATAATTTCTGAGATCTGATTGGTTACTGTGTGTTCTATCTCCGCCTACTTAAAGCATTACATGAAATTCAGTTTAAAGGGAATCCATCACCAGGTTTTTGTTACCTAATCTGAGAGCAACATAATGTAGAGACAGAGACCCAGATTCCAGTGATGTGACACTTTCTGGGCTGCTAGCAGTAGTTTTGATAAAATCAGTGTTTTATCAGCAGGAGATTATCACTAGAGGACTAGTAAACCTGCTGCCAGGTGGTCCTCCATATTCATGAGTTATGTATAACTCCGCCCCCACCACTGATTGGCAGCTTTCTGCCTATAAATGATTGAGATTAGGGTGGCGCAACACTATGGGCGGAACCCTTGGCCGGTGATCTGTGAGTTTTTTAAGACACCACTCAGACAGTGATAGTGTTGAGCGGCCCTATTACTTTAGTCTGTCTATTACAGACTTCTTGGTGGACGTTTTACTCCTACACAGATCCAGCGCCACAGAAAAATTTGATAAATTGACTTTTACAGAGACTTTTATTCCATTTTTTTACATGTGTTTACAGCTCTTTTTATTGTGCTCTGAATAATCTATAATGTAAGCTTTCTGCCTATGCACAGTGAAGACAGAAAACTACCAATCTGTGGTGGGGGCGGGGTTATACAGAGGTCAGCATTCAGAGAACTGCTAGATAAGCGGAAGAGAAAACAGGGATTTTATAAAAACTAAAGCAAGGAGCCCAGTAACTGATGAATCGCTGGAATCAGGGTCTCTACCTCATGCTGCTGTCAGATAGGGCAGCAAAAACCTGGTGACAGATTCCATTTAAGGCTGTCAAAAGTCTGATTTTCTATAACTTTTTGGGAGTCCCGATTGCTTTTATGATTAAAGGGAGCATTCAAAAATGAAAAAAAAATGCATTCCATAAAAATATCTGGTACTTGTTACTGTGTGTTTTGAAGTTAGAAAAGAAACTTGGCAAAGCGGCATTAGGAAAAATAGTTGAATCAGCATGTCTACAACAGAAAAAAGCCCGAAGTGTAAATATAGTCTGGCAATCGCTGCTAAAGGACATGACTCATTGGAAGGAAAGCCCGAAGTGGTGTCTATTCATAGGCTATACCGGCCAAATTGCTCAATATTACAGGGAAAATCAGGGCAACCCACCATGCCTGTGACATGATGACCAGAATACCACGAATCAGGGCTCATGTATGGCTGAGCAGAACCTATATGGCAGCATAAGGAGCTCAACATGGAGCTGCAGGCGCTCCATAAACCACAGTATCCCAATAAACTTCCATATGGGATATTACGGAGGCACACAGAGGTGCACGATGGCCAGACAGGCTTTTTGGGGTGCTTAAGTTACTTAAAGGGAATCCGTCACCAGGTTTTTGCTACTTCATCTGAGAGCAGCATCGCATAGAAAAAGAGACCCCGATTCCAAGAATGTATCACTTAGTTTACTGGGTATGCAAACTGTCTCTTCAGAGAGGAAGAGGACTGGAACTCTAGTTTGAGTGTTCTAGTCCTCTTTTTCTCTAAAGAAGCAATCTGCATATTTAATTTCCTAGAAGAGCATTGCATGGCTTATAGGCCTCCTCACACTGGCATGCCAGGCAAGGATAGTTTACTGGGTGCAGCAGTTGTGACACAATCATGGTTAATAGATGTAGCATGTTGCAGAGCTCAGAAAGCTGACCCCGCCCACACCACAGCTTTCTGTGTACATTGTCTATTGAATGTGAGCTGCTTATCAGAGGAGGGGGTGTGGTCGGACCAAGGCTCCCCTGAGCGTCAGACCTGGGCTCACCTGAGCATCAGTCCCAGTGGTCAATTACTCCTGCTGATAAAACCTTCATTGTATCAAAGCAACAGCACTCAGCCTAATAAGTGACACATCCCTAAAATCAGTGTCTCAGCCCCTACCTCATGCTGCTCTCAGATTACATAGCAAAAACCTGCTGAGAGATTACCTTTAATACTGGAGTACTCTACTTACCATGTAATTTCTGGAGGAGGAAATGCTCTCACTTTCACAGCAATGCGGTAAAATTTCTCACCCACCACAGCTTCTAACACACCTGTCCTTCGAGGTTTAACATTTATGTACGGAGCAGCTGCGAAACCAATAAAGGAAAAATAACATTAAAAGTCTGTGGGTCTCATTTCTTAAATAAAATGGGCTATATAAAATACATTAGAAACATGGCGCAAGTGCGCCATTTATAATCTTGTTCTACCACATGTAAGAAAGGTTTGAAAAAAGCAAGTTTGTGTTATCTGAGCTGAGAGGGAACATTTATCTAGCACAGGGCTCTACTCTATTGAATCTCCCTTTACTGTTTTAGCACCACTATACTCAGCACTTTCTACTTATTGAAAACAAAGAAAACAATGGAAACGTATAGTTTTTAAAAGGATAGTCTACGTTTAGAAAAAATATCTCCCTCTTGTCCTTGGGCTAGGCTTGCTTTACTGCAGCTTGGGGCCTAGCTTTAGTTGGGGTGTAAGGAGATAGATGGACCTCGGGTACCTGCATGCGGGTCCGGACTAGAATCATGAATCATAGAATCATAGAATGGTAGAGTTGGAAGGGACCTCCTGGGCCTTCTGGTCCAACCCTGCTCAAAGCAGGATTCTCTAAATCATCCCAGACAGATGTCTATCCAGAAGGGCTGCATCCTCTGTTCCCGGGGGGACAACTTTGAGAGGGCAGACTTTCCCTGGAGCCTGAGGGAAGCCTGAGTGGGAGAGACCTTCCTGCTGACCCAGAGAGGTGGGGAGAGAGAGAAAAGCGCGCGCAGCAGCCGAGATATAAAGAGGGAAAGCGCGCGAAAGGGCAGAGTTTGGCGCCAGAGCAGAGCAGTGTGCAGGAGCGCAGTGAGTGGCGCACTCGGCTGCCCCTTCCCTCATCAGGTGCCGGCATTGCAGCAGGGTCCAACTGTTTAGAGTGGGACCGCTGCCAGGAGAGAAGCCGGCTGCAGAACAGAGCAGAGCTGCTGCAGAACAGAGCAGAGCCGCTGCAGGACAGAGCAGAGCCGCTGCAGGACAGAGCAGAGCCGCTGCAGAACAGAGCAGAGCCGCTGCAGGAAGAGCAGAGCCTCTGCAGAACAGAGCAGAGCCGCTGCAGGACAGAGAAGAGCCGGTCGTGCCACAGCCAGAAACAGAGAAGTGCTTTGTCCGGGGAGTACCAGCAGCCGGGGACAGAGAGTGAGAGAGACGTGCAGTGTGTACCGGTGTCTTCTAGTAAGCGAGACACAGAGCATTCTGCGTCCGTGAGTACTACACACGTTCCCCATACGAGTGACCGAGGACAGGACAGACCCTTGTATATGATCGTGCCATTAAACAACTTCTGAGCCACGTTGGGCCCATACCAGATCATGACCCCTTTACAGTCAGCCACTATGGGGTCACTTGACCGAGACTGTCAGGAGAGTTGTGCAGAAGTCACGTCGGGCTTAGACAGTACAAAGCCCGTAACCTTTGTGTGTATCCAGGGTGCTACTGTCTACATTTGCTTTAATGTATCATGCTTTACTCCTTGAATATAGACTGTTTTTTCTGCTCTCCATAAAACCTTAGATACTTTATCCCCTCTCTTCACTGCAAATTTGTGTATAATTCCCTTTTTTTCCCTTCTGCTATTTCAAACACTGAGAGAAGGGGGGTGCAGAGAGTGATTATTCAGCTAGATAAAGGACTTACAGACACATAACAAGGGCAAAGTGGTGCTGCATTTTTAACTTCAACTTTTTAAGGCTGGTTTCACATTTGCATTGGGCATTGGGCAGAGCTGTGGAGGGCTGCGTACTTCCTCCATTAAGCCCCACCCACTGCCACACCTCTTCCGTTCAGCTCCGCCTACATCTGCATGCGTCCTGCGTACCTATCTTTAACATTGGGTACGCAGGCGATGCGGATGTATGCGGATGCGTCGTTTTGACGCTGCACCGAATGCAACATGTTGCATTTTGTTGCGGTTGGCGCAGCGTCAAAACTGCATCCGCATACATCCGCATGGCCTGCGTACCCAATGTTAAAGATAGGTACGCAGGACGCATGCAGACGTAGGCGGAGCTGAAAAAAGAGGTGCGGCAGTGGGCGGGGCTTAACGGAGGGAGTACGCAGCCCTCCGCAGCTCTGCCCATCGCAAATGTGAAACCAGCCTAAGACTATTTTGAAAGCTGCTCAACTTTCTAGTTACTAAGGAAATGTAAAATAAAAAAACAATGTGCAAAGGTGTGCATAGCCCTTAAATGATTGGCACGTAAAGGGAACCTGCCCCAAACCATGGGCAGCCAGAATCAGAGCCTGGCAAAGTGCTTGCAACCAGGTATATTTTACTCTGAAGAGCTGTGGAGTTTCACAGAAAACATAGTTTGAACAGGGCGGTGCGCTGAAGTCCCCTGTTGGCTTCTCCCCTCCCAACACTAGTTGATTGACAGGTCTCTCCCTATGTAAGCACAATGAAGAGACGTCAATCAAGCTCAGTGAGAAGGGAGAAGCCAACTGGGGACTACATCAGACTAGTCCGGCTTCTCTAAAGTCCCCTGTCCAGTAAGTTTTCAATCCAGCAGCGTTTCAGAGTTATACATACCTGACTGCCATCACACAGGTTCTCTTTAAATGGGGTATTTAAGAATCCCATGTAGACAAGTTGCACACACCAGGAAAGCTGCAGGCAATAATACACTTATGTCTATTTCACACATTACGGTGGCCGAGCATGTATTACATGGAGAGGAGAGGTCCACTAGAGCAAGAGCTCCTCTTTTGAGCAGCTCCATTCGAAAAGGTAATATAGGCAAAGTGTCTTTTTTTAGCAAAATTTTGATTGCAATATTACAGAAGATCTCACCGTGAACACGAACTGTTGTATTGACCGATTTGGTTGATGGCCCGTTTTTCGCAGTGCAGGTATACAAGCCTTGGTCAATGCTCCTTACTTTGTGAATAAATAACATGCTGAACACCACGGCTTCTGAGTCTAAAACAATCCTCTTTATTATGGAGCCCAGTCTGCCAAATTTCTAGAAAGAAAAAGCGCCGTAGTTATAAACGTGCGCAGGGGGAATCTGTGTCATCACTTTACTCTATTTACAAACAGTAGGTTACATGTTATTACATTGTTATGGTTATTTGCACACATTTGCTTGTTGAACGTGATTACTTTATAGCATTTGTTTTATATTATTTTATATAAACATAAAAAATATATAAAAAATATAAAATGTTATATTTTGTATTTTCGAGGTGCCGCTATTCTATTTCCACATTAGGACACTTCTTTTGGTTTGCACATGGCAAAATATTGACACAGCTCTTTCACTTTGGAAATGAAATGATGTGAACAATCCGTCCAGTGCACAGTAGTTGGGTCACATCATCCGTGAGATCCTGACTAATCGGATTAACTGATGGCTCTCCACTGTCTGCCAGAGCCCTGGACCCTAATGTGCTGCACAAAACTCATTGTAGATTAAGAAAGTTATACAATTTCCTATATACTTTTTATTTGTGACTTTCGGGATCTCCTCTTGCAGTCATTCAATTGGAACTTTTTTTTTTAACGGTTTGTCCAGTCTTTAACTACAAGTCTGCAGTTACTCTATGTGACGGCAGACTTGTGGATCCTCACATTGTGTACATTGCGGGATGTGACGATTCTCTGGTGCCGGACCGGGAGTGAGACCACAAGTATGTGATTTGCGTTCATGCGGTTACATGCCGACTAGATAGGCAAGTGTATTGAGCGAGGCCGATACAGGCTAGTCGGAATATGGCTGGAGTTATCCAAAACGCATAGTGGAGGTAACATGACAGTGCGCAATGCTCGCGATGTGAGGATTCCCAAGTCTGAAGTCGTGAAGAGTAGCTTGATTGGACAACCTGTTTTAAATGGAACCGATCAGCACACCGAAGTAGTGTTATGTAGGCACTTGTCTCCCCCCAAAAAATATAATTTTGTAGACCTTCAATATGCCAGTAATGAGAAATATAGCACAGACGCCATATGCAAATCAACCCGGAAGAGCATTGATGGAATGTGGAGGAAGCAGTGTAAATGCAAAGTCACACCCCAGTGCACTTCCTGCCTGATTTGCATATGTCTTCTACACTAAACTTCTCATGCCTAGCACAATAGATATCTACAAAATCAAAATAATTTTTTTGTGGGAGACAAGCACCCAAACTATGTTCAATATGAAAAACACCTGCTTTCATAACAGTGAATAAGAATCTCTCGTCACGTGATGATCGGCCAGGTGCACGGCTCGTTACAGCTGTGTCCTGAAACAAACCATCCACCTGCTTGTCCATCACATCACCAGAAATTAAAGAAGCCCTCCTCCCATCAAAATTGTTATCCTCTTAATATACTGCAGTCATCATATTATATAGCACTGTGTACTTACAATTGCTCATTTTGCCTTTCTACCCAGATACGGTAATTCTTCTCTTTTCCATTAGGTCTATGACATCATGTTATTAATAACTGACTAGCTGAATCCTTCTAAGCTCTATGTAGAAACAGGAGGTCAATTCTCCCTGTATGAGTCATGAGTCACTGCAAAAGTCCCTGGCAGGGGAATGATAAATGCAGGGACAAGAGACTTCCTGTTTGTACATAGAGCCGAGAAAAGAGAAGAACTAACTGGGTAGAAAGGCAAAATGAGCAATTGTAAGTGCACAATGTTGTATAATATTATGATTGCAATATATTAAGTGGATACCAATTTTGGTAGGAGGAAGAGGAGGGCTTCTCTAAGGTTCCTGCTGACCGACTGCAAGCAAAGACCCAGTGGTCCACAAAGAATTGACAGTGGTATATATTTGCTGAAACAGCCATACCCCTTTATTTACCTGCTATGGCTGCATTTCCACAATGTATCTGGTAAGATGCAGTAGAACAGAATAGAGGTGGATGGTTGTGGATGCAGGAAAGATGATGGAAGTAAGTCTTTTCTTACCATTCCCGGATATGTCCACTCTAGTTCAGCTCTTGAATTTAGAGCCGTAGTCACCGTACAATTGATTGCCAGGGTGGCATTGCGTAGCAGCCTGATGGAGCTCGGCACATTGAGCTGCATGTTAAGGATTGCACTGGCTGCAAAAAACAAAAATTAACCATTGCATGAACAGTATTAATATAAAAATTACAGAAGCAAGCAAGAGCAAACACAAAAGAGAGGGGGCGCCATAGCAAGCAACAAACTGGACTCTCCATATTAGCACAGGATTTTGCCATCCAGGAGAGAGGGTAACGGTGCTTGTTTCTTGCTTTACTTTTGAGCTCAGCAGCCATCACTCATCCTTTGTTTAAGGGGATCTATCAGCAGGTGTTTGCTAAGGAATCTGGGAGCAGCATGACTTGGGGACAGAGAGCCTGATTCCAGCGATGTATCACTTACTGAACTCTTTGCTGTACTTTTGATAAAATCCCTGTTTTCTCTGCTGTAGATGTACCAGTTCTCTGAATGCTGAGCTCTGTTTAACCCCGCCCACACCACTGATCGGACAGTTTCCTTTGAACACTTTCAACAAGCTGCCAATCAGTGGTGGGGCGGGGTTATACAGACTAGCTGGACTGACTGGCACATGACACCTAGTCCTCTAATGATAATCTCCTGCTGTGAAACACTGATTGTGTTGAAACTACAGCATGGGGCCAATAAGTACTGGAGGCGGGGTTGCACAGACTAGCTGGACTGACTGGCGCATGACGCCTAGTCCTCTAATGATAATCTCCTGCTGTGAAACACTGAATGCTGAGCTCTGTATAACCCCGCCCACACCACTGATTGGCAGTTTCCTCTGAACACTGTCAACAAGCTGCCAATCAGTGGTGGGGGCAGGGTTATACAGACTAGCTGGACTGACTGGCACATGACATCTAGTCCTCTAATGATAATCTCCTGCTGTGAAACACTGATTGCGTTGACACTATAGCAAGCTGCTGAGCAAGTGACACATTGTGTCAGGGTTTTTACTCCTACCTCATTCTGCTCTCAGATTAAATATCAAAAACCTGCTGATGAATTCCCTTTAATGCCTGATAACTATTTTGTTCGACTTCCCCATACACATGCACAATCGACTTAACCGAGTGTTCATGTGTTGTCTATGGGTAAAGGGCAGAAATCTGCTGCCTGACACCTCTGGTGTCA
This sequence comes from Oophaga sylvatica, assembly GCA_033576555.1. Taxonomy (NCBI): domain Eukaryota; kingdom Metazoa; phylum Chordata; class Amphibia; order Anura; family Dendrobatidae; genus Oophaga; species Oophaga sylvatica. The sequence goes on from JARQOD010000002.1 coordinate 56,189,755, forward strand.
ACTTATATCCCGGGGGGTGAACATGAGGATGAAGAGTTTAAATACAAACTCTCACTTGACACTGAGAAAAGTCAGGACAACCCCATTCACAATAGATGGTCATGCGGTCCCACCCAAACTGCCATGTTCAGCAGCCTTTAATCCAATGTGTATCTGGGCCTTTAAGAGGTTCTACGGAGAAAACGTTATCTCCTATTCATAGGATGGGTGACAGTTTATTGATCTTTGGAGATCCGACTGCTACAACCAGCTCCGATCGGCAGAACGGGGCACTTTTATCCCTGTTAGAATGAAGCGGTGATGTACCCAACCCATACCGATAGGAAATAACTTGTTTTCCCACGAAAATCCCTTTGAAGGCTTCAATTCTTAATAGCAGAAACATGGTTGGTCTCTATATACACTTTAAAAGGGGCAAAAATCAGCTGTAAATGTCACTCACATTGCTTATTGGTGAAGTACGATGACGTTTGCAGGACTCCGTTGACTTTGGCTTCACAACTTAATAGGTCGAAAAACAAATACGTTGGGTTTTTAATAATGAAGCCTCTTTTGTTATCCCAAACAACGTTCTTCTTGCCAGATAATATTAAATTTCCAAAGATCTAATGGGAACAAAGAGAAAATGCTGAAATTCTATAAAACACCATGTAATTACTTCTACAGTGAAGAAGGTTGTCAAGACAGAGTCATCTTATGAATAACGTCTGTGCCGCTCCACGAACATCCAATTTAAGATGCCGAGCTCAAGACTAATCGTGGGTATCCAAACATTACTCCAACAATTGTATCTGGAGTTTTGTTCAAATGACCTTCTCAAAAAAAAATCTAAATTCTTGCTTATTATAAACTAAAGTCCTATCAATGCACACATCGGCAATCAAATAACAAAGCATTCAAGAGGCGGTACAGAATGAGAAAAGTATGGCTGCATTTCTTTTATAAGAAACACCTGTCCATGTTGTGTTTGGTATTGCAGCTCAGGTCCAATAAAATGAATAAAACTGAGCTGCAATACCACACACGACCTGTGGACTAGTGAGGCGATGTACTTCTAGTATTGGAATGCATGCGATATATCTATCTCCATGACAACCTGCATACAATATGACTGTCCAAAAGTGAATATCCACTAATCAACATCATTTTCTTTGTACATTTTAATAGAGGTGCAAGCTCCTTCTGATATGGATCTCCAAAAGACTTCTGTGTAACTTGTAATAGTAAATATGTATTTTTTTTTACCTAGTGTAAATGCCGCTGTCCTTCTGAATCCGGCGTTGTTTTTCTTTTGTTCCTGTGCCTTTCCTTTCCTGAGATATGGCCCTTTCATTCCTGCAGATAAATTAAGTCTATATAGCCAAGTGGGTGTGTTCCTCGACTGTTTAGTGAGTGCTCTCTTAATGACCACACCCAGATTGTTAAAAAGACAAGATTAACATACCGTGAAGAGGGGGCTATATCTCAGGAACGGAGAGGCGCAGAAAGAAAAGAAAAGCAGCGCTGGATTCAGGAGAACAGTGGCGTTTACACCAGGTAAATAAATGACATATTTATGGCAAGTGACAATTCCCCTTTAAATGGTATATTTCTGGGTGCTTGAAGCCACTTACTGCAATCTGAATTGCAATGCATGCTCCTGGATGGTGCTCTCTGATAGACATGCCACCATTTTTACTTTTTTACTTTTAGTGAGAACATCTTTAATAAATAGGAGTCATAAATAGGGAATAGATGGGCCCCATATAAATTAATGGGCTCCATATTACGGCTCCATATAACTCATAATATGATTGTATTGGCCGACTCTTTCATTTATTTGCACTGGTAAAAATAGATGATAGATGCATCCCGAGGTTCCCTGAGCTTGGACTTCCATCTTTCATCTTCAGACCATGAGAAGATTTCATAATTTGATAGCGGAAAACCCATCGTAACTTAGCAGTTGAGGGGCAAGAAAAGCATGGGCACCCAGTGCAGCCCCTCTATAAATAGGAAGCCGTGAGGAGTGACATGCTTCTGTTCCCAACTTCAGACAGTTTCCCGTGTAGTCCGTCAGTGGAAAAGACAGAGAAAAACTGAAAAAGGTTTCTTTAAGTTTAGAAAATCCTGGAAATCCTAGACTTCCTAAACCTATAAATATACAGTTAGGTCCATAAATATTTGGACAGAGACAACATTTATCTAATTTTGGTTCTAGACATTACCACAATGAATTTGAAACAAAACAAATCAGATGCAGTTGAAGTTCAGACTTTCAGCTTTCATTTGAGGGTATCCACATTAAAATTGGATGAAGGGTTTAGGAGTTTCAGCTCCTTAACATGTGCCACCCTGTTTTTAAAGGGACCAAAAGTAATTGGACAAATGACTCCAAGGCTATTTCATGGACAGGTGTGGGCAATCCCTTTGTTATGTCATTCTCAATTAAGCAGATGAAAGGGCCGGAGTTGATTTGAGGTGTGGTGTTTGCATTTGGAAGGTTTTGCTGTGAAGGAAACATGTGGTCACAGGAGCTCTCCATGCAGGTGAAACAAGCCATCCTTAAGCTGCAAGAACAGAAAAAAAAACATCCAAGAAATTGCTACAACATTAGAAGTGGCAAAATCTACAATTTGGTACATCCTGAGAAAGAAAGAAAGCACTGGTGAACTCATCAATCCAAAAAGACCTGGGAGCCCACGGAAGACAACAGTGGTGGATGATCGCCGCATACTTTCTTTGGTGAAGAAGAACCCGTTCACAACATCAACTGAAGTCCAGAACACTCTCAGTGAAGTAGGTGTATCTGTCTCTAAGTCAACAGTAAATAGAAGACTCCATGAAAGTAAATACAAAGGGTTCACATCTAGATGCAAACCATTCATCAATTCCAAAAATAGACAGGCCAGAGTTAAATTTGCTGAAAAACACCTCCAGAAGCCAGCTCAGTTCTGGAAAAGTATTCTATGGACAGATGAGACAAAGATCAACCTGTACCAGAATGATGGGAAGCCAAAAGTTTGGAGAAGAAAGGGAACGGCACATGATCCAAGGCACACCACATCCTCTGTAAAACATGGTGGAGGCAACGTGATGGCATGGCCATGCATGGCTTTCAATGGCACTGGGTCACTTGTGTTTATTGATGACATAACAGCAGACAAGAGTAGCCGGATGAATTCTGAAGTGTACCGGGATATACTTTCAGCCCAGATTCAGCCAAATGCTGCAAACTTGATTGGACGGCGCTTCATAGTACAGATGGATAATGACCCCAAGCATACAGCCAAAGCTACACAGGAGTTCATGAGTGCAAAAAAGTGGAACATTCTTCAATGGCCAAGTCAATCACCAGATCTTAACCCAATTGAGCATGCATTTCACTTGCTCAAATCCAGACTTAAGAGGGAAAGACCCACAAACAAGCAAGACCTGAAGGCTGCGGCTGTAAAGGCCTGGCAAAGCATTAAGAAGAGAAACCCAGCGTTTGGTGATGTCCATGGGTTCCAGACTTAAGGCAGTGATTGCCTCCAAAGGATTCGCCACAAAATTTTGAAAATAAAAATATTTTGTTTGGGTTATGTTTATTTGTCCAATTACTTTTGACCTCCTAAAATGTGGAGTGTTTGTAAAGAAATGTGTACAATTCCTACATTTTCTAACACATATTTTTGTTCAACCCTTCAAATTAAACGTTACAATCTGCACTTGAATTCTGTTGTAGAGGTTTCATTTCAAATCCAATGTGGTGGCATGCAGAGCCCAACTCGCGAAAATTGTGTCACTGTCCAAATATTTCTGGCCCTGACTGTATATGGGAACCAACTCGAGTCTCAAGGTCTAATCTCCACGATCGTTACGTTTTCCACGCAAACAATTGCTTGTATGCTTCCAAGGAATAGCAAATCCTATTCTTAGAGCTTTTATCTGGTTATAAATAGAGTCCCCGCTGTTTTTACAGTTTTTCAAGAGTCTTTAATGATTTATAAATTGAGAGGCTCCAAAGTGGGGGGATATTACGTCAGGTGCATCACATGACCACCACATGAGAGACGAAAGACCCTCCTTTAATTCTCTGAAAATATATTGTTTGTGCATATTATAAGCTACTATGTTTCACCAGTTAAGCCATTATGTTTGGGTCATATAAGAAAAGGAGAAAAAAAAAATAAGGATTTTATTTTTTTACAATATTATTGAGTCAGCATAGAAAAATAACAGTTTGTGAAATGTGAAATAAATAAATTAATACATTTTTACAATATAAACTGCATACATTATCATTGTGGCAGGGATCGGGTGGTCATATGATTCGCATACTTCCGGCCACATTCCTACTAGACTGTGTCCTGCCTCGCTCAATACACTTGCATTGAGCTAGGCTGCCCCCATCTAGTCGGCATGTGACCGTATGTATGTAAATCGCCCACCGCTCTCAGTGCCGACACCGAAGAATCCTCACAGCGAACAGTGCGCGTGATGTGAGAATTCACATGTCTGCAGTCACTTAGAATGACTGCAGACTTGAAGCCAAGGCAGGACATCCCCTTTAAGTGTCCATTCAACAAGCCTGATCAGTGTGCGATCTTAGCAGGGAGGAGGGACACTGAGGAGCTGTCAATCAGTCCGGAAGGACAGATATTTCGTTAAACTTTTATAAAGGGTTATACTGACCATGATATTCAAAGTAAATACAGCAGCCTCACCAGGTCTAAGAAATCTATTTAGTTTGCCGTTTGTACTGTGAAATCTGGTTACAAATCTGCGTGCGGTCATAGAATTATTGCAATGCACAAAAGGGTGTTAAGTGCCTGGTGGTTCACCAACATGTGATCAAACACCCATCAATCACACATTAACAAGGTCTCGAGCAAGATTCTATTGCATGTTATCTACGAGCCTGAAAATAGTAAACAAATTAGACTAATAAGATCAGATTTCTCTATAGTGGCCCGAGCTCTATATTTCTAATACAGATCAAAATCTCCGCTATAGACATTCAGTTATATGTAAAAATTTCCGTCTGTATGCCGCCACCACTAGGGGGAGCTCAGGAACACTCCAGGTGGTAAAATCTTTACAATTTAGGGGATTTAAAAATCATCAGAAAAATTAACCAAATTAAAAAAAGTCTTCGAAAATTAATTAACACAGATATTTTAGGCCCATATTGACTAAAATTTATTTCCATGCAATTCATAATTACTTTTCATAAGCAAAAAATTTTAAGGGATGTTCATAGTCTTTGAACTGTAGGTAATTTGACAAGTCTGTGACAAATGAAAATGTTCTGTCGGGATCTAACATCCGCGGACTGATTTAATGTCTGTGAATAACATTTTCATCCTACTTCAAAACACAGAGAACAATGAAATCATCCTTAAAGATAAACTCGGAGAAGATATCTGTCAAACTCCTAATAGTGCTGCAAATGAATGACTGGGCATAAAGCTTTCCGAACTTATCTAAAGTATCCAGGCAATAAGAAATAGTTTTTCTTACAGGCAATTGATAAAAAATCTGCCCCAAAATCTTTGTCTTCAGATACCAAAGAATCATTTCATCCTTGATATCACTACCTATGTGCAAAAAGTAAAAAAGATTGTGCAAGTCCAGAAAAGGTTTCCTGTTTTCCTCATGCAAAATGTATAAAATTGTTAAAATACCTTAACTACTTGCAGACCACCCAATAAATTAAGACATGGGGTTGGTCCACTTATGAATGAAAAAGTGCTGAGTATACAGTACAATATAGGAAGCACTAAGAGAGTGTTTGCCTCCAATCCAGTCGATCATGTGATCGCGGGATCAACTCTGCATTGCAAGCAAGAGACTGAATTTGCCCTGTAACTAGAGTTAATACTTCATCCCAAGTTACAGGGGAAATCAGCAACGACGAAAATGTATTTAAATGTTTTATCACCTCACAATGTGTGACGTAAATGAAAAATAAATAAAAAAACAGGCCACAAAATTAAATAAAAGGAAATAAAAAAAAGAAAACTACCGTTAGTCCAAATCATGCGTCCAATATATATAAACAATTTTTTAAAAAAAGGGAAACAAAAGTTAAAGGGCCTGATTCATCAAAGCTTTTTCACCAGAATTCTGGCCTTAAAAGCTTTGAAAGTCGCCAAATTTTTACGTAATGTGATGTTGCATAAAAATCTTGCAACTTTTGACGTTTTGCTTCGGTCTAACAAAATGGGTGGAGCTTTGGTTGGAGGGGGGTCGAAGGGCCTTGGTGAGCCCTGCTTGTCAAATTCATGACAAGTGGTGGCATTTGTCATACAGATTGGCGCTATAACCAAATATTTTTTGTTATCCTTCGTGGTTGTAAGAAAAAAAAAAAACCTGGAAAATAGACATGTATTTCGATTTTTCTTCTTTTTCACTTTCACGTTCTGATATTAGCAGAAAAGTATTAAAAAATGATGTATTAGCCCCCTTGTATCACAAAAAAACAAGATTTGAATATCTGAATGAGAAAACATTTTGGAGCTTTGTTTGTAAGAAAAAAAAAATACACCTTTTTATGAAAGGGGGGATGTTTGACTGATCTTGAATTGGATACATTTCTAAACTCCACATATGGCCCAATTTCAATCCATTGTCACATTTTCCAGAAGTAGGAGCTTCTTTTGTAAGCTGTGAAGCTACAACACAGAGAGAGCACTTCCATAATGAAGGAGGCTGGCTGTCAGGTTCAGTTCGCTAACTAAAGCCAGCACCTTTTTCCATCATGGCAGAAGCAGAAAACAGGACTGGAAGAGTTAATGAACCGAGATGGTCACCTAGCCCCCTTCTTCATTATGGACTATGCAGATAAGGAGAAGGAGGCTGGCTTAGTTACTGTCAGCCCCCTTCGTCATGCCACCGATACACAGAGAGGGAGCTCTTTACCTTGGCTGGACCATCACAACTTTCAGAGTTCCACTTGCACAATTTAGAAAATTAAAATATATTCATATGTTTGCCTACATTTGGAATACAATATTGAGCTTTTTCATGCGTCGGAAAAAAAAAATTCACATTCGATTTTTAGAGTTTTTTTTTTAAATAAAAGTGTCTCCATGTTGTACAGTACCTGTTTTAATGTGACGGTGATATTTGGTGACGTAACCCGGCAAGGAATAACCAGCCTCTCTCCTTCGGTTATGGTAATTATTTGGGGTTCTCGGTCATGTATGTCTACGAATGCAGTGTGCTCATCTGTAAAATAATCATTACAATGATGATGAATGCAGTAGGAGAATTACACAATAGAGTTATCTATAAAGCAATGGTTGTTTTTTTTTCTCTGGTGCCTAAGAGAAAAATTCATGATCCTATTTCTTTTTAGGGATTTTTAGCTTGAGGAGGCACTAAAGCCTTTCTTCTGCCACTGCCGGTTATTAGAAATGGCACCTAATTAATGGCGGACACTGTTTTTAAAGAGTTGTGTTTTTGGCATCTGTATATCATCACTACAATGAATAGTATAATTAAAAGAACACATGTATGTATATAAAATGCACATCTTAACACAATGAGTAGTGTAAGAGAAAAAATGATCCTGGCGACGGAATCTAGAACTGATCTTTTTGCAAAGATGACTTATCAATCGAGAGAAGAAAGTCATCAAGTTCAGTCCAATACTACACAGATTAGTAAAATGCAGACGTCCTCTGATTGGTCGATAGACAAGGGTGATGAGCGCACACCCTCACAAAAGCCAAGCTGATTGGTGACTGATATCAGCTCATCCGAACCTTAAGACAAAGAAAGGAAATTGCCAAGTAACACCAGAGAGGAAGTTCAGACTAAAACTATTTTATATTAGTGACTTGTGAAAATTAGTAATTTTAGGCATTACGAAACCTTGAGTGTTCTTTTATAAACAGCTTTTTATGGGAGCAACTTTGATTGGACATCTCCTTTAATTATTTTTCAGCAAAGACGGGTTACACGATCCATTAGTAAACAGCAAAAATTAACTTTTGCAAAGACGTCCTCGAAGAGAGCCACACATCTCTCACTATTGGGGGGGGTCTTACTGGTGAGGCATCCCTTAATTGTTGTCTAGGTGCAGCAGAAAAGTGATCATATGCTCCTTCAAATGTACCAATGCTATAAATGTTGGCATGGTTCTTGACCACTAATGAGTCCACACATCACATGCTCTTGGCTGATGAGGTCTCAAAAGTAAAAGGCCAAGAAGCCATTGTATGAAGAATCCACTCATTTTGCACCAAAATCTCAAAGGACATTACTAACTTCCCAATGACCAAGCACTATCATGGAATAATTGGTCAACTTCAAGGGAATTTTTTAAAAAAAGGTAAATCACAGAGAAAATTCAACTTTCATGCCGATTCTGAAAGAGCTGGGCAGGTTGTCTAGTCCCAAGTTCTGGCAGGTCCTTTTGCACTTTGTGATTGACAATTCTGGTTCACAGTGGGAGAGGACTTGTAGGGACCAGAGCTTAGCTTGTAGCTGAAGATCGGGGAACCCCTTAGGCTGGCAGCATATTAGTAAGTTGCATAAGTTACTAATTTAAGCACATTTAAAGGGTTGGTGAGTCAGAATATACTGATACTCTATTGTTAGAATAGATAATTGATCAGATTGGTGGAGGTCCAACACCAGCACCCTCATTGACGGCTAGATGTAAAAAGCTGCCAGAGCTAGTAACAGTTGATCGGGGTGGTGCCGGATGACGGACCCCACTGATCTGATTTTGATGTCCTATCCTAAGGGTAGATCATCAATATATCCTGATTGGACAACCCCTTTAATTGCAATTTTCTATTGTACTACAACACCTTTAACACTGTTGGATTCCAATTTAGACCCTAAAAATTGCAAGGTCCTAGTGCTCTCCATACCACCAGTGTATTCGGAAGGCTTGGACAACTAGTAGTTCCCAGTGTTGGTCATTCTGGAGTCATACTAGATGAAAAATTTGGAAATATTAATATTTAGTCAAGTACTCCACACAAGGGAAGTTGTAGTCATAGTGTAAGTGGATTATTTCGGAAACAGTAACCATGGTATCTATATTATTACAATAGGTTGGTGCCAACAATGATTTCCTCCTATTTTAAGGATGCTGAAGGACTTGTGGAAGACCATTGAAAAACAAACTTATTTTCCAAGGTTGGTAGATGTGTGGAGAGGTCAATAGTTCTATACTTTTAATCATCTGTAGAAATGATTACTACAGTTCCCAGAGGGATATGGCCATTTATGTCATAAAATTAATATAACAATTCCAAACTGTGTAAGTGTTATAGAGCAATTTCCTGTATTCTACCATAGCTAACACAAGAAGGTGGACAAATAGCCGCTCTGTAGACATAATGTCACCACTCGCTGCTGCCAGATCTTATAAAGACACCATAGTCTCGAAAGTCATAAACGCTTTGTTTAAGGCTTAAACTTCATATTAAAACGTCATTTACTTTAATGTTTCGGTTAAGTTTTACTACATTTCAATAAAATATGACTCAAATTTAAAAAGAAAATTCAGGTCATCCACGGAAATTGTTCAATGAGGAGATGCAAAAAGGCGATGTAGCCTCAAGGTTCTCCTCCTCTGGTTTATGTACCCAGGGAGTACATACTTTCAATAAACAACACAATGCATAATTATAGCCTTGTGGGTATTTTCATACTTGTGAGTGTTAGAGGATCATAAACAACCCCTGTCCAAATATCTTCTTCAGAAATATGACTGTCATAGTGGGTAATCCTTGCTCGGGACCACCTCTACTAGACAAACAGAGAGCTACTACAAAGAGAAACTCCCACTCTGGAGGAGTCAACATATAGTAGGCAGTGGCTTTCGAATCTGTGCGGTAATGAGGCAGGGACACAAGAAAGTTCAACTTAGACGTCCTTAGCCCATTGACAGTCCATGTCAATTCGTCCATTGACATGGACGACTGCACCACCGTATAATTCGTGAGTGCGGTCATAACTTGCTCAAGTCTCTTGCTCTGCTGCTTGCAAAACCCAATACTCACACGCCCAAACCTTAACCGAAAGTTTAAATGGGAATCGTGAACATGGACCACTCCCAAGGCCTGGAGCGGAGGGAGAGATCGGTCCCATTACCATCCTACAGATCTCTCCAAAAATAAAAGCCCAAGTTAGGTTTTCTTAACTTTGACTGGGTCAAATGATTTGACCAAATCCACACTTTCTTTTATTTTACATTGTAACCACAGCTTTAATTACAATGCTCTCCAGTAGGTGCAGTATGCTTCTATGCACATCCTGGGGGACACATAACGACCCTCATATATGGATGTTGTGAGGAATGAGGGGAATCATATATTACATACAAGACAAATATGTCACCTTCTACAAATATCCCCAGTGAGAATAACTGATCCCTAGGAATTTAGTTACAAGATTGTTAGCTCATCGCTAATTTATTGGGATAATGGAACTTAAAGAGGACCTGTCACTAGGTCAAATGTGTCCAATTTTGGCTCTTATTTAATTCCCACTAGTCCACTAAGTACGGTGTTTTTTGTTTCCCAGAGAATCCTATGAGCACCGCCTCCTTGGGAAAGACCCTTAAAAATAATACTAACTAAAAAGGTCCATATCTCTGGAACCGTATGATGGAATTTAAAAAAACACAAAACAGGTTACTCTGGGAAGCAGCGGGAATAAAATAAGAACAAAAACTGGGCACTTTTGACCTGGTGACAGATCCTCTTTAAATCACAAAACCTCTAATAAATCTCCATTTTTCAAAACGGCGTAATCAGCATTAATGTAATTCAGAGAATTGCTCCTGTCGGCAGTGTGAGTAATTTGGCAAAAGCACAGTGCTGCCAACGGGGATTTTACATTTCTTCTGTCTTCAACGCAGAACTGTCAGCAAATCAACTGTTCTACAACAGTCTGCATTACGCTACGGCAATTCTAAGGAAGACAGTATTGTCGAAGGAACTCGCATTACAAGACGGTACATTTCTTGTCCTTCATCTCCTAATAAACAAACGTATCATTTCCGTAAGATACAGACAGAAGACCTTGAGATATATTATTATTGAAGGAACCGTTGGCGCCATCAAACACGAAAAGAGGTGAAGAATCTGCATCCTTCCACTCCAACAGCCAAATCATTGAAGCCAATGTTGTTTTCCAAGAATATATTTGAATCCAGTTTTACCGTAGGTCCATCACAATTTGGGCTTGTACTAAGCTGTTATAAGCCATTTGGATAACATCTGACATACTTATCCTCCCCAGTTTGCTACTTCCCGGTCCAAAGAGACTGTCAAAGGGCTGTCTGGCCCACAGGAAATTGGGAGTTCCAGAGGATGAGACAGGGGTACAAAAGTTCAGCCAAGCACGGTAATTTAGACATCGGCAGGCCAACAAGGAAACAATAGTTTGGAAAAGGGAGGAATGCCATGTTTGTAAAAAAAAATGTGAAAAATAGAATTTTGAAAGTTTTTTTTCTTTTTAAATCCTATTATTTTACTATTTTGCAGGTCAAGTCCTGCACCATTGAGGGGACTTTCGATCAGTAAGTATTTTTGGAGGTCAAATTTAACTATTCCAAAAAATACACAAACGGGTTTTAAATAAAAATTTAATTGCCAGTTGTATAACTTACTATTTTAGTTTACATAGATCATTTACCCTCATGGCTGGATGGCTGCTTGATTTCGGGTATCGGGTCTCTGTACCGACACATGACCAGAGCACTGTGTGAAGGGGGCTGGCAGACTGAGTATTTCAGTGGCAAAGCCAGCCCCATTCCCTGTATTATGATCATCTGTGACAATGTAGGAGGCTGGCTCTGTTTTGGTTATGCGCCAACATACATAAAACTATCAACCTCAGGAGTGGGTGATAAATACAGAAGTGGTGACGTGTATACTTTTCCTCTAATTGTTCCTCTCCTGGTTTTGGCTTATAAATACTGATGTAAAATACTGACCAAATACTGAACATGTGAACGTGGGCTGAGGGTCAGACTAAAACATTGATGACCTATCCTTAATGAGGTCCGATCTCCAGGAAATCAGAACGAGGGGGCTGAGGCGCTCCAGCTGTATTGTCCCAACCTTTTCAATGTTTATCCATGCACAGAACTCAGTCCCGCTCCAGTGAGCTTCATGGATGTGACCTTAAAAAATGAATGTTGGTAGCCTATCCTATCCATCTGATATAGTAAAAGAACTCACTACAGTTTAGGGCATTTTATAATAAATTATTTTCACAATTTTTGCATAAAAATGAATTAAAAATTCAAATTAGTAAAAATATAACGACCTGAAATCAGAATAAAATGTCGCTAGAACTACTTTATATTGACTGGTTCCATCAGTTTATTTAGCTCAATCAATCTGGCTCTTGAAAGAGGGTCAACAACTGAACAATAATGGTGGTCACAGGGGTGGACCAAGAGGTAAGGGGGCCACTACCAGCTCCAAGACAGAAAGCAGCTTCAGTCATTGCAGAACTATCGGACTGCAAGGGGCCCATATATTGTTCTGCACAGGGGCCCTTTTCTCTCTTTGTCAGCCCCTGGGCGGTCATATACAAGGGCAGTATTAAGGCAGACCACCCTGCTGTTATGGTGCCCTTGGTGAGAGGGGGCAGAGATATGCCCAATCCTCCTTACTAAAGGGTTGTGAGAACACACTCTCCAAAAAAAGCTGAGTTTCGACAAATGGACAGAGGGTCATGAAACAAAATGGAGGCGGAAATAAGCACCAGACTCTTGTGTCCTGGGTAGAAAAAACAGCACACTGAGGCCCATTTTGGTCATTGCCATGGGGACCCATATCTCCTACGTTACACCTCTGCTTTTTTTGGGAACACTATGGCTCTATTCATTTTTCATGGAATTGCCATACCTGGCCTACAGACAAGGAATGAAGTGGTGATAGGATGGGATTGACCCCTTAGGAATCCATATTTCCAGGTGACTCTTACATTTTTTTACACAAAATGAAGACCAAGAATATAAAAATAAAATAAGAGAGGCTGAGATTTACCTGAAATAAATATATAGATACCAGATGGGTTCTTGGATGAGGTAAAGTATTCATAGTGACAGGTGTAGAAGCCGGTGTCACTGAGCTGAGCTTTGTGCAGTGTCACGTTCCTGCTGCAGGCCATCTTGGGGCTTCCTTGGCACGAATTATCGCTTATATGGAACCTTTTACTTTCTTTCCTGGAAGCAGCTGGGAATTTCCAGAAAACCGTTTGATCACCTCTGTAAAAACAAAAGATACGACGGATGGTTAAGAAAGAAAACAAATATGCATTTCATTTTAGAAAAAAAAATATCTGTGAACCTGAAGGACGACGTGACAAAAAAATCGGCTGTGATTATTACCGCAACTCACCGGCCACCTCAATGGCAAAGAAATTAGCAAGTGACTTTGTTAAACTTGCAAATATTCAGACACGATTAGGTGTCTGCAATACTTTTTCAACAGGGAAGGCGATTGTGAGGCATTGTGGTAACGCCAGGTTTTCACCATAAATCTTGGCGCCACTCCTTGTCACCGCACCGTGGCGGCATTATGGATGTTGCCAGGGACATTAGTCTACGCCAACCTTACCCGTAAAACGCTCAGAGAACCGATCTTACCTGCATGTAAGATGTATTGGCTGGCCGACTCGTACTACTAACTCTTTTCCCTTTATATTTAATACAGGCGCTTTTAACTTGGAGCCAGAACTGTGACCTGCAAGATAAAGGACATGAAACTGAGAAAAGGGTTTATTAGGAGCAAAAGTATTAAATATAAGATTGCAGCAAATATGGTCAGTGTTTTAGATTCAGAAGATCACGAAGCAGGTGCTGGTAATGAAAGTCCGGATCCGATGTGATTGTGATTGAGTTGTTTCCATATTTCCACATCATTCACCCAACCCAAAATCATATACCGTAAGCCTATGAGCCTATTCGGTCGTGGTAAGGAAGTCAATGGTGGATCTGGACACTGTAGTTTGTACTTAGACCGTGAATGTTGGAAGTGTGAAACCATCCGGTTAATCCCTAACCAAACTGAAAATTTTAAGCGCTACCATCATTATACAGACATTTCAGCATTTCATAAGGACACCACTACATCAACTAACCCACCATAGAAAAAGCCTTAAAACTCTTGGTTCAGTTCAATTATTACCATTGCATTGGAAGTCTAAAGTACAAAATAGAAAAGGATGAAATCCAACTTCAAGATCTTCAGTAAAAAACATTAATTTATGGATAAAAAAAGGTCACAATTCCCAGACCAGGATAATGTCTTTAGTCATTGGTGTATATTTTCCTTTTCTGCATTTTTCCATGGGGCACTACAAACTTCCTTGCATCAGATCTTCCGGCGGGTTAGCTGACTTTTTAATTTTTTGCTACCAAAGTACAAAGTAGGTTTAGAAAACGTTTTATCCCAGTGCAGAGAGTCATGATTCCTAAGTAGAGATGAGTGAACTCGAACTTAAAAGTTCAGGGTCCATACCGCACACTTAGTGTCCGGTGCTAAACGCCGAAAACGGACTTCTCCCGGAAGTCTGTTGCAATGTTCGGAGTTCCGAGGGAAGTGGAGAGAGAGGGTTTTCCAGATCAAAAGTTCGGGTCCCCATTGTTTTCAATAGGGTTAGGGTTCTGGTTCAAGCTCGGGTACAATTCTGGTACCCGAACCAAACTTTAGAAAAATGTTCAGGTCGGGTACATGAACCAGAACTTCCAGGGGTCCACTCATCCCTAATCATAAGTGTATCGTATGAAATAATGAACAGTAGTGAACCAAGTCCTAGTGGGTTTTTACAATTTCCACTGTAAATTGCAGTTTCAGCTGATTGATCTAACTATAACATTTTAACATATAACATTACTCTATATTGCATTATTGCTCTTGTACTGATCCTGAATTATATATATTATTATATTATAGATCATTCCTGTCAAGAGCTGCATTCACTTTTCCTCAGGCCGCTCATGCTGCTTGCTCCGTGTGTTTATTGAGATTGCAAGGAATGTAAACCTGTATACATAATGTTTTAAATAGTTTATTTCCTAAATGCAAAGATAAAGAAACTTTCTAAATAGTCTTTATTTGATTTTTTTAATTAAATGTTTCAAATCCATCAGAGCTCTTGCACCTGGCAGCTCTTTGCTCTCCCCCCTTCTTTCATAGTTAAAATAGCAGCAGTTGTACACATATTTCCATATTACGGATAGGGGAGAAAGCATGTACAGTCTCAGGGAGGACAGAAAAACACACTGTAGATGCAGAGGAAAGTATATGGAGAGGGTATAAGAACAACGTTAGAGCTGCGCTGATACATGAAAGCAAATGAAGACAACAGCACAATGAATACACACAGAGTTCACCTCCAGCCTATATTACATTGAGGGATACTCCCACAAGAGAACAATCTGAAGCTTGTAATAGACTACAAACTGAATCAGGGGGTCTAGAAATGAGCGAATGAACGAAGATTGTAGACTGAAACTTAGTGCAAACTAAACTAAATGTAACTACTAATATATTGTGTCACTTACTAGTAAAGTATTGGAGGGGAGGTACGTTTCACAACGTTTAATGACGTCAGTGATATAAAACCCAGAGTATTTCCTCCAGCACACTAAGTGCGGTGAGGAGTTAAACTAATTTGCATAATGGTTGATTTTATGTGGGCATCCATAGAGCGGGTGGGAGGATGTCCACCTTATCTCCACCCCAGGGTGTGTTCTGGGGCTTAAGTAGCTGGCCTCCAAAGGCTGCAGTGTTCAGTGTCTGGAAAGGAACACTCCAGGGAAGTGTTTGTGCTTGTGTTAAAGGACCTGAACTGTGGACATTGCTAAAACTGAGCGGGCTGATCCCCGCTATCAAAAGGACTGTGTTTTCTGTTTTGCACAGAGGGCCGTGTTTATTTTTTTTATTTTATTCCAGCTTATGCTGCACTTAATAAACCAAGGACATCTTCAATTCTTTTCTTTGTTAAACTTTGACTTCACAAGTCACAACATCATTTACTTTTGGTTGTAGTACAATTCTTGTCACGAGTGCGTCACGTCCTCCTGGGGGATCTGGGGTTAAAACACCACTACGTATTGTTAATAGAAGATCTTCCATTTAGCCTGTGTGTTTGTGTCCCATATTAAATAGATTTGTCTCCTTTGGTGCGGAAGAGGTTAATGACCCTTTCTAAGCTGGTCAGAAACATGCAGCTCCATTTTAGCTGCCCACGTTGCGGATTTGTTGCGGATCCACAGCGGATTTTCCATGTGGAATTGCAGCAGATCCACAAGTGTTTGAGCAAATAATGTTATTCAATGGAAACAAAAAATGCTGTGCACATGCTGCGGAAAATTCCACACGGAATCCGCAACGGTTTATTTTCCGCAGCAAGTGAATTATTTTTGAAGATCCGCTGCATTCTTACACCCATTGAATTAATTAAATCCGCAGGGGTAAAAACACATGCCAATCTGCAAAAAATCCACACAAAAAATGCACAAAATCCTCAAAAAAAAAGCACGGATTTTTATATGCGTTTTCTGGCAAGAGATACAGAATCCACTCAGGAAATTACTGAGCTCAATCCGCAACGTGTGCACATAGCCTAAACCTGGCAAGACCTTCTTTTCCTTGCCAGTGAAAGCTTTGCCTCCTAGCTCCTTGGAGACGCTGTGCTGAATTAGAGATCGTTTTTGCTACTGGAGATTATTGCATGCTATTTTTGGGTGTATGCTTTCCTCATTGTCCTATTCCCATTTGGAGGGTACATTCCTATCCTTCTCTATATACCTCTCTACCTTTGGTGAGTGTATATACAGTACAGACCAAAAGTTTGGACACACCTTCTCATTCAAAGATTCTTCTGTATTTTCATGGCTATGAAAATTGTAGAATCGCACTGAAAGCATCAAAACTATGAACTAACACATGTGGAATTATACATTACACTTTACAAAAAAGTGTGAAACAACTGAAAATATGTAGAAAAGGTGAACGGATGGACTCTACATGCTGGTTCCCACCGTGAAGCATGGAGGAGGTGGTGTGATGGTGTGGGGGTGCTTTGCTGGTGACACTGTTGGGGATTATTCAAAATTGAAGCGGTGCGCGGTCCAGCTCACCCCAAACCATCTCGATTGGGTTCAGGTCTGGTGACTGTGGAGGCCAGGTCATCTGGCGCAGCACCCCAACACTCTCCTTCTTGGTCAAATAGCCCTTACACAGCCTGGAGGTGTGTTTGGGGTCATTGTCCTGTTGAAAAATAAATGATGGTCCAACTAAACGCAAACCGGATGGAATAGCATGCTGCTGCAAGATGCTGTGGTAGCCATGCTGGTTCACTATGCCTTCAATTTTGAATAAATCCCCAACAGTGTCACCAGCAAAGCACCCCCACACCATCACACCACCTCCTCCATGCTTCACGGTGGGAACCAGGCATGTAGAGTCCATCCGTTCACCTTTTCTGCATGCAAAGCAGTAATCAAAGCAAAAGGTGGCTACTTTGAAGAACCTAGAATATAAGACATATTTTCAGTTGTTTCACACTTTTTTGTAAAGTGTAATGTATAATTCCACATGTGTTAATTCATAGTTTTGAAATACAGAAAAATCATTGAATGAGAAGGTGTGTCCAAACTTTTGGTCTGTACTGTATGTTAGTTGCTTTTTGTTATCTCTATTTGTCTTACATGTTTATACACTACATATCGGTCTCGGATACTCCTGGGAAAGGGAGAGCTTAGGAAATAACAGGAGAACAGTAAGGCTGGTGGCCCAAACCTCCTCACCTTAAGAGGTACCTTTGGGAGCAGGGATAGTTAGGGCCCCAGTCTTAGGGATGGTTCATGGCCCCGTTCCCTAATCACGAACAGTCACAGTGTAATAATTCTTTACTAGATAATCACACAGTTGTTATAGAAGTTCTATAAGAAAATCACAATCAAAAGCATAATCAAAATTAGCGTTAAGATGACCATACACAAGAGATGAAGGTCGGCTGAAGCTGCTGATTTTGGTGTATAAGGGCGCCCTGACTATCCCCGCAGCAGCTGATAGGAGAGAGAAGGAAAGAACAGTTCCAATGCAACGTTTCCGATCCTTTTGTTCTTAAGGTGGCACAGAAATATGCATAAGATTAGAAAACGATTTATAAGGAATTTTCCTTATGAATGAATTAAAACATCATGTGCCTAATCCATTTTCCTGTAGTAATTGAAGCAGATGAGAAGGACTTGACCCACCAAGATCTTGCTGTATATTTACCTTGAGTGTCCCTAGGATGAGAATAACTTCTATACGTACCGATCTGATCAGAGGGAGAGGATTCATTAGGGGCACAGGGAAAATGACTGCCTCACAAGGCCCAAAGCCTCTCTGTGGAGTGGCAGAGCATAGATTGCCAGTGCCTACAGCAAGGCAAGTATTGCCTCCCCATATAGGGTGGTCAACTTGACTTTTTATTTTTTCTGGACAGCTTATAAAAAATCACAGACAGACAATATTTTTTACGGACACATTGGAAAACCACAATAAATCATTATGATTATAAGTGATCCATGTCTGCAGCCCATAATTCTGACATGAAAACATCAGCTTCATTCACTGTTAACTGTAACATGATGATGATTATCTTCAAAATAATTTGTAGACATTTTCAGCGTCAAAAAAAATCACCAACATTTACATTTTTTTTTTTACAGACAGAGCAAAAATGGGCCCTAGTTTTATGGAAGTGATCCTGGAATTTCTGAACGGCTGGCAATCCTGTCTATCCCCATACCCCAGTAATTATGCAGCTTGATTTAGTGCCCTTAAATTAAATATAAAGTATTAATGTCTATTTGGTGTCCAATTAAAAAAAATAATGATGCCCTTTCAGTAAAATACAAAAAAAGTAAAAATAAATCTGAGCAAACATGTCCTCTTCTCCCCTGCACTCAAAACGGGATGGCACAAGTGACACCTAGCCAGAAGCCTGTGGCATGTGCACGGCCCTGGATCTTCGCTCTTAGGGCTCATACTCACTTGAGCCGAAAACGGATGATATTCAGCCGATAAAAAATCTGATTCAAATCGGACCAATGTTATTCAATAGGTGACATCTCATTTGCGATTTTTTTCTCAGCCGAAATCGGTGTGAGAAAAAAATCGCAGCATGCTGCGATTTGATGCGATTTTGGCATGATAATCGCCAATGCAAGTCAATGGGTACGAGAAATCATCGCACAGCACTCGCACCATGCAAGTGCTGGCCGATTTATATGCACCAGTCTCCTTTGAAAAGCCGGCAATACATCCCTGGCTACTGTAAAATCACACTGACAGCTCACAAAACACTAGATACATACACATAGAATACATATATATATATATACATGTCATTGTGACACATACATATATATATATATTTTAAGTTCATACACTTCTACATACTGTAATAGCCGCTAATTCAATTGCCGGCTTTTGTGAAATCACAGAAGCCGACATGAAATGATACATTGTTTACACACAGTTAACCATGTCATTTCATGTATTTTGATATATGGTTTTAACTTACAATTACATAAGTGTATGTGTGCAAAATTTCACACATGTAGGGGTTAATTAAAGGTGTAAATTCATTGAAAAAAAATGTGTGGGCTCCCGCTGTATTTTCTCCACCAGACAGACAAAGCAAGCGAGTGGGGGCAGATAATAATAGCCTAGAGAGGGTACATTTTCTTTGTGCCCCCCCTGGCTACTAACATCTGCCCCCAGACACCCCAGAAAAGGCAAATCTCTAATTAGATTAGCCCTTTCTGGCACTTTGCCCGTCTATTCCCATTGCCCTGTAGTGGTGGTAATGGGTTAATAAGGGATTAAAGCCACCTTGCAATTGAAAGGTGACTTTAAGCCAGGTTAATAATTGAGAGCTGTCAATTAGACAACTATCAATTATTAATCCTATTGTATGAAAGAAAAATCAAACACACACACTTTAATAAAAAAGAAGTTTAATGAAATAATCAAACAGTTTTTGACCATATTTTATTTTCCTGCTAAAACCATTTCCTGTAATAAAAATAAAATAAAAAATCAAAATTATTCTTACCTCTCCGATGCAGTCAGGTCCCACGCTGTAATCCATCAGAAAGGGTTAACAGGTTACAGCTAGCAGGGAGCTAATGCTGCCTGCTGAGCTGTTACCCCCTGAATGAATAAGTTCCTCTCCCGGCAAAAGGAGAGGAAGTGATTAATGAGTGGAGCTTAATTGATTTATTGCCACTTTCACTTCAGGTCAGGTCACCCTGACCTGACCAAAAGTGAAAGTGGGACGCAATCAATTAAGCTTCCCACAGTAATCACATCCTCTCCTGTCGGCCGGAGATAAGTTCATTCATTCAGGAGCTTTCAGCTGAGCAAGCAGCATTACTTGCGCTGCTTGGCTGAAAGCTAGTTAACCCTTTGTGAAGGATTACAGCGTGGGACCTGACAGATCGCCGGATAGGTGAGAATAATGTTGTTTTATTATTTTTTCTTTATTATAGGAGATCAAGGGCTTCGCAGGGATTAGGCGTTAAATAAAAGATGGTCAAAAAATGTGTTTTTATTTCATTAAAATTATTTATTCCTAAAGTGTGTGTGTTTTTTTATTTACTTCAATAGGATTAATAATTGATAGTTGTCTAATTGACAGCTCTCAATTATTAACCTGGCTTAAAGTCACCTTTCAATTGCAAGGTGGCTTTAACCCCTTATTAACCCATTCGCCACCGCTACAGGGCAATGGGAATAGACGGGCAAAGTGCCAGAAAGGGTGAATCTAATTATAGATTTGCCTTTTCTGGGGTGTCTGGGGGCAGATGTTAGTAGCCAGGGGGGGCACAAAAAAAATGTACCCTCCCTAGGCTATTATTATCTGCCCCCACTCGCTTGCTTTGTCTGGTGGAGAAAATACAGCGGGAGCCCACGCTTTTTTTTTCAACGAATTTACACCTTTAATTAACCCCTACATGTGTGAAATTTTGCACACATACACTTATGTAATCGTAAGTTAAAACCATATATCAAAATACATGAAATTACATGGTTAACTGTGTGTAAACAATGTATCATTTCATGTCGGCTTCTGAGATTTCACAAAAGCCGGCAATTGAATTAGCGGCTATTACAGTATGTAGAAGTGTATGAACTATAAATATATGTATATATATATATATATATATATATATTATATGTCACAATTACATATAATATATATGTATTCTATGTGTGTATATGTATTGTTTCTATTCTTTATTAAAGCTGTCAGTGTGATTTTACATTATAGAGGGGGATGAATTAGCGGCTATTATACTATGTAGAAGTGTATGACCTATATATATATATATATATATATATATATATATACTATATATATATATATATATATATATAATTACTTGCTTTTTGTGTACATTTTTTTTTACAATGTGATTTTTATATGACTTCTTACATAGAGATAACTGCTCTATGTAAAACTTCATGTTAAAATCGCATTGCATACAGATGGAAAACTGATGGAACGATGAAAACGCATAGAAAACGCATGGTGTGATTTAAAATCGCATGCAAATCGCATGACATTTTACTAGAATCGTACCGTTTTTTCCGTCCAGAAAACGGACCGATTTTTTCCCACTAGTGGGTATGAGCCCTGAGAAAAAAATCACAACATGCTGCGATTTGATGCGATTTTGGCATGATAATCGCTAATGCAATAGATGGTGCTATAAAAAATCGCATGCAAATCGCATGACAATTGCACATAATCGGACCATCCTGAAAACTGACCGTTTTTTTCCAGCAAATGAGTATGAGCCCTTAGTGTCGCAAAATTTCAAGGAAAAAGAAGCAAAGAAAAAAAACACAAAAGAATTTTACTTTTTTTTTTACTTTTAAAATTCCGAGTCCCTAATAGCGATGAGCAGTGTGCTCGGATAACGTGCTAACCGAGCATGCTCAGGTGTTATCTGAGTATCTTGTGCGTGCTCGTATATTATGTACGAATCCCCGCGGCTGCATATTCGCGGCTGTTGGAGAGCCGCAACACATGCAGGGATTGCTTAACAAACAGGCAATAACCGCATATGTTGCAGCGGTCGATCAGCCGCGAATCATGCAGCCGCAGGGACTCGAACATAATATACGAGCACGCTCAAGATACTCAGATAACACCCGAGCATGCTCGGATAACTCGTTATCCGAGCACGTTCACTCATTACTAGTCCCTAAGAATTTTGTGCCCAGGACAAGCACCATTGTGCCCTTCAACCCTACGCCATTGTGTCCATGATATTAGGAGATATTATAAATGGCACCTGATTAGTGGAATCTGCTACAAAATTCGCCTTGTAGGTTTGGAGCAACAAGTTACATATCTGACTGGTGAAGCTTTTTACGAAGAAAAATGAATTTAGGATGACATAATATGGCATGATCCCACATGACGTAACTTCTGATGCCAATATTCCTAGTCAGAAACGTGACCCCCAACATTCATATAAACAGAGATCTAACGCTACATTGTACACTGGAGCCACGTCCTTCATGCAGTCTGCGGATTGTAGCTTGCGTGATCCTGATGTTACATATACAGAGTTCCAGAAGACAGATGAGAACGGTTCCTGCAGCGCGTCCATCCATGGCGCACGTCACCATTCCACATAATTGGCCATTAGGAAAGAGATTAGCAGGGAATCTGGGCAGCGTGTGATGCCGGCTTGTCAAGATCAAAAGCAGCCAAAAAATCCTAATACTAAATGAAAACAGCACTGGCGGATTTGCTGAGCTTCGCTCACATGAATGAGATGTTCAGGGAACATCTGGAGCCCCGGACCGTGCTGAAAACCCCGGGAACTCACAGCAATCACAAGGTGCACCGCGGAAATGTGACTGTGGCTTCTACAAAGTACCCTATTGTGTCAGCAGTATTCAGGACACACGGCGTACGCTGTTTTTATACAGAACACATCTATTATTCCCTACACGGATGGATTCCTGTACTCATACACTGTGGCAAACCCCCATGACAGAAATGAGGTTTCTGCATTTTATGTATTTTGCAAGCAAATGGTGGCACATTGTGGAAAGTTCTACTCTATGAGATGTATTAGGCATACACCTGTACCTGGCGTCCGGATATAACAATGGATTCTCTGACACAAGCATAGATTTTGAGAAAAAGTAGGGATATCCAGCTTTTTTTTGACAAAAAAATATCAAAATATTTTTATAAGTGGAAATCAATAGAAAAATGTGAACCCTTTTCCTACATGTTTCGGACTGAATCTCGGTCCTTACTCATTGATCCATGAGTAAGGACTAAGAATCAGTCTGAGACATGTAGGAAAAGAAAGATCTCACATTATTTTTTTCTATAATACTATGAATGTTCCATTTTTACTCAATTCAATTAATAAATTTTTTAAAAAATTTTTTAACCAAAAAACATCTGGATATCCCGACCTTTTCCTATCACTACCCTACCAAGGAGAAGGAGCAGTTTTTCAACTGAGCTGAGGATTTTCTGGCTACTTCAACATGGGCGAGCTGAGTCACATTCTCTTATTTATAGATCTTGAGAACCGATCTATTAGAACTTGTGGAATTTGGGAAAAATATTTGAAGAAATCCACATATAAAAACCACATCTAATAGCAGCGATTCCTTTATTGTGATGATCGGTCAACGTCCCAGCGGTTGGACTTGCACCGATCAATCAAAACAACCTTTCTTAAAGGGGTTCTTCTGGAATTTAATATCAATGACCTATACTTACAACAGGTCATCAATATTAGATTAGTAAGGGTCCATCTTCTGGTACCACTACAGATCAGCTGATTGAAGGGGCCATGTCAGAAGTGGCACAGTCCCATACATTGCGGAGTCGCCATGAATGATACTGCAAGCTCTCTCCTAGATGCAGTACCATTCACTGCTACGAATGGTGGATGGAGAAATTGCGTTCTCCGTCTTCTCTGCACTTCTCTCATTTGCGACGATCGCATCACACTAAGGTGACGCAATTCCAGAGAGTGACATTAGCATAATCAGCCAGAGAATCGCCGGCTGTTTGATCACAAAGGGCCACAAAGGGCCAAAACATGAAAACCAGTGTCCAAGGTGCAAATCTCAAACTGATGTGTCCTAAACATCTTGTAAGGATATGTGCAGACATAATCTTTCAGACTCCAGCAGAAAATTCTTAAGGAAAATACCTGCATTGTTTTTCTTGATGCATCTTTATTGGTTTTCTCCTTGAACGTTTCTTGTGGAGAGTTTTTTTTTCTTTTTGCATGTATAAAATAGCGGAAGCCACCTAAAGCAGAGTTCCCCAACAGGCCCTCAGTACCTCAAGGCCCACCAACAGGTCATGGAGTTGGGGAACCCTGGCCTAAAGAATGGTCAGGTCATTTCTTTCAACCACTTTGCGGCTTTTCAAAGTGAACTGGCCAATAGAAGCTCAAAGGAATGAACATATATGCACTGCAAGTAGTTTTTACATCTAAAGGGAATATGATCATTCTTTTAATGTTTCTTTAGCGCTTTTTCAGGAAGGTTATGCCTGAAAAAGACGTTGTGCGCACAAACTCCCGGTAAGAGCATGAGAAAGTGGTCAGAAGTATGCTTACTGCTGATAAAGTCCTGTTATTAATTACATGCAGGACTGACACCGAGGATCTCACAAACAGCAGAGGATGTTTAATTACAAGAGAAAAGAATTAGCTCATCTCACAACCATGAAATGATCTGGTGTAAATGGTCCACGCTAAGCTAACGCGGCTCAGAGGTGAAACTCTACACTAAAGCATGGTTAGCCAATTAGGACACAAACGATTTCTCACTATAAAAGCAGAAACCTCTAATTGCTTGTTTACACATTTTTGAAATATTTAAAGGGATTGTCCAGTCTTGGAGTACAAGCCCGTAGCCACTCTTTGTGAGACTTGTACATCCTCACAGCTTTCACACTGTGCACTGTGACGATTCTCTGGAGCCAGCAGTGGACAGTCATATGACCAAAAGTGTGCGATTTGCATTGAGCCAGGATGCACATGTCTGGTCGGTAGGGTTGAGCATTCCGATACTGCAAATATCGGGTATCGGCCGATATTGGCTGTATCGGAATTCCGATTCCGAGTACCGATATTTTCGTCTTATCGGATACCGGAATCGGGATTGTCACTGTCACTGTCAGTGTCCGTCGGTCGGGTCTGTCAGGAGTCAGCGGCACTTACCCGGCAGAAGATCTCCGGCGGTCACGTCCTGGACTGCTTTGATGGCCGCCATCCTCTTCTCCCCGGCGGTCACATGCAGTTTCTCGCGATAACTGCAGTGACTGCTGGGTAATCCCGGCCGTAAAGCAGTCAGTCCGATGACGTCACCGCCGGGGAAGCAGGTAATCAGCTGTGCTGCGTCGCGATGACAGGCTCTGCCTGTCATTGCGATGTAGCAGAGTTGGATCGTCGTGGGACTGTCGTTACTATGGACTGCGTCGGACAGGTGGTATACTGTTGGTTTGTTTTTTTTTCTTTTTTTACAGGAGATCGATGGCGTCGCAGGAATGAGAGTATAATAAAAGAAATGAAAACTGTGCTGTCTCTTTTATTTCATTAAAAGACTTTTTTCTTGCTTTGTCTTTTTTTTATACATTTAATAACTTTGGGATTAATAATGGATCGGTGTCTTATTGACGCCTCTCCATTATTAACCGGGCTTATTGTCACCGTGCAATCAACGGTGACATTAACCCCTTATTACCCCGCTTGCCACCGCTACAGGGCAAGTGGGAAGAGCCGGGTAAAGTGCCACAATTGGCACATCTTTTGATGCGCCAAATGTGGGGCTGCTGTAGCCTGGTATTATCAGGCTGTTGAGGGCCAAAATCCATGGCCTTGACAGTCTTTTAATACCAGGCCGCAGCAGTCTGCATTTTACTTGGCTGGTTAACAAAAATAGGGGGGATCCCCACGCCGTTTTTTTTTCGAGGGGATCCCCTATTTTTGTTAACCAGCCAAGCTAAGCAGACTGCTGTGGCCTGGTATTATCAGGCTGGCAAGGTCCATGGAATATGGATCCTTACCAGCCTGAAAAACCAGGCCTCAGCGGTCTGCTTTCATCTGGCTGGTTAACAAAAATAGGGGGGACCCCACGCCAATTTTTTTCGAGGGGATCCCCTATTTTTGTTAATCAGCCAAGATATGCAGACTGCTGTGGCCTGGTATTATCAGGCTGGCAAGGTCCATGGATCTTGGCTCCTTAACAGCCTGAAAATCCAGGCCTCAGCGGTCTGCTTCATCTGGCTGGTTAACAAAAATAGGGGGGACCCCACGCCAATTTTTTTCGAGGGGATCCCCTATTTTTGTTAATCAGCCAAGATATGCAGACTGCTGTGGCCTAGTATTATCAGGCTGGCAAGGTCCATGGATCTTGGCTCCTTAACAGCCTGAAAATCCAGGCCTCAGCGGTCTGCTTCATCTGGCTGGTTAACAAAAATAGGGGGGACCCCACGCCAATTTTTTTCGAGGGGATCCCCTATTTTTGTTAATCAGCCAAGATATGCAGACTGCTGTGGCCTAGTATTATCAGGCTGGCAAGGTCCATGGATCTTGGCTCCTTAACAGCCTGAAAATCCAGGCCTCAGCGGTCTGCTTCATCTGGCTGGTTAACAAAAATAGGGGGGACCCCACGCCATTTTTTTTTCGAAGGGAACCCCTATTTTTGTTAATCAGTTCCCTCTGACGTCACTGATTGTGTCCCTGGCTGACCTGAAGTGAAAGTGGAAAGCAATCAATTAAGCTTTCCACTTAAGGGCCCGTCTCACATAGCGATATCGCTACCGAGATCGCTGCTGAGTCACTAGTTTTGTGACGCAGCAGCGAGCTCACCAGCGATATCGCTGTGTGTGACATTCAGCGACGATCAGCCCCTCTGCCGGGTATCGCTGATCGTCGCTGAAATGTCAGGACCTTTTTTTGATCGCTGGTTTCCCGCTGACAGGCACACGTCGCTGCGTGTGACAGGCGGGAGACCAGCGATCCGCTGGTAACCAAGGTACACAGCGGGTTTCCAGGCGCGGGGCTGTGCCTAGAAACCCGCTGTGTACCTTGGATACCAGCGCCCTGATGCAGGGAGCTGGTATCCAAGGTACACAGCGGGTTTCCAAGCGCTGCGCGGTGCCTGGAAACCCGCTGTGTACCTTGGTTACCAGCGGATCGCTGGTCTCCCGCCTGTCACACGCAGCGATGCGTGCCTGTCAGAGGGAAACCAGCGATCAAAAAAAGGTCCTGACATTTCAGCGACGATCAGCGATACCCGGCAGGGGGGCTGATCGTCGCTGAATGTCACACACAGCGATATCGCTGGTGAGCTCGCTGCTGCGTCACAAAACTAGTGACTCAGCAGCGATCTCGGTAGCGATATCGCTATGTGAGACGGGCCCTTAAGCGATGTTACCCGCAGTGTCGCTGTCCCAGATCGCTGCCTGAGCTGCCTGTTTGGCAGCTCAGCAGCGATCATGTAGCGATACACCAGCGATCCTGACAAGTGCATATCGTTGTCGGGATCGCTGGTGTATCGTTATGTGACACCCAGCCTTTACTCTCCTGTCAGGCAGGAGAGGAACTCATTCATTTGGGGTTTACTGTGAGGCTGCAGCATTAGCTGCGGTCCCTGCAGTAAACATTAACCCTTTCTGAAGGATTACACCGTGGGACCTGACTGTGCATGGGATAGGTAAGAATAATTTTGCTTTTTTATTTTATTTTTATTACAGGAAATGGTTTTTGCAGTAAAATAAAAGATGGTCAAAAACATGTGTCTTTATTTCATTAAAATGATTTTTAATTAAAGTGTGTGTGTTTTATTTTTATTTCATGCAATAGGATTAATAATTGATAGTTGTCTAATTGACAGCTCTCAATTATTAACCTGGCTTAAGGTCACCTTTCAATAGCAAGGTGGCTTTAACCCCATATTAACCCATTCGCCACCGCTACAGGGCAATGGGAATAGACGGGCAAAGTGCCAGAAAGGGCAAATCTAATTAGAGATTTGTCTTTCCTGGGGTGTCTGGGGCAGATGTTAGTAGCCGGGGGGGGGCAAAAATAATGGTCCCTCTCTGGGCTATTATTATCTGCCCCCACTCACTGGCTTTGTCTGTCTGGTTGCGAAAATAGGGCGGGAGCCCACGCATTTTTTTTCAGCAATTTTACACCTCATATATATATATACATGTCATTGAATTTGTGACACATATATATATATATTTATATTTGTAGTTCATACACTTCTACATAGTATAATAGCCGCTAATTCAATTGCCGGCTTTTGTGAAAATGCAGAACCCGACATGAAATGACACTTGGTGTACATAGGGTTAACCATGTCTTTTCATGTCCTTTGCTATCTAATTTGCACAAACAATTAAATCAGTCTATGTGTGCAAAATTTCACACCTGTAGGGGTTAATTAAAGGTGTAAATTCGTAGCAAAAAAGTCCGGTTTTTTTACAACGAATTTACACCTTTAATTAACCCCTACAGGTGTGAAATTTTGCACACATAGACTGATTTAATTGTTTGTGCAAATTAGATAGCAAAGGACATGAAAAGACATGGTTAACCCTATGTACACCAAGTGTCATTTCATGTCGGGTGACCCGACATGAAATGACACTTGGTGTACATAGGGTTAACCATGTCTTTTCATGTCCTTTGCTATCTAATTTGCACAAACAATTAAATCAGACTATGTGTGCAAAATTTCACACCTGTAGGGGTTAATTAAA
Source organism: Oophaga sylvatica (assembly GCA_033576555.1). Taxonomy (NCBI): domain Eukaryota; kingdom Metazoa; phylum Chordata; class Amphibia; order Anura; family Dendrobatidae; genus Oophaga; species Oophaga sylvatica. The sequence continues at coordinate 56,218,540 of JARQOD010000002.1, forward strand.
GGTGTAAATTCGTAGCAAAAAAGTCCGTTTTTTTTACAACGAATTTACACCTTTAATTAACCCCTACAGGTGTGAAATTTTGCACACATAGACTGATTTAATTGTTTGTGCAAATCAGATAGCAAACGACATGAAAAGACATGGTTAACCCTATGTACACCAAGTGTCATTTCATGTCGGGTGCTTCTGTCTTTTCACTGAAGCCGGCTTACCGCAATTGAATCAGAGGATATTTTACTATGTAGAAGTGTATAAACTATACATATATTATATATATATGTCACAATGACATGTAGTATATATATAATGTATTCTATGTGTGTATATTTAGTGTTTACAAGAAGAATGGGTTTTTTTTAGTGCGATATTTTGTTCCCATAGACTTACATGGGACTTCCGGTATCGGTATCGGGTATCGCCGATATTTTAGTGATATCGGCGATACCATTCCGATTCCGATACTTTAGGATATCGGAAAGTATCGCTCAACTCTGGTCGGACTTGACCAGATATACTGTATGCAATTCGTTCCGGGCACCGACACGTAAAGTAGACTGGTGCAGTGGAGGGCACGTTCTCAAATCACATTCATTTCACAGAGCCTAATAGGGATATTTTTTTATTCTTACTTGTCAAGCTGTGCACATGTCAAACTGCGTGCATGTCAAGCTGTGCCCATTTAAACTGTGTGCATGTCAAGCTGTGCCCATGTAAAACTGTGTGCATGTCAAGCTGTGCCCATGTAAAACTGTGTGCATGTCAAGCTGTGCCCATGTAAAAATGTGTGCATGTCAAGCTGTGCCCATGTAAAAATGTGTGCATGTCAAGCTGTGCCCATGTAAAACTGTGTGTATGTCAAGCTGTGCGAATGTAAAATTGTGTGCATGTTAAAGTGTGCGCATGTAAAACTGTGTGTATGTCAAGCTGTGCGAATGTAAAATTGTGTGCATGTTAAAGTGTGCGCATGTAAAACTGTGTGCATGTCAAGCTGTGCACATTTAAAACTGTGTGCTTGTCAAGCTGTGCGAATGTAAAACTGTGTGCATGTTAAAGTGTGCGCATGTAAAACTGTGTGAATATTTAGCTGTGTGCATGTAAAACTGCACATGTAAAACTGTGCGCATGTAAAGCTGTGCTCAAGTAAAACTGACCATACACCATAAGTAACAGTCACCTGGCAGCTATTCCTCCTCATCTCCCGCCTACATGTTACTTGCTGAGGTTGGCCAAGAACATATGTGTCCTTAATGGGAAGACAGAAAGGTGACATAGCGAAACAGTGAGAATCCATCAGTGACCTTGTCCTGACAGCCAAGGGATTGCTTGTATCAGTCTTTTCCTGAACTCCTCTCAGCTCATTTATGACCAAGGACCACAAGTTGAATATGTACGGAAATAAAAGAAGTTGTAAAAGCCAAGCATTGCATTTTTTTTTTAATGAAACCAAACATGATTTTTAACCCCAAATAGATATATTTAGGAAAAATATGTCTCCTGAGTTATAAAACCCTTTAATGTGAAATATGAAAAGGAGAACAAAAGAATTGAGCAATGAAATTCAGCATGCTCCATCCTATTCGCCCCTAACATCATCTGTCGGGGAAGAGCTGGGAGACTGTAGGACAGGGTGGGGAATATTTTTTCTGCCAAGGGCCATTTGAATATTTATAGGATGAGCAGAGGCAACAAAAATTCAATCAAGGTAAATATTCTGTGTAGCCGATTGATCAATATAAAACTTAACCTTTATTCTATTTGTAATAAAATCCTAAAGTGCCAGAAGTGCATGTGCAAACCAAACAAAAACCAAAAATCGTGTAAATATAAAAGATAAGAAAAAATAGAAACCACTGGTTTTCCGAAAATCTTAGAATTTAAATGGGAGAAATATATTTTATACCTATTAGAGTCTCAAGCATAGAGATCATATGGTTTGTATGAAGCTCATTTCTCTTGTTCTACAACCATCTCAGTTCTCCAATCATATGGGGATACCAATCTTGTTCCTACTATGTAGGTATGGTTTTTATTTCCTCCCTTACTGTGAGAGGTGTAATTTATATTAAAGTATACAACTCAATTGTTCACCAGGAGGTGTTATATTCAAAACCCCCTATATCATTATGAAAAATGAGCATGCTAGTTGCATACTTTAAATGTATTGGTTTTCGGTGGTTCTGGAGTGAATGCTCCTTATGTGTTATTGGAGCTGCATAAATATTGTCTCCTGTCATAAATATAGCATTATGTATATGCCTCCAATACAGATAAACATAAACCCATCAGAAGAGAAACAGAGTCGTGCATTTACTCTGTAAATTATCACTCTTACTGTGGGTATTTAACAAATGTGATACTCATCTGCAGCGTCATATTGCGGGCATAATCTCTGCTTAGGCCTGGGGGAGATCCACCTTAACCGTATGCATCAGGTAAAGCGGTCTCTACCCCTTCTGCGTCTCCCATTTGGATATTTATACCATCCTTCGGGGGCCATACAAACTCCGCCCCCCCAAAGTACATCCTGACTCTGGCACTAGTGTCAGGACGTAATCTTTCATTGCATGCCCTTCAGTGTTCAGTAGTGAACACTACATGTGTACTTACAGAGCAAGAAGAAATTAATGAGCTGGTGGCAATCAAAATACAGCTCCCTGCCAAAGCACAGCAGTCCCTGAGAATCTGCCCGGGGGCCGGATAAAAGGTCATCGAGGGCCGTAAATGGCCCTGGGGCCTGAGGTTCCCGACCCCTGCTGTAGGATAACTGTTCCCTAAAGTGTTTGGGGCCTTAATGGAGTTTAATGTCACTAGTAGGGTTGAGCATTCCGATACTTCCGATACCTGAAATCCAATGTAAGTCTATGGGAACAAAATATCGGAAGTATCGGAAGTACTTCCGATATTTTGTTCCCATAGACTTACATTGGATTTCAGGTATCGGAACCGGGTTTCGGTATCGGAATGCTCAACCCTAGTCACTAGAAAGAATTAAAACTAAATTTGTGAAGTAACATAGAGACCAGTGTTCCCAAGGCTGCTGTATAATCGCCGGCCACCAAAACGCCGATGTTTCTGTGTAGAGAAAAAGTAACATGACAGTCACAAGAATTACAACATTGCTGAAGCCACCTCTCCTTCAGAATGAAAAACACTGTCTCCATAGTACAATCTATCGCACGGTCTATATAGGACCGTCCATGAGCAATTTAGAGGCTGTGTTCCAGATTTACCACCTCCAGCATCAAAAATCACTGTGGAGATAAATGTTAACCTGAAGACAACAATAAATCAGATTCCCCAGCACTACTGACTGACAGGGGCACAATGATCTACATGGTCAGTAATGGACTGTGCATGATGATGGTGACAAGGTCGAATCTCTATGTTCTTGTGGAGATTATTGGGAATATGGCAACAGCCTCTTCAGAAAGGAAGACGGCAGGAACTCTAGAGCCACTTATTGGAAGTAGCAATCCTAAAACTGGATATTAACCCTTCCCTTTGTCTGCAAATGGTTTCTGGTTTGGCTTCTTATCTTAAAGGGAGTCTGTCACCCCATTTTTCGACCATCAGCGGCAGCCACCGCCATCAGGGCTTATCTACAGCATTCTGTAATGCTGTAGATAAGCCCCCTGATGTCACCTGAAAGAGAAGAAAAACGAGTTATATTATACTCACCCAGGGAGGTCCGCCGTCCGGTCCGGTCCTGATGTGAACTGATATACCTGTGTTGATATCTGTACGTGTTAGGGACAGTAATAGGGACAGCTAGTGTTAGGGCAGTGTAGCTTTGGGTTAGTGTCAAGGGGGGCACTATAGAGTTAAATGTAGATTAGATTTAGATAAGATAATGTTAGATTTAGATAAGATAATAGAAATAAAGCTGGTGGGAGGAGCTAGCTAGAGGTTAGGGAGAAGTTTAGAAAGAGAAGGAGTTGTGAGGTAGTAGGAGTTGTGAGGGGTTAGGAGGTGTGGAGAGTTGCTGGAGAGAGAGAGACAACAAGAACTGGAAAGGAGAACGACGGTGGGCACAGGTGGATCTAGGCAGCCTGAAAGGATTGGTGGCTAGGCTGAGGGTTAACTACCGTGACGTCTGGGACCTACGTTCCGACTAGGATCTGCAGTGGCAACCTGAATTTTCGCTCAAGATGGGGAAAGTGGACAAGGAGCACCCAGTATCAGCTAGCTGGACTGACCAGGGAACTGCGGGACTGGATGCCACGTTGCCAAAAGTCATGTTGACAGAAAAGGTCAGGGAGAGCTCAGGAGGAGACGTTCTTATGTCTTCTGTGGATTGCTGGACTGTAACCGTTGTGAAGTTGAACGAGTTAAGTAAAGCGTTATTGAAAATGCACTTGGACTATGAGGCTCTTTGTGTGTTGTTGAAAAATGCAGTCTGAGGAGGACTCTGACCCACAGGTGGGAGAATCACACCACGCACACACTGCACCTCAGATTGGACATTTTAATTATGTAATGGAGCGTCAGGGTGTGATGGAAAAACAACAGCCCCTCATCATGACTACCACCCTGGCCCCATTACATCTTCTTCCTCTCAACAATAGGTTATTTGCATGCTCAAATTCCCAGGTAGCGCTGCACTGCATGGCCTATAAGCCTTGGCATGCCAACCTGGCGCTCTCCTCAATGCGAAACTTTGAAAAAAGATCATTCATATTCAATGGCTGTTGGTTGAACACTCGATCTGAGACTTCAGAATTGTGTGCTCAACGAGGAGAGGAGAAAGATGGAGAAATCTGGCAGCAGCCTATCTCTCGAAGAACTAAAGGGTCAGGTATTTAATATCAAACCAACCAGCCTTCATCTCCCCCCGATATCATTTGATATGTGAAAGTTGGGAGGCCTCCATACAAACCGGGATGACTGCCGATCCTGTCACTATCGGCAACTTTGCTAATTTTAATAATGTATATGGGGGTCTTGAAGTACCAAACCTGGCACCACTTACACTGAAAGATAACTGTGAACAAGCGTTCTTAGTATAGGTGATAATAACTTTTTTATCGGCGAGGTTCTGACCACTGGGACTCACACTGGATTGTCGAAATAGGGAAGTTTTATCCCCATTAGAAAAGAGCATCAGTGAGCATGTACAACCTGCGCTCCATTCATTCATTGTGGGGCTGCTGAGCTCTGCACTTGGCTTTTTCTGGCAGCTCCATAGAGAATGAATGGAGTCAAATCTGCTGTATCATTTTGTAATGGGGATAGAAATTCCTCGATCTGTCGGGTCCTAGCAATGGGATTCCCACCGATCAATCTATGACCTGTTGGGGCGATAGGTGATAACTCATTTTCACTAGACAACCCATTTAAGCACCCTAAGCTCAGAGACGGATCCTTTGATTATGGATCTGTCTGGTCTTGTAGTTCCTGGATACTAGTTGACTTTGTTACCAACTGAGAAGGTAATAGTTACTCAATTCCTTTATGAAGGAGAATACCCCAAGAAGACACCATCTCTGCTGGCTTCTTCTTGATGCTCTTCAATAAGTATCAATGCATATATCACAGTAACCAAAAAATGCAGAATACAGTGAGATGTTGTATTCTTTTGTTTGTACATGTATCACAGGGTCCTAAATAATTATGTGGCAATCTCCTAATATTACTTTTTCTTTGTGCTTTTCAAACAGGTGGAACATGAGTAAATCATGACACCGAGGACAGAATGTTCAGATCCATACATACTGTATGTACAATAATTCAATCTCCCGACTCCGGAGAATCCATAGAAAGTGACTGCAGACTTGTAGCCTAAGGCTGGAGTCACATACAACCACAAAAAATCGGTCCGTTTTAGACGGTCGATTGTCGGATCAAAATGCAAACATCACACATCCTTCTGGCATCCGATTTTCCTTCAAAGATGCGATTTTTTTTTTTTTAAACCAATTATTTTTATTTAGGTTTCAAAAATTAACAGCAAACAGTTATCAATATACATATAACAATTCACATAACGTGTAGTAATACAGTCAAAACCCTCTCCCCCCTCCCCCCTCCCGCCAATACTCCTTATGCCGGGCATACCTGGGAACATTGACAATCATATTACCGCCATCCATGCGGACCATATTTTCCCAAAAGTTCTCTCTCCATGCCTCCGCCTGTAAATGCTTTCCTCTAAATGCATTACCGTACGTGTCTGAGCAATAAATTCCCTCCTAGTGGGGGGTTCCGAATCTGTCCACTTTCGTGCTATTAATTTGCGTGCCACATATAGCAATCGCGCTATCGCCACTTTGTTATGTTCCGAGACAGGTATACCATCCACCTCCCCCAAAACACACAGCACCGGGTTTCTGTCAATTGTACATGTATAAGCCCTCTCAATTTTGTTAATAACGACCAACCAATAAGCCGCCAGCCGTGGGCACGACCATAGCATGTGCAGTAATCCGGCCTGGTCCATGCCACACCTAGGCAATTGGAATCTCCCCTCAAGCCCACCTTGTACAGAAGCAACGGTGTTTTGTATGTCCTATGTATTATGTATAATTGGGAGAGCCGTGCCTGCTCGCTTAGAGAGATCTTCGGGACATATTCTAGAATCGCCTCCCATTGTTCTGTCGTGAGGGTACCCACCTCCTTTTCCCATTTACTCTTTGCAATGAGGTGATTTCCCCCCAGATAGGAGTGCAGTAGGTCATGATATAAGCTCGATATGACTCCCCTCGTCCCTCCCTTCATACACACAAAGTCTAGTACAATGTCACTCTGAACCGTCATAGCTCCCAATCCACACTGTGCCCTCCAAGCATGTCGAAGCCTATAGTATTGAAATCCCCATACCAAAGGCAAATCAAATTCCTCTCTCAATTTTTCAAAGGTCTTCAGGTCCGTTCCACTCTGCAGCTGGCACACATATCTCACTCCTTGCGCCTTCCAATTGCCCATTTGACACAGCTTATTAAGTTCCGGCAGATGTTCATTGCCCAACACCGGTGAGTATCTAGTCAGCCCGTCCACCCCCCTGATCTTTTTAATAGTGTCCCATACCTTCTGAGTCAAGCCTAAGGTAGGATATATTGCTCCCAATTTCTTAAAGGTACCATCCTCTAACGCCTGGACCAGTGGGCGTCTCCCCGACACATGTTCCAGCACCCGGCAAGCTGCCCCTCCACAATCGGGCTCTCTCCATCCCCTGACATGCTGGCCCTGTACTGCCAAAAAATAGACCCAGGGATTGGGTGCGGTCAATCCTCCCTCCTCCTTCCCATTTTGCAGCGTTTCCAATTTAATCCTTGCCTGCCTCTTGCCCCATATCAAGGATCTGAAGATAGAATCAATACCCTGAAACCGTTTCTTTGGTAGCCATATCGGTGAGTTGTGCAAAACGTACATTAATTGTGGCATAAGGACCATCTTAATCAGGTTAGTTCTACCCGTCACCGTCAAAGCCAATCGGCACCATGCGCCTATTTTCTTTTTAAATTTCTCTAGCAGAGGAACTAAATTCAGATCCGTGAATCGTGTCAATGGAAGCGCCACCCATATCCCAAGGTATATAAATTGTGAAACCAGCCGGAGCTGCTTCCCCCTCTCATCTATCTCCTCCGCTTTTATTGGTCTATCTACAGCCATGACATAAGACTTATGCCAGTTTATCTCCAGTCCCGAAATGCTCCCAAAGTGTTTAATTACATCCATGGTGCACCCCAATGTCTCTCCTGCACTTTCCAGAAATAACAGGATGTCATCGGCATACAGTGATATTTTTTCTTCCAGCCTCCCAAATTTAAATCCGACCACTCCTCTCTCAGCTCTTATTTTGGCCGCCAGGGGCTCCACAGCCACCGCAAACAATAGCGGGGACAGCGGGCACCCCTGCCTTGTGCCCCTATGTAGGTCAAACATCCCGGACCGTTCACCATTCACCTTAACTACCGCCCTTGGGGACGAGTACAGTAACTTCACCCAGGCCATAAACGCGGGGCCAAATCCCATTATTTCCATGATTTTCCATAAATATTTCCATTCCACACTGTCAAATGCTTTTCTAGCGTCCAATGACATCACTATTCTCCCGCCCCCATTATCAGCAGGCAGCTGCATATTAAGAAATAATCTTCTCAAGTTAACAGCCGTGGAGCGGTTGGGCATAAAGCCCGACTGGTCCTCGTGAATAACAGTATGCGCAACCCCGGTGAGCCGGGTGGCCAGGATCTTAGCGAGTATTTTGACATCCGTTGTCAACAACGATATGGGCCTATACGACTCCGCATCCATGGGGTCTTTCCCCTCCTTTGGTAGAACCACTATCACCGCTTCCTCCATTGATCTCGGTAGCGCCCCCTTCACCAAAGCCTCCTCAAACACATTTTTCAGTTTAGGGGCCAGCAGCTCCACCAGCTCCCTGTACACCTCCCCAGGTAGACCATCAGCACCCGGTGATTTGTTATTGGGCATAGACAGAATTGCACATTCCACCTCCTCCACACTCACAGGTTCATCCAACCTTAACCTATCTTCCTCAGACAATTTAGACAGTGAGATGCCCTCCAAGAATTCCTCTACGGCCCTCTCCGTGTCCCGTACTCTTGAATTGTATAGTGCCATGTAATATTCCTTGAAGACCTCCAATATATCCTTTGTGTCTGTCAGAGTCGTCCCCGTTTGGTCTCTCAACCTGTACACCCTGGAAGATTCCCTCTGTGCCGCAGATATCACCGCCAACAAGTGACCCACTCTCTCTCCTTCCTCATAGAATTGGGCTTGCTGAAATGCCCTTTTCCTCTCAGCTTGCATCATGTGCAGTTTATTAACTGCCTCCTGTGCCAATTTTAGTCTATTGTGAGCTGCACTCGTTGGCGTCAAAATCATGTCTGCCTCTGCCCTTGTCAAGTCATCCTTTATTTGTTGATCTGCCAATTTAGATTTGGTCTTACACCGTGAGATCTCACCTATAAAAAGTCCCCTCATAAATGCCTTCATAGCCTCCCACACCACTGTGGTCTCCGCACTCCCCTCATTCACTTGGAAGAAGTGCTCTAGTTCTTTGGTTATTCCGCCCATATCCACCACTTTAAGCCACGTCGGGTGAAGACGCCAACCTCCCCTCTGTCCCTGAACAGATCCCACTAGAAGCGTGACAACCATAGGACTATGATCCGATAGAGTCCTCTGTAGGTATTCCACCTCCCCAACCATCCCATCCATAGCAGTATCCCCAAAAGTCAGGTCTATCCTTGACAGTGTTCCGTATGTAGCCGAGTGGCACGAGAAGATCCTCTTACCCTCATTTCGTACTCTCCACAGATCCACCAGCCCCAGCTCCCCCACGTAGGTGCCAAATGCAGTCATTCCGTCCCGTCCCGCTTCCATACCTGCCGGACGTACTTTATCCCAGTAATCATTCATGGTGTTGTTAACATCTCCCATAATCAACATCGGAGCCTCCCCCTATCTGGCCGTCAAGTCCAATACTGCTTGAAGTGCCTTTTTAGAATAAGGTGGAGGGATATATAAAGCCACTAAAATCATTTTGTGTCCATACAATCTGCAAGCAATCCATACATACTGCCCTTCACTGTCTACTTGCACTGCCAGCTCTTCATAATGTGCGTTTTTATGTATTAGGACTGACACCCCGCTGGAGTACGAGGAATAAGTTGAATGATATGTCTTTAACATCCACCCTCTCGACAGCCAGTGCCTAGTATCTCCAGTGAGATGGGTCTCCTGTAAGCACGCAATCATAGGATCACAAGATCTGATGTGACTCAGAATTGCTGCCCTCTTAGTCCTGTCAGATATACCACGCACATTCCAACTTAAAATCCGAACAGTACGGTTACTCATTGTGCATCAGAAAAAACAATCCACCATCATCAAGTAACATCTTCCCATTTTGTTCCCCAGCATACCAGGTCAAACAGCATAAGCAACCCCATTTTCCCGCAACTCCAACCCATCCACCTCCCCCCACCCCCTCCCCCCACCCTTCTCTTGTCACTCTCTTCCCAATGTGAGAGTGGGAGCTCAAAGAACCTGAGCAACATCATAGTATACCGCATAACCACATGCGCCGTGTCCTCCTCCAGCACTGGCAGTCCCTCCACCACATAATCAATAGTATGCTTAGTCCCGAACCATTAATCAAACAAATTAACTATAAAACTATAAAACGTAGATCCCAGCGGGGGTTTCTCCCCCTCCTCCGCGGTTTCGCAGAGCAATGCAGAGCCACAACCCTGTCCAGTGGTCAGAATAGCAGGGTCGTGTATTCACCGTACCGAGTCCTCAGCTTCTCTCAATTTGCTCCGGTTCCGCTCCAACCACGAAGCGGCCTCTACCGGTGACGGGAAAAAATTGACTTTCCAAAGGCTTCCACTCTTAATTTGGCAGGATAAATTGTAGAATATTTCACATTCAAAGAGCGGAGCTGTTTCTTCACTTCACCATACCGTAGCCGCAGCTTTTGCACCTCAGCCGAGTAATCCGGGTATATTTCAATGCGTTTGCCCTCCAGGGTAAGATCTGTCAATTTTCTGGCCTTACGTAAGATAGTGTCCCGGTCTCTGCAGTTCAGGATTCTGGCTAACATCGTACGAGGGCTCTCTCCAGGCACTGGGGGTCTCATGGGCACTCGATGGGCACGCTCCACAGCAAACACCCTCGACAGGATATTAGACCCAAACTTTCCCAGCAGCCAGGTTTCAACAAAGGTCGTGGGGTCAGCACCCTCAGCTCTTTCAGGGATGCCCACAATACGCAGATTGTTCCTGCGTGACCGGTTTTCCAGGTCATCGTTTTTAATAGCCACTACCGCGATCCTCTGAATGTGCTGTTGTTGCGTCTTTTGCACTGAGGTTAAATGATCTTCTGTTGCACCAACTCTGCCCTCCACCTCAGTCAATCTGGCTGTAACTTTCTGCATAGAAGCCTCAATGCCTCTCATATCGGTTTTTAGACCATTCACCTGCTTTGTCAGAGCAGTTAAGGCAGTCTTGCAGCATAAGACAGCCTGGAATACATCTCGCAGAGTCGGCTCTGCCTCATCTGAACTTTCAGCTGCCAGCACAGTATCACCATCCCCCTCCTCCTGCTGTTCATTATGTAGCGCAGGCATCTTCTCACCATCTTCCTCCTCATCTCCATGCTTCTCACTACCTTCACTTCCTTCTTCATCTGCCTCCATGCCCCTCGCATACCTGTGCAGCCGCGCTGAAGCCTCCAGCCTCCGTGCATAGGCTGTGTTCCTCCTTCCCGCCTCTTCCTCTGTCTCGGTGCCATCTTGGGCTGAGGCATTGCTGCAGGCCCCGGCATCCTTCTGCCTTTTGCGGCCCATGTTGGTCTCTCTGAGTCTGGCAGAAGCTCGCCTCTGACTCCCGGGACCCTCAGACAGCAGTTCCTGATAAGGGATTTGGCTGATTCGGGCTCTGTGCAGGATAATTGAAGCTAGTGGTGGTGGAGAAACACTGCCACCCGACCTCTCACATCAAGAGCTAGGCCACGCCCCTCAAAGATGCGATTTAATCGCATGTGTGTGTACCTTGTAACATCCGATTTCATCCGACTTGCGAGATTTTCTCGCAGGCTTGCAAAACTGACATATAATGGATCTAAAAGAATAGTATTTCAATCACAAAAAAAAAAGAATAGATATATACACATAGAACACATATATATATATATACATGTCATTGTGACATGTATATATACATATATTTATAGTTCCTAGACTTCTACATACTGTTATAGCCGCTAATTCAATTGCGGGGTTTTGTGAAATCACAGAAGCCGACATGAAATGATACATTGTTTCCACACAGTTAACCATGTCATTTCCTGTATTTTGATATTTGTTTAGAACTTACAATTACATGAGTGTATTTGTGCAAAATTTCAGACATGTAGGGGTTAATTAAAGGTGTAATTTTGTTGAAAAAAAATGCGTGGGCTCCCGCTGTATTTTCTCCACCAGACAGACAAAGCAAGCGAGTGGGGGCAGATAATAACAGCCTAGGGAGGGTACATTTTTTGTGCCCCCCCCTGGCTACTAACATCTGCCCCCAGACACCCCAGAAAGGGCAAATCTATAATTAGATTCGCCCTTTCTGGCACTTTGCCCGTCTATTCCCATTGCCCTGTAGCGGTGGCGAATGGGTTAATAATCTCACCTTACTGTCACCTTGCAATTGAAAGGTGACCTTAAGGTAGGTTAATAATTGAGAGCTGTCAATTAGACAACTATCAATTATTAATCCTATTGTATGAAAGAAAAATCAAACACACACAGTTTAATAAAAAATAAGTTTAATTAAATAATCACACAGTTTTTGACCATATTTTATTTTCCTGCTAAAACCATTTCCTGTAATAAAAATAAAATAAAAAAGCAAAATTATACTTACCAATCCGATGTACAGTCAGGTCCCACGCTGTAATCCATCAGAAAGGGTTAACAGGTTACAGGTCGCAGAGAGCTAATAATGCTGTCTCAGACCTGTATTCCCCTGAATGAATAAGTTCCTCTCCCAGCGAAAGTAGAGGAATGGATTCATGAATGGAGCTTAATTGATTTATTGGCAATTTAACTTTAGTGACCTGACCTAAAGGGAAAGTGGACACAATCAATTAAGCTTCATTCATGAAACACATCCTCTCCTGTCGCCAGGAGAGGAACTTATTCATTCAGGAGCTTTGAGCTGAGCATGCAGGATTACTTGCACTGCTTGGCTCAAAGCTAGTTAACCCTTTGTGAAGGATTACAGCGTGGGACGTGACAGATCGGCGGAATAGGTAAGAATAATGTTGTTTTATTTTTTTTTCTTTATTTTAGGAGATCAATGGCTTCGCACGGATTAAGTGTAAAATAAAATATGGTCAAAAAAATGTGTTTTTATTTCATTAAAATTATTTATTCTTAAAGTGTGTGTGTGTTTTTTTATTTACTTCAATAGGATTAATAATTGATAGTTATCTAATTGACAGCTCTCAATTATTAACCTACCTTAAGGTCACCTTTCAATTGCAAGGTGACAGTAAGGTGAGATTATTAACCCATTCGCCACCGCTACAGGGCAATGGGAATAGACGGGCAAAGTGCCAGAAAGGGCGAATCTAATTATAGATTTGCCCTTTCTGGGGTGTCTGGGGGCAGATGTTAGTAGCCAGGGGGGGCACAAAAAATGTACCCTCCCTAGGCTATTATTATCTGCCTCCACTCGCTTGCTTTGTCTGTCTGGTGGAGAAAATACAGCGGGAGCCCACGCATTTTTTTTCAACGAAATTACACCTTTAATTAACCCCTACATGTCTGAAATTTTGCACAAATACACTCATGTAATTGTAAGTTCTAAACAAATATCAAAATACAGGAAATGACATGGTTAACTGTGTGGAAACAATGTATCATTTCATGTCGGCTTCTGTGATTTCACAAAACCCGGCAATTGAATTAGCGGCTATAACAGTATGTAGAAGTCTAGGAACTATAAATATATGTATATATATATATGTCACAATGACATGTATATATATATATATATGTGTTCTATGTGCATATATCTATTCTTTCTAGTCTTTATTAAAGCTGTCAGTGTGCTTTTACAGTATAGCCGGGGATGAATTGCCGGCTTTTCTAAAGGACACCGATGCGATTTCATCGCAAGTCACACAGTGTGGTCCGTTTGTAATCCGATTTTTCATCGCTCCCATAGACTTGCATTGGCGATAGTCGACCCACAATCGGTGACAATCGCAGCATGCTGCGATTGTACACGGACGTTTAAAACGGACCACAAAAAATCTGATACTGGGAGCTGCTCCATAGATTAACATAGGTCCGACTGCAATGCGATTTTTCATCGCATTGCAGTCGTCCGATTCTGTCGCCAGTGTGACGCCGGCCTAAGACTGGAAAACCCCTTTAATTAACGATGAAGGCAGGATTCTCCATATCACATATAAAGCATAACTGATTATCTTAATATAGTGAACTTTTTTGTGACATGTAATCAAGACAATCACGTTTTTCTGCATACATTGTATTATCTCAAACCATTAAGGGTGTCATCCAGCAAACAACAGTGCTCACCTATCCAAAGTACTTATCAAGATAACGGTATGATCACTGGGGGTCTAAAGGGTATGCCACACTAAGCGAGATCGCTAACGAGATCGCAATTGCGTCACCATTTATGACGCAGTAGCGATCTTGTTAGCGACTTAACTGTGTGTGACATGTAGCAGCGATGTGGCCCCTGCTGAGATGTCGCTGATCGTTTGTAAACGTTCTGAGACATTTTTTGGTCGTTGGTGTCCCGCTGGTGAGCCTGAATCGCTGAGTATGACACCCTTTATGAACGACTTCACCAGCGTCGCAGGTGGGACTAGGTTTTCCCAACGACCTCAGAGGTCATTATAGAGATCACTGATGAGATGTGTTTGGAATCACAGATCGCTGATGAGTTGTGTTTGGAATCACACAGCTAAAGGGTATGCCACACTAAACGAGATCGCTAACGAGATCGCTAATGAGATCGCTACTGTGTCATAAATGGTGACGCAGTAGTGATCTCGTTAGCGATCTCGCTTGCGATCTCGTTTAGTGTGGCATACCCTTATCTGCTGACATGAGGAAAGCAACAGGGAAATCCAATTTCTCTGAAGCCTACGCACTAAAGACAATTATAGGACTGTGTGGGCATTTCATAGCCACACTACATAGTCCACCATAAATGATCGCCTAGCCTTCAGAGAGAACAACCACAAATTGTAAGTCCGTGTCTTTTCTTTCTCTAAGTTTGGATAATTCACGACTAATCCACCTCTCTCCTCACTACTTCTCTGCTTCTACTCTCGCAAATGTTTTCAATGGATCCAAATTTCCCAACAGATACAGGTTAAACTAATGACACTGACCTACGAAGTCATCCACAATCTGTTTCCTCTGTATATCTCCAAACTAATCTCCTGATATCTTCCCACACATATTCTCTTATCCTCCCAAGATCTCCTTCTCTCCTCCACACTTGTACGTTCCTCACCCAATTGCCTCCAAGACTTCTCCTGAGTATTCCCCATCCTCTGCAACTATGTGACCCAACATGTCCACATTTCAAACAGAACTTGAAAACCCATCTTTTCAACAAAGCTTACAGCTTACAGCCTGGTGATGGTCACCTCACCACCACCAGAGCTGTTACCTCACCACCACTGGAGCTGTCACCTCCCCACCACTGGAGCAGTCACCTCACCACCACCGGAGTTGTCACCTCACCACCACCGGAGTTGTCACCTCACCACCACCAGAGCTGTCACCTCACCACCACCAGAGTTGTCACCTCACCACCACAGGAGTTGCCACCTCACCACCATTGGAGCTGTCACCTCACCACCACCGAAGATGTCACCTCACCACCACCGAAGCTGTCACCTCACCACCACTGGAGTTGTCACCTCACCACCATTGGAGCTGTCACCTCACCACCACCGAAGCTGTCACCTCACCACCACTGAAGCTGTCACCTCACCACCACTGGAGTTGTCACCTGACCACCACCGGAGTTGTCACTTCACCACAACCAGAGCTGTCATCTCACCACCACCAGAGTTGTCACCTCACCACCACAGTAGTTGCCACCTCACCACCATTGGAGCTGTCACCTCACCACCACCGAAGCTGTCACCTCACCACCACCGAAGCTATCACCTCACCACCAATGGAGTTGTCACCTGACCACCACCGGAGTTGTCACCTCACCACAACCGAAGCTGTCATCTCACCACCACTGGAGTTGTCACCTCACCACCACTGGAGCTGTCACCTCACCACCACTGGAGCTGTCATCTCCCCACCACTGGAGCTGTCACCTCACCACCACCATAGCTGTCACCTCACCACTACTGGAGTTGTCACCTCACCACCACTGGAGCTGTCACCTCACCACCACTGGAGCTGTCACCTTACCACCACTAGAGCTGTCACCTCACCACCACTGGAGCTGTCACTTCACCACCACTGGAGTTGTCACCTCACCACTACTGGAGCTGTCACCTCACCACCACTGGAGCTGTCACCTCACCACCATAGAAAATGTCACCTCATCACCACTAGAGCTGCCGCAACTCCCAACCCTACTGTCTCCATCCACATTGCCCTGTAGACCATAAGCCTGCAAGAGAAGGGTATATAACACATTTTCACATGTACAGAACCAAGGAATCAATGGTGCTCAAAAATAAATAATATTTTCCACTCATCTAATGCAAAATTCCTTGTACTTTTCCTGGGAAACATCTCAATATTGGCCACATCAGCGGTTTGGAAATTCTATGTATTGATAAAAAGGATAGGTGAACTCATTTCTGAAATTAATGCGTCATCCCCAGTGTCTTTGCGGTTTTGTCACATATATGCATTTAGTTCTGCTTTTAAATTTCCTATTAAACCACATTTCTTGGTATTGCTGTATCACATACTGTACTAGAATCACTCCTACACTTGCTGGATTTATAGCAATGTGCTGAAATCATCTTCAACCGCCCCCAAGTTTCCTAGTTCTGTAAGTAGGGGGAAAATTTGAAGAAATCATTGGTAACATCAGCCACACTCGTTATGTTCCTGCAAATTTCCCATTTTAAGTAATTACTGAGATACAGATAATAATGCAGTTATTGCACTGTCACTTATAAAGCCACCCCCATACACATCATACCAATGTCGGCCAATCCCGCCGACCATCTAATGTGTATGGGAGCCCCGGACTGATGATGATCAGGGGAGTTAATTAAAAGTTATTTCTTCGAGGTATTGTCCTAGTAATAGGTATGGTACTACCAGGGTTTTTATAGGGGCTAAGTGCCGTCCATCACTGTATAAGACACTTAAAATACAATTTGGGAGTGCCGGATTCCCTTTAAGGTTCCGCCATGTCTGATTTCAGATGATTTTTCTCCCGAGAAAAGCTTCAAATAGATGTCTAGAGTTATTCCAAGGAGAAAAAGCTGGACAAGTGTTACACCCGGTCCCAGCGCTGGCTCTGCACTCCGTTCTGCTCACTCACCTGCCCCAGCTGCCCTTCGGCGTTCTGTGTCCTCCTCCACTTCCTGGCACGCTGCTGGCAGGCCTCCAGATAGTCTGCTTAGGACGCGAGGCCGCGCCCACCGTCTCTCTTAAAGGGGCAGCGTGCATTTTTTGAAATAAGCTAATTAACCAATGGCTGCGCACTCAGTACTATATTTGGTCAGTCCACCATAAGGGGAGTGCCGGAGCAACGTGTTCTATCATTGCTACATCCGGTTCTGTTCCTGATCTGTATGCGCTGCGTCTGCAGTCTCTGTGCTTCGCTGATACTGTTTGTCTCCTCAGATCATTGCTAACCTGTATCTGGCTATCTTGGACAATCTCGGCTATTACTGGCGCAAGTGTCATCCCGTTCCGCCATCAGCCATCCGTTTCCGTGGATCGTGACAAGGTCACTGAAGCCAGCCTTCTACCATCCGTTCTGGACCAGGACCTTACCCTTCTCCGTCAAGAACTTTCCACGGACTCTGTAAATACCTGTTACCCCTTTGGTCCCTCTGGGACAGCTGCCACGTGTCCGGGGTCTAACTGGAGGTAGCACCTGTGTCCTCCGGGTATTCCATTCTGGTCCTGTTCGAGGGGCCTTACTACGGGTACCCAGGGCTCACTAGTTACGCCCCCTTCGGAGCCCCTCGGACCGCGGTCTCGAGGTTCCACATTAAAAATAAAAACGAATGTGAACTTCACCACCTCTGCCTCCGCTTCCATTCGTTACAGATTGCTCCGGCCATGGAACCCGCTGGATCCCAGAGATCTCCGACCACGGATCTGTGCCAGGAGGTGACCCGTTTGGGTGTTCAACAGGACAAGATCACGACTTATCTACGCAGCTTGTCTACCCGCATGGATTCCTTGGGGTCCTCGTCTGCACCTGACTCTTCTATCAATAATCAGGTACCAGTTTCCATGGCAAGTCAAGGTCCCCGTCTGGCGGCTCCTACCCATTTCCAGGGTGACCCTACTCTGTGTCGGGGTTTCCTCAATCAGTGCACTCTACACTTCGAAATCTTGGGGCATATGTTTGCTTCTGACCGAGCCAAGGTGGGCTTCATCATGTCACACCTGGGAGGAGAGGCCCTCGCCTGGCTAAACCCGCTATGGGAGAGGGGGGATCCGCTGGTTAACGATCTTCAATCTTTCCTAGAGGCTTTTCGCAGGACTTTCGATGAACCTGGTCGCACCACTTCGACTGCCTCAGCTCTGCTCCGCCTGCGCCAAGGTACTCTCACGGTAGCTCAGTATGCTGTTAAATTCCGCACCCTCTCGTCTGAATTATCGTGGAACAATGAGGCCCTGGTTGCTAACTTATGGGAAGGCCTATCCGGAAGAATCAAGGATGAGCTGGCGGGACGGGACAGACCTACCCTCTTGGAAGAGCTAATATCCTTGGCAACCCGAATTGACCTGCGTTTTCAGGAGCGCTCCATGGAGATCAAGCAGGACAAAGGGTCCTATCACCTGGACTCTAGTTTGTACAAAACAGGTACCTCGCCCTCCGCCTCCGAGGCCATGGAGGTGGACCATGTAAGTTTGGCCACCCGCCGCCGGGAGGCACGTCGCAAGGAGGGAAGTTGTTACTACTGCGGTAGTTCTGAACATTTGATCCATTTCTGTCCTAAAAAGTCGGGAAACTCCAGTGCCTAGGTCCGGTAGGAGGGGCCAACCTAGGTAGAGAACAGTCCTCTCCTTCTTTACACATCTCAGTCTCCGTGTCCTATGGAGCAATAAAATTCTCCGAACATTGTCTACTGGATTCTGGAGCTGCAGGGAACTTCATCCAGCAGGCGGTTGTGGATCATTACCGCTTACCAGTCCAGCGTCTTCCTGATCCGTTACAGGTGTCCGCCGTGGATGGCAAACCGCTGACCGAGCCCGTCCAGTTTCAAACCGAGTTGGTGGAACTCCGGGTAGGTCTAATGCATACTGAACGAATGCGATTTTATGTATATCCCGGTTTATCCCATCCCATGCTTTTAGGTTTACCTTGGCTCCAGATGCATGAACCAGTCCTTAATTGGAAAACTGGAGAAGTTCTGCGTTGGGGAGATACCTGCATGAATCGTTGCTTAACCCGGATTCAACCCGTTTCGCCTCCAGTCCAGCCTGATACCCTGCCTGGGTTGCCTTCCGCCTATTGGTCCTTCTCTGACGTCTTTGGGAAAAAGGAGGCTGAGAGACTACCTCCACACAGGTCGTATGACTGTCAGATAGAGCTTCTTCCTGGAGCATCTCCTCCTCGCGGGAGAGTTTATCCCCTTTCACAGGCAGAAACTCAGGCCATGTCGGACTACATCCAAGAGAATCTGGCTAGAGGTTTTATCCGAAAGTCATCGTCACCGGCAGGAGCTGGATTCTTCTTTGTGAAGAAAAAGGATGGATCCTTGCGGCCCTGCATTGACTATCGGGGTCTAAATCAAATCACGGTAAAAAACAGGTATCCATTACCTCTTATTTCAGAGCTGTTTGATCGTCTCCGAGGGGCCAAGATCTTCACCAAATTGGACCTCAGAGGGGCCTACAACCTGATCCGAGTCAGAGAGGGGGACGAATGGAAAACAGCCTTCAACACCCGTGACGGCCACTATGAATACCTGGTAATGCCATTCGGCCTGAGCAATGCACCTGCGGTCTTTCAGGAATTTGTTAATGACATTTTCAGGGACTTGCTCTATACCTGTGTCGTGGTTTACCTGGACGATATTTTGATTTTTTCTGCTGACTTGACGTCACACCGGAGGCAAGTACGCCTGGTCTTACAAAGACTGAGAGAGAACAGGCTATATGCCAAATATGAGAAATGCCTCTTTGAGCAGTCTTCTTTGCCTTTCCTTGGGTACATTGTATCTTCCACAGGATTAAAGATGGATCCGGAGAAGTTGTCTGCAGTTCTCAACTGGCCTCGTCCGTCTGGGCTAAAAGCCATACAAAGGTTCCTCGGGTTCGCCAATTACTACCGGCAATTTATTCCACACTTTTCCACCCGAGTGGCTCCAATCACAGCCTTAACCCGGAAAGGCGTAAACTCTAAGGAATGGTCCTCCGAGGCAGAAGAGGCCTTTGTTTCTCTCAAAAAAGCCTTCGCTTCCGCACCCGTTCTCCATCGTCCTAATTCAAGTGAGCAATTTTTTCTTGAGGTTGACGCTTCTTCCATAGGTGCAGGAGCAGTTCTGACCCAGAAGTCGTCTACCGGGTGGATGATCTCGTGTGGTTTTTTTTCCAAGGTTTTTTCTCCTGCAGAAAGGAACTACTCTGTCGGTGATCGCGAACTGTTGGCCATCAAATTGGCTCTGCAAGAATGAAGACATCTTCTTGAAGGAGCTCATCACCAGGTAATCATATTCACCGACCATAAAAACCTTGCCTATCTCTAATCTGCTTTAAGACTGAATCCCCGTCAGGCCCGTTGGGCATTATTTTTTGCCCGTTTCAATTTTGTACTTCATTTCCGCCCAGCTGACAAGAACATCAAGGCAGACGCCCTCTCCAGAGCCTTTTTGCCTCCTGAACTGGAGGAAGAACCTCAGCACATTATTGAACCTTCTAAGTTAGTCTCCGTTGCCTCCACTGATCTGGCCCGGCTGCCTCCTGGGAAGACTTTCGTGTCCGCTTCTGATCGTACTCGTGTTCTGCGCTGGGTCATTCTTCTAAGTTGGCTGGCCATGCTGGTCAGAAAAAGACGCAGCAACTCATCTCTCGTTATTACTGGTGGTCTACCATGGGCAAGGATATCCAGGAGTTCGTCGCAGCCTGTCGTTCATGAGCCCGTAACAAAACTGTTAAACATCTACCAGCCGGCAGGCTTCTGCCTCTTCCGATTCCGTCCGCTCCCTGGCAGCACATCGCGATGGATTTCATCACGGATCTTCCCATTTCTTCTGGCTGCTCAGTGGTATGGGTTGTGGTGGATCACTTCTCTAAAATGGCCCACTTCGTTCCGCTATCTGGACTCCCGTCTGCTCCAGAACTGGCCGCTCACTTCATTCAGCACATCTTCCGTCTACATGGATTTCCTCTCCACATCGTGTCCGACAGGGGCGTCCAGTTCACCTCTAAGTTCTGGAGAGGACTCTGTAAAATGGTAAAAATTTAACTAGATTTTTCTTCTGCATATCATCCCCAGTCTAATGGGCAAGTGGAGAGGATCAATCAAATCCTGGCTGGATACCTGCGTCACTTCGTCAACGCTCATCATAATGACTGGGTAGAATTACTGCCCTGGGCGGAATTCTCCTACAACAACCAAGTAAGTGAATCTTCTGGAAAGTCTCCCTTTCAGATTGTGTTTGGACTGCAACCCAGAATTCCTCTTCCTGTCTCGGGATTGTCTGATGTTCCGGCAGTCGACACCTTGTCTAAGAATTTCTCGGACATTTGGAGAGAGATCAGGTCGGCTTTGGAGAAAGCTTCTCAACGTATGAAAACGCATGCGGACAAAAGACGTTTGGAGGGTCCCATCTTTCGTCCAGGAGACAAGGTATGGCTCTCCTCCAAGTACATCCGTCTGAAGTTACCATCGTACAAATTGGGTCCCCGTTTCATTGGTCCCTTTGAAGTCTTGAGACAAATCAACCCGGTCTCTTATAAACTGAAATTGCCTAATTCTCTAAGAGTACCTAACTCCTTTCATGTTTCCCTCCTCAAACCAGTAGTGTTGAGCTCCTTCTTTAAGGACCCGGGTACCACTCCTGATCCGGTCTCTGAGGATGATGTTTTTGAGGTAAAACATATCTTGGCCTCTAAGCGAGTAAGAGGTAGGATCTATTACCTGGTGGACTGGAAGGGTTTTGGTCCTGAGGAGAGGTCTTGGGAGCCTAAAGATAACATCCAGGCCCCTCTTCTTCTTAAAAGATTTCACGCAGGCTTGAAAAAGAGGGGGAGTAAAGAGGGGGATACTGTTACACCCGGTCCCAGCGCTGGCTCTGCACTCCGTTCTGCTCACTCACCTGCCCCAGCTGCCCTTCGGCGTTCTGTGTCCTCCTCCACTTCCTGGCACGCTGCTGGCAGGCCTCCAGATAGTCTGCTTAGGACGCGAGGCCGCGCCCACCGTCTCTCTTAAAGGGGCAGCGTGCATTTTTTGAAATAAGCTAATTAACCAATGGCTGCTCACTCAGTACTATATTTGGTCACTCCACCATTAGGGGAGTGCCGGAGCAACGTGTTCTATCATTGCTACATCCGGTTCTGTCCCTGATCTGTATGCGCTGCGTCTGCAGTCTCTGTGCTTCGCTGATACTGTTTGTCTCCTCAGATCATTGCTAACCTGTATCTGGCTATCTTGGACAATCTCGGCTATTACTGGCGCAAGTGTCATCCCGTTCCGCCATCAGCCATCCGTTCCCGTGGATCGTGACAAGGTCACTGAAGCCAGCCTTCTACCATCCGTTCTGGATCAGGACCTTACCCTTCTCCGTCAAGAACTTTCCACGGACTCTGTAAATACCTGTTACCCCTTTGGTCCCTCTGGGACAGCTGCCACGTGTCCGGGGTCTAACTGGAGGTAGCACCTGTGTCCTCCGGGTATTCCATTCTGGTCCTGTTCGAGGGGCCTTACTACGGGTACCCGGGGCTCACTAGTTACGCCCCCTTCGGAGCCCCCCGGACCGCGGTCTCGAGGTTCCACATTAAAAATAAAAACGAATGTGAACTTCACCACATCTGCCTCCGCTTCCATTCGTTACAACAAGAAGGGCGAGATATCTGCCAGCCAACAATTATCTGAGGTGTATGAGGGGCTTTAGTCACTAAAGTACACCACTTATGATCAATCCAATGCTAACCTTATCTTGGTATGTTAAATTATGTTGATAGGTCTAATGATAACTTCCACCAAGAGAGTTGAGCTGAGATTCGTAGTCATAAATCAGCTAAGAGAAGTTGATAAGGAACATAAGAATTATAAGCTCACCTTCAAAACGAACTCGCTGACGGATTCATAGTTAACTCATTCTGCAGCCAGCAATGTGCAGTACAACACAGACAATAAAAGTCAAACTGTGCAAAATGTTTAAGGAGGCCCAATTTAACCAAAAATACATGCATTCAAGCAAAATAATGCCTTCTTAATTGTCCATAACATTTAATGCAAAAGTAAAAAGGGTGAATATAAATTTTATGCTGTTTTACGGCTCAGCGCTTGTGCTCAAAACATAAAGTTCCAGATTTCATGTGAACGAAGCAGCTTTGGAAACAAAGGCACAGTCAGAAATGAAGACACCATAGACATAATTAGGGTATCTGGATGGGGCCAGCTTTGGTTGGACCTAAGTTCTCACAACATGTGAACTGAACATTGGAAATGACAGTCTTAAAGGGGATGTCCAGGCTTGGGGTTCAAGTCTGCAGTCATTCTATGCGATTGCAGACTTGTGAATTTTCACAGCAGGCGGGCACATGACTGCAAATATGCAAATTCCATCCACGCGGTCACTTGCCGACTAGACGTGAGCAGCCTCGCTATCTACAAGCGTATTGAATGAGGAAAGAGATGTCTAGTCTGAATGTGGTTGGAAGTATGCATATTTCATACTTGCAGTCACATCACAGTCCGTTCTCAAGGTCCGACGCTACAAGTGAAGTGTGCAGTCAGATAGAGTAACTTGTAGACTTGAACCCCAAGCTTGGGCAAAAAAGTGATGAGCGTTACACGTCCCGTCACGCTCTGCATCAAGAGGGTATTTCCACTAGAGGCATTCTCCTCTGGGGTGAAATTGCTGCATAGATTTGCCGCTTTCATGGATCGAACCCTAAGCAAATTCGTCTACTTGGTCAACTGAATTCCAGAACCTGTAGAACTACCCAAGAAGTTCTTGACCCATCGACAAGTCTTTTACATGGATCGAATAACATGAAAATAGTGAAACGTTCAACGCAAGTAACAGACAAGAAAGTTCTGAAATGGAGTTTCCACAAAGTGATAAGAGTAAAGTAGGTGGGAAGTTTGATTTCCTGCTTCTCCTTTACCAAGGAAGGTGAGTTCCCGACATTACATAAAAGTATCATGGAGTGCTAGAGGAAACCGAAGGGGAAACATACAGGGGACAAGAAGCAATGCACTCAGGTAAGAGGAAGGAGATGGACTATTTATAGGTAGGGGACTGGGAAGAACACAGCTAAGGATATGGGAAAGTCATTTCCTCTCGATATCAGGAAAAAGCCTATTTAAGGTAATTAGGAAAAATAGGGATGTCCACTTACGTAGGAGAGACAGGAACAGAGGAGAAGTCGGGACAGACTGTGACAAGAAGAGAGCTGGGTATAATGACAGGAATCAGAGGTGCGACTGGATGAAGAGACTTTCTGTGACTCACTGGTAGAAACCTAAGCAAAAGTGGTCAATGGCAAAATATGAGGTTGTGTTGTGGCTTTATCATGTCTGTTTTGTCTGCTTGATGTGCTGTCTAGAAGACTGGATCGCACGTTACCAGCATTGTGTTTTTCTACTTTTTAGATACAAATGTTTCACACAAACCAATAAGAAATTTCAAAATATATGGGATCTAGTGTACAGGAGCGGATCGGGTGTACTGGGAGCCAGGAGGGTGCAAATAAGCATCTCTGCCTTGATCGTGACTTGTTTGGTCCATGCCGGCTGCTTGGCCATGTGCAAGGACCCAAAAGGATATGATATTGGCTTACAGCTTTTCCTCCAGTCTAAATCTAATAATTCAACTGTAAATCCAAATCAATCTAAAATGTTAGACTTCAAGAAGTCCAAGACGTGAGATATGGGACTCTTTATTTTCTTCTGTTCTTCACACCCATTGATCTATACCGTATATGCCATATATGTCAGGCTTGCAATAAAAGCTGTGGAGGGAAGAAACACACAAAATAGGGTGACCCTGTTAGACGAGGATAAAAAATGTATAACATTAGTGTTGCTCACCTAGGGGGTTTGAGTGGTAAAATATATCAGAAATATGGGCAGTAGACATGTGTCATTTATAATAATAATGATTTACTATGGTTTTTCAATGTGTCCATAAAAAATATTGTCTGTGCGTGATTTTTTGATGAGCTGTCCAGAAAAAATGAAAAGTCAAGTTGGCAACACTGTCAGAGCCTTCCACTGAAGGAATGAGTTGGGCATACTCCCAACTAATATGTATGATGGGAGGCAGGTTGGACATACCGCCTGTGCAACTGCACCGAGGCCCGAAGGTGGAGCGGGGCCCTGCAGGCAGGGTCATACTGTCCATGGCGTCAGAGTATGCAGCCTATAAGGCGCCACACTGAGTCAAGATTGCGGGTGGGAGTGAGAGGGGCCTGGAGTCATGCAGCATTGGGCCCTTCTCCCGTAATCATGCCACTATCCAGAGCCGGGGAGAGCGCGGCGCGCAGAGTGCAGGAGTTCAAAAAGGGGGATCGTCATGCAGGGAGAGATGCTGGCCAATGAACGCTTTCCCCACCAGACTGAGGAGAGCGCTCACTGGCTGCCGTCTCTGTCCTCCTGCATGGCGCGACCTAATGGTAAGTGCTCACCTGTAGTCAGGGCCCAGGCCGCACAGGACACTGGGGACAACAGTGGATAAAGGGCAGGACTTACATTGTGTATTCTGCTCCCTCCACTGCTCCAGTCCCAGCAGACTGCAGCATCTCCTCACAGAGAAGAGGCCAGGGGAGGAGGCTCACTGCACAGCACAGCAGGCAGCAGCAAGGGGCTGATATCAGTGCTCTCTGCTGTGTCCCCATCCCCCACAGTGGGGTCTGCATCCCTCTCCAGCTGAACTATGTGGCTGACCTCCTCCACGGCTCCTTTGAACACCTAAGGTCATAAATTAGTATGTGTGTGTTTGTATATGTACATATGTGTGTGTATGTACAGTAAATGTATATGTATGTATGTATGTGCATCTGTGTATGTATGTACAGTATATGTATATGTGTGTATCTGTGTGTGCATGTATATATGTGTATCTATGTGTGTGTATGTATGTATATATACAGTATATGTATATGCATATCCATGTGTATGTATGTGTCTGTACATCTGTGTATGTATGTGTGTATATACAGTATATGTTTGTATATATGTGTACGGTATGTGTATACTATGTGTATATAAGTGTGTGTGTGTGTGTGTGTATGTACGGTATATATGTGTGTATGTATGTACGGTATATGTATGTACGGTATATGTGTGTATGTACGTCCGGTATATGTATGTGTTTCTGTGTGTGTATGTACGGTATATGTGTTTGTAGATATGTATGGTATATGTGTGTATGTATATATGGTATATGTATGTGTATCTGTGTGTGTATGTACAGTATATGTATGTACAGTATATGTTAGTGTATCTGTGTATGTATGTACGGTATGTGTATCTGTGTATATGTACAGTATATGTATGTATGTTAGTATGGTATATGTATGTGTGTGTGTATGTACAGTATATGTATGTGTGTACGTATGTACGGTATATGTTAGTGTATCTATGTATGCATGTACGGTATATGTATGTGTATCTGTGTGTATGTACGGTATATGTATGTACGGTATATGTATGTGTATCTGTGTGTGTATGTACGGTATATGTATGTACGGTATATGTATGTGTATCTGTGTGTGTATGTACGTATATGTATGTACGGTATATGTATGTGTATCTGTGTGTATGTACAATATATGTATGTACGGTATATGTATGTGTATCTGTGTGTGTGTATGTATGGTATATCTATGTACGGTATATGTATGTGTATCTGTGTGTGTATGTACGGTATATGTATGTACGGTATGTGTATCTGTGTATATATGTATGGTATATGTAGAGCAGATACCAGAAGATACAGATACCAGACATATAATGCAATATGAAACATACATGGTCGGGCTCTGCCGGTTTCAGCAGTAATCACATAACCACGAGCAGGCGCTTTGCACACTTGCTGTCATGTGCCACCTAGAGTGTCAGCCACGTCTGCAGTATTCTGTTCACTGCGCTGGAACCGAATGTTAACGGATATATATATATATATATATATAATATATATATATATACTGTATATATATTTCTTTATTATTATATATATATATTTTGAGGTGTGGGGGCCCAAATAGAACTCTTGCTATGGGGCCCAGGGATTGCTATGTACGCCCCAGTAATAATGAGGGCGATCTGGCTTGTTTTTTTGGAGCCCGAGGCTCCAGGGGTCCCATTGCCAGATTGCCCTCATCATAAGCAGAATACCCTGATGAGAGGCTCAGACGTGATGTGGACAGAGCCTTAGATCAGTGGTGTCTGACCTGTGGTCTCCAGCTCTTTCCTCCAGCTGTCAGAGCATGTTGGGAGATGTGTTTTGGAAACTACTGGAAAGGTGTCTATCAGAGACCACTCCTTTGGAAAGTATAATTCAAGGTCTGTAGGCAACTGACTTTAGTTTTTGTTATATTCCTAAGAAAACTGAATAGTCAGAAAGTACATATTTGCCTGTATTTACTTGGCACCTGTAGCAAATAACCTACCACAGGGAGATGATCTAATAGACCAGGCAAAAAGGCACCTTACAGCTCACTGCACTCCATGAACTGATGCCATGGAATGAACCACAATGTTCCCTTTGACTGAGCAAACTGTAACACATCGAAAGCCCGGAGACTCCAGCTAGATAGAAAGCCTGGTCTGTGAGCTGTATGGAGCCAGAAAAAGTTTTCTCATGGCTACAAAATAAGAACATAGGTTACGATGAACCAAAAGCACAAACGGGGCTGTTAGGAA
This sequence comes from Oophaga sylvatica, assembly GCA_033576555.1. Taxonomy (NCBI): domain Eukaryota; kingdom Metazoa; phylum Chordata; class Amphibia; order Anura; family Dendrobatidae; genus Oophaga; species Oophaga sylvatica. Next base: position 56,246,316 of record JARQOD010000002.1, read on the forward strand.
GATTGGCCTGTGATTGAGTCATAACTGGAAACATCTCCTCGGCTTTGTGTCTGGCACGGTGCGGTGTGTGTATGGACGCCGGTTGGGTAATTGTAGCACATGTTTCGGAATAAACACATCCAGAGTTGGGCTTTTCCAGGGCTCATAAAGATTTGCATCTAGATAGCTCCAACACTTTGGGTACATTGTTTCTATCATATTCTGGCACAGTAAGTCATGTCTTCAATGGAAATGTAAACAGACTAATCTATACCGATACACTCGGCTTCCTCTAAATCAAAGCTGCTTATCTGGTCAAGCAGACTGTAAAGGGTATGCCACACTAAACAACATCGCTAACGGGATCGCTAAAAAACGTCACTATTTAGCGATCCCGTTAGCGATGTTGTTGTGTGCGGCAGCTGCCAGCGACGAGCTTCCTGCTGTGATCTCGCTCGTCGCTGGAATCGTTCCGGACCCTATTTTATCGCCGGCGCTCCCGCTGGGTAAGTATAATCGCTAAGTGTAGCACCTTTTCTTAGCGATTTAGCGGTACTTTTGTACCGCTAAAGTCGTTAAGGAGATCGCTAACCGCGATAGCGTCCTTAACGACATCGCTAAGTTAAGGTACTGCCACACTACACAATCCCGCTAGCGATCTCGTTAGCGTCGCATACTAATGAGATCGCTAGCGGGATTGTTTCTATATCGCTAGTAGCTACCTAACTTAGCGATGTCGTTAAGGACGCTATCGCGGTTAGCGATCTCCTTAACGACTTTAGCGGTACAAAAGTACCGCTAAATCGCTAAGAAAAGGTGCTACACTCTAGCGATTATACTTACCCAGCGGGAGCGCCGGCGATAAAATAGGGTCCGGAACGATTCCAGCGACGAGCGAGATCACAGCAGGAAGCTCGTCGCTGGCAGCTGCCGCACACAACAACATCGCTAACGGGATCGCTAAATAGTGACTTTTTTAGCGATCCCGTTAGCGATGTTGTTTAGTGTGGCATACCCTTTAGGTAGCTACTAGCGATATAGAAACAATCCCGCTAGCGATCTCATTAGTATGCGACGCTAACGAGATCGCTAGCGGGATTGTGTAGTGTGGCAGTACCTTAACTTTAAGATGGATGTAATAAGGAATTGTCTCCTCAGGCCACTGCATTGTTCAATGACAATATCCATTCCTGGAAAAAAGAGCCGGAGGATATTTCACGCTAAATTCAGTCCGCTGCCCTAGCCCCATATCTAAATACTCTGACCAAAGCAGAATCCCTGAATTACGCTGAAGTTGGGGTGCATGTCACAGTAGACCTCCTAAACCTAGAAACAGCCTTATACGTAGTGATATGGTACCATTAATTCCAAAGCATTTTGCAAACATCATCACTGTCCCCATTGGGGCTCACAATCTTCATTCCCTATCAGTATGTCTTTGGAGCGTGGGAGGAAACTGAGAATCCAGAAGAAACCCACAAAAATGGTGGTATTTGAACCCCACGGTTGCAAAACAACAGTGCACTGCTAACCAATGAGCCACTGTGACCCCCATAAGAGTGGTCTCCATCCTGGGGTCTTCTAACCATGATAGTTGTAGTTTGGAGAGCCACATGTTAAGGACAACTTATATAGTCTGGTTCACTCTTTAGTTTGGGATTGCTTTGTGTTTGGCATCTAGATATCATTTTGTTGCAATGTAATAGGACTTATTTTTTGGAGTTACTGTATATTGGGAACAGGACATGGTATACAGTAAGATTATCATTTGCAACCATCATCTTCATCACAACGTAAACAGTTTAATGAGACCATCCACAATCTCAGGGAAACTACAAAATAAGTTGATATCAGTATTGGAGGTAGAATCGAGGCCTTTGAAATATGGTGCTGGAGAAGGATGAAATCAATGCCATGGATGGCAAGAAGAACAAACAAATCAATTTTGGGACAAATCAAGCGACATGTCACTTGAAGCAAGGATCACTGAGCTACGACTTGCCTCTTTTGGCCACATCATACACACAGAGCAATCACTAGAAAAGGACATCACAGTCAAAAGAGTAGAAGGAACAAGATAAAGAGGAAGATGAACAGCCCGATAGCTTGATACTACCAAGATAATGGTGGAGAAGACCCTGGTGGACCTATCTGGACTTACACAAGATTGATCTTGCCACCGTTCATCAAACAAGGCGCCATGGCTCAAGAACGAGCCAAAGGCCATTATAAAAAAAGTCATTATTGAGAACTAGAACTATCGAAGAGCAGCACCGGAGTCTGAACAAGTGTGACAGATCAGGATCAACATCTGTGTCCCACAGAAATGTACCCAGAAGATTCTCCAATATGTAGCATATTACGTTGACCCAAAATCAAGTCACTGGCGTCTCAGGCGTCTCGTTCCTGAGTTCAGAGATGTTCTAGGAAACTAATAAGAGTAGATGATTAAATCTGATCTGTCCCTTTCAAGCTAAAGACTTATATTTCGTCGATCTATGATATCATTAATGTATTAGAGAATTTAACAGCGTCTCCGCCAATTTTAAGTTGATCTTACGTATTTATTGCCTTGTATAACCCTTTTTGTTAATATATTTCTGGTTCTCCAGTCTTTTCCAAAGCACTGTACAGGATGTCAATTTTGCCATTTGGTCCTAGGATCAGTTGTGGTCTTCTGTATGATGTCTACTCCCATGTTCTTCATGCCAGAAGTTCTGGGACGGACACTTTCCCAGTGCATCTTACTGGCTTGTGCTAGTTTCTACGTGTTTGGAAAATGCTCAATTTATAGAAGATTGTGACTTTCTGGTTATCTACTAGTACTTGATAGAACAATCTCTAAAATAGTCAGGAATGATGAATTTGCCTGGAAGGCCAGTATGGCTTTATTATAGACAGCAGAATAATACGTTTGTAGAATAGATAGTGTCAAGCATTTATTTTAGTTTATAGTACTCCATTTGTAGATTAAATTATATGCAAAAGATTACGAATAAGTCTGACCCTTCCATAACTGTGACATATGCGCTACTCAAAATGGTTTTCTGTTCTTCTATGTGGATTTCTCTGTTGTCCTACGCTTTAAATAGTCAATATTTCTAACGCAATTGAATGGCAAAAAACATCAATCGTTGGTGATAAACAGATCCATCGTGATCGTTCACAGCAATAAATCATAATACATGAAATAAAAAGACTTATTCAGCCATAAAGTAATATTGCTTTTATAGGATGGACATTGATTTTTAGACGGTGTCACAAATTTGTTCTAGATCCAGAGTGTGACAGAAGCGACTCGCGCGGGGCACTGAAGTTATGTCGATCTTGGTACCTCATGAGTCACAAGTAAAAACTGCGACCAAGTTTAGGATGAGCGTTACTCATGACAGAAATATGCTACATGTTACAAGACATCATAGTACTGTACGTATCCAGAATCATCAGACTATTCAACAAGCCCAGCATCATTCAAGGTCACATATCCAGAATCAGACTATAAAACAGCAAATATAGAATAATATCCCATAATATATACAGTATAGTACAATGAAAAGTAACTTAGAATCATACTGTATTCTACATCCAGAATCATACTATATAACATCTCCAGAATCATACTATGTATGATATAACCTACAATCATTCTATAAAACATGTAACACAACCAACCAAAATTATACTAGGTAATGTATCCAGAGTCATATTATATAATGTAACCAGAATTATACTATGTGGTATATTCAGAATCATACTGCATAATATGTTCCGTATGACACCCTGGAAAATATCCAGAATCATACATATATACTATACCCAGAATCATACTAGGTAATGTATTACTGTATCCAGAGTCACACCATGTCATATATTCTGAATCCGTCTACCTAATATATCACATGTAGCATCCTGTAATTATATCATGTGCCCAGAATCATACATTGTCAAGTATCCAGAAACATACTATATATAACATTTCCATGTAAGTTATCCAGAATGATACAATGTAATTGCTCCAAAATCACACCATTGAATTATCCAAACTTTTTCAAGCTACTGATCAATCCTCAATCCAAGTTTAGGTAACAAATGAACCAGTTTATTGAACCGCCATGCACAGATTACACCTTTCTTGAAATCTTACAGAAAGGCACGCTTTATCTAGAAGTTCAGCATCTGGTTAAGGTTGTCCATAGCTAGTCCAAAAAAGTCATTGAAATATAAGAAAAAAATAGATATATACAAGTGATAAATGGGCACATCTTGCTCCCCACCGTGTCCTGACAGATGTCCTCTTATACATGGGATTCATTAATGGAGCTGTCAGCCCAAATGTAGAGGATGGCACCTACCTGCCAGCATCAGGCATCCAAACACCAAGCACAGCATTGCCACAGTAACACAGCTTAACATCTCTGTCCTAGATCCCACAATCTGCAGGGCTAATGGGAATGAGCCTCCAGCAAGAAGTGTCCTCCCTGGTCCCCACACTGGCAGTGCTGAAAGTTTATCCTGCAGCCCAGAGCTATCCAGCAAGTGTGAGAGCTCCTCTCTCCTCAGCAGCTTCCTGCGAAGTGACTGGTAACAGCAGTGTGTCCTTAGCTGCAGAGTGGGAAGGAATATCCTGAAGGACAAAGTGCTGGAACCCCAGGGAGATATCCATTCATTATGTGCAGCCAAATTCTCACACCCCTGATATAACCTCTTCTAACTGATGGCATCTGCAACCACTCCCTGCCATTGACATCACTGAGCCCTGGTATAAAGGCAGCTGGCCAACCACCTGCAGGCAGTAACTGGTCACAGCTGCAGGGGCCACAGCTCCCAGTCACTTCTGCATCCTACAGCCATGAATCCCACAGCCAGGGATCCCAGAACCATGGATCCTACAGCCAGAGTTCCCACAGCCATGGATCCCACAGCCATGGATCCTACAGTTAGGGATCCTGCAGCCATGGATCCCACAGCCAAGGATCCCAGTACCATGGATCCTACAGCCATGGATCCCACAGCCATAGATCCCACAGCCAGAGATCCCACAGCCAGGGATCCCACAGCTATGGATCCCACGGCCAGGGGAACCACAGCCATGGATTCCACAGCCAGGGATACCACAACCATGGATCCCATCATGGATCCCACAGCCATGGATCCCACAGCCAGGGATCTCACAGCCAAGGATCTCACAGCCATGGATCCCACAGCCATAGATCCCACAGCCAGGGATCTCACAGCCAGGTATCTCACAGCCAGGGATCCCACAGCCATAGATCCCACAGCCAGGGATCCCACAACCAGAGATCCCACAGCCAGGAATCCCACAGACAGGGATCCCACAGCCATAGATCCCACAGTCAGGGATCCCACAGCCAGGAATCTCACAGCCAGGGATCCCAAGGACAGGGATCCCACAGCCATAGATCCCACAGCCATGGTTCAGTGGGAGCAGCATTGTTTAATTTACAGTTGATTAGGGTCATAGGCACAAAGCAGACACTATACAAGAAACTTGGAGTCTCCTGCAGGCACTGAGCGCTTAGAGAATGCCCCCTACCCCATAGCCTGCTGTTAGAATAGGATCCGCTCACTACACATTCTTTATTTTCTAATAGTTATTTGTTTTTATTTCACCTAAATTACAATGTTTCTATAGTGGGCGATACAATAAACCAAACGTTATATTTCTATAGTTTTGTGTATATTATATAGATGGGACATGTATAAAAAAAACAGCTGTGCAGGTAGAAATTGGAGAAAAAGATACTATACAAGGATTAAATAAATACAAAAAGATAGAAAGATATGGGATAGATAGATAGATATGGATGGATAGATAGATAGATAGATAGATTGATAATAGATAGATAGATAGATAGATAGATAGATAGATATGGATGGATAGATAGATTGATAATAGATATACAGATAGATATAGATAGATAGATAGACAGATAGATATGGATAGATAGATGGATAGATTGATAGATAAATAGAATTAATCCATTGTGATGAATAATGATATTCACTGTATTAGGTATTTCTTAAAATGCATTGAAAAATCAGTAATAATAATATGGGTTTTCCCAAAATTGCATATTACACCCTTGAATGGAGTAAAGGTGCCTATGCTTGGTCTCAGCTCCATTTATTGTCAGTGGGACAGCCAGAAATGGCCGAGCGCTGCTTCTTATTCCCGCAGTCTTGTAGACATTGCATGGAGCGGCGGTCAGGCATGCACAGCTCCACTCCATTTAAGACGATGCTCTGCATAGACCCATTCTCCGGGTTGTGAGGCTCCATTCTCAGAATTGCTAGGTCTCTCCCCACTCTCACCCCAATCTAGTGGTCCCCAACCTTTCTCACCTTGAGAGCCACATTCAGCTGAGAGATGGTCGCAAGCCACATTACTGATATAATGGCAGACCAAGCTAACCCACAGAAATCACACCAAGATCGTGTACCCCCATCCCATCCCTTATAGGCAGTATTCTTGCATACAGGTTCAATCACTCCTCTGACGGGCAGTATCATCTTATATCCAGATTGCCATAATTATCCCAATTATTATTATTATATGCATATTCCGATCTGGACTTCTAGGTGAGGCTGCTCACAAACACCACCATCTGGAGAGCTTCTCTTCATTGCTATTTTCTACACCTGGTGCTAATGCACCAAGCTGGTTGGCAGCCATGAACCACATATGACGGGCCTACAAGCAATACGCTGCTCCCAAGCCACAGATTGGGGATCCCTTTCCTAATCAATAATTTCTGATATTGGAAAACCTTTGTTTAATTTACCCTATGGTTTCCACTCTTTGTGGTCAGTAACTCTGGCTGATAGAAGGAGATCCCAAATGGACATATTGAAATGTCACGATGGGACAAACATCCCTTTAAGCAGTATCATGAGATCTCTAGCACTGATTTATCCTGGTGTTCCCTTTATGCAAATTCTTAATTTGTGTTCATTTTGTCATTTTTTTTCTGGTCTTTCTTTTTTCGCTGGAGGATTTTGCATCAAATTCATCACAATGAATGTGTGTAATGTTTGATATAAATTCTGAATTTTTTTTCTCTTTTGCCCTTGTTTTGAAGAATATGGCGCACAACCTTTTCAATAAGCTTTAAAATGGCCCATGTTAGTCTTCAACTATGCAAAAAAAAGACAGATTTGTTACTTCGCCAGGACACTGGAGTACACTTGCCCTCAAATTTTGTGATGCTTCCAAAACATTTGTATTATGAAAATACTAATAATATCTAGCAAACCCAAAATAATCACAACGAAAGAAAAAATGATCACGAAAATTATGCAGAAGTCATGAAAGAATTTGGTACAAACATAAAATGCCTAAAAGAACAAAAGTTTAATTAAAAATAAACAATACAGTCACAATTAGAGCAGGGTGGCTCAGTGGTTATCACTGGTGCTTTTCAGTGCTCGGGTCCTGGGTTCAAATGTCACCAAGGACAACATCTGCAAGGAGTTTGTATCTTCTCCCCGTGTTTGCCTTGGTTTCCTCTGGGTTTTCTGGTTTCCTCAACACTCCAAAGACATACTGATAGGGAAATTAGTTTGTGAGACCTATTTTAATTTGTGACGGTGATGACTGTAAAGGGCCTCAGAATATGGCAATATATAAGTGAGTAAAATATAAAAAAAATATATATAAATAAAGGCATACTGTAATCAAATATACCTTCCCTAAACAACTGCTATTTGTTAGTCATCTTTGTAATACTTTTCTATAGATGTCCTTCTCTGAAGAGGATCTTTCAGCATAAAGAAAAAAAAAGCTGGCAAGTAGCTTGTACTGTATCTAAATAGTCAAGGGGGCAGTCTTGGTCTGTTCCAGAATCATGCCGTCCTAACATTACAGTGCAGAATCATCCAGTGCGGTGCAACTTACTTCTTTGGCAACTGGACTTGCCTTGTAATGCCAAGACTGTATATGACTCTGGACCACTTGACACTGCAAATAGCGAACACTACTCTATGATTTTTTTTTCTATTTATTTTACTGACAGACATCATCATCACTGTCCCCATTGGGGCTCGCAATCTAAATTCCCTATCAAGAACAATATATTTGCCCTTTGTAGCCTAATATCTCATAATATTGCACAATTCCACTTGCTGTAAGGGTTAATCACAGTTTACTGTATTGTTCAAAATTTGTGATGTAATATATGATCTGGGTAGTAGAGCGCAGCAGTGAGAGGCTGGAGTTGGAGAAGGTTTTTTTTTTTTTTGACAGTTGGTGGGCGTTTGGGAGGAGTCGAAGGAGAGTCCGGTTGGAAAAGACGCTCCGGATCCTTGGAGAAAGCCTGGATAAGGTGGTGCGACTCTGGATCTATTGTTGGTGACTCTGGGATGAGTTGTTCGTCTTAACAATAGCTGACTCAGTGAGGACAACCACGTACACAGCATCTTGGGCTATGCCACATGAGGCCATATTTCTAAGGGCATAGGAAAGCTCTGCATTGAAGATATTGGCACTCCCTAAGATCTTTCAGATGGCAATTCTATGGCTAAGGACTTAGGGAAGTGCTGCTTTGGAGAGATCGGCATTCCCTAAGACTTTTAAGATGGCGCTTCTGATTATTTGAGGCTCAGTCCAGCGAGGACCCTTCTACTTCAGTTTCAAGACATATCGGTACCATCTTACATCTGAATATATATGCACATATATAAATAGCCTTATAGAGGTCCAGTTAGTTAGGAGAAAAGGCCTTTTCTGTAAGAGGCACTTCGTAAACAGCTCCGAGAAGGTGATTACTAAAGTACTGCCACAACTCAGTGCTTTAGTATACTAGCTACTAGTTTCCGGACTCAATTCTTTAATCGGTGTCAGCAAGAAGACAAAAGCATCCCCTTGTATATAAATGCTTCATAGAGAATGTTACAGACTTGCCAAAAAATGCAAGGCTGGAGCCTCTATTTTCACCAATCCTGACACCATCCTGAAAAGCAGTTTGTTTAGGGACTGATGGATTTATTTTTGACACGGACATTGCGAAGCAGATATTGGCGAATGAGACACTTTAGTTTGCCCAGGTTGCCGCAGACACTTTGGCTCGTGAAGGTGAGGATGATATGGGCTCCAGCACAATGCAGACGTATGACCCCAGAGGACAGGGAGTCAAGGCTGAAAATCATCAGATCGACTCCTTAGCTGAGATGAGGGCCGCAATCCAAGAACTGACCCAGAAAGTGGATCAGCTAAGAAGGTGTCACACCACAGTCACCCCATCAAGTGGCGTGGGGGAAATGGGTCCATTTGACATATGACCCATCGCCCCGACAGAAGGGGTGGTAAGAACTGAGAGATCTGACAAACATATAGGTCACCAGAGGAGAACAAGGACCGGACGGCCCCAGCACGAATTGATCCACTCACAAGGATAACCTTGGCCAAACCAGGACAAAACCCGAGAACAACTGAACACTCTCAACCCCGGGCCCCAATATGTTGGAGGTGCCGAGAAAGAGGGCATGTCTCCTGGAACTGCCCCCAAATCAAACAATGGAGTGTACAGTGCGAGCCAGGACATTTAAACAAGGATCACCTCCAGTGGTAGGGGGCACTAGTGGAAATGCCCCATGTAGGCAAGGCCTGAAATGCCCTAAGAACTTGGGAGTCCCAAAGTCCAGTGATGGACGTACTGATTGAAGACAAGACCGTGCGTGGCCTAGTAGATACAGGAGCCGAAGTCTTCACAGTGCCACTGGAGTACTTCAGGACTAATTTCGGTAGAGAGGAAGCATACAAATAGATTCAACGATTTGTGTCCTGTCCTCAGCTGGAGCAGATCATCAGAGAAGTCTGCCAGCAATGCAGAGCTTGCAAGCTGTTGAAGACACCGAAGCAGAGGGCGCCGACTCAAGTCATCCGGTCAGCTGCACCCTGGAGATCTTGATGATCAATTATCTACTGGTCAGGTCTGCCACAGCAGGGCTACAGTACTGTTTAGTAATGACGGATCACTTTTAAAAGTTTGTGACCAAACTGCAGAGACGGAGACTAGGGTCGTGTGTAGATACTTCATTCAGGTATGCAGTATCCCAGTATTTGTGGAAATATCATAGGACAACTGATAAAGATATTGCGCTTTATCGCATATCTACAGAAAAGGTCTGGAAATCAAACAATAGAATTTCACAATTTGGTTATCATGATTTTCAGACCTTAAATGAGTTGTCCAGGTTTGGCTCGAAATCTGCAGTCACTATATTTCTGAATCCTCACTGTGTGCACTGTCAGGATTCTCCAATGAGATATGAATACTCCCGGACACATTCTGACTAGACATGTGCTGCCTTGCTCAATACAAGTGGATTCAATGAGGCTGTACACGTCTAGTTGGAATGTGGTAGGAAGTATGCACATCGCATACTTGGGGTCACATAATTGCCCAGTCTTGCCTCGCCACCTGCACTGGAGAGTCCTGACATCATGCGCTGTGCACAATGTGAGGATTCACATGTCTGTATTCACATACAATTACTGCAGACTTTTGGAGCGCCCGCCAGGGCTGCGGGGAGTACTCAGTACCGAGCCATTTCTAAGTGGATGTGTCACAGCAGCAGTGACCCGATCCATGGCCCTGGGTGTCCAATGAAAATGTTATGATTAAGGTGAAATAAAGTTTATGAAAGATAGTTCATGACGCCACTTGTGGTATTCGGCAAATAAGGTGTTAGCCAACGCTGTAGAGTCAGTCCACTGGGGTAGTTGTTGATGCAGCAGAGTTCGTTCAGCTCTCCACAGGCAGAGCTATTCCCCAGGTCAGTGAAAGTGTAAAATGATGATGATGATTGTTGTAGTGCAGGGCTGAGGTGACTCAGCAAATAGACAGGAGGACACAGCAGTGTGCAGTCTTCACAGGTTTTACTCACAGTTCTGATGTTACAATCCCCTGCCGGGGTGCTGTGTCCTCAGGGTCTGTGGTCCAGTCAGCTCTCAGGTAGCTTGGGGTGCACGTTGCCAGGGCTCCCTTAGATGTTCCTTTCCTGGCCGTCTCACTACGCTGACTACCACCTCTCCAGCCCTGCGTCTTCACACAAAGTGTCCTGAGCCAGTAGACTCGGATCTTGTCGGGCGACATTGGTCAGACCCCTGGATCCTATATTTCTGCCTTTTCAGCGAATGTGTTGGATGTGGCTGCAGCACATGCAGATACTGCAGCATCCGCTTTTCTAGCTGAGTCCTTAGTTTCTCCACAAGTTTTGGGCCGGTCCCCTAACTGTGACCTTTATCCCTCCACCGACCACGCTGGTGAATACGGGCCCCACGGATGAATTCCTCACTATCCGTGCCCCTAGGACCTCTCTTGTCCTCCCATGAGCTTCCTTCTGTCTCTCCCTCTCAATTCTCTCTCTCCTGCTTTCTCTTTTACTCCTTCTCCTCCGGTCTCCTCAGACCAACTAACCTCTTCCTGCTTCTTAAGCTCCTCCTCCTTTTCTATCATCCCCACCCACTCCCCAACACCCTTTCCTACCCAGCCTGGGATGAGGCCATCCTCCCAAAGGGTTCACCCAGATGCCCCAACTGAACTGGTGTGTGCTGGTGTGTGAGAGTCCTGGGTAGTACCCCCTTACCTGAGAGTGGGAGACCACACCTCTGGATGAGGTGCAGTACCTCTGTGGTGACTGGACCCCAGGGGCGCCACACTTTCGTGCCAAACCTGGGCAACCACTTTAAAGCAACACTCTTTCGACTAGGAAGAGGTGTTCACAATGTGTGATCGTGATCACCTAAGTCTTAAAGGGTTCTCCAAAATATATAATAATAATAATAATCTTTACTTATATAGCGCCAAAATATTCTGCAGCGATTACAGTTTAACAGTTTCAAAACACAAGTCATAAGTAACAATGTTAACAATACAATAATTAAAGCAAAATAAGACCCTGCTTGTGAGAGCTTACAATCTACAATGAGGTGGGGGAGATACAAAATACAGGTGTGTATATACAATGGTGTATTTACAATGATGGTCCAGCCATCTTGAGGGAGTGAGGGATGGATGGAGATAGTGAATGGCCTACACACGCACACTTACACCTAGAATGACTTTGATTAGTGATCGTGATAGGTCGCTCTGAACAAATGTGTTTTGAGGGAGTGCCTGAAACTATGCAAATTGTGGATAGTCTAACTTCTTGGGGTAGAGCATTCCAGAGGATTGGCGCAGCGGGGAGAATCTTAGAGTCGGGAGTGGGAGGTACGGATTAGTGCAGAGGTTAGTCGAAAGTCATTTGCAGAGCGCAGCAGTCGGTTAGGCCAATAGATAGAAATGAGGGAGGAGATGTAGGGGGGTGCTGCACTGTGGAGAGCTTTGTAGGTGAGAACAAGTACTTTGAATTGGATCCTATAATGAATGGGCAGCCAGTGTAAGGATTGGCGAAGAGTGGACGCGTCCGAGTACCGATTAGCCAAATGGATGACCCTGGCTGCTGCATTAAATATGAACTGGAGAGGGGATAGTCGAGTAACGGGGAGGCCAAGTAATAGAGCGTTGCAGTAGTCCAGGCAGGAGTGGATCATTGCTACAGTGTGGGTTTTTGTTGTTTCCATGGTGAGAAAAGGGTGGATTCTAGAGATGTTCTTTAGGTGTAGGTGGCAAGAGCTGGCAAGAGATTGTATATGGGAGGTGAAGGAGAGATTGGTGTCAAACATAACACCCAGACAGCGAGCCTGCTGCCGGAGTGTTATTATGGTGCCGCCCACGGAGAGGGAAATGTCAAATTTAGGGAGGTTAGTAGATGGTGGGAGCAGAAGAAGTTCAGTTTTGGAGAGGTTGAGTTTCAGATACAGAGCGGACATGATGTTGGAGACTGCGGACAGACAGTCAGTGGCGTTCTGTAGTACAGCGAGGGTAAGGTCGGGGGATGACGTGTATAGTTGTGTGTCATCAGCATAAAGATGGTATTGAAAGCCAAATCTGCTGATGGTTCTGTCCAATTGGGGCCGTGAAGAGAGAGAAGAGAAGGGGGCCAAGGACTGAGCCCTGAGGTACCCCGACAGCTAGAGGAAGAGGAGATGACGTGGAGCCAGAGAACAAAACACTGAAGGAGCAGTCAGAAAGATAGGAAGAGAACCAAGAGAGAGCAGTGTCCTTAATGCCTAGTGACTGCAGCCTAGAGAGTAGGAGACGGTGGTCAACTGTGTCGAAAGCTGCAGAAAGGTCGAGAAGAATGAGGAGAGAGTGGTCACCGTTACGTTTTGCTGTCAGAAGGTCATTGGTCACTTTGACGAGTGCAGTTTCAGTCGAATGTAGGGGTCGGAAGCCAGACTGTGAAGGGTCTAGGAGGAAGTGAGTGGAGAGGTAACAGGTAATGCGGGATTAGACTAGGCGCTCCAAAAATTTAGAGTTGAAGGGGAGATTGGAGACTGGTCTGTAGTTGTTTGTGCAGGAAGGGTCGAGAGCGAGTTTCTTTAATAATGGAGTAACGATGGAGTGTTTGGAGGGTGGGAAAATGCCAGAGGAGAGCGAGAGATTAAAGATTGTATTTAGGTGAGTTGTGACAACTGGAGAGAGAGACTGGAGGAGATGTGAGGGAATGGGGTCGGTAGTGCATGTAGTCGGACGAGAGGAAGAGAGGAGTCTGGAGACTTCTTCTTCTGTGATGGAATCAAATGTGGAAAGTGAGCCAGGGGAAATGCAGGGAGGATGTCAGTCACAGCACTTGGTGGTTGGGAGCAGATTTCCTGACGGATATTATCTATTTTTTCTATAGAGTGGGAGGCCAGGTCATCAGCACAAATGTCTGTGATAGGGGCTTGTGCTTTTGGCCTGAGGAGGGAGTGAAAAGTTTCAAAAAGTTTCTTGGGGTTGTTGGCTAGTGAGGAGATCAGGGTGGTGAAGTAGGTCTGTTTGGCAAGGTGAAGGGAATCGTTATAAGTTCTTAACATAAATTTGAAGTGGATGAAGTCTTCTGGTGTGCAGGTTTTTCTCTATAGGCGTTCAGCACTCCTAGAGCATCGCTGGAGAAGTTGAGTTTGCAATGTGAGCCAGGGCTGTTTTACTGTGTGTTTGGAAGTTTTGAGGGTGAGCGGTACTGCTTGGTTAAGGGTGCTTCTAAAAGTGTCATTGTAGTGATGAACAGCCAGATCAGGAAAGCTGTGAGAGGCCTAGAGAAGTGGTTAGTGATAGAAGCTGGGATGCAGATGTGGAAGACGGGCTGTTAATGGGGATGTTGAAGTCTCCAAGGATAAGGGTTGGTAGTTCTGTGGACATAAAGTGCGGCAGCCAGGCTGAGAAGTGGTCAAGGAACTGTGTGGGCGAGCCTGGGGGCCGATATATGACCGCTACTCTGAGGGAGAGGGGACGTTTGAGCCTGATGGTGTGGACCTCAAAAGAAGGGAATGAGAGTGAAGGAATTGTGGGGATAACCTGGAAAGTGCATTGTGGGGACGGGAGTATGCCGACTCCACCACCATGTCTGTTTGTGAGTCTCGGGGAATGGGAGAATTGTAAGCCACAATAGGAAATGGCAGCAGGGGAGACCGTGTCAGAATCCTGAATCCGGGTTTCAGTGAGGGCCAACAGATAAAAGAGAGTTGTTCAGAAAGTAGTTGTGCAGGAAGGGAAGCTTGTTACATACAGACCGTGGATTCCAGAGGACACAATTAAAAGAAGGAGATGAGGGAGTGCAAGTAATATTAATAAGATTATTATGGTTTAGATATGAGGTAGGGTAGGGGTTGAGGTTGGGGGATGGTGGACCAGGGTTGGGGGAGATGTCCCCTGAAATCAGTAGGAGTAGGAAGATAAAAAGCAAGTAGTTCTTGGAATTGTAAGTAGTTTTTTTCTGCGATGTGCTTGGGTAAGATGGGCTGAGATTTTTCAGGAAGGTGAGGAGTGCATGGGAGCTGTACATGGGAGAGGGAAGTATAGAGGGGCTGATGTGTATGAGTCGTGATGGAGGGGATGGGGCGGTGAATGTGGATGGCAAGGGAACACAGGAGGATAGAAATAAAGCACATAGTGAAAAGGGAAAGCAAATTGTGGGTTACCTGATTCCTGCCCTGATTAACTGCCGTGGATAACTGCCGTTTATCATATATTTATTTTAACAGATGTGTTGGGGATATGATTTGTGGCATTTACTAATATATAAGTAGTACAGGTTCTCCCCTGCTCTTGTTTGTGTAGCCTTCCTCATAGACTGCAAAGCTCTTCTATCCACAATATGGCTGTTGGTGGAGGAGCTTGTGACCAGACCTGTCCATCAGCCTCCTGCAATAGAAAGAAAGCTTCCTAATAAGCAATGTTTTTTTTCTTATTGGAGGAGGCTGATGGACACATGACCTTCAGTTAACTGCAATTACAATGTAGAAAAATGCCAAAGGAGAGCATTTCTATTGCAACTACATCACGGTACTTATTCTAATGTCTGCTATTAATACTGTAAGGTACTAGCAGGAACGCGGGATGCAGTGACGAGCAGGAGGCAGAGCAAGAGTTAACGGGTACTTTATGCAATGGATTCTTATCAGTAAATACTCCACGCAGGGAGTTAGCAGTTTATGTAATAATACAAATACAGGAGAGATAAATGGTGAAGATGCAACGTTAATAACCACAGAAAAAAATAAATCAACTTATCAGTCTGTGGCTCCCGGACGGAAGAGGTTGAAAGATCCCACGATGTCGACGCAGGTGGCGCGAGACGTCTCTGAAGCGATCATGGATGAAATTTAAAGCACTGTCTCTGTACCGAAATGGCGTTTTCTCACTTTTCCAGACGCGATCTCCTGGTCCTGGTAAACGGTGTTGTACAGGTAGTAGAAGATGGTACAGCAAGCTCGGCACAAACTCCCGTAGTGGAGGCCACAGCAGGGCCTAGTGAATCAGAGTGTTCCGCGAGGTCAGTATCGTGAGGGTTGTCAGTTACTGTGAGGATGCTGACCAGTCAAGGCTCTCAGGTACAGAAGTCTGCAAGGTGCTCGGCTCTATCTGTACACAGGTTGTGCGCTAGGAGAGGATAGGCCGCAGAGTAAGCCTGCTGGTTGGTGTGGAACAGTGGAGACGGAGTCAACCTTCTCCTTGAGTGTTCCCTGTCTACCCGCCAGAAGCCCCGCTTTCGCGCGCCCAGCTCCTTTTATCTCCACCCAGCCCCCTACAGTCAGATGCAAAGGTCTGCTCCGGTCACAAAGTCCTTCCCCCATCAACAATGGTGACAGCCCCGATGGTTCCAGCCCAGACCCACAAGAAGCTGCCCGAGCCCGGTCCATCTTTTTACAATACCATTTTCTCTTCTCCTCCTGATGGGTCATGAAGTTCGACTGACCCCAAAAATAAATATTCACTTTTAATCTGATTTTTCTAGAAATAATACTTAAAAAAGATTTGTGAACTTCACTGTGTGGACATAACTTATATTTATGGTCACACCTTGTTGTGGTGGGATGGCTATTAAGCTTTTTTGGTCAAAATAATGTTATCTAAGTACCCTATGTTAGTTACATGTATGATTACTATTTACTTATCTACTTGCTGTAGGGTATATGCTCATTTTGGGGTTTTTTTTCTTGGGTTTTGTCCGCCCTAATAGTTCAAATACATAAGACACCAGGGGCTTATGAAATTCTAAATTGAGAAAATAACTATAAATATGTTGACATTAAATCCGATGAAGATGATGATTGAGAGGAAAAGAAAACCTTCTCTGGTATTCTGGTATTGTAGGCCAAAGATGTCCACCTCCATGTGCCCTACTGGGGCAAACAATGGCCACCACAATAATTATAAAGTTTAGTTAAGCTAATTAGGCCATAAACAGGGTAACAGAGAAGCGATGAAGCACGAGGGACCTGAAAGACCTTTGACTTTTGTTCCCGTCACAAGTAGACTCTAGCTCTTTGAAATGTATTTAGCAGGATAGGGGTTAATTACATTGGAACTAAGTGTCAGCGACCAATTTCCATTTATTTCATTGTGTCCATAGCTGCAAGACAATAGCTAATAAATGGACATATATAGCTATAAGCAGGCCGCACCTAACTCTCTGCAAACCTTTATTTTTAGTGTCTGCTAATCGTAGTCACTTCTGAAGGCCTTTAAGTCTCGGTTTCCCGGTGTGGATTAGTAATAAAACGGGAAAAGCACGATCCAAGTTAATTTCTAGCCCAGAAAGGAAACGCTGTTTCCTGTATTGTACTAGCTGGTGCCAACAAGACGGACACAGAGTTCTATTGTCCTCCTAACAATTCCATGGTGGGGAGATATCCTTGAGAAAATCCACCTTCCTACAGAATAGGCTTTTGATGTCCGTGAAGAGGGTGACATGTGTGATACCTTCTGTGTGACATGAAATACATGAACTCTGGGCATAGGGAGGAAAGACCCCTATGGCTAAGATTATCTTGATCAGCTTAACTGATTGGGAATTGACTATCATGGCAGGGGGCATGTGGATAACCCTTTGTGTGCTGGGCTTATTCAATTAAATTACATCTCTCCATGGCTGTTAAGGGCCCGTCTCACATAGCGAGATCGCTACCGAGATCGCTGCTAAACAGCGATCTCAGCAGCGATCTCGCTATTTCTGACACGTACCAGCGATCAGGCCCCTGCTGTGAATCGCTGGTCGTGTCAGAAATGTCAGGACATTTTTTTGATCGCTGGTCTCCCGCTGACAGGCACGCATCGCTGCTTGTGACAGGCGGAGACCAGCGATCCGCTGGTAACCAAGGTACACAGCGGGTTTCCAGGCGCGGGGCTGTGCCTGGAAACCCGCTGTGTACCTTGGATACCAGCGCCCTGATGCAGGGAGCTGGTAACCCAGGTACACTCGGGTTTCCAGGCACCGCGCAGCGCCTGGAAACCCGACGTGTACCTTGGTTACCAGCTCCCTGCATCAGGGCGCTGGTATCCAAGGTACACTGCGGGTAACTAAGCGATGTTACCCGCAGTGTCCCTGTGCTGATCGCTGCCCTGAGCTGCCTGTGTGGCAGCTCAGCAGCGATCATGTAGCGATACACCAGCGATCCTGATCGTTGTCAGGATCGCTGGTGTATCGCTATGTGAGACCCAGCCTTTATAGTTTAATGAGTATACAAAGCACAATTGAATATGGATTGTAAAATAATTCTAATTTAGAAGTGACGTAGTCTTGGAGTTAAGAAGAAGAAAATTAAGCCAGACATGGCAGACATCTTTGTTATGTAGAATCTGGTTGCCAACAATGAGCTTAAACCCCTCCAATACATATTGGATAGCTGTTCGCCGTCATCTCCCTCTACAAAGTCCCCCATACCATGGAAGGCTAGTCTAAATGCGGGTGTGTTCTCTATTGTCACGAACCCCGAATGTACCTGCTGATAGACAGGTGAATAGCCACAGTAAGGGGGACACGAGAAGAGAGGAGGAGCACTCACCGGTGGAGAGCAGGACCTGAACCATGTGACTGAGGGGGAGTGGCCAAGATCTGAGACAGGCGCCGGGGTGCAGGGGAGCCAGTGAGAGGTCAAATGTGCCGAGGTCAATACCGGGAGATCAATGAGGTACTGAGGGTGAGACGGAAGGATAGTCAGGAAAAACAGGCCAGAAAGGCAGAACCAAGGGAATCAAACAAACAAGGGACACTGAGTAGAAATGCCGAAAGAGTAACCACTGAAATCAGTCAAGCCAAAGTAGTATGCACACCAGGGGGTCAGACACACAGACAGAACGAGAGTATAACTGACAGAGAATACTGGTTCAGAGTGGGTATAAATATCCCTCCCAGATCCAAAAGGAGGCCAAATACAATTACCCCTGCGAGGGCCGGGCATGAACCCTGTCCAAACCATGACAGTACCCCACTCTTAAGGGGCCACCGGACCCCCAGGCTGCTCTGGGTCCCTGGTATGAAAGGCCCGCACCAGTCAATCGGCGTGCACCAAACTGGCCGGCACCCATGAGCGATGCTCCAGAGAATACCCTTTCCAGTGTATCAGATACTGGAGCTTCCCTTGCACCCACCGAGAGTCAATGATGCTCCCCACCTTGTACTCCAGCTTCCCCTCTACCTATACTGGCAGAGCATCGGACGAGGAGTCCTCTCTAACCTTCCCTACTGGCTTTAACAGGGGCCTGTGAAAGACATTAGAAATTTTAAAGGAGGTGTGCAACTGTAGTCTATAGGCCACCGGATTGACAACCTCCCAGTAGCGTAGCTACCGGGGGGCAGAGGGGGCGGTGGCCCCAGGCCCCGTGCTCTGAGGGGGCCCACCTGGAGCTACGCTACTGTAACTGTATCGGCATGCACAGCGCACTGATACAGTTACATTCTGCGGCAGAGCAGGGAGAATTGCTCTCCCTGCTCTGCCGCCTGGCCACATGTAGCCGATACAGCTGACCGCATTGAGAGAGAAAGAGCGAGAGCTCCTTCTCTCCCATAATCCTCCTCTCAGCGTCTGACAGCGGGCGCGATGATGTCACTGCCCGGCGCCCGCTGTCAGGAGAAGAGAGGGAGAGCAGTGAGCAGCGCAGGAGCCGGAAGCAAGAGAGGTGGGTACTGGATTTATTTTTTTGTAATGGGGTGCATTATAAATAAGACTGCCTATGGGGGTACATTGTAAGTAAGGTTGCCTATGGGGTACATTATAAATAAGGCTGCATATGGAGGAGTGCGTTATAAATAAGGCTGCATATGGGGGAGTGCATTATAAATAAGGCTGCCTATGGGGTGCATTATAAATAAGACTGCCTATGGGGTGCATTATAAATAAGACTGCCTATGGGGGAGTGCATTATAAATAAGGCGCATATGGGGGTGTATTATAAATAAGGCTGCATATGGGGGAGTGCATTATAAATAAGGCTGCCTATGGGGTGCATTATAAATAAGACTGCCTATGGGTGCATTATAATAGGCTGCCTATGGGGTGCATTATAAATAAGGCTGCCTATGGGGTGCATTATAAATAAGACTGCCTATGGGGTGCATTATAAATAAGACTGCCTATGGGGATGCATAAAATAAGGCTGCATATGGGTGTATTATAAATAAGGCTGCATATGGGGGAGTGCATTATAAATAAGCTGCTATGGGTGCATTATAAATAAGACTGCCTATGGGTGCATTATAAATAAGCTGCCTATGGTGCATTATAAATAAGGCTGCCTACGGGGGTGCATTATAATATAGAGGCTGTCTATGGGGTGCTTATAATACAGAGGCTGCCTATGGGGGTGCATTATACTATATTGAGGACTATCTGGTGTATTATGCTATATGGAGGCTATCTAGGGGCCATCATACAGTGTGGGGATTATAGTGGCGGGCCATCATACAGTGTTGTAGCCATTAAATAGTTTGGGGATATTAAGGGGTCAGTATATATCCAGTGAGGGGGCATCACACTGTGTATAGGGGAGCTGTACAGGGGGGAGACTCGGGACATTATTAAGTGTAAAGTGGGCACTTATTGTTATAGGGGAACTCTGGTTACTGTGACTGTCAAAGGGGCACACACAGGGCATTATTACATTCTAGGGGACAAAATGCGGGCACTGTTTTCTAGGGCACTTGCACCTGGCATTACTATATTATAGAGGGTTGCTTAGAATTTAGAGGGCACACAAACCATTCAGTAGGTGCAGTAATAGGGACACAGCAAGCAGCGGCTCAGTATGGGTATCAGGTGTAGTAATAGGACACATAGGCAGCAGCGGCTCAGTATTGGGGTATCAATGCAGTAATAGGACACATACGGCAGCAGCGGCTCAGTATTGGGGTATCAGGTGCAGTAATAGGACACATATGACAGCATGCTCAGTATGGGGTATCAGGTGCGTAATAGGGACACAATGACAGCAGGCTCAGTATTGGGGTATCAGTGCAGTAATAGGGACACATATGACAGCAGCGGCTCAGTATTGGGGTATGAGGTGCAGTAATAGGGACACATATGACAGCAGCGGCTCAGTATTGGGGTATCAGGTGCAGTAATAGGGACACATATGACAGCAGCGGCTCAGTATTGAGGTATCAGCAGGATGAGGAGTTTGTACAGGTTGAGAATAGTCCAATTGGTGACCGTGACAGTCAGGGCCGGCTCCAGGTTTTTATGGGCCCCGGGCGAAAGAGCCTCAGTGGCCCCTTTAACACAGACCACGATTCATGATGCACAGATACAGCAGAGAAATATGGGTATAGTACAATGCCAAACACTTCACTTCTTCCATTACATGAGTAATATCTATTGTAAATTGTACAATAGCTCAAAAACCGCCAAATCCTCACAGCGCACAGTACAGACTGGACAGTACAGTCCTCCATACAATATTATGGGCACCAGTCTCCCCCTCATCACCCATATAATACCCCATGCAGGATGTCACCCCCCATATAATGCTCCATACAGAATACTGGACCCAAAATAATGCTCCATACAGAATACTGGACCCAATATAATGCTCCATACAGGATACTGGTCCCCATATAATGCTCCATACAGGATACTGGTCCCCATATAATGCTCCATACAAAATATGGAGCTCTCCTCTGCGCTGTACTGCGTTCTGCACTGTTACGGCTCAGGAAAGGGCGCTGTGGAAAGACTCCCCATTATCATCATGATTTCCTCCCCATCATCATCATTGCCTCCTTATCATCATCATTGCCTCCCCATTATCATCAATGCCTGCCCATCATCATCATCTCCTCCCCATCATCATCAATGCCTGCCCATCATCATCATCTCCTCCCATCATCAATGCCGGCCCATTATCATCATGGCCTCCCCATCATCATCATCTCCTCCCCATCATCAATGCCTGCCCATTATCATCATGTCCTCCCCATCATCATCATGGCCTCCTCATTATCATCAATGCCTGCCCATCATCATCATCGCCTCCCCATCATAATTATCGCCTCCCCATCATCATCAATACCTCCCCATTATCATCAATGCCTCCCCATCATCATCAATGCCTCCCCATCATCATCATCGCCTCCCCATCATAATTATCGCCTCCCCATCATCATCATCGCCTCCCCATCATCATTATCGCCTCCCCATCATCATCAATGCCTGCCCATCATCATCTTCTCCCCATCATCAATGCCTGCCCATTATCATCAATGCCTGCCCATTATCATCATCTTCTCCCCATCATCAATGCCTGCCCATTATCATCAATGCCTCCCCATTATCAGCAATGCCTGCCCATCATCACACACAGACAGCACTACAGCACAAGCACTCTCTCACATACATACACACACACACACAAAGCACCGCACTACATACTCACAGACACACACAGAGACACAGACACACACGTCTCACCTGTTCAGCGTCCGCGCTCTCTGCCACAGCCGGCCGCTGAATGATGACGTCATTCAGCGGCGCTGCTGTGAGATGAAGCGCCGGCGCCCCCTGGAACCCGGAGCTGCGGCAGCGGAGGCACGGGCGAGAGGTAAGTATTGTGCCACTGATGCCGGGCCCTGAGCAAGCGGGGGGCCCAGTGGCGCGCTGACACCGCTCCCCGTCTTTGTTGTATTTTCTGCAGTCAAGTCTCGGCTGGAGGAGTCGTTATGTCGGTCTGGGCCAGATGGAAAAGACATGAAAAGTGAACGATTCCATCAGAATCAGCGGTAAGTCATTATCTGTAACTCTGCTGTAATCTATTATATGTTCTGTAGGACTGGTATTATTTACCACTGACCATATGGCGGTGATATCAATATTGGTCCTTTTATATATAGATTATTTTTGGCAACAGCGCGGTCATTTGCTGAGGTTCTCTGGTTAGGGGCCCACTCAGAAGTTTCGCCCCCCCTAAACCGAAACCCTAGCTACGCCTCTGCAACCTCCACAATTTTGTAGGGACCAATAAACTTGGGGCCCAGCTTCACAGAGGGTATCTTAAGCTTGATATTGTGGATGGATAACCACCCCCTCTCCCCCACTACAAACGCCGGACCTGACCCCCTCGTCCTGTCTGCAAACCGTTTGTACCTTTTCTGGGCCTCTGAGATGTTCCTCTGAACCTCCCTCCACAGCGGTCTCAAACGTTGGACCACGCATTCGACTCCAGGCAACCTGATTCAATCTGGGAAAAATCCCCAAAATGTGGGCTAAACCCATAATTGACCTGAAATGGACACTTCTCGGTAGACTGACTCACAAGACCGTTGAACGCAAATTCTGCCACAGGCAATACCTCATACCAGTCCTACTGTCTGGAAGAGGCCAGACATCTCAAAGATTGGTTCGTGGGTTCAGTCTGTCCATTAGATTCCGGGTGATAGGCAGAGGAAAAGGACAATGTAATTCCTAACTTCTTACAGAAAGCCCTCCAAAACCTGGCCACAAACTGCACACCTCTGTCTGACACCACATTCACAGGCACTCCATGCAACCGAACTACATGTTGTATAAATAAGCGGGCCAAGGTTTCAGCAGACGGCAATGCGGCCAGAGGTACAAAGTGAGCTTGTTTGTAGAACCCATCCACCACCACCCATACCACTGAGTTGCCCCTGGAAGGAGGGAGATTCGTGATAAAGTCCATGGACAAATGTGTCCATGGTCTATCCGGAATTGGCACAGGCACCAATTCCCCGGCCGGCCGGTCATGAGAACTTTTAGAACGGGCGCACACCCCACATGCAGTCACAAACTTTTTTATATCTGATATCATACAGGGCCACCTGAAACCCCTTACGACTGCCCCCCGCGTAGCTGCAATCCCAGGATGAGCACTTAACACAGAATCGTGAAACTCCTGCAGGAGTCTGAGACAAAATGTTCTGGTACAAACAGTTTACCTGGAGGTTTATTACTAGGAGCCTGCGTTTGGGCCTCCAAAATCTCTCTCTGTAAATCAGATGAGATTTCGACCACCACTACCCCTGGCTAAAGAATGGAGGAGGGGGTTCTGGAGGGAACACCGAGTCAAAGCTTGGGCATAAAGCATCACCCTTAATATTCTTAGACCCTGGGCAGAATGTGATAGTAAAATGAAAACGAGAAAAAAAGCGCCCACCGAGCCTGTCTGGGGGTCAATCTCTTGGCAGACAAGATATAGGCCAAATTTTTATGATCAGTGATAACTGCGATGGGATGGACGGTCCCCTCCAGGAAATGCCTCCATTCTTCAAAGGCCAACTTAACTGCCAACAATTCCCTATTGCCGACATTGTAATTTCTCTCGGCAGAAGAGAATTGTTTAGAAAAGAAGGCATATGGCTTAAGATTAGTATGGGAGGAAATACCCTGAGACAAAACTGCCCCCCCCCCACCTCCGAAGCGTCAACCTCTACGACAAAAGGTCTTGACGGATCGGGTTGTACCAACACAGGAGCTGAAGTAAAACATTTTTTCAACGTTAGGAAAGAATTTTTCGCAGCCACGGACCAATTTTTCACATCAGCCCCCTTAAGAGTGAGATTCGTCAAAGGCTTTACCACTTTGCGAAAAGGCCTTAATAAACTTCCTATAGAAGTTAGCAAAGCCCAAAAATAGCTGCAACCCTTGTAAGTCATGAGGCTGCACCAAATCCGTAATGGCCTGTACTTTCTTAGGATGCATGCGGAATCCCTCCCCTGACACAATTAAACCCAGAAAGGACAGTTCCTGCATGGAAAATGAAAATTTTTCCAATTTGGCATATAAATGATTCTCTCTGAGTCGCAACAGAACCATGCGCAGATGGTTCAAGTTAGTTTGACTATCTGCCGAGAACACCAAAATGTCATCCAGGTAGATAACCACATAACGCCCAATTAGGTTGGAGAAAATAACATTAATGAAATTCTGAAAAACAGCAGGAGCATTAGTGAGACCAAAGGGCATAACCAAGTTTTCAAACAGCCCTTCAGATGTCAAAAACGCAGTTTTCCATTCATTCCCTTCCCGGACCCTTACAAGTTTATAAGCCCCTCGTAAGTAAAGTTTAGAGAACCATTTGGCCCCGGTGAGTTGGTTACATAGATCAGAGATCAGAGGAAGAGGGTACGTGTTTTTCACCGTAATCTTGTTCAGTTCCCGAAAGTCAAGGCACAGCTGCAAACCACCAGCCTTTTTTTTTACAAAAAAGAACCCCGCTGCCACAGGTGAAACAGAAGGCCGAATATGCCCCTTGCGGAGACTTTCGGTGATGTACTCCTTCATGGCTTGACGCTTGGGCCCAGACAAATTAAACAGACGAGCCTTGGGTAACTTGGCTCCAGGTACTAAATCAATGGCACAATCAAAAGGTCTATGTTGTGGAAGCGCCTCAGCCTCGCTTTCGGAAAACACGTCTTCGAAGTCCTTCAGGTACTCTGGAATACCCTCCAGACCAACAGACGACACTGACACAGATTTTACAGGGTGACAAGAGGTACCGGGTTACAACACAAACCTTTAGCTTTACATCCCCACTGTCACGCGGTCTTATGATATGTGTACGATGTCAGTAAACTATTCTTAAAAGAACAACACTCTATACAACATATAGATTAGCAACATCAGCATGTAAATATAGAATAGATTTACCTGCCACGATATCCGTTGAACTCAGGGTTAATCTTGAGGACTTGATACACTGTCACAGGAAAGAGGAGGACCGGGGGTCTAACCTGACCCTAAACTGGGGTCCTAACTAATCCCTCACCTTGGAGGTACTGATAATGGTTCAGAGGTCCAAGTCTCCAGCCTAACCCTGTCTCCTATCAGTCCCTGAACCCTGTAATCAGTCCTAAGAAGGATTCTGATTACCACCAAAGGGATATGGGCTGATCTCTGCTAAATACACAGATTAGACATATAAGACAGACTGGAGAAAACACAGACTTGCATACACACTCAAACACAGAAGGAACATAAATGATCTGGGATATTAAACTCTAAGCAAGGTGAGCTTAAAACAACTAAGGAGCTCTTTAACTTAAGTCTATACAGATACAATCCTATCTGTGGTCTGCATGAAGAATTTCACTGGCAACTCCCAACACAGACAACCAGAGATTTAAAGGAAACCAATCAACAAATAATTAATTGCAGCCGGGAGAAACTGCACCCAGTCCCAGAACTGAGCACAGACAGAATTAACTCCCTAACTGCCAAACACAAAGAAACAGCAACTCAGCTGTGAGAAGTCAGAATGTGCAAACCGCGACGATCTTCGTGGCGATGCACACATGACAGTACCCCCCCTTCTACGAGGGCCTCCGGACCCTCAGGGCCAGGTTTGCCCGGGTGAGTTCTGTGGAAGGTCCGCACCAAACGATCTGCGTTAATGTCAGACGCAGGAACCCACGTCCTCTCCTCTGGACCATACCCCTTCCAATGCACCAAGTACTGAAGGGACCGGCGATTCAGACGTGAGTCAATGATCTTTGACACTTGAAACTCCAAGTTACCATTGACCACCACTGGAGGAGGAGGTAGAGGTGATGGTATGACTGGTGTCACGTACCTCTTAAGTAATGACTTGTGGAACACATTATGAATTTTAAACGTAGGAGGGAGGTCCAGACGAAATGCCACAGGATTAATTATGGAACTGATCCTGTACGGCCCGATGAATCTGTGGCCCAGCTTCCAGGAGGGAACTTTAAGTTTTATATTCCTGGTAGACAACCATACCAGATCGTTCACATTAAGATCTGGACCAGAAACTCTCCTCCTATCAGCCATACGTTTATAACGGTTCCCCATAGCACTCAGATTATTCAATACACCTCTCCACACTGAAGCAAGTGACGACGAGAAACGCTCCTCCTCAGGAACCCCAGAAGGGCCCCCCCATTGAATGTACAAAACTGGGGATGAAAACCATATGCCCCAAAAAATGGGGACTTACCAGTGGACTCGCTCCGCCTGTTGTTAAGAGCGAACTCTGCCAGAGGCAAGAAAGAAGACCAGTCCTCCTGGTTCTCTGAGACAAAACACCGAAGATAAGTCTCTAGGCTTTGATTCAGACGCTCTGTCTGACCATTGGTCTGCGGATGAAAAGCCGAGGAAAATGACAATTGCATCCCCCGACGTAAACAAAATGCCCTCCAAAACTTGGACACAAACTGAGACCCCCTATCTGACACCACATCAGAAGGCAACCCATGAAGTCTCACAATCTCCCCAATGAACACCTGCGCCAGAGTTTTAGCATTA
This sequence comes from Oophaga sylvatica, assembly GCA_033576555.1. Lineage (NCBI taxonomy): Eukaryota > Metazoa > Chordata > Amphibia > Anura > Dendrobatidae > Oophaga > Oophaga sylvatica. Next base: position 56,273,404 of record JARQOD010000002.1, read on the forward strand.
GGGAGGGCAGGAAGAGCAATGAAATGTGCCATCTTACTGAACCTGTCAACAACCACCAGTATGACAGTCTTCCCTGACGACTGAGGAAGGTCCGTGATGAAGTCCATAGACAAATTAGTCCATGGACGCTCCGGAAGTTTCAAGGGTAAGAGGGTCCCAGACGGACGGGTATGAGGGGTCTTAGAGCGAGCACAAACCCCACAGGACGCGACAAAAGTTAAAACATCTTTATTAACGTTAGGCCACCAAAACCGGCGAGAAAGGAGATCTAAAGTAGCCTTACTCCCTGGATGTCCTGCTAAAGCAGAATTATGATGTGCCTCAATAACCTTTGTCTCAACTGATTTGGGACAAACAGTCTCCCTGGAGGTCCTGCAGGGGCGTCCCCCTGAGCCTCTAACACCTCCTCCTCAAGCTCAGAACATACAGCCGACACTACCACCCCCTCCTGAAGGATAGGAATCGGGTCATCCATTTTCCCGGCCCCTGGGAAACTGCGAGACAAGGCATCCGCCTTAACATTCTTAGATCCAGGGCGATAAGTGACAACAAAATTAAACCTGGTAAAAAACAACGACCATCGAGCTTGTCTGGAATTCAGACGCTTAGCAGATTCCAAATACAGCAGGTTCTTGTGATCAGTAATGACGGTGACCGGGTGGACTGCCCCCTCCAAAAAGTGACGCCATTCTTCAAAAGCCAACTTAATGGCCAAAAGTTCCCTATTGCCGATATCATAATTCCTTTCGGCGGACGACAATTTTTTAGAAAAGAAAGCGCACGGATGCCATTTACCAGGGGACGGACCCTGGGACAATATTGCACCCACCCCTACGTCAGACGCGTCCACCTCCACAACGAACGGCTGTGATGCATCTGGTTGGATGAGAACGGGTGCCGAAGCAAAACATTTTTTCAAAGAGGAAAAAGCTTGGCAAGCTTTGTCCGACCATTTAGAAAAATCCGTCCCTTTTCTTGTCATGTCAGTGAGAGGTTTGACAACAGATGAGAAATTACAAATAAATTTCCGCTAGTAGTTAGCAAACCCCAGAAAACACTGCAGAGCCTTAAGATCCTCTGGCTGATCCCATTCAAGCACTGCTCTCACCTTTTCAGGGTCCATACGGAAACCGGAGGCTGACACCAAGAAACCCAAAAACTGAAGTTCCTGTACGGCGAATACACACTTTTCCAGTTTGGCGTACAGTTTATTGTCTCGCAAGATCTGCAACACCTGTCTCACATGCTCCTGGTGAGACACAAGATCTGGTGAGTAAATTAAAATGTCATCCAAATATACGACCACAAACAGCCCCACCAGATGACGAAAAATGTCATTAACAAAATGTTGGAATACTGCTGGTGCAGTAGTCAGACCAAAAGGCATGACAAGGTTCTCATAATGTCCCTCCGGCGTGTTAAACGCCGTTTTCCACTCATCCCCCTCTTTTATCCTAATCAGATTATACGCCCCCCTGAGATCCAATTTAGAGAACCATTTGGCGCCAACAATTTGATTGAAGAGATCAGGAATCAGAGGGAGTGGATACGGATCTCGAACAGTAATCCGATTAAGTTCGCGGAAATCCAAGCAAGGGCGTAGGCCTCCATCTTTTTTCTTCACAAAGAAGAACCCCGCGGCCACTGGGGAAGATGAAGGTCTAATATGCCCTTTGGCCAGACTTTCCGAAATATAATCTTTCATAGCCTGCCTCTCAGGACCAGAAAGGTTATATAACCTAGCTTTAGGTAACTTAGCATCAGGAAGTAAATTAATAGAGCAGTCATACACGCGATGAGGAGGCAACTCCTGACACCCCTCCTCAGAGAACACATCCCCAAAGTCCTCCAAAAAAGGAGGCAAAGTACTAGGCACGACCGCACTGATGACTGTGTTCATGCAGTTACTTTTGAAAAACTCCCCCCATTGGCTTATATCTCTGGACTGCCAATTAATCACAGGGTTATGTTTAACCAACCAAGGAAGTCCCAACACAATAGGAGTAGGTAGACCCTCCAACACATAACAAGATAATAGTTCCCTATGTATTGCCCCTACCCGAAGGTCAATGTTATGAACCTCATGAACAAAGCTACCTTGGCCGAGAGGCCTGGCGTCAATGGAGAATATAGGGATCGGTTTGACCAATACACTCAGATGCATACCTTGAGCCTGAGCAAACTGAGCGTCAACCAGATTAGCCCCGGACCCACTATCAAGAAGAACAGAAAATCTCTCCACTCTCGTACCAACCACCACCTCCACTGGTACAAGGAACTGAGAAGAACTAGCGGACGAAATACATACTCCCAGGTTGTCGTCCACCACACAACCTGGGATTAACAGTTTTCTGGCGACTTTTTGCTCAACAAGGCACGGGATGGACATCCCCCAACAAAATGTCCCTCTTTCCCGCAGAAGAAACACCTTCTAGTCCTGCGGCGTACCGCCAATCCCCTCCTACGAAATGATGTCCCTCCCAACTACATAGGCTCCTCCGAACAGACAAGGGGAACCTCAACATAAGGGACTTTAGTAGTAGGTGGAGTAACAACAGGGGGCGGAGTTACCTCGCACCTCTCCCGGAGCCGTCTATCAGTACGGATAGCTAGGGCCATAGCAGCCTCCAGTGATGGAGGAGAATCATACTGAGCCAAAACGTCCTTTAATTTGTCAGAAAGCCCATGACAAAACTGGCTCCTAAGAGCTGGGTCATTCCACTGAGTATCTGTGACCCATCTACGGAACTCAGAAGCAAATTCCTCCGCCGGACGATCTCCCTGCTGTATCTTACGTAATTTTGTCTCAGCAAGAGAGACCCGATCTGGGTCATCATATACCAAACCCAGGGCAGTAAAAAATCGATCTACTGACTGTAGAGCCGGGGATCCCGGAGGAAGGGAGAAGGCCCAGGATTGAGGGTCCCCTTGTAGGAGCGAGATAACAATTCCCACTCTCTGCTCTTCACTCCCTGATGATCGAGGCCGAAGCCGAAAATACAATTTACATGCTTCCCTGAAGGTAAAAAATTTGTCTCGCCCACCAGTGAACCTGTCCGGGAGAGCTACTTTAGGTTCAAATCTGGTTTTCTCCGAGGGAGACAAAACTTTGGACTTAATGTCCGTCAGCTCCATGGATAATCCCTGCAACTGCAGAGCCAGCTGGGCTACTGGATCCATGGCAACTGGGAATAATTTTATGGGCCAGTGAAAATGTCACGCGGTCTTATGATATGTGTACGATGTCAGTAAACTATTCTTAAAAGAACAACACTCTATACAACATATAGATTAGCAACATCAGCATGTAAATATAGAATAGATTTACCTGACACGATATCCGTTGAACTCAGGGTTAATCTTGAGGACTTGATACACTGTCACAGGAAAGAGGAGGACCGGGGGTCTAACCTGACCCTAAACTGGGGTCCTAACTAATCCCTCACCTTGGAGGTACTGATAATGGTTCAGAGGTCCAAGTCTCCAGCCTAACCCTGTCTCCTATCAGTCCCTGAACCCTGTAATCAGTCCTAAGAAGGATTCTGATTACCACCAAAGGGATATGGGCTGATCTCTGCTAAATACACAGATTAGACATATAAGACAGACTGGAGAAAACACAGACTTGCATACACACTCAAACACAGAAGGAACATAAATGATCTGGGATATTAAACTCTAAGCAAGGTGAGCTTAAAACAACTAAGGAGCTCTTTAACTTAAGTCTATACAGATACAATCCTATCTGTGGTCTGCATGAAGAATTTCACTGGCAACTCCCAACACAGACAACCAGAGATTTAAAGGAAACCAATCAACAAATAATTAATTGCAGCCGGGAGAAACTGCACCCAGTCCCAGAACTGAGCACAGACAGAATTAACTCCCTAACTGCCAAACACAAAGAAACAGCAACTCAGCTGTGAGAAGTCAGAATGTGCAACCGCGACGATCTTCGTGGCGATGCACACATGACACCCACTGAATGATCTCCCCCTTAACCCAATCAATAATAGGGTTATGGCGTTGAAGCCAAGGCATCCCCAGTACCAGACCTGCAGGCAAATTATTCAGAACAAAGCAACTTAATTTTTCCACATGAGTAGGACCCACTTTCAGTGAAAAGACTTCAGACATAGAACAAATTCCATCACGAGTGAGAGGAGAGGAGTCAGTAGCCACGATTTTAACCGGGTCTTTAAGCCTGACTGTCCATATCTTATTAAGAGTCACCACCCGGTTATCAATCAGATTAATAGTAGAACCGCAGTCAACAAAGGTGGTGGTAACCACGGGACCACCAGCAAGTTCCAACTCCACTTGAAGAAGAATTTTAGCAAGTGAGGAAAAATGTACCTGGTGATCTGGGCAACCTCCTCGATCGTTACCCAGACTTGGGTGTTTCCCGACGGCTTAGCTGAAGAAGGACAAGAGAGGCAGTCCATTTTCCAATGTCCAGAGGCTCCACAGTAAAATCATAGTTGGTTGTTTCTACGGCGTTTTCTCTCTTTTTCCTTCAACGAGATAGCCCCTACCTCCTTGGGCTCAGGGTTGGACGGAATGTCACTCAGGTTGGAGTATGACGGGGTCTCCTGCAGTATCACTCCTCTAGCACGGAGACTCCGGTCCATGCGGATCGCCTGAGTCATGGTATCCTCCAGGGTATCAGGGGGCAGATGTAATGCCAGAGCGTCCTGTAGATGGTTGGACAGGCCCCTACAGAACAACCCCCTCAGGGAGGCGTCGTTCCAGGATATTTTAGCGGCCCAGCGTCTAAGCTCTGAACAGAACCATTCCGCTGAGTGCTTCCCCTGTGTCACACTCACTCATCACCATATCCTCCGCCAGACACACTCTATCAGGCTCGTCATAAATGTGCTCCAGAGCCTCAAAAAACAGATTCCCCGACATGCGTTCAGGTGCGGAGGGAGAGAGAGAGAAAGCGCATGCCTGTGGAGCCCCCCTTAACAAGGACATAACGATCCCCACACTCTGCCTTTCGTTTATGTAGCTCAAAAAATAACTTGCATCCCTCTTTGAAAACCCTAAACAACTTTTCATCACCGGAAAAATTGTCTGGTAACTTAACCAGAGGCTCGGGTTCTACGAGAGACACATCAGAGGGGTCCCTATTCCGAGTCCCCGACGGAACAGGACCCTGTGAAGCGCCCGCCAAATTTCTCTGCACCCGACTGGCTGGAAAGAGACTGTATGGTCAGTTATATTGTCACGAACCCCGGGTGCACCTGCTGCGAGACAGGTGAATAGCTGTAGTACGGGGGATACGAGAAGAGCGGCGGAGCACTCACTGGGTGGAGAGCAGGACCTGAACCACGTGACTGAAGGGGGAGTAGCCAAGGTCGAAGACAGGTGCCGGGGTGCTGGGGATCCGGACGGCACCGGAGAGAAGTCAAACGTGCCGAGGTCAAAAGCGGGAGATCAATGAGGTACCGAGGGTAAGACGGAAGGATAGTCAGGAAAAACAGGCAGAAAGTCAGAACCGAGGAAATCAAACAAACAAGGGGCACTGAGTAGAAATGCCGAAAGAGTAACCAGAGAAATCAGTCAAAGCAGTATGCACACGCACACCAGGGGGTCAGACACACAGATAGAACCAGAGTATAACTGACAGAGAATCCTGGTTCAGAGTGGGTATAAATATCCCTCTCAGATCCAAAAGGAGGCCAAATACAATTAACCCTGCGTGGGCCGAGCATGAACCCTGTCCAAACCATGACATCTATGAGAGAGCTGCTATCCGGAGGCTACTAATCTCTTTTCTCCACAGAACAAAAGGATCGGCCATTGGAAATTCAGCTTGCAAGATCCTTCTGTCTCCCAATGTCACATCACATGGGAGAGTCGGGAAGCTCCCATATATCTTACACTGTCTACCAATTTCGTCAATATTGGCAGGTTGAGCCAACTTTAGTATAATATGTATGGGGGCCATAAAAGGAAGCTATTATCAGAAAATTACCTGATATTAAATCAGGTTTTCGTGCAACATAGATTTAAAAAATGCCGATTTTTTTCATATCACAATTAAAAAAAAAAAATTAATCAATTATTAATCTTGAAATTCTTTACGTTGGCCACTGGGGCTTTTACCAATTGTGACCTTTCAGGAGTTTTCTTATCAGCGCATGGGTCCCAATGAGCAGAGGGGGCCCACATCGGGCTCCATCTATTCTGCTCACCAGGCCCCAGCAGCAGGATTCTGCCGATGCAGTAACTGAACCCGCGTTCGAGACACAGGCTCAGTTAAACTCTATTGTCGTGCGGGCTCGCACGGCAATAGTTAAAAGCCGCCAGCAAATCGGAGGCTGGAAGCTGACGTCAGCGCGAATGTCGCCGGCGTATGACATTGTCATTTTCCGGCGAGTCCACGCTTGAAATGCCTGGAGGGAACATCAACGCTAGAATGCGGCCAGGTAAGGAAAAAGGTTTTTTTTTTATTTTTATTGAAAGCGGCAAGCCGCAATATGTTTTCATGGCAGGATGGAGACACATGGACCATGTGTTTCCATCCTGCCCCATGATCCTGCAACATGTGACATGGGGAAGGATGTAGATATGGGGCAGGATGTAGACACATGGTGCAGGATCATACATGGGGCAGGATGGAAACATGGTGCAGGATCATACATGGGGCAGGATGGAGACATGGTACAGGATGGAAGCAAAAAGAAAAATAAGTCCACAGCACCTCATAGCATTATTGGGATAACTTTACCCACAATAGGAGCGCATGTCAGGACCAAGGAGTCCCTCTTGGAATACGTTCAAACATCACAAATAGAGTAGAGACAGCGCTTCACAGACTGGTGGATCTTACATCTCCTTTATTCTGCCTTCTGTGGCAACATTTCGATCACACAAGGCTTGAAAAAGATCAAATGTGTGTAAAGGAGATGTAAAATCCACCAACCTGTGAAGCGATGTCTCTACTCTGTTTGTGATGGTACAGGATGGAGACATGGTGCAGGATGGAGAAATGGGGCAGGATGGAGACATGGTGCAGGATGCGAACACATGGGGCAGGATGGAAACACATGGGGCAGGATGGAAACACATGGTGCAGGATAAAGACTTGGGGCAGCATGGAGACATGAGACAGGATGGAGACATGGAGCAGGATGGAGACATGGTGAAGGATGGAAACACATGGGGCAGGATGGAGCCATGAGGCAGGATGGAAACACATGGTGCATGATGGAGATATGGGGCAGGATGGAGACATGGGGCAGGATGGAAACAGGGCAGGATGGAAACATGGGGCAGAATGGAAACACATGGGGCAGGATGGAAACACATGGGGCAAGATGTAGACACATGGGGCAGGAACATGAGGCAGGATGGAGACAGATGGGGCAGGAACATGGGGCAGGATGGAGACAGATGGGGCAGGAACATGAGGCAGGATGGAGACAGATGGGGCAGGATGCAGACAGATGGGACAGGATGGAAACAGATGGGCAGGAACATGGGGCAGGATGGAAACAGATGGGGCAGGATGGAGACAGATGGGGCAGGATCATAGGGGCAGGATGGAGACATGGTACAGGATGGAGACACGGTGCAGGATAGAGACATGAGGCAGGATGAGAGAGATGGTGTAGGGTCATAGGGCAGGATGGAGACAGATAAGGCAGGAACATGGGGCAGGATGGAGACAGATGTGCAGGATCATGGAGCAGGATGGAGACAGATGGGGCAGGATCATAGGGAAGGATGGAGACAGATAGGGCAGGATGGAAACAGATGGGGCAGGATTATGGGGCAGGATGGAGACATGGGGCAGGATGGAGACAGATGGGGCAGGATGAAGGGGCAGGATGGAGACACATGTTGCAGGAAAGGGGAAGGATGGAAACAATGGAGACAGATGAGGCAGGATCTTGAGACAGCTGCGGCAGGATCATGGGACAGATGGGGCAGGATCATGGGACAGATAGGGCATAACATGGGGGCAGAATGGATACTCATGAGGGCAGGATGGGGGAACATATGGTTGGAGCCAGGAATGAGACACACAGGGGCCAGGATGGGGGATATTATTACTCTAGGGGCTATTAAGTGATATTATTACTGCAGTGATGTATTTATTTTATTTTTTGAGGATACTGTTTTAAATGGGGAGGTAGTCCTGTTACTGTGCAGAGCGACACTATGTTGCCTTTTTTTTTCTTCGTCTGGTATAGTGAAGAAGTTAGGAAAAAAATAAGTAATATGTTCTGCAAGCATTGCTCTAGATAACTGTTATTTCCTGCAGAGACAAGTGCTAGCTGGAAGAAGTGATGGCGGTCTGTGCTGAACGAAGATGAAAAGCGAAGATGAAGGACTTCACATAGAGACGTCATTAGTGAGTCAGTGTGTTACCTGTACACTGACACTATACACTGTATACTATATACAGAGGTCCTGTGTACAATGTCACTAGTGATCACTGTATTATCTGTACACTGACACTATATACAGAGCTCCTGTGTATAGTGTCACCAGCGATCACAGTGTTACCTGTACACTGACGCTATATACAGAGCTCCTGTGTATAATTTCTTTGATCTCTGTATAACCTGTATATGGACACTGCATATTAAGTACAGCTCTCCTGTGTATAATGGCACTTATGATGATATTAGTACTGTGTTTTTTTTTTTATTAATGATCAGTATTGTAGTATTCGGTCTTTATATCGTGATAATATGTGGTCTGGTCATGGTGTGGCAGCAGGGCGGACCTACCGCCCGTGCAGCCGGTTCATTGAACGGGGCCCCAGGGGAGAGGGGCCCCTCCAGCCTCCAGCACCGCATGGCTAATTATTTATGAATCACACGAAATTGGGAAACCAAACAAAACGTCCTATGCAAAGTGGTATGAAAAAATACAAATTTTATTGAACAGACTTACATAAAATCCACAAAATAGTACAAAAAGGAACACATCAATATGCTGATGAGGGACCAAAACAGCTAGAATGACTCTCACTAATACATGCCACAGGTGATAGTCTAATTGGTAATAGACAAAATATGATGTATGCAGGCTTGCAGAAAAGCAGACAATGTCTACCCCCAACACCTATCAACAGGACATGATCCTGATGTGATTGCTACAGCGGGAAAATTTCCTTGACACCCTCAAATGAACATATGTCGTGTCATGCAACTCACTACATATAGATCATGCCCTTCCATAATATATGTATAAATGGCTCATTCCAATGGGGAAACAAGATCCCTCGTAATGATCGCATACCCTAGCTCATCCATAAAGGGTACTGAGCGTAGTGGTAATAACTGCAAACATTAATGAAAACGTTCTTACCCGTGCCACGTGTGGAGTCCCTTCAGCGTCCCTCTGCCCCGACGCACGTTTCGCTTACCGCTTCTTCGGGAGGCGTAATGGGGCAGGAGGAGGCCAGGTTTAAATATACCCACCAGATGTTTCTATTCGTTGATTGGATCTCTCAATCAAATTAAATTAACAAATCTAGTGACTCTTGATAGTGCTCCGAAAACAAAACAATCATCTCTATGTAAGCAGTGTGATTCCACTTCCGGGTACTTGGTCACATGATGAATGCACGCACATATATCTAGGTATAGTTGAAAAATATCCCCAATATACATTGCCATATGAAGATACCCATGCTTCACACATAGTCTTCCGTAATGTTATTCAATTATTATAATCCACCCCTAGTATCCTGTGGGTGAATCTCGGCGCATGCGCACGCTCATATACCCGCTGATAAAATGGGAGGAGCCACGGGCGGTCACATGTTCACCTCCACCGCGTCATCAAGAGATGACGTACATGGTCGGGAAACACCACAGACCTGCACGTGACCCTCCAGCTGGGTAACGGGCCGCGCATGCGCACCACCCTCAAGGATCACTCTACCGATAAAATGGAGTAGATCTATGAAAGATACTATATTCCCAAGAATAATGAAAGCAGAGGATAAATGTACATGAAAACAACAATGTGCTCATAATTTGAGACATTATTCTATATCTAAACAACATAAATAAGCGGCAAATGCATGCTCCATAGAATTCATCAATATCATTATTGAAAAAAATACCTATGTCTTGAAAGATATTGAGGTGGAAATTGATACCCTGCAGAAGACCTTGCAGCAGGAATTAAAAACTGAGGAATTTCAAGATACCATTAGTAAACTTGATAAAGAGATTGAAAAATGGGAGAATACCATTTGTTTAAACAAACAGAAGAAATATGAGAGGGATCGGGCGGATTTTGAATCTAATAAAATCTTTAGATGGCAATTGGCACCTAAAAAGGATATGACACAGAGAAGTACCTCTAGGAGTTCATCCATCTCGAATTCCTCTTTGAGTGAAAGTGGCAGTAGTACCATGGATATGGTACAAAGACCAAGGACACGTTTATACTCTAAAAAAGGATCTAATTTCAGGAATTTGAGGGATGACTCAGTAAAGGTAATTAATCTGTCAATTTATATACTTACGAAATCACAAGAAAGTGTCCTGTTGAGAGGACTAACCTTTTCCCCCTCATCTAATTTAGACACGTTTACAGTTGTAAAAGACCTACACCTGTTCTCAAGAAAATTGATATTGAAAAAACTACATCATAAGAACAATACCATTGAGGAATTTGAAAGTAGGGAGGAAAACGAGGCTCTGGAAATATTAGAATCCTTGAGTGATGCCAGCACTCATAACGTAAGTGGCTTTCCTTTGACACTGATTAATAAATCTAAAAAATTTCCAGCGTTGTCGTTGGTACCAGCCATTAATACCTTTACCAAAATTGTCACATCAGAGATTGAGAAACTTAGATCATCCACAGGGTTTGGAACTAATAATCTCACACGACAAGAGAGGAGAGCTCTGCAAGAACTTAAGGAATGGGATGATGTCGTTTTCAAATTAGCCGACAAGGGTGGGAACATTGTCATATGGCCCAATGCTATGTATGAGGCCCAGGCCTATAAATTATTAAATAATGTGTTGGAGTATAAATTGTTAACTTACAATCCAACTGAGAAATTTCAGAATGAGTTGGTTGCCATCCTCTTGGCGGCAGTTGAGAACGGCATCATCCCTAAAAAACTATTAGAGATTCATGAAAAGATGAGACCAAGGCTGGCTACCTTCTACCTGATCCCCAAGGTACACAAAAATCCTTTGGACCCCCCAGGAAGACCAATCGTGGCAGCAAATGAGGGGTTATGTGAGATTATTTGTGATGTGATAGAACATTATCTTCATCCGTTGGTAATACAACTTCCATCATATATCAAGGACACTACAGCAGCGTTAGGCCATCTTGAGAATTTGCAGCTCACTGAGGGAATGATTTTGGTAACTGCTGATGTTGAGGCATTGTACTCATCCATCAGACATTCCGATGGTCTTAAAGCGGTACAGAAATATCTGATGTTTAGTAACTTGGATCAGGAGCTGATTGAGTTCATACTAACCTTGCTGGAGTTTGTCCTCACCCATAATGCCTTTATGTTTAATGGCAGAATATACTTACAGAAACAAGGTACGGCGATGGGGGCATCATGTGCCCCTTCATATGCCAATCTATTCATGGGATCATGGGAGAGGACTATCTTCCAGGAAACTGAAGTTTCAGGGGTGGAACGGGTCCATAATTGGATCTGTTTCATCGATGATATAATGTTTATCTGGGAGGGATCGGTGAAGGATTTGGAGAGATTTATGACCAGTTTGAATAATAATAATCAAAACATCAGATTAACATACAACTATGGACAACATATAGATTTTCTGGATCTATCCATTTCTCTAAAACCTAATGGCCAAAAATCACCCCACAGGGATTAAATGAAAATAATGGATTTAATGCTTATCTGTAGGACTATTTAGATCATGGTATTTTACCTCCAGATGTTCTTAGGGGTTAGGGGGTTGTTTTATTCACGTTGTGTTTTTATTTTTGTTTCATCATTTTTTTGTTTGTGACCCCATTAGTGTTCGGTCGTTCCATCATATTATCTCCTTGTGATTTGGGAAAGAAAATATTGAATATCTATACTCTCATTGTGAATGGAGTGGGAAACTAGAATAATCACGGAAGTATCATCAGTGAGACCAAAGATGGAAGAACGAAGTGGACTGTCATTTTGTGTTTTTTTGTTTTTTGTTTTTTAGACATTAATTTTTCAATTTTCTTACTTATTTTGTTTTTCACACTGACATATGATGAATTTATATTTTGACTTATTATATACCCACCTGTGTTCATTTGTTAATATATATAGAACAATGTTATTAATGTTGTTTAGATATAGAATAATGTCTCAAATTATGAGCACATTGTTGTTTTCATGTACATTTATCCTCTGCTTTCATTATTCTTGGGAATATAGTATCTTTCATAGATCTACTCCATTTTATCGGTAGAGTGATCCTTGAGGGTGGTGCGCATGCGCGGCCCGTTACCCAGCTGGAGGGTCACGTGCAGGTCTGTGGTGTTTCCCGACCATGTACGTCATCTCTTGATGACGCGGTGGAGGTGAACATGTGACCGCCCGTGGCTCCTCCCATTTTATCAGCGGGTATATGAGCGTGCGCATGCGCCGAGATTCACCCACAGGATGCTAGGGGTGGATTATAATAATTGAATAACATTACGGAAGACTATGTGTGAAGCATGGGTATCTTCATATGGCAATGTATATTGGGGATATTTTTCAACTATACCTAGATATATGTGCGTGCATTCATCATGTGACCAAGTACCCGGAAGTGGAATCACACTACTTACATAGAGATGATTGTTTTGTTTTCGGAGCACTATCAAGAGTCACTAGATTTGTTAATTTAATTTGATTGAGAGATCCAATCAACGAATAGAAACATCTGGTGGGTATATTTAAACCTGGCCTCCTCCTGCCCCATTACGCCTCCCGAAGAAGCGGTAAGCGAAACGTGCGTCGGGGCAGAGGGACGCTGAAGGGACTCCACACGTGGCACGGGTAAGAACGTTTTCATTAATGTTTGCAGTTATTACCACTACGCTCAGTACCCTTTATGGATGAGCTAGGGTATGCGATCATTACGAGGGATCTTGTTTCCCCATTGGAATGAGCCATTTATACATATATTATGGAAGGGCATGATCTATATGTAGTGAGTTGCATGACACGACATATGTTCATTTGAGGGTGTCAAGGAAATTTTCCCGCTGTAGCAATCACATCAGGATCATGTCCTGTTGATAGGTGTTGGGGGTAGACATTGTCTGCTTTTCTGCAAGCCTGCATACATCATATTTTGTCTATTACCAATTAGACTATCACCTGTGGCATGTATTAGTGAGAGTCATTCTAGCTGTTTTGGTCCCTCATCAGCATATTGATGTGTTCCTTTTTGTACTATTTTGTGGATTTTATGTAAGTCTGTTCAATAAAATTTGTATTTTTTCATACCACTTTGCATGGGACGTTTTGTTTGGTTTCCCAATTTTTTTGTGATTCATAGATTATATTAGTGGTATTTTCCCATATTTACATGGGTTATATTATATATCAGGGCAATCTTGTGTACATGGCTAATTATTTACCTATTCAAATTAGCCATGTGGTGCACTACGCAGCCGAGGCACAAGGAGAAGAGCAGCGCTGCGGGAGGCAGGGCCGGCGTCAGCACCCGGCACAACCCGGGCAAGTGCCGGGGCCCTGAGCAGGCGGGGGGGCCCACTGGCAGTCTGGCATCCCCGCGCCCGTTAGCGGTGTCAGCGCCGCCACTGGGCCCCCCCCGCTTGCTCAGGGCCCCGGCATCAGCTGGCACAATACTTACCTCTCCCGTGCCTCCGCTGCCGCAGCTCCGGGCTCCAGGGGGCGCCGGCGCTTCCTCTCACAGCAGCGCTGCTGAATGACGTCATCATTCAGCGCCGGCTGTGGCAGAGAGCGCGGACACTGGACAGGTAAGACGTGTGTGTGTGTGGTCTCTGTGTGTGTCTGTGTGTATGTAGTGCGGTGCTTTGTGTGTGTGTGTGTGTGTGTGTGTGTATGTCTGTATGTGAGAGAGTGCTTGTGTGCTGTGGTGCTGTCTGTGTGTGATGATGGGCAGGCATTGCTGATAATGGGGAGGCATTGATGATGATGATGGGGAGAAGATGATGATAATGGGCAGGCATTGATGATAATGGGCAGGCATTGATGATGGGGAGAAGATGATGGGGAGGCGATAATGATGATGGGGAGGCGACGATGATGGGCAGGCATTGATGATAATGGGGAGGCATTGATGATGATGATGGGGAGAAGATGATGATAATGGGCAGGCATTGATGATAATGGGCAGGCATTGATGATGGGAGATGATGATGGGCAGGTATTGCTGATAATGGGGAGGCATTGATGATGATGAGGAGAAGATGATGATAATGGGCAGGCATTGATGATAATGGGCAGGCATTGATGATGGGGAGAAGATGATGATGGGCAGGCATTGATGATGATGAGGAGGAGATGATGATGGGCAGGCATTGCTGATAATGGGGAGGCATTGATGATGATGGGGAGAAGATGATGATAATGGGCAGGCATTGATGATAATGGGCAGGCATTGATGATGGGGAGAAGATGATGATGGGCAGGCATTGATGATGATGGGGAGGAGATGATGATGGGCAGGCATTGCTGATAATGGGGAGGCATTGATGATGATGGGGAGAAGATGATGATAATGGGCAGGCATTGATGATAATGGGCAGGCATTGATGATGGGGAGAAGATGATGATGGGCAGGCATTGATGATAATGGGGAGGATATGATGATGGGCAGGCATTGCTGATAATGGGGAGGCATTGATGATGATGAGGAGAAGATGATGAATAATGGGCAGGCATTGATGATGGGGAGAAGATGATGATGGGCAGGCATTGATGATGATGGGGAGGAGATGATGATGGGCAGGCATTGCTGATAATGGGGAGGCATTGATGATGATGGGGAGAAGATGATGATAATGGGCAGGCATTGATGATAATGGGCAGGCATTGATGATGGGGAGAAGATGATGATGGGCAGGCATTGCTGATAATGGGGAGGCATTGATGATGATGAGGAGAAGATGATGATAATGGGCAGGCATTGATGATAATGGGCAGGCATTGATGATAAGGAGAAGATGATGATGGGCAGGCATTGATGATGATGGGGAGGAGATGATGATGGGCAGGCATTGCTGATAATGGGGAGGCATTGATGATGATGGGTAGGATGATGATAATGGGCAGGCATTGATGATAATGGGCAGCATTGATGATGGGAGAAGTGATATGCAGCATTGATGATGTGGGAGGAGATGATGATGATGATGATGGGCAGGCATTGATGATAATGGGGAGGCCATGATGATGATGGGGAGGCAATGATGATGATAAGGAGGCAATGATGATGATGGGGAGGCAATCATGATGATAATGGGGAGTCTTTCCACAGCGCCCTTTCCTGAGCCGTAACAGTGCAGAACGCAGTACAGCGCAGAGGAGAGCTCCATATTTTGTTATATATTGTCATATATTGGGTCCAGTATTCTGTATGGAGCATTATATGGGGACCAGTATCCTGTATGGAGCATTATATTGGGTCCAGTATTCTGTATGGAGCATTATTTTGGGTCCAGTATTCTGTATGGAGCATTATATGGGGGTGACATCCTGCATGGGGTATTATATGGGTGATGAGGGGGAGACTGTGGTGCCCATAATATTGTATGGAGGACTGTACTGTCCAGTCTGTTCTGTGCGCTGTGAGGATTTGGCGGTTTTTGAGCTATTGTAGAATTTACAATAGATATCACTCATGTAATGGAAGAAGTGAAGTATTTGGCATTGTACTATACCTATATTTCTCTGCTGTATCTGTGCATCATGAATCGTGGTCTGTGTTAAAGGGGCCCACTGAGGTTTGTGACTGACCTATGCAAGTGGTAGGTAGAACGGGCAGGTAGGTATCATCTATCTCCCTATTAGTTTTTATGATCATATTAAACAACTTTACTATTTAGATTTGATAGTTGAGTTCTAAATAAATATTACAATCTACATGATTACATAACTTTGTTGCCCTATAAAGTGCGGGGGGGGGGGCCCGAAAAATTTCTTGCACAGGGGCCCACTACAGTCTGTGTCCGCCCCTGTGTGGCAGTATTTGTCCCTTGTATGTGGTATTATTGGTCATTTTAAAAATTGAAAAATAAATAAAAATATACCTAAATTGTATTACATATTTTAACAAATGTTTAATAGAGTAGAGTAGGGCCCGGCCAAAAGAGTCTACCTTGTCGTGGTGGCAGATTAAAAAATCTTTTGTCCAAAACAAAAGCTGCTGGCTATAAATGTGATCTGGTGATGGGAACAGTTAATGTGTGATTTGTGAGAAGTGGAGTTTTTCAAAGAGAGAGCGGTGGGACTGTGGACAGTTTGAGTGGTGGTGGCAGGGTTGGGGTGGAGCCTGAGTCTCAAGGGGCCCCCAAAATTTTGCTAGTATGGGACCCCAAAATTCCTATTGGCAGCCCTGTCAGCAGATGGCGGGCTACAAAGCCAGCTAACACCTCTGTACACAGCTGATAATACAAGAGCCACTAATCACAATAGACAAAGTCTCAACTGACCTTGCTCCGCCTTCCTGCACAATTAACTTTGAACTCTCTCATTAGAAGCTTTCATTCAAAATTTAAGGTTGGGATTGTGGCTATGTACCTGTATTGTTTCCTGAAACAAATGGAAGTATTAAAAGCTCTAGTAGACAGGGTGAAATTGCAAGATTTTCTATGTTTTTATTTTTAATACAGATTGTGATATGTAAAAAAAGAAATATTGTCAACATTTTTTACAAAATATATTTACCACAAAAACTTTATTTAAATAACAGATCTTTTCTGATGACATTTTCCATTGAATCCCCCAGAACATGCACTGTGTGCTGCGGGGATTCACTGGTTTCTGACCTGGGAACGGAGGTTATATATGTGTTACACATACTCCTGTCCAGAGTCTATCCAGTGGGCGCGCCCTTGCTCCACACACTTGTATGGAGCGAGGCCGCATCCCGCCTAGCGATGCGGCCGTGCAGTGGGCGTGGCCAACTAGAGGACAAGTGTATGGAAGTGAGGCTACGCCCACTGGTCGGAGGTATGTATAACTCATACATACCCTCCGATCCCGATGCAGATACCAGCCAATCCCCGCAGCGCACAGTGTAAGCGCTGGAGGGATTCAAAAGTCTGCAGTCACACAGAGTGAGCCCTTTAATTAAAGCAGCACTAATTTAAAGAACCTTATAAACAGACTAATGCAAAATGTATTGGGAGAAACTATAGTTAAGTCCCCATACTAAATTGAGCAAAGAGATTTGAAGGAGCCTGATCCACCGGCCACAGCGGTTGTCCATAGATGCCAGACTTCTAACTACCTGCAGCATCCCCTGTGCCTCTTCTCATTAGTAGGCCACTTAATATCATTACATTGCAGCACAATGCAAGCAGGGCCGAAAAGGCCGATTAACAAAACCGGGGAAGTTAGCATTGGTCCGGCGGCCATAGACTACCATTGGGGCTGCCGGAGAAGCGTCCTGCAAAACTTTTCACTCAACTCTACCCCATACAGTTTACATTTTGTACAGAGCATATTCCTTGTGTACAGGAAGGGATGTGCTGCTGCCAACAATTGCTTTATAGACTGCATAAAAGATGCAATCAGTCAACAAACAAGAATTGGCTCGTTCGTCGGCTGATTGGCAAAATCCAATGGTATAGTAATGTTCTTATCAATGTCCGTTCAGCCAATTTGGAAATATTAGGATTATTTCACTTCATAAGTTTCAGAGACGGACTTCGTCACTGAGTAATGGGTCACAAAGATCTATTAGAAAACATCCCCATTTGGAGTTGACTTTTTATCGGATTTTTTATGGGATTATTCACAGATATCTTATTAGATCTTGAGTATATGTCATGCATGTCTAATCCTAACTACATGATGGTGTAATTAATAGTGGGTGTACATATGTTCTTATAGATGACATTATGTAGCATTCATCCATTGTCTATGGCTTTACTCTACAGATCACAGCAGGAGAAAGAGATGCTGCACAAGTGATGTATCCATCATATCATTAATTTACACTACATGAGTGAAAACATATGGCACAGGATATCTTTTCTGGTGAAATCCTTCGTTATTTCAGCTTCTGATAACATGACTACAAAAATGTGAAACCAGGAAGATGATATCAAAATTCTAATAAAAACTGACACCGTGCACAAGGAATTATTACTATGTGTGTCAGCCTCGATGAGTAATAATACCATATAACATCTAACATACTGATAAATACTGATAAATGAAAAATGTTGTTACAGGGGGGATCCATAACTGTCCCATGAAAGCTGCCAAAAATTTAGGAGCCCCCAGATCGCCACCACCAGTTGACCAACCAAAGAAGCAAAAAAAATATACAGACTGTGTCCATGGTAGCAACCAATGTTCTTTAAAATGTCCAATGCTAATAGTTTTATTTTCTAAAAAAATTTTTTATACTTCACCTATACACCTAAAAGTCTTCATTGTCCTTATAGTCTGATCTGTCCCAACCTACCAAATGAAGATTGTCACCTTCAGTTTGGTTCATCTGTAGAGCATAGCTTCCTGTCCTCAGTATCATATCTTTCTGTACTAGCTATTTATCAACCCCTTTCACAAGTATCGGCTCCATTCCCAAAGTTGCATACTACTAAGAGCTCCTCTCCTCAAGCATAATGTCCCTCCCCCAAGGAATCACCTCACTCTTCTTCCCAGATATAGTCACTCTTCCCTCTACCATGTATCATTTGTCTCTCCTCTCTTCAGCAGGTATCATCTCTCATGTCTCCTCTCTCTTCTTCCCAGTATTCTATTGTAAAACAGGTCACTGGATGCAACACGCAGATAAGAACAAGGCGGAATTAACCAACTTAACTGTTTATTTCCCTAATGCGGGATTGGGAGTGATTGGTTTAACCAGAGGATATGATATATAGAACAGAGTAAATACAGTATGAAATATAAAATGTTCTTATCAGCACACTGTGATTCTTATAGCAAGTTTTCTGTACTATCTTGCTAATCTCCGATGCTGATAGTGTCCACAAACATATAAAGTATTATCACAATATACAGTGGTGATACAGTCATCAGCATTGACTTGACTAAAGACCAAATGAATATAAACTTTTTAAGAAGCACTCCCATCAAAGTTTTTATTTTTTAAATATATGGCAATCATGATACCATATAGCACTATTGCTCATTTTGCCTTTCTACGCAGATAATTCTTCTCTATTCCATTAGGTCTATGACATTGTAAGGAGAAGGACTGGGCCGCGGGTATCTGTTCTGTGCCGGGTCCTGGACTGTCGGGCTGTCCCTTCTGTTGTCCGGGGGGAAAGAATAGGGGACCAGACAAACTCTTGCACCAGGAAGACAGGGACGGAGCTAAACGACAGCATGCGAGAAAACAGGCAGTTTACACGGGAGAGGACACCACGCAAGAGGGGAAGAGAAGTGCTCCGGCCCCTGAACACGGTCTTTGCGCAGACCCGCGTCTGACCCCCGCCGCGACCAGCAGGGACTTAGTAGGGAGAGTTGGAGAGTGTCTGGTGACCACAAGAAAGCAAGGTGCCGTACTAGCCGTGTCCGTGAGTTCAGCGAGCGTCACGTCTAAGGAGAACCGGGTACTGGACAGACCTGTACACCCGAGTTGCCAGTATACGCTTGCTGGACCGCAGCAAAACCAGACAAGGCTGTGGCTTGCCTTGTTCCAGCTGCTTTAAATTATGGACTAGGGGCTCAGCGGAAGGTACCGGAGACCGACTGCTGCTGTCATAAGATGGATGATCATTGCTCACAGGACCGCGTTGGACATGCATTGCGCCAGTCGTTATAGCGCCATCGTCTACCCTGCAGCTGCCACATCCTGAGGAACTTTTGACACGATAGGTTTAACCCCCAAAGAACTTCTGTTATTTCTTATCCACTTTTCTTCTTTGATTTTGCATCACCTTTGCATTGGAACTGTATATTATCCCTTTAACTGTTTTGCTCCCTCATTTAACCCCTCATCTCCCTGCATGGAGTAACCCACTGTTAGAATAAATTTGTTAACCCTTGCTCTGCCTCTCATGTCTCACTTCATCTTGCAAACTGCTCACATCATGAGTAACCGACTAGCTGACTCCTTCTAAATTCTATGTAGAAACAGGAAATCTCTTTTCCCTCGACTCCTCCCCCCTGCCGGGGACTTTGCAGTGATGTAGGATTGTAATTCTAATGATGACTCATGCAGGGAAAAAGACTGTTTCTGCACAAAGATTAGAAGGATTCAGCTAGTCAGTTTTTAATCACATGATGTTATGGAACTAAGGGGAAAAAAAATTATAAAAACGTAATTCCAGCTCACCCAGTTGCTCTATGCTCATCCACCTGGGGCTCAGACACCAGCCTCGCCCTGGCCTCACATCAATGATAATAAAAAAAATGGAGTCTGGCTCAACAGGACTGGATTTTCCTTTTCTTTTTATTTTTCAAAAGAAATTATAGTGCATACAAAAGAAAATTTTCATTTGGAATAATTCACATTCACCTTCATATCATGATATATTTATATCATGTCATTAATAAATACACTTTGGGGTTTTTTATTCTGGTGTATGATTTAATTTTTCTTATTTCTACATTTCACTATTGCATGTGTTTTTCATAATTTTGGTGTGTGACTTTATATATATATTTTTTTCTCTTGCACTTTGGAAAAATTCATGGACTCTAATGATTTGCAGTTTTGTAATGTCAATCTAGTATTTGCTACATCGCTTGTCATATGTAACACCTAATTGTTAAGTGAATTAAAAACATCTGTGTTATACCTTGTAAAAGAATATATAAATGACTGCATGTTATTTGACCATTAGTCATGAGTAAGACTGCTTGGTGCAGTCGAAACGCGTCGACTGGGTCATATCGACCAAGAAAATTTTCTTTTGTATGCACTATAATTTCTTCTGAAAAAGAAAAAGAAAAGGAAAATCCAGAAAAAAAGAATTAGCTGGGTAGAAATGCGAAATGAGCAAATGTCAGTGCATAGTACTATATATTAAGATGACTGAAATATGTTAGGAGGATACAAACTTCGATAAGAGTGTTTCTTTAATTCACATAGTATATGTTATACTGAAACATTCAGATTAGTGATTGATTGTGTAATGAGGAAATGAGATTCTAAATCCAACATCAAAATACTTTAAAATATTGGCATATTTCTAACTGGATTTTCTTAAATACAGTATAGGATTGCCTTTACTTGTTGATACTTGCCACCACAGCCATTTTTTAATTTTTGTTGTGATCCATACCTTCTAAGCGCTATTTTTTATTTTTTCCTTTCACATAGCACTATGAGAGCTTCTTGTTTGTGTTAGAAGCTTACAATTTTTATGGAATGATTTTTGGGTACATATAATGTAGTGAAAATCTTAATAACCTTTTGAAAAAAAAACACAGTTTTAGAATACTATTTGAAATACTTTTTTTTGGGGGGGGATTTAGTTTTCACAGTGTTCAGTGTGCTGCATAAATGATTAGTTAAAGGCAACCTGTCAGCAGGATTGTGCACAGAAACCTACAGACAGTGTCAGGTCGGGGGCCGTTATACTGATTACAATGATACCAGGGTGATGAAATCCATCTTTGTTCTGAATGTGCTAGAGATGGTTTCTGAGCAGAGTCTCCCTCTGGTGGTTACAGACAGTACTGAACCTTTCAGCGAGGAATGGCAATCTGGGATCACTGACTGGTCTGATATAAGGGAGGTTCCCTCCCATGATGGTTGCCGGTGATCAATTGTTCTTGTCTCAATTGTGGTTCCTGGTTCATTTGGAAGTTTGCTGAGTCTTGCCTGCATCTTCTGCTATCAGATAAGATATTTTCTGCTTTTATTTTTGTGCTTGCTTTTTGCATTGTTCCCTGCACTTCTGTGGAGGTCAGCCAGGTCCCCTCCAGGGGCTTGTGCTCCTCTCAGTTTATCTGAAGCCACTGTTATTTGTTCATTTGCTTTTTCCTGTTTTTTCAGTGGCTGCGGCTTAGTTTTGTTACACCAGAGATCTGATTTAGGTGGTAGAGATCGTGTGATCTCAGATGTTTTTTCAATCAGAAGAGTTGGTATTTTTTAGGGTTTTTTTTGGATTGCAGTGAGTATCTTTTCCTGTACTTTTCTGTCTAGACAGATTGGGCCCCAGCGTTTGCTCATTCTATTTTCTGTCTGTGTCCGTGCTTCTTCTTGTCTAACCACCATTACATGTTTGGGGTTTCCTATTTTCTTTGGGGATCTGCTCCGGGGCAGATAGCTTTCATCTTCTGCCTTTAGGTGTAGTTATCTCTCAGGGTGTGACGAGGCGTCTAGGATCAACGTAGGAACGCTCCACGGCTACCTCTAGTTGTGTGGTTAGTTCAGGTTACTGCAATCCAATAGGTTCCAGCCTCTCTGGTGTATTGCCGTTTTTGCTTATTCTCCTCAGCTACCAAAACATAACAATATCACCGGCCCAAACTGAAATTTATATGGTACTCACAAAAGGAAAAAATAGTGTGGAAAGAAAAAAAAAAAAAAGTTGTCAGAGTTGTCAGAGATTTTTTTTTTCCTGTTTTGTTGCATTTATTCCCCTCTTTTTCTCTGGGTGCTAAGGAGGATTTTTTTTTTCTCTCAATGGAGCTTGCACAGTTGTCTAGCCGTGTGGATTAGCTTGCCACTGAGGTTCGGAGTATTGCTACCTATCTTGCTGGGTTGCCGGTTGTGGAACCGAGGATTCCCATGCCAGATTTGTTTTTGGAGGATCGGGCTAAATTTCTGAATTTCAAAAATAACTGTAAGTTGTTTTTTGCCTTAAAGCCTAAGTCCTCAGGGAACGCAGCACAGCAGGTTCAAATTGTCATCTCTCTCCTGCGCGGCGACCCTCAGGATTGGGCTTTTTCCCTGACACCTGGGGATCCTGTTTTGAATGATATTGATGTATTTTTTCTGGCTCTGGGGTTATTGTACGATGAACCTAATGTCACTGATCAAGCTGAAAAAACCTTGTTGGCATTAAATCAGGGTCTTGAAGATGCTGAGTTGTACTGTCAGAAATTCCGAAAGTGGGCAGTCCTGACCAAATGGAATGATGATGCTTTGGCAGCCCTTTTTCGGAAGGGGCTGTCAGAGAATGTAAAGGATGTTATGGTGGGATTCCCTGCTCCCTCTGTTCTCAATGATTCTATGTCATTGGCTATTCAAATTGACAGACGTTTGCGTGAGCGCAGAGGTATGTGTGAGATAGTGTTGCCTTGTGAGCCAGCTTCTGAGCCCATGCAGTGTGATAGAGTGACTTCTGGGCACAGGGTGTTGAGTTTCGAAAGCACAATGGAATATGTTTCTACTGTGGTGACGCCTCTCATGCTATTTCAGTCTGCCCTAAGCGGGGAAGACGTTTTGCACGCTCAGTTGTCTTGGGTAGTGTTCAGACTAAATTTCTGTTGACTGTTACCCTGATTTGCTCCCTGTCCACATTTTCTGCTCAGGCTTTTGTTGATTCAGGAGCAGCTATTAACCTGATGGATTTTGACTTTGCCAAACGTTGTGGGTTTCCCATGATACCCCTGTGGAAGTCTATTCCCCTACTGGGCATTGATTCTACCCCTTTGGCGGAGAATAAACCCCAGTTTTCTACTCAGGAGATAATGAGGGTTGAACCAGATCATCAGGAGAGTTGCAAATTTTTGGTGCTGTATAATCTGCATGACATTATTGTACTAGGTTTCCCTTGGTTACAGTCTCATAATCCTGTTTTGGATTGGAAATCTGTGTCTGTGACCTGTTGGGGCTGCCAATGTGTTAATGCCGACACTCCTGTTTTTTCTGCCTCTCCCCAGTCTCAGGATGTTCCTGACTTTTTGACTGATTTTTCGGATGTATTTAGTGAAAGTAAATCTGCGTCCTTGCCCCCTCACAGGAGCTATGATTGCGCTATTGAATTAGTGCTTGGTGGTAAATTTCCTAAAGGTCGCCTTTTTAACTTGTCTGTACCTGAACACGATGCTATGCGATCTTATATCAAGGAGTCATTGGAGAAGGGTCATATCAGACCATCCTCTTCAACCTTGGGTGCCGGTTTTTTCTTTGTGGCCAAAAAGGATGGTTCATTGAGACCGTGTATTGATTATCGTCTCTTGAATAAGATCACTGTGAAGTATCAATATCCGTTACCCTTGATTTTTGACCTGTTTTCCAGGGTGAAAAGTGCTAGTTGGTTTACCAAGCTTGATCTCAGGGGGGCGTATAACCTTATTCGCATTAAGCACGGGGATGAATGGAAGACGGCGTTTAATACCCTAGAGGGGCATTTTGAGTACCTAGTGATGCCCTTTGGGCTCACTAATGCTCCTTCCGTCTTCCAATCCTTCATGAATGATATTTTCAGGGATTTTGTGGATAAATTTCTGATTGTTTATTTGGATGATATCTTGATTTTTTCCAATGACTGGGACTCTCATGTGAAACATGTTCGGACTGTGTTCCAGATTTTGAGAGAGAATGCACTGTATGTGAAGGGATCAAAGTGTCTTTTTGGCGTACAGAAGGTCTCATTTCTGGGATTCATTTTGTCCCGTCTGTTATTGAAATGGACCCGGTCAAGGTTCAGGCCATCTGAATCAATCTTCAGAGATTTTTGGGTTTTGCCAATTTTTATCGTAAATTTATTGGTAATTTCTCCGGTATTGTTAAACCATTGACTGATATGACCAAAAAGGGTTCTGATGTGGTGAATTGGCCTCCTGAGGCAGTATCTGCATTTCAGGAACTTAAGCAGAGATTCACTTCTGCTCCTGTTCTACGGCAGCCTGATGTTTCTCTACCGTTTCAGGTGGAGGTTGATGCCTCTGAAATTGGGGCAGGTGCCGTTTTGTCCCAAAGAGATCCAGAGACCTCTAAGAGTAACCCTTGTGCCTTTTTCTCTCGAAAATTTTCTCCAACTGAACGTAATTATGACGTGGGTAATCGGGAGTTATTAGCCATGAAGTGGGCCTTTGAAGAGTGGAGACATTGGCTGGAAGGAGCCAAACATCAGGTGGTGGTCCTCACAGACCATAAGAATCTGGTTTATCTCGAATCAGCCAAGCACTTAATCCTAGACAGGCCAGCTGGGCCTTGTTTTTCACACGTTTTAATTTTGTGGTTTATTTTCTTCCTGGCACTAAGAATGTTAAGGTGGATGCCCTCTCGAGGAGTTTCTTTGCGGACTCTCCTGAGTTATCTGATCCTACTGTTATTTTGAAAGAGGTGTAGTTCTTTCCGCCATCTCGCCCAATTTGAGACTGGCTCTGGAAGGGTGTCAGGAGGATAAACCTGAGCGCTGCCCTATTGGGAAATTGTTTGTCCCAGACCAGTGGAAGAAGAGTGTGATGTCTGAGATTCATTGTTGGCTGGTCATCCCGGGATTTTTGGTACCAGAGAACTTGGTGAGTCGGTCTTTTTGGTGGCCTACTTTGTCTCATGACGTCAGGGAATTTGTGCAGTCCTGTGGGACTTGCTCTCGCTCCAAGCCTTGCTCTCGCTCTAGTGGTTTGTTAATGCCATTACCTGTGCCCAAGAGGCTATGGACCCATATCTCTATGGATTTTATTTCCGACCTCCCTGTTTCTCAGAGAATGACGTTATCTGGGTAATCTGTGATAGGTTTTCCAAGATGATACATCTTGTGCCATTACCTAAGTTACCTTCCTCCTCCGATTTGGTGCCTTTGTTCCTTCAGCACGTGGTTCGGTTACATGGCATTCCGGAGAACATTGTGTCTGACAGAGGAGTCCAGTTTGTTTCCAGATTTTGGAGGACATTTTGTTCTAAACTTGGTGTTCAATTATCTTTCTCCTCTGCTTTTCATCCTCAGACCAATGGACAAACCGAGAGAACAAACCAGACCTTGGAGACTTATTTGAGATGTTTTGTGTCTGCTGATCAAGATGACTGGGTCTCTTTTTTGCCTTTGGCTGAGTTTGCTCTTAATAATAGGGCTAGCTCTGCCACCTTGATGTCTCCATTTTTCTGCATTTCTGGGTTTCACCCTCGATTTTCTTCGGGACAGGCGGAGGCTTCTGTCTGTCCGGGTGTTGACTCTGTTGTGGAGCGAATGCAGCAGATTTGGGACCAGGTAGTGGAGAGGTTGTCTCTCTCTCAGGAGAAAGCCCAATGGTTTGCCAACCGGCATAGGACTGATGGTCCTCGGTTTAAAGTGGGGGACTTAGTTTGGTTGTCCTCAAGAAATATCCCTATGAGGGTTGCATCTCCAAAGTTTAAGCCTAGGTTCATTGGACCTTATAAGATCATGGAGATTCTTAATCCTGTTTCCTTCCATTTGCTTCTTCCAGGGACATTTAAGATCCATAACGTGTTCCACAAGTCCTTATTGAAGAGGTTTGTCGAGCCAGTGGTTCCTATGGCTGCGCCTCCTGACCCTGTTTTGGTTGAGGGCAATCTGGAGTATGTGGTTGGGAAAATATTGGATTCTCGTTTCTCTAGACAGAAACTCCAGTATTTGGTTAAGTGGAGAGGTTATGGTCAGGAGGACAATTCTTGGGTGTTTGCTTCGGACATCCATGCTGGGAGACTGATCTGTGCCTATCACTGAGCTCATCCTGATCGCCTGGTTGCACAAGTGAGGGTTCAGTGACTCCTCCTCAAGGGGGGGGTACTGTTATGAATGTGCTAGAGATGGTTTCTGAGCAGAGGCTCCCTCTGGTGGTTACAGACAGTACTGAACCTTTCAGCGAAGAATGGCAATCTGGGATCACTGACTTGTCTGATATAAGGGAGGTTCATTCCCATGATGTTTGCCGGTGATCAATTGTTCTTGTCTCAATTGTGGTTCCTGGTTCATTTGGAAGTTTGTTGAGTCTTGCCTGCATCTTCTGCTATCAGATAAGATATTTTCTGCTTTTATTTTTGTGCTTGCTTTTTGCATTGTTCCCTGCACTTCTGTGGAGCTCAGCCAGGTCCCCTCCGGGGCTTGTGCTCCTCTCAGTTTATCTGAAGCCACTGTTATTTGTTCATTTGCTTTTTCCTGTTTTTTCAGTGGCTGCGGCTTAGTTTTGTTACACCAGAGATCTGATTTAGGTGGTAGAGATCGTGTGATCCCAGGTGTTTTTTCAATCAGAAGAGTTGGTATTTTTTAGGGGTTTTTTTGGATTGCAGTGAGTATCCTTTCCTGTACTATTCTGTCTAGACAGATTGGGCCCCAGCGTTTGCTCATTCTATTTTCTGTCTGTGTCCGTGCTTCTTCTTGTCTAACCGCCATTACATGTTTGGGGGCTTCCTATTTTCTTTGGGGATCTGCTCGGGGCAGATAGCTTTCATTTTTCTGCCTTTAGGTGTAGTTATCTCTCAGGCTGTGACGAGGCGTCTAGGATCAACGTAGGAACGCTCCACGGCTACCTCTAGTTGTGTGGTTAGTTCAGGTTACTGCAATCCAATAGGTTCCAGCCTCTCTGGTGTATTGCCGTTTTTGCTTATTCTCCTCAGCTACCAAAACATAACACATCTTGTGGTTGTTTCATCTTTATTTGCAGTTTTCAGTTAATGAGATTCTCGTGCTCTGGGGTGGCCTGTGGGCTGGGCTGTGGGTAGCCTGTGGGTGTGGCTGTGGGCGGGGCTTTATGTGTTGCTCTGCTTACATTTGCATCCTTTATGACAAGATCACTGATTCTTCGCTGACCTGCCTCCTATTTTACATACAGCATAGAATATTGTGTGGAAAAAAATAAAAATTAATATTCATCATGCAGATGGCACTAGTGGCGCCTGCACAGTAGCACTTATCAGAACGTGATAGATGCTACTGCGCAGGCGCCTATTTTCTGTGAGAAAAAAAATTGGGCTTCATCAAAATGGTGCCGGCGGTGTCTGCACAGTGGCATCTATCGCTGATAGATGTTACTGCGCAGACGGCGCCGCCACCAGTGACATTTTGAAGGAGGCAAAAAATGTTTTCTATATCATGCATGCACTGCAGCTATAATATCCATACATTCATCTTATTTTGTGATGTAAAATTTAGTGAGAAACAAAAATGTCTTCCTCAAAATGGCGCTGGCCGCGCCTGCGAGTAATGTAATTCGGAACCCGATAGATGCTATTGCGCAGGCGCACTGCCGCCACCATTTTGCAAGAGGGAAAAAAAATTGTCTCCACCAAGATGGCGCCGGCTGCACCTGCGCAGTAGCATCTATCGGCGAAATGACGGAGCTGCTATATTCTGAAATCATATAAGATCATTCGGCTGGCACTGGATGGATAGGATATCAATGGAAAGAAACAGTAGTGGCCAGTCCCTTTAATGAATTAATTGGTAGCATTTTGAGGTACATGCAATTGTTTGATCACTTTTTGTTCTTTTGTAAGATAGGATGAGCAAAAAAAATACATTATTTGCTTCTTACCTTTCTTTTATAGTTTTTTTTAACAATGTGTTCACCATAAAATACTGCTTAAACAGGAGAAAGGATTTTTGTGATTTTTTTTCTTCTTATTCTTTTTTGTAAATATTTTTAAACATTTTTTTCTCTCAGTGTCATACTTCTGACAAGACCATCTGAGCGTAGTAACGTGGCAGCCAGCATTATGAGGGAGCACTAACATGACAGAGGGAGCTCACTTCTCTGCTAACGTTTTAGATGCCTTGGCCTGCACTGATTGAGGCATCTAAGGGGTTACATACGTGGGGGGGTCACTGTTATCTGCAGTCCCACCCATTGCAGTGGGGTATCAGTGGTAAGTTACAGCTGAGTAAGTTACTCAACTCCTGAGCCTGCACCGTTCACATGACTTAACCTTATGGCACATTGTGGTCACTAACCTACAATTTGGATGTATCGTTATGTCTTTTTACGAGAAGAGGCTGTTTTATGACGACATCCCATGTCCAGCTGCCCTACCATCAGGGCTGTGGACTCCAACTCTGACTCCTCAATTTCCCTGACTCCCTACTCTGACTCAACAGCACTGGTCACTACTGAGTATGTACAGCTCTGGCAAAAATTAAGAGACCACTGCAAAATTTTCAGTTTGTCTGATTTTTCTCTTTATTGGTATATTTTTGAGTAAAATGTAAATTGCTCTCTTATTCTATAAACTATTGACAACATGTCACCGAATTTCCAAGCAATAAATTTTGTATTTATTTTCAGAAAACGAGAAATGGTCGAAATAACAAAAAAATGCAGTGCTTGCAGACCTCAAATAATGCTAAGAAAACAAGTTTATAATCATTTAGAAACAACAATACTAATGTTTTAACTCAGGAAGAGTTCAGAAATAAATATTTTGTGGAATAACCATGATTTTTATTCACAGCTTTCATGCGTCTTGGCATGCTTTCCACCAGTCTTTCACACTGCTTTTGGGTGACCTTATGCCACTCCTGGTACAAAAATTTAAGCAGTTCTTCTTTGTTTGATGGCTTGTGACTATCCATCGTCCCCTTGATTACATTCCAGAGGTTTTCAATGGGGTTCAGGCCTGGAGATTGGGCTTGCCATGACAGGGATTTGATGTGGTGGTCCTTCATCCACTCATTGATTGACCTAGCTGTGTGGCATGGCGCATTGTCCTGCTGGAAAAACCAGTCCTCAGAGTTGGGGAACATTGCCTGAGCAGTAGAAGTCAACTGTTTTTCCAGGATAACCTTGTATGCGGCTTGATTCATATGTCCTGCCCAAATCCAGCCTTGCTGAAGCATCTCCAGATCGTCACCGATCCTCCACCAAATTTCACAGTGGGTACAAGACACTGTGGCTTGTACGGCTCTAAAGGTCTCCGTCTCACCAATAGATGACCAGGTGTTGGCAAAGCTGAAAATTAGACTCAATAGAGAAGATTACCTAACTCCAGTACTCTATGGTCCAATCCTTATGGTCATTGGCAAACTTCAGCCTAGCTCTCCTTTGCTTCTCATTGATGAAAGGCTTTTTTCTAGCTTTACATGACTTGAGCCGTGCCTCTAGGAGCCTGTTACGGACTATTCTTGCCCTGCACTTCACCTTAGCTGCCATTTGCCATTCCTTTTGTAGGTCACTTGATGTCATCCTGCGGTTGCTGAGTGACATTCGAATAAGATGACGGTCATCCCGGTCAGTGGAGAGTCGTTTTCGCCCTCTGTCGGTCTGTAGCTTTGTTGTCCCCAATGTCTGCTGCTTGACCTTGTTGTAATGGACTGCCGTCTTAGAAATTTTAAGAATGGAGGCAACATAACGCTCACTGTATCCCTCTGCTAGTAAAGCCAGAATTGAGTCCTTCTTTTCCTCACTCAAGAGTAGACTTCTTTTTAACTCTTTTGGCATAGTTAAAAGTTATTTTTTCATTCCTATTACTTTTGGGAATTACTAGCACTTGTTTTGCCATCCAGCTTGTCCTATTGCAAGAGGATTGTGAACACCGCAGCAGTGTTTTTTTATACTTTCCTTCGTTAAATAAGATTTGGTTCAGGTGATCACCTAATCAGAAGCACATTAAGTATAATGAGGTGTACTCTGGTTGGAATTCAACTGACACTGAAATGGAATGGCTGTCAGACATGTAGAGAAGTGGATTTTTATAAAACTGTGCAGTGGGCTCTTAATTTTTGCCAGAGCTGTGCATAAAGTGCAGCAGAGATTCATCTCCACTAAAAGCCCAGCCAGATCCTTAGATCAGGAACAGAATAGACATTTATGGGACATTTAATAATTTTCCCAAATTACTATAAAAACGTTTACATCACATCCTGCATTGTACTACTGAACCCAATGTATTATATATTTTAGGAGTCGGAGTTGGTCCATTTTATGCCAAAATGGACACCGACCCCACGACTCCGAAGCCCTGCCTACCATGGCTTATACATGTCATAGAGGTTGGTTCCCCACAGCGGAGACACACTCTGTGGGAACAAACTTTCCTTGCATTACATAGATGACCATTCCTTTGAGTGCATTTTACCTACATTTTAGATGATAGCTCTAGGTTCCGGGATCAAGACTCGAAGGCAATAGCGGATGACGTCATAGATGCATTCTGAAAGGGCTTCTCTTAACAATTCCACAAAAATTGCAAACATGGATTCCTCTTGCAAACAAAAAACCGAACCACATAAAGAAGGTTAATCTACTTCAAAGTGTATGTGTATGAGAAATTATATTGTGAGCCCAACATGGTACATGGCTCACTGTCTATGGTCACAATCTGGGCACTGTAGTGCTGAACGTTGATGCCATATACAAATGGGAAATAAATAAGAGGTGCCCATAATTATTTTGGCTGCTATTCTAATTAGTTCATTATAATTTTTACAATATATGTTTTCACCAGCTGAAGAATCTTTAAACAAAGTCGAAATTTCTTGGTGTGTAGAAAAATGGAAAGAAATCCATGACCCAAGAGCTCGAAAACAACAGTGCAAACCACTGGTCACCAGGTCACCCAATTATCTCCAAAAATAGAAGACTACACAAAACAGTCCAAAAACTTAGTTCTACATGACTTCCCCCTAAAAATGCTAGCAGGTGGTAGGAACATTAGACTGCAGGTTCACTATGAATCAGCTTTCAATCAGGAGGAATTATATGTTCGGATTCATAAAATATCTGCAAGCAAAATATAATAATGAAGGAAACAAATCCATGCATTGTAACTTCGCCCACCCACCGCCATGCTCAAGTATTCAACCATCTGTTTAACCAGTTAGTTGATTTCAATATTTGATGTGCCGTTTTGGCTACGACTACTGTCGTTTTTTTTTCATCTAAACTATTAAAATATTTACACAAATACATCCAAATGCATACCTCATACATCCAAAAGCACAGCTGACCTGATGAGGCTGTTGTACTTGTGAGCAGATTGTGGGTTGCAGTGACGGACAGGAGGCAGAGCAAGGGTTAAGATTTATTAACAGGGGAATACTCCATGCATGGCGATAAAGGGTTAAGCAGGGGGTATGGGGAGGTAATATTAACACTGTATGAATGGGAGGTGAGTAGAGTTGAGCGATACTTTCCGATATCCAAAAATATCGGATTGGAATGGTATCGACGATATCCACAAAATATCGGCGATACCCGATACTGATACCGGAAATCCAATGTAAGTCTATGGGAACAAAATATCGTAATTAAAAAAAAACCCATTCTTGGCTTGTTGGATAATTGTACATGAAGGAAAACAACAAAGAGTAATGTAGAATGTATTGGGGGAGGTTGAGGAGACATTAAAGGCATAGATGTTTAACCCAATCCAATGGAATAGCATTAATAATTTTTTTTTTAAAGACGTTCGGATTGACGAAGAAATTGACAATGTTGTTAACTTTTTTCTATTTTGGCAAATATGTATGTTTCACAACTTCCATGCTCTTGACCTTTTTAACTTTTGCCACACTTTCACCTTCATAATCTTCAGCAGCATCATCTTTGTCATCTAATTATTCTTCATCTTCACCTTCTTATCTTCTTCTTAAACTTCTTGTTATTCATCTTTTTGTTAACATTACTCATATTGTTCTTATTAAACTATTATTCTTCTTCATATTCTACTTCTTCATCTTCTTCCTCTTCATCTTCTTCATCATATTCTTATTTGTGACAGAGATTCCTGTACTTGTAATCTGTAAAAGTATGAATTTTTCATCCTTCCGTTCTTGCTGTCACAAAATATTTAAATTACAACAGTATTTGTCCGTGTTCAGTTTAGCCTGCAGCAGCAGGCATTTTCCAGGGGCACCACGAGGAGGAACGGACTCACCCCCATACACTGCTTAGTCTTCTTCTGCTTATAATTTACAGCATATATTTTGCTCTTCATTTTGGTCTTATTTTTCATGTTCTTCTGCTTTTTGATCTTCTGCTTATTGTTCTTCTGTCTCTTGTTCTGTATCTTGTAGTTTGTCTTAACCTTCTTTGTCCTGTTGGTGATCTTCTTCTGGGTAATCTTTTATTTCCTCTTTGTGATGGTGTTCAGGCTGGTTGGCTTGATGCTCGTCGTGGAAGTAACGAGGACCAGCTGACTGTGCTGGAACCCGGAGGGGCAGCAGAAGGAAAAGAGCCAATGGCACAACCGAGGACCAGCTGACGTTACTGGGACATGGTTACTAAGCAGGAGGTACCTGTGCTCAAAAGCACTACCAAGGACCAGCAGACGTTGCTGGAACTCGGATACCGACATGGAGGCACCGAGGCCAAAGGCACTGCGGAGAACCAGCTAACGGTACTGGAACCCGGACGGGTACCATAAGGCACCCATGAAAATGTAAGTTGACAGGCCGAAAGCTGTCCGCAGTTACCGAATCACACAGTCCTACAGTGGGTGCTTGTCCTATTGTCACAACGGAAACAGACTTTATTTAGATATCCCACAGCACACATAGGAATCACCTAAACTGCAGGCACCATAGAGTCGGCTAACCCGAATGCAACACGACAGGACAACTTATTGGAGGCTAATTAACGTTGACACTGCCAGTAAACAGCTGTCGTGCTGTAACCAGGCTGGGCAGGAGTCAGTACCCGTTCCAATTACTTCCAGGCAACAACTGGCGGTGTTGGAGCCCAGGGATGAGAGGAGGACAGGGTGGAGGCAGCATGACTTTTTGGCGTACACACAGCAGGGGAACAGCTGACATTACTGAACCCCAGTAACACAGGAGCAAGTGTTGACTGTGCTAACAGCACTTCCGAGCGTTCCTTTATGTGCACTTTAGTAGGAGGTCGGCGTACCCCCCTGCTGCGGGAAGAACAAATTGAAGCCGTTGTTGCTTGGATGGCAGCCAATGCATCGACTTCAATTGCTTCCACCTCCTCTCAGGAACACAGCACTGTTGAGCAACCATCTGTCTCTTCACCGCCTGCCAAATTGCCCAGGCAGTCAGACAGTTCTGTACAGGATCCAGCTGAGTCTCTGCTTCTGTTCTCAGAATCTGTTGGCTTGCAAACAGGGGCCCAGCCAAGCAGCATTCTGGAATGTGAAGAAGAGGGAGTATGCAGTGATGCGCAACAGCTGTGTCTCTCAGAATCTGAAGAGGCCGGTGAGCCAGTGCCGATGCTCAGCACACCGCAGAACGCATCTGATGATGATGAGACTCAGGTGCCCGTTTCTGTTGAGCATGGTGCTGGCCAGACCACCCAACAGCAGCAGGTTTTGGAAGAGGGTAGTGGAGATGATGAGGTCCAAGTCCCAACATGGCGTGAGGAACAGGAAGGTGGTGGGAGCAGCTCTGAGGAAGAGATTGCCCCAACGGTACAAACAGGAGGGAGAGTTAGGCTGCAGACTCGGTTGACTGTAGCCTCCAGTTTGGAACCTGTTCAGAGCAGTTCTCTTCCAAAAGTCAAAATGGGCGCTCCCAGGACTTGCACTGCGTGGTCCTTTTTTGACACACTTGCAGATGATATTTGCTATGTGAAATGCAAGCTGTGTAATCTAAAAGTAAAAACAGGTAAAAGTGTCAGTAACGTCAATACCAGTAATATTATTATTATTATAGATTTTAATAGCGCCATTTATTCCATGGCGCTTTACATGTGAAGAGGGGCAAATATAGACAATTACAGTAAACATGAGCAATACAAGGCACACACAAGTACAGAAGGAGAGAGGACCCAGCCCGCGAGGGCTCACAATCTACAGGGGTGGTTGAGGATACACTAGGAGAGGGAAGAGCTGATCGTGTGGTGGTTCAGTAGACTGATGATCATTGCAGGTTGTAGGCTTGTTGGAAGAGGTGGGAAATATGTGCAAACATGTGGGTACAAAGCACGTAGTTGAGTTACAAAGACACACTGGAGATGTAGGCCAACCTACAGCAGCACCTACATCTTCAGGTCGTGTCGGAGCCTCTTCCTCCAGCTGACACACAGCTGGTTCGGCTTTCTCACAGGATCGCCATGGAAGAACCTCGGTCAATGTTGTCCAGAGACAAAGTGTTATTCCACCCACAGCAGCAAGTTCCCTGTCATCCTCACACACCCAGGCCACAAAACAGCCATCGGTACCACAGGCATGGGATAAAAGACGGCCATACTCGGCAAACCATCCACGAGCACAGGCTCTGAATGCTGGCATTGCAAAACTCCTGTCCCTTGAAATGCTGTCATTCAGGCTGGTGGAGACTGACAGTTTCCGTAACTTAATGGCATTGCCAGTCCCACAATACAATGTGCCAAGCCGATTTTATTTCAGCAGGCAAGCCGTCCCTGGTCTGCAAAAGCATGTTGCGTGAAAAATTAAACATGCGCTACTAAACTTCGTCAGTAGCAATGTCCACCTGACCACCGCTACGTGGACCAGTACCCATGGCCAGGGACGATACCTTTCCCTCACTGCCCATTGGGTCAATGTTGTGTAGCCGGGTACAGATCTTGCGAGTGGCGCTGTAGTGTTCAGCCAACTCCAAGGATTGCAGGAATCAAGTCTGTACACATTGACTCCTCCTCCTACTCCAGTTCCTCATAAACATTGCTGCAGGAGCCGTCACGGTCTACCTCCACATGGACCAGTGAACGCTTAATAATAATAATAATCTTTATTTATATAGCGCAAACAGATTCCGCTGCGCTTTACAGTTTAACAGTTTCAGAACACAAGTAATAAGTAACAACGTTAACAATAAAATAATTAAAGCAATAGAAGCCGCCCCTGCTCTTGAGAGCTTACAATTTACAATGAGGTGGGGGAGCTACAAAGTATAGGTTTTTATATACAATGGTCTATTTACAATGATGGTCCAGCCATTTTGAGGGAGTTAAGGATGGATGGAGATAGTGAATGGGCTACACACACACACTTACACATAGAATGACTTTGGGCCTGGGGTCCGATATATGACCGCTACTCTGAGGGAGAGGGGACGAAAGAGCATGATGGTGTGGACCTCAAAAGAAGGGAATGAGAGTGATGGAATTGGGGGGATGACCTGGAAAGTGCATTGTGGGGACAGGAGTATGCCGACTCCACCACCATGTCTGTTTGAGGGTCTCGGGGAATGTGAGAACTATAAGCCACCATAGGAAATGGCAGGAGGGGAAACCGTGTCAGAATCCTGAATCCAGGTTTCAGTCAGGGCCAACAGATGAAGAGAGTTGTTCAGAAAGTAGTTGTGCAGGAAGGTTAGCTTGTTGCATGCAGACCGTGGATTCCAGAGGGCACAGTTAAACGAAGGAGATGAGGGAGTGCAATTAATATTAATAAGATTATTATGGTTTCGATATGAGGTAGGGTAGGGATTGAGGTTGGGGGATGGTGGACCAGGGTTGGGGGAGATGTCCCCTGAAATCAATAGGAGTAGGAAGATAAAGAGCAGGTAGTTGTTGGTGTTGTAAGTTGTTTTTTTCAGTGATGTGTTTCGGCTAGATGGGCTGAGGTTTCTCAGGAAGGTGATGAGTGCATGGGAACTGTACATGGGAGAGGGAAGTATGGAGGGGCTCATGTGTATGAGTCGTGATGAAGGGGGGATGGGGCGGTGTTTGTGGAAGGCAAGGGAACACAGGAGGATACAGTTAATGTACATAATTAAAAACATAACAAAAAACAAGAAACAAATATCCTAAAATAAAATTTAAAATATATTGCAAAACATGCATGAGGTTGTAATAATAATAATAAGGGTATTTGATAAACATAATATTTATGAAAATGTTTTGTTCAGGATTAAAAATATAGCAAAGTGTGGACTACTTATTCCAGCCCTGATTAACTGCCATGAATAACTGCCGTTTACTCAATGCTTGTCTTCTATGATGCTTTGCTTTCTGTGATGCATGCACCCCACACATGCACCACACAACGCTTAGCTGTTGCGACCGATATGAGCACTGCCGTGGGCAAACGTCAACAGGTCGTCCTGAAATTAATTTCCATGGGGAATCGAAGCCACACAGCGCAGGAGCTCTGGAATGCCATGAAGCAGGAGAGCGACGTGTGGTTTTTGACAGCGAATCTCCAGCTAGGCTTGGTAGTGTGTGACAATGGCCGAAATCTGGTGGCAGCTCTGGGCCTTGTCAACCTCACTCACATACCATGTCTGGCACATGTGCTCAACTTGGTCATGCAGAGTTTTTTGAGGGACTATACGGATATTGATGCACTGCTGCACAAGGTCCGCCTACAGTGTGCTCACTTGCGACGTTCCAGCATGGTCAGATCGCGCACTGCAGCTCTGCAACGCAGATTTCGCCTTCCTGAACATCGCATCATATGTGACGTACCCACCAGGTGGAATTCCACGTTACATATGTTGGAGCGGTTGTGTGAGCAGCAGCCAGCAGTAATGGAGTATCAGCTGCATCAGGCGCAATCAACTCGCAATTTGCGCCGTTCACACTTCACCACTACTGAGTGGGCCTCTATAATAATAATAATAATAATAATCTTTATTTATATAGTGCCAAAAGATTCCGCAGCGCTTTACAGTTTAACAGTTTCAGAACAAAAGTCATAAGTAACAACGTTAACAATACAATAATTAAAGCAATATAAGCCGGCCCTGCTCGTGAGAGCTTACAATCTACAATGAGGAGGGGGAGCTACAAAGTACAGGTGTTTATATAAAATGGTGTATTTACAATGATGGTCCAGCCATTTTGAGGGAGTTAAGGATGGATGGAGATAGTGAATGGGCTACACACACACACTTACACATAGAATGACTTTGGGCCTGGGGTCCGATATATGACCGCTACTCTGAGGGAGAGGGGACGAAAGAGCATGATGGTGTGGACCTCAAAAGAAGGGAATGAGAGTGATGGAATTGGGGGGATGACCTGGAAAGTGCATTGTGGGGACAGGAGTATGCCGACTCCACCACCATGTCTGTTTGAGGGTCTCGGGGAATGTGAGAACTATAAGCCACCATAGGAAATGGCAGGAGGGGAAACCGTGTCAGAATCCTGAATCCAGGTTTCAGTCAGGGCCAACAGATGAAGAGAGTTGTTCAGAAAGTAGTTGTGCAGGAAGGTTAGCTTGTTGCATGCAGACCGTGGATTCCAGAGGGCACAGTTAAACGAAGGAGATGAGGGAGTGCAATTAATATTAATAAGATTATTATGGTTTCGATATGAGGTAGGGTAGGGATTGAGGTTGGGGGATGGTGGACCAGGGTTGGGGGAGATGTCCCCTGAAATCAATAGGAGTAGGAAGATAAAGAGCAGGTAGTTGTTGGTGTTGTAAGTTGGTTTTTTCAGTGATGTGTTTCGGCTAGATGGGCTGAAGTTTCTCAGGAAGGTGATGAGTGCATGGGAACTGTACATGGGAGAGGGAAGTATGGAGGGGCTCATGTGTATGAGTCGTGATGAAGGGGGGATGGGGCGGTGTTTGTGGAAGGCAAGGGAACACAGGAGGATACAGTTAATGTACATAATTAAAAACATAACAAAAAACAAGAAACAAATATCCTAAAATAAAATTTAAAATATATTGCAAAACATGCATGAGGTTGTAATAATAATAATAAGGGTATTTGATAAACATAATATTTATGAAAATGTTTTGTTCAGGATTAAAAATATAGCAAAGTGTGGACTACCTTATTCCAGTCCTGATTAACTGCCATGAATAACTGCCATTTACTCAATGCTTGTCTTCTATGATGCTTTGCTTTCTGTGATGCATGCACCCCACACATGCACCACACAACGCTTAGCTGTTGCGACCGATATGAGCACTGCCGTGGGCAAACGTCAACAGGTCGTCCTGAAATTAATTTCCATGGGGAATCGAAGCCACACAGCGCAGGAGCTCTGGAATGCCATGAAGCAGGAGAGCGACGTGTGTTTTTTGACAGCGAATCTCCAGCTAGGCTTGGTAGTGTGTGACAATGGCCGAAATCTGGTGGCAGCTCTGGGCCTTGTCAACCTCACTCACATACCATGTCTGGCACATGTGCTCAACTTGGTCGTGCAGAGTTTTTTGAGGGACTATACGGATATTGATGCACTGCTGCACAAGGTCCGCCTACAGTGTGCTCACTTGCGACGTTCCAGCATGGTCAGATCGCGCACTGCAGCTCTGCAACGCAGATTTCGCCTTCCTGAACATCGCATCATATGTGACGTACCCACCAGGTGGAATTCCACGTTACATATGTTGGAGCGGTTGTGTGAGCAGCAGCCAGCAGTAATGGAGTATCAGCTGCATCAGGCGCAATCAACTCGCAATTTGCGCCGTTCACACTTCACCACTACTGAGTGGGCCTCTATAATAATAATAATAATAATAATAATCTTTATTTATATAGTGCCAAAAGATTCCGCAGCGCTTTACAGTTTAACAGTTTCAGAACAAAAGTCATAAGTAACAACGTTAACAATACAATAATTAAAGCAATATAAGCCGGCCCTGCTCGTGAGAGCTTACAATCTACAATGAGGAGGGGGAGCTACAAAGTACAGGTGTTTATATAAAATGGTGTATTTACAATGATGGTCCAGCCATTTTGAGGGAGTTAAGGATGGATGGAGATAGTGAATGGGCTACACCACACCAACACACAACCACACACACACACACACACACACACACACACACACACACACACACACATAGAATGACTTTGATTAGTGAATGTGATAGGCCGCTCTGAACAAATGTGTTTAGAGGGAGCGCCTGAAACCATGCAAATTGCGGATAGTCCTAATTTCTTGGGGTACAGCATTTCAGAGGATTGGCGCAGCGCGGGAGAAGTCTTGGAGTCGGGAGTGGGAGGTACGGATTAGTGCAGAGGTTAGTCCAAGGTCGTTTGCAGAGCGCAGCAGTCGGTTAGGCCGATAGATAGAAATGAGGGAGGAGATGTAGGGGGGTGCTGCACTGTGGAGAGCTTTGTGGGTGAGAACAAGTACTTTGAATTGGATCCTATAATGGATGGGCAGCCAGTGTAAGGACTGGCGAAGGACTCTATGAAGGACATCTGCCACGTTTTGCGTGCGTTTGATGAGTCAACGCGGATGGCGAGTGCAGATGATGCACTAGTCAGCCTGACTGTCCCCCTTATCTGCCTACTTGAAAAAACACTGCAAGCACTAAGGGATGAGGTTTTGGAAGAGGTGGAGGATGAGGAGTCACAAATTCCATCACCTTATGTACAGTCAGCGCAACGTGGTTCCTCACAAAGGGCTGGGCAGGGCTCACTTTGTGAGGAGGATGAGGAGTCAATGGAGGAGGAAGACATCGCTCCAGAGGGAGGTACACAACACTCTAGTCAGTATGTAGAGCGAGGGTGGGGTGATGCAGAGCAGGCAGAGATGACGCCTCTTGCAGGGGACAGCGTTTCTTGGCCAGTTGGAAGTCTGCAGCACATGGTTGATTTCATGCTGCAGTGCCTGAGAAACGACAGCCACATCACCCACATTCTCACCACGTCTGATTATTGGGTGTACACCCTCCTAGACCCTCGCTACCGGGACAACTTTTAAAGCCTCATCAGACCGTTGAACCGGGAGCGTAAAATGCGGGAGTAACAAGACACACTGCTGCAATTATTATTATTATTATACATTTATATAGCGCCATTTATTCCATGGCGCTTTACATATGACAAGGGAAAAATATAGACAGGTACAATAAAGATGTGCTGGACAAGGGACACACAAGTACAGAAGGAGAGAGGACCCTGCCGCCGAGGGCTCACAGTGTGCAGGGATGGGTGAGATTGCAATAGGAAAGGGTAGAGCTGGTCGTACGATGGTTGAGTACACTGAGGATCATTGCAGGTTGTAAGCTTGTCGGAATCCATAATGTTCTCCATTCCAGCCGAGAGCACTGCTGCTGCTACTGCTTTACAAAGCAGTTCTGTGCGTCGAGGCAGTGGAGACAGCTCTGCAACAAGAGGGAGCACAAGCAGCGCCTCTGCACAGGGCAAGACCAGTATGTTCCAAATGTGGCGAAGTTTTGTGGCAGCGCCACCAATGTCTACACCATCCGAGATGGCTCCAGTCAGCAGGAGGCAACGTTTCCGTAAGATGGTGACAGACGACATGTCTTGCCCTCTCAGTGTACTCCCAGATGGCTCTTCCCCATTCAAGTTTTGAGTCTCTAAGATGGATACATGGCCAGAGCTTAGCCAGTATGCATTGGAGGTGCTGGCTTGCCCTGCTGGCAGTGTATTATCGGAACGCGTCTTTTGTGCTTCAGGTGGTGTACTAACAGACCGTCGCATGCGACTATCCTCCGATAATGTAGACCGGCTTACTTTGCTGAAAATGAACAAGGCATGGATCACGCATGAATTTGCCTGTCCTGTTTCCGATTAAATAACTGGTTGGCAACGTTATACATGTATCCTGTTATGTTCATCTTTCTACCACCTGAACTGTACAGTCATGGCCAAAAGTTTTGATAATGACACAAATATGATATTTTCACATGATCTGCTGCCCTCTGGTTTTTATGTGTGTTTGACAGATTTTTTTTTATCACAGACAGAAATATAATTGCAAACATATGAGTAACAAAAGCTTATATTGACAGTTAGAATGAGTTAATGCAGCAAGTCTAATTTTGCAGTGTTGACCCTTCTTCTTCAGGACCTCTGCAATTCTCCCTGGCATGCTCTCAATCAACTTCTGGACCAAATCCTGGCTGATAGCAGTCCATTCTTGCACAATCAATGCTTTCATTTTGTCAGAATTTTTAATTTTTTGTTTGTCCACCCATCTCTTGATGATTGACCACAAGTTCTCAATGGGATTAAGATCTGGGGAGTTTCCAGCCCATGGACCCAAAATCTCTATGTTTTGTTCCCTGAGCCATTTTGTCACTCCATAACTTAGGCAAATCAAACTCACATCATGCCTCAAAAGCTGCAATGTTGGAAGTGCATAATGTGGGTTGAACTTTGACAACAACTGCAGTGCGAATGTTTGCCTTCATTGTTCTTGGCTTTTAAATAAAAGCATACAAGTAAATATAATAATACCTGAAAACCTCAGACTACAGTGAACACTTCACACAACTGTTCAATAGCTGTGAAAGCCCTTTTGTGTAATTCTATATTCTTTGCAACCAATGTATTGGATACGGATGGAAGCATGTCACACTAATAGATTTGAATTATTTGAAATTGAATGTAGCAGCACCAATTTTAGAAAAATGACAAGGATGAGCCAGTGACAGACACTCAGCAGAGTACACGCAGCGGTGGTTGAAGTAAGTGGAGCGGGATCTACACTCCTACCAAAAATTTAAACCTCAGACTAGAGTGAACAGTGAACACAACTGTTCACTTGCTGTGAAAGGCCTTTTTGTGGACTTCTATTATGTTTGCAAGCAATGTATTGTATTTTGATGGAAGAGCATCACACTAATAGATTTTAGTAAATTTAAAATAGAATAAAGCAGCACCAATTTTAGAAAAATGACAAGGATGAGCCAGTGACAGACACTCAGCAGAGTACACGCAGCGGTGGTTGAAGTAAGTGGAGCGGGATCTACACTCCTACCAAAAATTTAAACCTCAGACTAGAGTGAACAGTGAACACAACTGTTCACTTGCTGTGAAAGGCCTTTTTGTGGACTTCTATTATGTTTGCAAGCAATGTATTGTATTTTGATGGAAGAGCGTCACACTAATAGATTTTAGTAAATTTAAAATAGAATAAAGCAGCACCAATTTTAGAAAAATGACAAGGATGAGCCAGTGACAGACACTCAGCAGAGTACACGCAGCGGTGGTTGAAGTAAGTGGAGCGGGATCTACACTCCTACCAAAAATTTAAACCTCAGACTAGAGTGAACAGTGAACACAACTGTTCACTTGCTGTGAAAGGCCTTTTTGTGGACTTCTATTATGTTTGCAAGCAATGTATTGTATTTTGATGGAAGAGCGTCACACTAATAGATTTTAGTAAATTTAAAATAGAATAAAGCAGGCACCAATTTTAGAAAAATGACAAGGATGAGCCAGTGACAGACGCTCAGCAGAGTACACGCAGCATTAGTTGAAGAAGTAACTGGAGCGTGATCTGCACTCAAAAAAAAAATCACAGACTGCAGTGAACACTGAAACACAACTGTTCACTATCTGTGAAAGGCTCCTTTCTGTACTTCTATAGTGTTTGCAACCAATGTATTGGATACGGATGGAAGCACGTCACACTATAATTTCAATCGAATGGAGCAGCAAGAATTACACTAAAGAAAAAAATAAGTCTGTGAGTGACACGTGCAGATGCCTACAAACAGCGTTGGATGCAGAGCAAACTGCAGCGTCACCTGCACGCACACACACACCTTGCAGAGCTGTGAAAACAACACTGCAAGGCAAAAGGAAGCTTTACACAGCGGTTGGTAAACTAGCCTGCCTAAAGCACAGTACATAAAATCGCAATCTCTAACTGTCCCTCAGAGTCAGCAGAGCAGCGTTCTGTCCCTATCTGAATTCACAGCACAGTGACGCTAAAATGGCGGCGGCGCCTTTTATAGTGCATTCTGACATCATTTCAGCATCCAATCACAGCCATGCCATTAGTTAACATGACCGCAGCAGTACAGGATGTGCCCACACTTCTTAGGATTCCTCATTGGCTGACTAAAATCACATTGCCTCTCAAAGAATTATGGGAACTTCCGATTCCGGTATACGATATATGGAAAATATCGGAACCAAGTATCTAAAGTCCAATACAGCGAATATCGGCCGATACCCGATACTTGCGGTATCGGAATGCTCAACTCTAGAGGTGAGGTATATAGTAAAGCAACTGTTCATGAAAAAGATAAACTTATCAGTCCACCGGCTTCCTGGTTGCAGAGTCTTGGGTTCCAACAGTGGCGCCCACGCAAGCGGCGCATGATGTCTCCGGAGGGGTCCTGAAGAAGTTGAGGATCCGGTTCCTGAAGAAGGCGGCGTATCCTTGCTGTCCTAAGCGAGGTCCTGTGTCCACGAATCGTCGTACTGGATGCAGTACAGTCTGTGATACCGCCGGAGTGTGACTCGGCTTGGCGGTGAATGCGGGTGAGGAACTACACAGCTCTGGATGAGTCACAAGGTCAGTCTTAGGCGGCTCACGCTCAGCTATCAATGGCCCGGAGCAAATCAGTCTTTTGGTCACGGGAGTAAGCGGGCACACAGCAGATTGTTGCTGCCCACAGTCAGTGTACCCAGATGCAGGGAAACTACAGCACGGGCCTGCGCTGACACATTGCTCCAAGGATGGAACACCAAACTTTACCTGCTGCGCGCTCTGTCTTCCTGCAAAGTCTCTCCCTGCTTTCCCACGCACAGCTTCTTTTATTCTTGTCACGCCCCCTGCTGTTGATTGCAAAGGTCGGTCCGGGTCAGAAAGTTTTCTCCCAAGCAAAAATGGTGAC
This sequence comes from Oophaga sylvatica, assembly GCA_033576555.1. Classification (NCBI taxonomy): domain Eukaryota; kingdom Metazoa; phylum Chordata; class Amphibia; order Anura; family Dendrobatidae; genus Oophaga; species Oophaga sylvatica. The sequence continues at coordinate 56,317,830 of JARQOD010000002.1, forward strand.
AGCCCCAACAGTTCCGGAACCGGCACAAGAGAGGTACCCCCGGTCCGGTCCATCTTCTTACATACTTACTTTGAAAATCTATCTCAGAATGGCTATAAAATTTTTTTCCAAGTTTCCATAACTGATATTTACCATTTTTTGAGTCCAGGTGCAGATAGACTCATATAGCTGGGCTCATACCGCCATTCAATTTCTAGTTAAAAGTGCCATGCGGTGTGAAGATAATAATGCCATTTAATAGCTATGCAGGACAAAATGTAAGGGGTTTTCAAAATTTAAAGTATTGAATGTCAGATCGTGAGAATTCGACACACTCATTAGCTGTTTTCAGTTATGTCTGTTCACTACACTTATAGTAGTTTATACCCTGGAGTAAGTTAATAAGTAAATAATACTAGTAATATATGTACATAGTATGGGGCACTTGGTTAACATTATTTTGTTTTAAAAAAAAAGCATAAAATCTATCGCACTGCAACAAGGTGTACCCAGGGCTGCCACTAGGAATTTCGGGGCCCCATACTCGCAAAAATTTTCGGGGCCCCTTGGGACTTCACTCAGGCTCCACCCCTCAAACTGTCCACAGTCCCACCGCTCTCTCTTGGAAAAACTCCACTTCTCACCAATCACACATTAAAAGTTCCCATCACCAGATCACACATATAGACAGCAGCTTTAGTTTTGGACAAAAGATTTTTTTAATCTGCCTCGAGGACAAGGTTGACTCTTTTGGTCAGGTCCTACTCTACACTAACCTATTAAATGTTTGTTAAAATATGCAATACAATTTAGGTATATTTTTACTTATTTTTCAATTTTTAAAATGACCAATAATATCACATACAAGGGACAAATACCACCAGACCACATATTACCACCACATAGTGACCTATAATACCACATACAAGGAACAAATACCGCCACACCATGACCAGACCACATATTACCACCACAGTGACTGAATAATATCACATACAAGGGACAAATACCACCGCACCATGTCCAGACCACATATTACCACCACATGGTGACCAATAATACCATGTACAAGGAACAAATACCAAAACAACATGACCAGACCACATATTACCACTAGAATTGAGCGAAACAGGTCGGTCAGATTCATAAGTCGCCGACTTTCGCCAAAGTCGGGTTTCACCGAGCGAAACCCGACCATGGTGCCAAGTCGGCCTTGCGTTCGGCAAAACGAGCCCCAAAGTCGGTTTTCCCATAATGCTTGAGGTGTCTTTTTTCAGACAATGAGCAAGGACGTACACTGTGGGCAACGAGATGACATGGCAGCGTCCACCACCATCTTAGAGAAGGGCATTGCAGTGATTGGCTTGCTTTGGGGGGCGTCATAGTGTCTATAAAAGCCCTGACCGCTGACAGCAATTTTACTTCTGCCGATCTTAACAGTAGGGAAAGGTTGCTGACGCTGTTTATCAGTAGGGAGAGAGTTAGGGCTGGAAAGAGAAGTTCTTATGTGCTTGTGCTGATAGCAGTTGTCATGTACAGTTAGTGTGCAGTGACAGGGGAGGATTTTCTTGTGTGCAGCAGTGCTGGTTATTAGGCTGCCTGATTGCTGTATTGCTGTGTGTACACTGCTGTGCAGACTGCTTTTTACACAGCACTGATACTTTTATTCTTTTTTTCTGCACAGTTACCGACAGGCTGGTATCACGGACAAATACATGCTGACTATCTGTGTGTGACTCCGGAAATATATACGGAGATTTCAATTTTCCCCTACACTATATACACCTGGTAACTTCTGATACAGTACCTTTTTTCTGCTTTTTGTATTCTTATCAAATACATACTGAGTGAGCGTCTGTGTGTGACTCTGGAAATATACTGTATATGGAGATTTAAATTTTCCCCTATACTATATACACCTGGTATCTTCTGATACAGTACCTTTTTTCTGCCTTTTGTATTACGGTCAAATCCATACTGAGAGAGCGTCTGTGTGTGACTCCGGAAATATATATGGAGATTTAAATTTTCCCCTACACTGTATACAGCTGTACGCTTCTGATACAGTACCATATATCTGCTGGTATTTTTGGTACATTTTCCCAAACATGAGGAAGTATGGTGGAAGAGGCCACGGACGTGGGCGGGGGGGGCAGCTGGTACTGATGGTGGTGGTGGTGAATCTGCTGGTAGTGCCAAAAGCACAATAGCACCTAAGGCAGGAGGTGTTGAGCCTGCGTCAACATCTGGCTCCAGAAGGCCTGGAAGGCTTCCTTTTCTGGGAGTAGGTAAACCGCTTTTAAAGCCGGAGCATCAGGAACAGGTTTCGGCTTACATTGCCGAAACAGCCTCCAGCTCTATCGCCTCCTCTTCTGAAGTTTCAAAAAATGCAAGCACTGAGTCGTCAGTGCAGGCTCCTGGTCAGGAACGACACCTTTCCTTGTGTCCTTCACCCCCAACAAAAGTGAAGGATGCGGCAGGCCACACTTCAGATTACTCCCTGGAGCTCTTTTCACATACCATGCCTGGGATATCAAGTGAAATCCTGAATTCCCAGTTCAAGATGAATATGACATGGAGTGCACTGATGCACAGCCACTGCTATATGATTCTGCTGGTACATTCACCCAGAGCACTGCATTGCCCTCGCAGTCTACTGAGCCAGATTCTGACCCTGATGAAACTCAGGTGCCCCTTCCGTCATACTCTACCACCTTACACGGTGACACAGAGAAAGGGGCAGATGAAATTGAAGAGGAGGTGATGGATGACCCAGTTGTTGAACCGGATCGGCATCCATTGGGGAAGCGGGTGCCGCTGGCAATAGCTCAGAATAGGAAGATGATCCGCAGCAGGCATCGATATCGCAGCTGCGGTTATCTGGCAGCCCCATAGCAGTCCAAAAACGTATTAAAAAAAAAAAAAGAGTTGCAGGACAGGTTGGCCAGACGGTCAAATTAGCACAGCGTGCAAGCTCTGAAAATTTATCCCATAGTAGGAAGAGTGCAGTGTGGCACTTTTTGGCAAAAATCCTATTGATGAGGCAAAGTTTATCTGTAAGAGGTGCGGAAGGACATTTAGCCAAGGGAAAAATCTCCGAAATTTGAATACCAGTTGCATTCTTAGACATTTAAGCACCATGCACTTGCAAGCGTGGACGGACTACAAAACCTCAGGTAGCACATGTGCACCTGCTCCGACTGAAGGTAGCCAGCAATGCTACATCGTTTGCCGCACTGTAAGCCCACTGGTTAGCACACCACCAGCAAGAAATGTTGAGGTGTCGTTGTAAGGCCAAAGCAGTCAGGGAATCACAATGTTTTTCCAACGAAAGACTGAATCTAGACCACCATCACCATCCCCCTCTCAGTCCGCCATATCCACCGCTAGTTCCCCCATATGCAGCTCTCAAGTCCAGCTCACCCTAGCAGACACTCTGAGTAGAACAATAAAGTACTCATCCTCTCATCCGCGTACACTGGCTTTGAACGCCTACATTGCCAAACTGATCTCATTAGAGATGATGCCCTTCCATTTAGTTGAAAGCGCAGCGTTCCGAGAGCTCATGGCCTACGCTGTCCCACGCTATGACCTACCCAGTCGGCACTTCTTTTCTAGAAAAGCCATCCCTGCCCTCCACCTGCATGTGAAAGAATGCATTGTCCATGCACTCAAACAAACAGTGAGTGGAAAGGTGCACCTCACAACAGATGCATGGGCAAGTAGGCATGGCCAGAGCCGTTACATGTCCATCACTGAGCACTGGGTTAATGTGGTGGATGCAGGCTCCACAGCGGACAGCGGCGGTGGGACAGTGCTGCCTAGTCCACGGTATAGGCAACAGTTGGCTGTAGGCGTTCGATCCTCCTCCAGAAGCGAAAGCTTGTCGACAGAGCGCAGTCGCACGAGCACTCCATCTGCAGCTGACAGTGTTGCACACAAGGTGTCCCACTATCGAACAGCTAGTGGTAAGCATCAGCAGGCTGTTTTAAAGATGATGTCTTTGGGCGACAACAGACACACCGCGGAGGTACTGGCAGACTACTTGCAGCGAGAAACTGAGTCATGGCTGGGCAGTCTGCATCTTGAGCCAGGCAAGGTAGTCAGTGATAACGGCCGTAATTTTGTGGCAGCCATAGCCCTGGCAAAACTCAGACACATACCTTGCCTGGCTCCACACCTTGAACCTGGTGGTGCAGTGCTTCATAAATAATTATCCGGAGTTACCAGCCTGCTCCATAAGGTGCAAAGACTGTGCTCGCACATCCGTCTCTCGCCCGTAGACTCCAGTCGTATGCAGAGGCTGCAGCGATCGCTCCACCTCCCCAAGTACCGCCTAATCATAGACGTTGCAACAAGGTTGAACTCCACCATGCACATGGTTGAGGGGCTGTGCGAACAGAGGCAGGCTGTAATGCGGGGAGGATACACGGGTAGGCAGTTTGAGGGCAGACATCGAGTTGTCGGGTGTGCAGTGGTCAAGCTAAAAGACCTCTGTAAAGTCCTTCAGTGTTTTGAGGAATGCTCACGGCTGGTAAGCGCAGACGACGCCATCATAAGCATGAACATCCCACTTATGCGTCTGCTCATGCAAACTTTGACACACATTAAGGATCAGGTGTCTGCAGCGGAGGAGGAAGAGGAGGAGGAGGGAAGCCTTGATGACAGTCAGCCATTGTCTGCTCAGAGAACTGTCCTGGACAAGGTGGAGGAAGAAGAGGAGGGGGATGAGGGGGATGATTATTTTGGGGAGGAGGATGCTTCTCAGGGGGCAAGAGAAAATGTTGGCTTGCCAAGGTCGTTACAGGGTTTGTGCGTGAATGGAGGGATGTGGATTTGGCAGAAAGTGCTCCTCCACCCACCACTGGCGGTGCATCATTGACACCTGGAACATTGGCCCACATGTGTGATTATGTCTTGTGGATCCTAAAAAGGGACCCCCGCATTGCCAAAATTATGAAGGATGACGACTACTGGTTGGCCAGCATCCTCGATCCACGCTATAAAGGCAAATTACGGAACATCATGCCACAGGAGAACCTAGAGCTAATATTGGGCGAACAAACAAGCAACTCTGGTAAACCGTTTGTTAGAGGCATTCCCAGCACACAGCAGTGGTGCAGGTTCTACCACGAGCCGTACTGGGCAACATGGAAGAGATGTTGTGGTGCACACAGCCGAAGTGGCGTTGGAGACAGGGGTTTCATGACCATGTTGTGGACTGATTTCTCGAGTACGCTCACACGACTGGTAATAACTGAATCGATTGCAACAGACAGGAGACAGCAGTTGTCAACTATGGTTCAAAATTACCTCTCCTCCCCTATCGATGTTCTCCCTCACAGTTCATTCCCCTTTGATACTGGGCCTGTAAACTGGACACTGGCCTGAATTGGCACAAAATGCCTTACAGGAGCTCGCTTGCCCTGCTGGTAGTGTGCTATCAGAAAGAGTCTTCAGTGCTGCTGGATCAATTCTCACAGAAAGAAGGACCCGGTTGTCGACCCAAAATGTAGGTGATCTCACCTTCATTAAAATGAACCATGCCTGGGTTTCAAAGGATTTTGTACCACCTTACCCTGATGACACATAGGTTGCCAGCAAAATGGCTCGCTTTGTCCTCCTCTTCCTCCGACTTCTCCAATTTCTCCATTGCAGCTGCTGAACGTCCAGCCTACACCTCAACATATGCCAGTTTTTCCACCTCCCTAACTGGGCTATACCCCCCCAGGGCCAGTGTCAGCACCTGGTGCACCCGGGCAAGTGCCGGGACCCTGAGCAGGCGGGGGGGGGCCCATCGCCGTCAGAGACACCGGCGTACTATGAGGGGCCCTGTGTCAGTGTCGGCGCCCACGAGTGGACCCCCCTGCTTGCTCAGGGCCCCAGCACTTGCAATACTTACCTCTCCCTGCTCCACCGCTGTGACGTCTTCCACGTTTCCTGACAGTGACATTCAGGTCATAGAGCGCGATGACGTCACGTCTGTGCGCCCTCTGCTGAACAGTCACAGTGCAGAGAGCTGGAAGATGGCCACGCTGAAGAGTCCAGAGTAGAGCAGTGCCCAGCGAGGAGAGGTATTTCATTTTTTTAATGTTTGGAGCAATATATGGGGAGCGTTATACACTGGAGAATAATATATGGGACCCATCATACACTTCAGCATCATAGATAGGGCCCATTATACAATGGAGCATTATATATGGGGCAATCATACACTTGAGCATCATAGATAGGGCCCATTATACACTGGAAGCATTATATATGGGGCAAATCATACACTGGAGCATTATAAATGGGGCCCATCATACACTGGAGCATCATATACGGGCCCATTATACACTGGAGCATATATGGGGCCCATTATATATGGAGCATTATATAGGCCCATCATACACTGGAGCATCATCCATGGGGCCCATCATATACTGGAGCATCATATTGGGCCCATTTATATGGAGCATTATGTAGGCCA
>JARQOD010000002.1:56324380-56367583 GCA_033576555.1 Oophaga sylvatica
CCTGAGAACATTGTGTCTGACAGAGGAGTCCAGTTTGTTTCCAGATTTTGGAGGACTTTTTGTTTAAACTGGGTGTTCAATTGTCTTTCTCCTCGGCATTTCATCCTCAGACCAATGGTCAAACTGAGAGAACAAACCAGACATTGGAGACTTATCTAAGATGCTTTGTGTCTGCTGATCAGGATGACTGGGTCTCTTTTTGCCTTTGGCTGAGTTTGCTCTTAATAATAGGGCTAGCTCTGCCACTTTGATGTCTCCGTTTTTCTGTAATTCTGGGTTTCACCCTCGATTTTCTTCAGGACAGACGGAGGCTTCTGTCTGTCCAGGTGTTGACTCTGTTGTTGAGCGTATGCAGCAGATTTGGGACCAGGTAGTGGAGAGGTTGTCCCTCTCTCAGGAGAAGGCCCAGCGGTTTGCTAACCGGCATAGGACTGATGGTCCTCGGTTTAAAGTGGGGGACTTGGTCTGGTTGTCCTCAAAGAATATTCCTATGAGAGTAGCATCTCCTAAATTTAAGCCTAGGTTCATTGGACCTTATAAGATCATGGAGATTATTAATCCTGTTTCTTTTCGTTTGCTTCTTCCAGGGACATTTAAGATCCATAACGTGTTCCACAAGTCCTTGTTGAAGAGGTTTGTTGAGCCAGTGGTTCCTGCTGCTGTGCCTCCTGACCCTGTTTTGGTTGAGGGCAATCTGGAGTATGTGGTTGAGAAAATATTGGATTCTCGTTTTTCTAGACGAAGACTCCAGTATTTGGTTAAATGGAGAGGTTATGGTCAGGAAGATAATTCTTGGGTGTTTGCTTCGGACATCCATGCTAGGAGACTTATCCGTGCGTATCATAGAACTCATCCTGACCGACCTGGTTGCTCAAATGAGGGTTCGGTGACCCCTCCTCAAGGGGGGGGTACTGTTGTGAATGGGTTTGAGATGAGTTCTGAGCAGAGGCTCCCTCTGGTGGTTACAAGCGGTACTAGTGAGGATTGGGAATCAGGTGTTACTGATTGGTCTTATTTAAGGGAATCATTTTCCCATCAGGGTTGCCGGTGATCAATTGTTCTGGTCTGAATCCTTCTTTCCAGTTTCCCTTGTAGCCTGCTGTGTCGTGTCTGCATCTCCTGCTATCAGATAAGACAATTTCTTATTTTGTGTTTTTGCTATATTTTTGCATTTTGTCCTGCACTTCTGTGGGGGCCTTCTGGGTCCCCTCCGGGGGCTTTTGCCCTCTCAGTTTAGTCCAGCCACTGTGTTTTGTACTTTTGCTTTTTGCAGTTTTTTCAGTGGCTGCTGTTTTTGTTACACCAGAGAACTAATTTAGGTGGTAGAGGTCGTGTGATCTCAGGTGATTTTGAAATTAGTAGAGTTGGTGTTTTTCAGGGTTTTCTGGATTGCAGTAAGTACCCTTCCTGTCCTTTTCTATTTAGATAGTTTGGGCCCCAGCGTTTGCTCATACTATTTTCTTTCTGTGTCAGTATTTCCTCTTGTCTAACCGCCATTACATGTTTGGGGGCTTTCTATTATCTTTGGGGTTCTGCTCCGGGGCAGATAGCTTTCCTATTTCTATCTTTAGGTGTAGTTAGTTTCTCAGGCTGTGACGAGGCGTCTAGGACCATCGTAGGAACGCTCCACGGCTGCCTCTAGTTGTGGTGGTTAGTCAGGGTACTGCAATCTCATAGATTCCAACTGCTCTGGTGTATTTCCTTTTTTACCTGCACTCCTCAGCTACCGTAACATAACACCCCTAGGCCGGTAAAATTTTGGGGGCCCCCCTCTCATCCATGCGCCACAGTCCCGCCCACTACACCTCAGCCCCACCCACAATGTGTCAGGACCCCACCCACTAAGCACCATAGCCCCGCCCACAGTAAGACCAAATGCTGTGTCCAAGAAAAATCATCATTATGAATACACCTCTGCTTGCCATCATTATGAATATACTGTACACCTCTCCAACCCCTCCTGTCCTGAGTCCTGCAGCAGTCCTGCTCCTGGGTCCTGGCTGTTCCAGACAGTGCTGCCTGCCTGGCTGGCTGTGTACACTGTGCTCCTCTGCAGAGTCTGCTCTCTCTCAAGTCCGGTCAGTCGGTCAGCCAGCTCCCGGCAGCAGCGTGCCTCAGCCTCGCCCTCTGCTCACTCTCTCACAACGCTGCGCAGCCAGCACACGCTCGGCTCCTCTGCTGCTGGCTGCTGCGTGTTCATGGGAGGGGGGCCGGACTCCCGCGCTGCCCATTAGCCAATGACGAGCGGAGATGCAGAAGTCTTTCCTGCATCTTGCCGCTCGCCTGTCAGCCAATCGCGAGCGGCGAAACACAGCAGGAGAATACTCCTGCTGGCTGCTGTTCTCGCCGCACGCCGCTGCTCTCGCCCGGACGGTACATCACGTGATGATGTGAAATACCGCTCCGCGGCCAGCCGGCCACTGCTAGTGTGTCAAGAATGTGTCAGAAGAAGTAGTAAAGTGTATGTGCAGAAGCGTATCTAGGCTTTCTGGCACCCGGTGCAAGAATTTGTTTTGGCGCCCTCCCCCCCCCCCGCACACATGCGATTTGCACACTTAGTCATGTACTGACGAGCTACTCTCCCTAATGCTCTTAATATTCAGTGAAAATCTGAGAGAGGCAGGAAGAGAAGCTCGTTGTCACAGGACCATAAGTATGAAAATTGCATATGAGTGAAGTGTCCGTGTGATGACTACTGGAACCTGCAGAGCTGAATCCTGACAGTGCAGCTTCTGAATTCTCACAACGAATGCTCTGCACACTTTTAGGGTTCTCCATTACCGGTGGCAAGAGTACACGGTCATGTCAGCACAAGCATGTGATTTATATACTTCTGGTCACATTCCCACTAGACGTGCCCGGCCTCGCTCTGTTCATTTTCATTGAGGCCACACATGTCTAGTCAGCATGTGACCGCATGTATGTAAATCACCGACACGAGAGAATCCTGACAGCGTGCAATACGCACTGTGAGAATTCAGAAATTGACTAATTCTCATGTCTTTATTTGTTAGGAGCATTAAAGGGGCTGTCCAGGTTTGTGCTGAGTCTGCAGTCATTCTATGTGACACAGACCTGGAGAACCCCTTTAATGCTCCTAACAAATAAAGACATGAGAATTAGTCAATTTCACAAATAATATTTACATCCAGATACCTTATAGAAGACGCTGTCTCTGGAGTCGTTCTCCTTTTCTTCATCTTGTCCACACCCCATGATGAGTTTTCTCATCCACAGCCATCTCTGCAGACCTCCATCTTCTCCGCTCTTCTGCACCAACTCTCCACGCGATGCCCTTAAAGACAGAAGAGTCATTATAATGCCCCTAAATATCTGCAATATACTGTCACCTCACACTATTCCCCTCCCTCCTCACACTGTCTCCTCTCACATCCCCCCTGTTCACCCTCACTCCCCATACTGTGTCCACATACATTCACCCGTTCGCTCCCCATACTGTCTGCACCCATTCCCCATACTGTTTCCTCATGCATACTCTTCAGTACCCTCAAATCCCCCCACACCCATTAAATCCCCCACCATCCCCACTCCAAATCCCCCCACACACATTAAATCTCCACATCCCCACTCCAAATCCCCCCACACATACAATAACCCCCCATCCCCACTCCAAATCCCCCCACACATACAATAACCGCCCCATCGCCACTCCAAATCCCCCCACACATACAATAACCCCCCCATCGCCACTCCAAATCCCCCCACACATACAATAACCCCCCATCGCCACTCCAAATCCCCCCACACATACAATAACCCCCCCATCGCCACTCCAAATCCCCCCACACATACAATAACCCCCCCATCGCCACTCCAAATCCCCCCACACATACAATAACCCCCCATCGCCACTCCAAATCCCCCCACACATACAATAACCCCCCATCGCCACTCCAAATACCCCCACACATACAATAACCCCCCCATCGCCACTCCAAATCCCCCCACACATACAATAACCCCCCCATCGCCACTCCAAATCCCCCCACACATACAATAACCCCCCATCGCCACTCCAAATCCCCCCACACATAATGTATCCCCCCATCCCCACTCCAAATACCCCCACACATAAAAGAACCCCCCATCCCCACTCCAAATCCCCCCCACACATAATGTATGACCCCACATCCCCACTCCAAATCCCCCACACATAATGTATCCCCCATCCCCACTCCAAATCCCCCCACACATAATGTATCCCCCATCCCCATTCTAAATCCCCCCACACATAATGTATCCCCCCATCCCCATTCTAAATACCCCCACACATAATGTATCTCCCCATCCCCACTCTAAATCCCCCCCCATACACACACACAGTATGTCCCCGTTAATCTTCGGTGGTTCTTCAGCTCCATAGTGGAGCACACTTACCACCACTGTTCCCCTTCTGAGCGCCAGTGAGTGACGTCAGCAGCGTGATCACATGACCTGATCACGCTGCAGACGTCGCTCTGACCCGGAGGTCAGAGCTTCAATTGTACTGGCGTCTGTATATAGACGCCAGTACAATTGGTCCCTGCTGGGAGCCGGCACGCTGCAGCTTCTCTGCGCCGGCTGTCAGCATGACAGCCGGCACAGGGAACCGCCGACTCCCAGGCCGGAGGCGGCTGAACGCAGCCGCAAGGGAGACACTGCGGACCGCCGCACTAGGCGGCCCGACTGCGCCCTCCTGCTGGCTGCGCCCGGGGCACCTGCCCCGGCTGCCCCCCCCTAGATACGCCCCTGTATGTGTGCCCCACGAACGCCGGCAGACAGTGGGGGCCTATAGCCCCAGAGGCTCAGGGGCCCATAGGCCATGGCCTAATTGGCCTTATTAGTAATCCGGCCCTGCACGCAGTGCTCAAGGACCTGAGACTAAGCAGTGAGCATAGGACATGGAACTAAGCAGTCACGTGACCAGGGGGCAGAGTCACCACGCGTGACGACAGAGAAGGCAGCAGAGTACAGGGCACAGAAAGTAAACTTAGTCAAAGGATAGCCAAGGGTCAAAAGCCAAATGAGAGCGAGGTACCTATTGATAAGACTGAGAGTAACCGGAGACGAGATGAGGGGTCCAATAACCAGGAAAGACAGGGCAGTACAAAGCAGGATACAGAGGCAAAAGTCAGGGGACAAACCGGGTCACACACAGCTAAGCACACACGCACAGAGGTACAACGTTTACGAACGAGTAACCTGGGTCAGCAACCACAAACCGAGTATATGGAAGTATCACCGACACCAAATCCAGGAACTGCCAAAATTAAATAGCTGCCCCAGAACCAAAGAGAGGCGAACTAGAATTAACCCTGACCTGACCAGGATGGAGGTGGAACCTTCCTGTCCAGAGTCATGACACTCTGACCTTACATCATGCTTTTCATATATGGGGTAGCAAAACCTGGTGAAAGATTTCCTTTAACATGGGAACTCATACTAGAGCTGATTATCCTACCATCTATTCATACCCCAAGTGTGCACTTGGTGTTTGTGTAAGGGTATGGACATGCTGCTCTCGTTTCACCCTGAAGAATACAAGTTTTATTGGTGTAGTGTTATGTGAATCCTGCATCTTTTGTAAATACTGTGTAATGTAAATCATGTTGAAATGTGATACGTGGTGTGATGTAATAAGTGTAAATACTGTGGTATGTGAGTTATGATGTGATATATATATATATATATATATATATATAGTTGACTATAGGGTAAGGAGTTAAGTGTTGAGACTAGCCCAGAGTGGAAGGGGCTTAGTTACAGGAGAAGTGACAAGTTTTTGTCAGCTGGCAGATAGGGTCTGGAATGGTTAGTGAATAGACAGTCCATAGTGAACAGTGCCACATTCAAGGGTGACCCTAAATGAGAGGAGACTGAAGAGGAGGGATAGCGAGATCCTGAGAATAAGTGACAGAGGGACATAGTAAGACAATCAACATGGAAGAGCGCAGCATGAGAAGCACCAGGTGGTTAACCCCTTTCTGCCGTCAGACGTACTATTCCGTCCATGTGACCTGGGACTTAATTCCCATGGACGGAAAAGTACGTCATACGCTGATCGCGGCCGGGTGTCAGCTGCATACACATTAACTTACTTTTTCAGTTCAGAACTAGTTTCCTATTTTGTTCAGAGTGCATCTTGTGCATATAAGGGTGTGACCGCCCTGTTTCTGAGCTGAGAAATCCATCCTGTCTGGCCTTTGCTTTAACTGGTGGGTTCAGTCCCTCTGCCCTTGTTCACATTTACGTCACTTGACAAGTGGAAAGGTTTTTAATACAAGAGTTAGGACTGTCCCACAGGGGTTGCCTTGATGTGGCGGGATGGCTTGTACATTCTTTAGATCAAAATTATGTTTACTAAATACCCTTATAATTATTACTACCTTCATGCATTTTTTGCAATATATATATTTTATTTTAGGATATTTGTGTCTTGTTTTTTGGTTTTCTCTAAACAGGACTGAGTAGCTGGGACTAGTGAAGGGTCCCTAGTGGGAGTTCCAAGGCGCCACTAGTGGAAAAAATAGGACGTGGAAATGTAGAACAAGTGAAGGAGACTTATTAATCAGGACTAGTGATGAGCAAGTATGCTCGTTGCTCGGGTTTTCCGAGCATGCTCGGGTGGTCTCTGAGTATTTGGAAGCGCTCGGAGATTTAGTTTTTGTCACCGCAGCTGCATGATTTGCGATTGCTAGACAGCCAGAATACATGTGGGGATTCTGTAACAAACAGGCAGTCCCACACATGTATTCATGCTGTCTAGTAGCCGCAAATCATCCAGCTGTGGCGACAAAAACTAAATCTCCGAGCACTTTCAAATACTCGGAGACCACTCGAGCATGCTCGGGAAAACCCGAGCAACAAGCATACTCGCTCGTCATCACTAATCAGGACTGTAGAGTTAAAGCTGGCTTGTGGTGAAGTAGTGAGAAACAGTGGATATACAGTAGAAAGCCATTGAGTAAACTACAGAGGAAGGAAACTGTGTGGAAAATGCTTCATACTGTAAAGGAAACGTCCAAAAGACTTTGCATGTGTTAAACTTATCACATTTTCATCTTTTTTTCTAAGTGCTGTATTTTTCTCCTTTGGTTATCAAATAATTTTTGCCTCCTTTTTTCATGATTCGTGGGGCCTAATTTTTATATTTTTTTTATATTCATATTTCTTTTTGCTATATTTTTTTAAGAGCTCAAGGTGCCACTTACCTATGGCAAATCTCTTATGTCCTAAGTTAACATTTCTATAGAATTAAGGTCAGAACATTGACTTGACCATTTCAAAACTTTAACTTTATTCTTCTTTAACCATTTTTTTGCAGAATAACTTGTGTGGTCTGGGTCGTTGTCTTGCTGCATGACCCATGTTCTCGTGAAATTCAGCTCATGGACAGGTGTGCTGACATTTTCCTTTAGAATTTCCTGATAAAATTCTGAATTTATTGCTCCACTAATGGCAAGCTATCTAGGTCCAGAGGCAAAACGTGTCATGACAAAACAAATCCAACACAGAAACAAAACCGTGATACTACTACCAATGTGTTTCAAAGATAGTTTGCAGTTTTCATGCTGTAATGCAGTGTTTTTCTTTTTTCAAGGAAATGGCTAAGGGAACAAGGAAAGCGCAATAGGGTGTAATCCAACCTGGTGGTGTTGTGTGAGACGCAACATTTAAACGGTATCAAATAGGGATCCCGCTACTGCAGTTCCACAAGTTGGCAAATTCAACATGGTAATGTGGATAGTATGGAGATAGCGGGTGACCTGCATTGCAGATGTGTATCCGATCAAAGAGTCAGAATTTGGCAAAGGTATTAGTATTGCAGTTCATTCTCTACGCGTTTCGAAGTATTCTAACTTCTTTAGGAGCACCACGGAAAGTGAATCCATCTCCCCAGGTAAGGCCTAACACTAATATAGTCCTACAAAAATTCTTAGAGTATGATGCCCCATAATGGAGATAACAATCAAAATCTGTATCTTAAAAAATTACAACCTTTATTGATACAATCTCATAAAAATTTTTATTTCAAATTAACAAATGCCGCAAATAGTGCTTTACCCATGTGGAATCTCTGCTGTGCGCGTCCACCACAAGCCCCGACGTGCGTTTCGCGTTGTGAGCTTCTTCGGGGGGCTGCGAACAGCACTATTTGTGGCACTTTAGATTTATGTAGTCTTTTCTATTACTAGGGCTATGTGCAATGTCAGAGGGAGTATTTGAGATCAGAGTGCAACATATTGTAACACTTGCAATTTATACATCATCCTCTCCCTTGGTCTAGATGAATTTATGTGTACACATTGTTCTTGCCACTCCTTATATTCCTCATTGTGCACTATTGTATAGCCCGCTGTATTAGCTTACTGCATACTGTGCTGCATAGGTGTGCGTATATATATGCATTTTTGCTGGGACCGCCCACCTTGTTATTCACCTTTATTCATCAATATGTACTGTTCATTTAAAAAAAAAATTTTTTATGAGACTGTATCAATAAAGGTTGTAATTTTTTAAGATGTAGATTTTGATTGTTATTTCCATTATGGGGCATCATGCTCTGAGAATTTTTGTAGGACTATAGTATTGTGGGAGTTTGCCCCTCTTCTTTCCCCTCTAGTGTTATGGACATGTTTTCTTTGAGGGACTGTTACTCTTATGCGTACATCCGCAAGGTCGGTACTTGTCAAAGTCTAACACTAATGTTTTTTTACGTCAAATTTATGCAGAAACATTGGATCTATGGGGTAGCGTTTCTCCTTGTGGAGATGACAAGCCAGGCCTGGCATGTCAGAGTGAGGAGACTTATATACCATGCATGTTCCTCTGGGAAATTAAATATGCAAATTGTCTCTTCATAGAGAGAGAGAGGTTTGGATAAGAAAAATGGAAAATTCTGAAGGATTCACAAACTCAAAGGCCATTTTATGAATGCAGCTTCAAAATGGAACCTACAACACCAGATGACAGGTATGTCTGGTTATGCCAAAATCTTTCCCCATTTTTTCGTCTACCTTCCTGGCCAAATTTCCAGCTACACATTTTCAGCTTGGTAAGCTCCTTCGTCCCTCTCCCTCTCCCTGCATCTCAACTATGTCCATGAATGTTTCTGTTGGTGAACACAGATACCAAAAATCAGAAAAAATCTATTTGGGTGCTAATGTACGTTATATTAACACACAAAGTCATTTAATACATTTAAATGCAAATTACATATTTATTTCTTCTGTCCGTTTCATAGTAATACTTGCACTAAGTTGTGATAGGTGATTCATGTTCTCATTATTACTCATAATATTGCCAAAATGGTCTGCTGATTAACTGTGATCGCAATATATTTGCATGTTTGGGTTAGCAAAAAGTCTACTAGCAAAACACAAGTGGATTATACACAATTTCCAATTCTGAAAGGATTAATAATACCTTGTGGCAACTAATCACACTTCCTCCCAATGAAATATGTAGGGAAATCCCAAAGTGTTAACTGATGGATGAGCGGCTTATTCTCAGCTGTGTCAGAGAATATAAGGAATATGTCAGACATAAGGAATGGCGATAAGGAAAAGTCTTTTAGTAGCAATAGGAAAAGTCTTTGACTAAACGTCCGAAGACAAGAGGAAGTTGAAGTGAAAAACATCTCTCTGTGGGAATGAGAAAGAAAGGGGTAGGAAATGAGAGGAAGGTGACAGTGGACAGAGGGAAGGATGGAGATAAGGAAACAAGAAACGTGGGAAAGGATGGCACATTGGCGACAGAACGTGCATTCTGACACTTCGCCATCACATATCCATTTACATTGTTACACAGCAGTTTTGGATAATGTCAGGAATGTTATCAATGCCTCTGTAAATTAGTCAAGAATGGAGGTGGCCAAATATGAAAATGCAGAAAATCTTTTTAAATTTTCTTAGAAAAAACACAGAAGTCTTTATATTAAGTCGGAATGAGTGCTTGGGAAGATTAATTTAGAGATACAGCATGGAAGTGTTATCAAATTCCTCCACTTTATATTTTCCTACCATTTATGTACATAGAGAGGCTGGAGCTTTATCTGGGACCTGGAGCCTTAAGAAGCCCAAAAGATCTCTCTGATAAGCTCTGGAGAGGGCAGAGGCGCACACACAATAGGGTATTAACATCTGACAGTGGCATCACTAGAGTCCGATGGCTCCAGTGCAAAATTTCGACCTCGGCCCCCGGCCCCTGCATGTTGGTCAGATGTAGAATTCTAAATCTAAATCTTATAAGGACATACGAGTTGCACCCCCTCCCCCATTATGTAGTAATGTCCTCCATCTTGGGCTCCTTCTTGGTATATATGTACCCTATCCTCGTATATCTGTCCTTCATCCTGGCATATATATATATATTTTTCCTCCATCCTGGTATATATGTTCCCCATCCTGGTATACATGACCTCCATCATGGTATATATGTTCCCCATCCCTCTATATATATCCCCCATTGTTATATATGTTCCCCATCCTAGGGCTATCCTGGCACATCTTGGTATATATGTTCTGCATTTTGTTATACATGTCCCTCATCATGGGCCCCATCCTGGTATATATATCCCCCATCCTAGTATATATGTCCCTTATCCTGGGCTCCATCCCAGTATATACAGTACAGACCAAAAGTTTGGACACACCTTCTCATTCAAAGATTTTTCATTATTTTCATGACTATGAAAATTGTAGAATCACACTGAAGGCATCAAAACTATGAATTATCACATGTGGAATTATACATTACACTTTACAAAAAAGTGTGAAACAACTGAAAATATGTCTTATATTCTAGGTTCTTTAAAGTAGCCACCTTTTGCTTTGATTACTGCTTTGCACGCAGAAAAGGTGAACGGATGGACTCTACATGCCTGGTTCCCACCGTGAAGCATGGAGGAGGTGGTGTGATGGTGTGCGGGTGCTTTGCTGGTGACTCTGTTGTGGATTTATTCAAAACTGAAGGCATACTGAACAGCATGGCTACCACACCATCTTACAGCAGCATGCTATTCCATCCGGTTTGCGTTTAGTTGGACCATCATTTATTTTTCATTTATTTTTCAACAGGACAATGACCCCAAACACACCTTCAGACTGTGTAAGGGCTATTTGACCAAGAAGGAGAGTGTTGGGGTAAGTAATCAAAGCAAAAGGTGGCTACTTTGAAGAACCTAGAATATAAGACATGTTTTCAGTTGTTTCACACTTTTTTGTAAAGTGTAATGTATAATTCCACATGTGTTAATTCATAGTTTTGATGCCTTCAGTGTGATTCTACAATTTTCATAGCCATGAAAATACACAAAAATCTTTGAATGAGGTGTGTCCAAACTTTTGGTCTGTACTGTATATATCCCCCATCCTGTTATATATGTCCCTTATCTTGGACCCCATCCTGATACATAAATCCCCCATCCTGGTATGTTAATTCCCATCTTGATAGATATGACCCCCATTCTGCCACTGTTCTTTAATGCATTAAAAAAAGTAACAAGTATACTCAACTTCCCTCCACTCCCCGCCACTTGGCATCCTCTTCTGAATCCAGCAGCTGTCTTCAGCGTGCAAGCAACGGCAGTGCATGACCTTACTGCCATATGCCCCCATTCACATGCATGCCAATGTCAGCTACTGGCCTCTGATTGCTGGTAGTGTGTATTGGGTCTCCGCACCACAATACACTTCAGCTGACTGCATCCGAGGATTCACATCCATTTGAAGTTTAAAGTTTATAAGCAATGGTAGCGCTTACCTGAAGCTGTTGTCTGCAGGCACAACATCTACAAAAGTCCACTGCTGCTGCCCTGCAGCTGAGAAAATGGTTCTTCCAGATGTATAATGGCAAAAATGGAAACTGTCATGTTTAGGCAGGTTGTGCTGTGGGAATGAAGAATTTTGGGATTCCAAATAATTTGTTTTAATACCGAAGCGTTTCTTTGTTGAATGGTGCCTTTCTCAAGCTATGGCTGGAGTCACACTCAACATATAACATAATCGGTCCAATTTTGGCCGCCAAGATTTGAACAAAAGTTCTCCGTATGGTGATCCAAATGTCAATCCGTTTGCAATGTGATGATGCAATTTACAGCAGTTCTCTGTATGTAAAAGCGCATTGTAATACACAACTGTACACATCATTTTAAAATGAAATATTCTTCATATTCTTCAAAACACACATTATAAATATATATATACAGCTCTGGTAAAAATTAAGAGACCACTGCAAAATTTTCAGTTTGTCTGATTTTTCTCTTTATAGGTACCGTATATACTCGAGTATAAGCCGACCCGAGTGTAAGCCGACCCCCCTAATTTTGCCACAAAAAACTGGGAAAACTTATTGACTCGAGTATAAGCCTAGGGTGGAAAATGAGGCAGCTACTAGTAAATTTCAAAAATAAAAATAGATACCAATAAACGTAAAATTAAAGTAGGTTAAATGTTTTTGAATAGCCATATTGAATCAGGAGCCCCATATGCTGCTCCATAGATTATGCCCCATATGCTGCTCCACAGATTATGCCCCATATGCTGCCCCCATATATTATGCCCCATATGCTGCCCCACAAATTATGCCCCATATGCTGCCCCATGTATTATGCCTCACAAGATGCTCCATAGATTATGCCCCATATGCTGCCCATGTATTATGCCCCACAAGATGCGCCATAGATTTTGCCCCATATGCTGCCTTTGTATTATGTCCCACAAGATGCTCCATAGATTGTGCCCCATATGCTGCCCATGTAGTATGCCCCTAAAGATGCTCCATAGATTGTGCCCCATATGCTGCCACATGTATTATGCCCCCATATGCTGCTCCATAGATTATGCCCCATATGCTGCCCCATATATTATGCCCCATATGCTGCCCCACAAATTATGCCCCATATGCTGCCCTATGTATTATGCCTCACAAGATGCTCCATAGATTATGCCCCATATGCTGCCCCATGTATTATGCCCCACAAGATGCGCCATAGATTTTGCCCCATATGCTGCCTTTGTATTATGCCCCACAAGATGCTCCATAGATTGTGCCCCATTTCCTTAGTATTGCACAGGTGATCATTTTATCACCTGCTCAAGCATTAATTCCATCACCTTTGCAATACTAAGGAAATCCTGAAAACATGACCTATTGGTGGGTCCTGAGGACTGGAGTTGAGAAACACTGTAGTACTGCATCAGGTGGATGGGAAAAGCTGTAAAGAGGGTACAGCATTGAAGCAGTAGTATTGTCCCTACATTTACAGGATCAGCACAATCCCAGATGTTTGGACCCCCTGCAAAATATAGTTAAAACTTTGAACACCTTTGAAATGGAAAAAAACATTTTTTTTATCTTACCGGTGACCTAAAAAGTTTAAGTCTGCAATCATCATTCTCTCATTCTCAGACTCTGAAATTCAAGTTTCAGATTTTTCTCTTGCGGTGGTTTCCCACCTAGTTATATAGTGCGAGTTGTGAGTTCCAGGGCTACAGTCTTCATTTCCTGTAATTTTTCAGCACCGTTCCTACACTGTACCTTCCTCTTCATGTGACTCCCCCGTTTTCTCTGCTCTCCATAAGACTGTAGATATTTTCCTCTATCTCCACTGCATATCTTAGTACATGCCTCCCTCCTGCTATCTATAAAACTGAGAGCAGGGAAGGGTTCAGAGATTGATGTCAGAACAAGGGCCGGAGCCCTGCTTGGTCTCACCCCTTCGATATCCTAGAGCAGGCCAAACTTGTGACGGAGAAACCGGGGGGGATATATGCGCTATACTGGCTACTCTGTCGTGCCCCGTGCAGGTCTCCTATCCTCACAAGGACAGTCCCCAAGTGTGGTCCTATTCTAGAAAATGTCCCTTAGTTCCCTCCGGACGTGTTTCATCCACCGGTCAAAGAGGACTCAGAATTTTTGCCCCAATGATGAGGGGCCCTAGTCTGTTCAGAGTTCTGGACAACTTTGTGATAGCTAAGTTATCAGTGGGTTTTGTCAGATAGTGCTTGTAAATAAAAGCCGTCAAGGATCGCTGGGGCGCCCTGTTACTTCCCAATCTCAACCTACTTCAGTTCTTACAAATTAGGCTATAGCGATGGTCGGTCTCCTAGGCAATGAGCTGTAAACAATAGAAAAGTGTTAATATCTCAACAATGACTGCAAATTTTAATGAGTAATTTGCAAAACTGCTTTTTTTACATCGACTATAGAAGTTGGAAAAAACCCTTTAAGTGGATTTAAGTACAATTTTTAATGGTGGCATACCTTACCAATATCCTTCCTTATACAGTAAAAGTCTCCGAGGCTGCCACTGCGGTCCGCATGGAAGGACGACATTGATCAATCCAAACTTACATATCCCGAAGCGTCAAAGGAATCTCTTTAATAAAATCTAATCATTGTTGAGACCAGAAAGAGGCTTTTGTTGGACATACAATGTAGACGTCTATAAGGATATGAGTAATGAGGACACACTTGTACTTCTAGTAATAGACTTTGTCACAAACACAATACATCTTCACGGAGTCCAGAGAGCAGCCGAGAGGACACAAAATGCTGACTGTTATAGGATACTGTGGGATGTTACATCCTGGATGGAGGATAACAATGCATAATGCATATGCATGTGTGATATTACCAAATAACTGCACATCTGTTTTAATGCTGTGACCTCCATTAGGGGCTACAGTGGTACACATACAAGAATGCTCTTCATGGGAGATTTGGAATTCCTCTTCTTTAACATAACCTTTCTGCTCAGCTTGGATGGTCTTCAAAGCTGCATGAACAAACCTTGAGGCCCAGTGCTATTATTGCACAGTCATTAATAAAAATATCTATAGACCACTTTGTTGTAAAGGAATTGTACCAAGTTTGGAAATTATACTTTATCGAAGGGCAAGGGCATATCTAGGAAAGACAGGTGGGTCATTTGCTCGGCAGGAGGGTGCCATCAGGCTACCTGATACAGTGGCCTGAGGTGTCTCCCTGGGGTCTGCATTTTGAGGCCCTTGGACTGGAATTTGGCCCTTTCATGAGCTGGCTGTCAAACTGATATCTGGTTCAGAGAAGATATAACATTCCGCCTCCCAGCTTTCAATTGTATTCACATCTTTTAGGTGAAAGTACAATTGAAACTCTGACTTTTGGCATTTCTAGGTATGGCGAGGTCAGCAGCATGATCAGGTCATCTGAGCATACTACTGACATCACTCTGCTGCACTGCAACGGCGTGGTGAACAATGTTATTGGGGTCAGGGAGGGAAATGTGTTAGGAGACAGTATGGGGAATGGGCTGGGGAAAAGTGTGAGGAGACAGTATGGTGAGAGAAACATTTAAGGGGACATGTCGGGAAAAATGTATGAGGGGGTTCAATCTAGAAAAAGGACAGCTTGGGTGGGCAGTGTGAGGGGGCAACAAGAAGGGTACAATATGCCAAGGAGGGGGAGTGTGAGACGAGGCACAGTATAGAGATTGGGAATTATAGGGGAACACAATGTGAAGAAGGGGTTCTGTATGGGAAGGATAAGACTGTGGAGGGCATGTACCACATGCAGGGAGAAATTATTTATTCAGGGGATCTGCGCAGGTCAGATATAAGATTTGCATAGGTCAGATATTTATATTCAGAAGCATTATAATCATGCCTCGTCAGGATTGGACATAGTGGGAATTCTAGGTTCATGAGATACAAGCTCTTTCCACCACTTACTGCCTCCAACTCAAAAGTATTTCTAGAATCCAACCTTTCATCAACCGTGAATCTAATAAAATGTTAGTGAATGCCCTCATCATTTCCCACCTCAACTACTGAAATATCCTCTTCTGTGGTCTCCCTGCTAGCACCTCTCTAGTACATCCTTAACTCTATTTCACAACTAATCCATCTTTTGCCTCTCTATTCCTCTGCTTCTTCCGTCTGCAAATCCATTCACTGGCTTCCAATTCCCCAAAGCATCCATAAACTGTCTCCTCCATATATCTCCAAACTAATCTACCGTTACCTTCCAATACGTAGTCTCTGGTCCTCTCAAGACCTTCTTTTCTATTCCTCACGACCGTTGTTTATTTATGCCAGTCTTGATAATAAGATGTGCTGGAGTGAGATGCTCTTCTTTCATGAGCGTCAGGCGAGTGACGTACACCTCTGTGTGTGCCTCACCATAAATCCTATTCCAGTCTCTGCTGTAGTAAGATTTATGTCTCCAGTCATCATAAATTTGACGGTCGTGGTCATCACGCAACATAAAAAATAGTCTTACCAAATGTTGTCAAATGACCAGTGCACTAGCAGGATGCAGCAAGCTCCCATAGATAAAGGCTGGAGCAGCACAGGTGCTTACCACTGATGAGAGCAGCCACCCTATCACAAAAACAGTGATGATGACGGTGTCAACTGCCTCGTGGAAAAAAGCACACAAATAAGGCTTGCTTAGGACATAAGTCACACAGGAAAGTGCAACGCACGGTGTCTGGATAACAGCCTATTTAAAACGCCTATAATGGAAGGCAGGCTGTTCAGCACTATATGTGCATAACACAGAAGACCAAGCCATCAAATAGGAGCCTAGCTGCATCCTGCAAAAAATGATAAAAAGTGCAAAAAATGATGCATATGATAAATGCATCAACTGGGGTATTGGTTACTATTTTGGCCAAAGCAGATAAGCTCGCAACCCAATGCCTAGGGTCCCCATTATATTGCGAGTATCTAACTAACATCACGCCCACATTCCAGCTCAGCTCCTCTCACTTTGTTGAAGCTTGGCAAAATGGCAAAAGTTATGCTGATGACACATACATGTCATCCCCCGACCTTACCCCCGCTGTACTACAGAACGCCAGTGACTGTCTGTCCGCAGTTTCCAACATCATGTCTGCTCTATATCTGAAACTCAACCTCTCAAAAAATGAAATTCTGCTCCCGCCGTCTACTAACCTCCCTAAATCTAACATTTCCCTCTCGATGGGCGGCACCATAATAACACCCCGGCAGCAGGCGCCTGTCTGGGTGTTATGTGTAACAACCCTGCTGGCATCGCTGCATGGCCTCCTATTCCCCACATACCAACTTGCTCACTGCTCCTGGATCATGCTGCCCAGCAACATACTCTGTACCTCTTGCTTTCCATCTGCTCTCTGCATGTCTCCTGGCTGTGTCCATAGGGGGGTGGCGCCAGAACTCTCTGGTTCTTATGGAGTCAGGGTGCACCTGACTGACCAATTACCATTAGCCCTCTAGTATTTAGGGCAGCTCCACCCTGTGGATCTTGCCTGTGCAATGTGTTAACTCAGTTAGTGTCTTGCTGCTGAGCTGCCAGGTCTTGCTTTGTGTTCCTCCATCTTGTAGGCTTCACTCCTAGCTTGCCTTGTACCTGTTTGTCCACCCCCAGGAGGCAGAATATCCTGGTCCCGGTGTCTTTGTCCCTGTACCTTGTCTAGTGTCATTACCTTGTCTGAACTCTGTCCTACCTTTGTCTCTTGGTCTCCTTGTCTGTGGTTTCTTCCCTGCTGTGTCTTCCTTGTGGTCTCTCTGTATCTCTCTCTGCCTCTTGTCCGCACTCTTGCGGTTCTGCTCTGCTTCGCTCCCGCAGCTGCAGCAATCTCTTGCTGCAGCTCCTCTCCGCATATCTTGCGGTTCTGCTCTGCTTCGCTCCCGCAGCTGCAGCAATCTCTTGCTGCAGCTCCTCTCCGCATATCTTGTGTGTAGCCCTGGTGTGAAGGCACACGCAGTACCCTGGAGAATGTGTGGAGAGATAGCAGTTTAATGCTCAATGAACATTCATTTCAACACACACTTAGACACGCCCACAGGTATATAGTCTAGTCACAGGGAGTGTTGAGTGGGGATTCAGTCAGTTTCCTGTCCTCGGACAGTGAGTCAGTCATTCAGAGGTCTAGTCAGTCAGCAGCAGAGCTGAGTGCAATCTGTGTGCAGTTCAGAAAGTGGAGGCCAGTACAGGTGAGCCAGATCACCTCAGCCTGGTCAGAGCTGTGCCCCACTGATAGACAGACTGAGACATTCTATTAAGAAGAGAGAAGTGAGTTGCAAAAATACTTCAGTCTCCTGTCCCAAGGACGGTGAAGGTTCAGAGACGTGCTCCTGCCTAGAAGATTACTGAGTTTCTGGCAACAAGCTGAAAGAAGGAAGTTAAGAAAGAGATTGACTTTTATAACCTTTGAAGTGAGAAATGCTTATGCTACAAGCGCGGACAAGGCGAAAGGCACAGTGGTAGGAATTCTGAGTGCTATAGGATTGGAGAAGTCCTGCACATTGTTACCGGTCACTGGAGACCGAAGCACCACTATAGCTTCACGCATGGTGGTAGAAAACCCAGAGGCTTACTGGACCTTAGGTAGCAGCAAGCAGCCCCTGGAGTGTCGGTACGTAACTGGGGTCAGGGGGAGTGAGAACCTTGAGCCTGATCAGCAAGAATAGGAACTCAGCTCTCTCACAGGAAGGCTCCGACCACAACACTGACCGGGCAGTACAGCTTTGTAATAGCTGGAGTTTATAGAGGGAACTACGCTTCATGCTGGTTGGACTCATCTTTGTGAAAGTAAAGGAGGCCCCTAACTTGTCCAGCTGCTAACTCAAAACACATTCTCTATTGGATCAGCCTCCCTGGGACCTGCCTAACCATCTTGCAAGTAAAAAGGTATGGAAAGACGCTGATGTGTGAGACTGTGTTATTTGATTGCGTCCCTGCACTACCCCATCATAACTATCGACCTGAGGGAAGAGTCCCACCTGTAGGGGACCCGACATCTAGCTGCCTCACCATCCCCTCAGAGCTCTGCAGCAGCGCTGGTACAAATTACCAGAGACTACAGGTGGCGTCACGAACTGTATATATATCCCCTGTAAATATACCCCCCAACATACGCCTGACCGCCAGGGCCACAGACCGAGCCACCGCTACCTGTGACAAACCCCATAGACTTCCATGGGCTCGGCTCTGAGTACCCCATTGCCCTGGTAACCCACAATTGTGGTGCGTGGTCGAGACAAATTGGCGTCACGAACAGGATGCGAAACTCGCAAAATTGCGAGCCCTGTGTGCCTATGGAATTGTGTTTGTGAAAAAGAACTGTTTGCACTTTTGGCGCCAAAAATCGCCATCTTTGTCGCCATATTCGCGCCCTCAGGCGCTGGAGAAGAAGGTGGGCGTACCTTCGTGGGCGTGTACCCCCTGTGGCGCGAAGAAGATGCCTGCCCTCTCAAAGTGCTATTACAATATGCGATCCTGCCCTACAGCAAAGGAGGTCCGCCTCCTCTTCACCTTCCCTGCGAAGAGGAGGAGACGCAAACCCCGCCTCCACGGAAGAGACCGGACGTCTCTAGAGGAAGAGAAAACGCTCTGGAACATCATGGAAGCAGGACGTGTGCAGCCGAGCAGGGAAGCGGAGGAAGGCAGGCCCCGTTCCCCAGCCAAGCTGCCACCAGCACCGGAACCATCCGTGGTCCTGCACCTGCAGCAAGCATTGCTGGAAGTTAAAGAGGAGAATGCACGACTGAAAAAGATGGTCCAGCACCAACCTGGATTTGAGGAGATTGAGAGGCGCCGACGTAACCTGATGCAGTGGCGACTGTGGAACACGGTGTCTTCCCCTCTTGACGACCCCCCACGATTCGAGTTACCAAAATTTCTGCTGCCCAAGGCAAAGGAGCAACCGGAGGCTGCCCCCCAAAGTACCGATCCTGATCCCACCGGTGAAGCGGTGGAGGCGAAGGAGGTTGAGGAGGTACCGCCAGTTCCGGAACGCCCGCCCGGCCAGGAGGCCGCAGCAGATGATCGATCCCCGATAGGGACACCGGAGGGGTCCTGTCCGTCATTACCAGACGTGGACTGGGACGAGATGGCGCGCCTGGATGACGTCACCTACACCGCCCAGTGGGAATGTGAGTGGCAGCGTCGCGAAGAGAAGCAGCAACGCCAGCAGGAGGAAGAGCGGGAAGCTCAGCGCAACCGACAGCGGCAGCATGCAGAGCTGATCGCGGACAAGGAAAGTGTCCGTCGAGAAAAAGGTACTCTGAGGGAACCGCGGTGGCAGGGGTGTGTGACTGAGTTCCAGCTCCGGAAGGGCTGGGGCTTCATAAGAGAACCGGGCCTCTACCCAGGGGTCTTTGTCAGCAGACGTGATGTAGAATCCCACCTACCGCAAGGCCATCCCGGGAGGGACCTAATTAATGGAGACATTGTCACATATACACGACACTGGGGTATGAAGGGATGGTATGCCCTTAATGTCACAATCGTCCGTGACCCCGTCCCCGACGCAGGTAACGTCACCACTACCGCAGCGTCCCCGTCTCCAGCTCAAACAGCACCAGGCCGTGCCCCAGCATCGCCCCCTGCAGGCTCCTCGCAAATGGAAGAAACGTCTACATACTCTTCATTATCTAGTCATCCTTCTACATCGCAACTTGCGGCCCAGTTTCCATCGCAATCTATGACACGATCGATATCGCTAACTGTAACGCAAATTGAAACGCAATCGGTGTCTCGCAAGGAGAAAGTACCCGTTGCGCCCCTAGAGGTTCGCACGAGAACTGTGGCGACCCAGACCCTAATAGCAGGTCACGACTTGTTAGTCATGGGATCTAGGGACCATCGCATTGTTCCAGCCCCCGGGGTGGAAAATGTATTTGAAGTAAATAAACAGTAAGAACCGGTAAGATCCAGACAGGGGTCTACCATATGTAATGTTGTAGAAAGTTCGAGAATGTTTGCCAATTTTGCACTTTATTGCTAGAGATAATTTCTATGTTTTTCTATATTGAGTAGAATGCCCGGCTGGGTACCAAAGTAAAAAGTTGAAAATTTAATGCATATTAGAAATGTATTTATATCTGTGTCTTTTTCTTATCGTGTTTTACAATGGACTGAGAGGCTGAGGACTGAGCCAGCCCAAGAACTGATTTTGTAAATAGTTGCACCTTGTGCATTATCTTGGTTTTACATAAAACCACCACAACTACCTCTGAATAATAAAACCCGTGTGGTGTGGCACTGAGTGAGGTCTGCATCCAGATGTCCTGCAGCCCACCCAGGACCCACGTTGAAGGTTTGGTGCGGGTCCTTCACAAGAATATTGCCGTTTATTATATGAAAATGTATATTTAAAATTTTGTATTTTTTTATATTTAATGTTTTGTTTGCAACGTTCAAGAAATCCTTACCTCCCGGATGGGACGAGTTAATGTTAATGTTTAATGCATAAACAAAATTTCTGTCTCTTTGTATTTTACAGCCCGGGAGTGCTGTCATTTACCATGGGGGAATGTGTAGCCCTGGTGTGAAGGCACACGCAGTACCCTGGAGAATGTGTGGAGAGATAGCAGTTTAATGCTCAATGAACATTCATTTCAACACACACTTAGACACGCCCACAGGTATATAGTCTAGTCACAGGGAGTGTTGAGTGGGGATTCAGTCAGTTTCCTGTCCTCGGACAGTGAGTCAGTCATTCAGAGGTCTAGTCAGTCAGCAGCAGAGCTGAGTGCAATCTGTGTGCAGTTCAGAAAGTGGAGGCCAGTACAGGTGAGCCAGATCACCTCAGCCTGGTCAGAGCTGTGCCCCACTGATAGACAGACTGAGACATTCTATTAAGAAGAGAGAAGTGAGTTGCAGAAATACTTCAGTCTCCTGTCCCAAGGACGGTGAAGGTTCAGAGATGTGCTCCTGCCTAGAAGATTACTGAGTTTCTGGCAACAAGCTGAAAGAAGGAAGTTAAGAAAGAGATTGACTTTTATAACCTTTGAAGTGAGAAATGCTTATGCTACAAGCGCGGACAAGGCGAAAGGCACAGTGGTAGGAATTCTGAGTGCCATAGGATTGGAGAAGTCCTGCACATTGTTACCGGTCACTGGAGACCGAAGCACCACTATAGCTTCACGCATGGTGGTAGAAAACCCAGAGGCTTACTGGACCTTAGGTAGCAGCAAGCAGCCCCTGGAGTGTCGGTACGTAACTGGGGTCAGGGGGAGTGAGAACCTTGAGCCTGATCAGCAAGAATAGGAACTCAGCTCTCTCACAGGAAGGCTCCGACCACAACACTGACCGGGCAGTACAGCTTTGTAATAGCTGGAGTTTATGGAGGGAACTACGCTTCATGCTGGTTGGACTCATCTTTGTGAAAGTAAAGGAGGCCCCTAACTTGTCCAGCTGCTAACTCAAAACACATTCTCCATTGGATCAGCCTCCCTGGGACCTGCCTAACCATCTTGTAAGTAAAAAGGTATGGAAAGACGCTGATGTGTGAGACTGTGTTATTTGATTGCGTCCCTGCACTACCCCATCATAACTATCGACCTGAGGGAAGAGTCCCACCTGTAGGGGACCCGACATCTAGCTGCCTCACCATCCCCTCAGAGCTCAGCAGCAGCGCTGGTACAAATTACCAGAGACTACAGGTGGCGTCACGAACTGTATATATATCCCCTGTAAATATACCCCCCAACATACGCCTGACCGCCAGGGCCACAGACCGAGCCACCGCTACCTGTGACAAACCCCATAGACTTCCATGGGCTCGGCTCTGAGTACCCCATTGCCCTGGTAACCCACAATTGTGGTGCGTGGTCGAGACACTTGCGGTTCCGCTTTGCTTTGCTCCTGCAGCAATCTCTTGCTGCAGCTCCTCTCCGCATATCTTGCGGTTCTGCTCTTCTTCGCTCCTGTCGCTGCAGCAATCTCTTGCTGCAGCTCCTCTCCGTATATCTTGCGGTTCTGCTCTGCTTCGCTCCCGCAGCTGCAGCAATCTCTTGCTGCAGCTCCTCTCCGCATATCTTGCGGTTCCGCTTTGCTTTGCTCCTGCAGCAATCTTTTGCTGCAGCTCCTCTCCGCATATCTTGCGGTTCCGCTCTTCTTCGCTCCTGTCGCTGCAGCAATCTCTTGCTGCAGCTCCTCTCCGTATATCTTGCAGTTTCACTCTGCTTTGCTCCTTCCTCTGCAGTATCTCTTGCGGCTCTATAGCCCTTTGCAGCCTTGTGGTTCTCTTCCTGTGTAAATGAGTCGCACATGGTACCAGGGCTATGGGGTACTCGGCACCGAGCCCATGGAAGTCTCTGGGGGATGTCACTGGCAGCAGAGCTCGGTCCGTGGCCCTGGGCGCTCATACAAAGGGGGATATATTTACAGGGGATTGTAGTAATAGTTGTTCGTGACACCACCTGTGGTTTCTGATCAGATAGACCAGCGCTGCAGGGTTAATCTTCTGAGGGGATGTTATTAGGCAGCTAGATGTTAAGTCCCCCACAGGGGGACTGTTCCCTCAAAGTCAATGGTGTTGCAGATAATAAGTCAGTCACACACAATTCAGTCTCTTTCCATACCTTTACTGATGTTGTTGGCAGGTATGTCCCGGGAAGCTGGTCAGGTTGGAGAATGCACATTCAGGTAATCGCTGAGCAGGTTTAAGGCCTCCTTTACCTTTGAAATATATGTGAGTCCTAACTTGCATGAAGTCAAGTTTAACTCGTGATGCTGCAGCTACGCCCGGCCGACATTGTGGTAGAGCCTTCTCTGTCTCTGATAATCAGATGTTGGCAAGAACGAAGTCCTTCTAAGCAGTGCACTTGCTAAAAGTCCTTGTTCTCCCTGACTCCAGTTACGTATCAACACTTAGGGCTACCTTCTGCGACTTGAAGTCCAGCAAGGCCTCCGGTTTTCTATCACTAGCCGTGAAGTACTAGCAATGCTTCGGACCCCGGTGTCCGGTTAATTTAGTGAAGGTAATCTGTCACCTGAGTCACTTGTCCTTCTTTAACCACTCGCCTGTCGCCCTGCTCTTACCCTTAACATAAGCACGGGTAGCAGTAGGTATAGTTGTCAGCTGTTCTTCCAAGCTCACTGACCTGATCTCAGTTGGCTCGTTGTTATAACTGCAGTAGTTCCCTTCCTTCTTTCCTTCAAGACTCTGTCCAGAGCAGCTCACAGGACATTCCGTCAGACTGTATACACGCTGTAGCTCCGAGAGTCACTTTCCACGTTCTTAGGGAACACAGGCAGCTTGTTCTGAGATAACGGCTTCAGATGTAGCTCTGACTAGGCTAGAGTGATTTCCTCCACTCGTACTAGCCTCCACTTCGGCTCAAGATGAACTACCTGAGCTCTGTCAGGAATCAGTCTTCTCTCCTCTCCCTCCAAGACCAGACACTTGAACTGCATCTGACTCACTAGCTCAGACTGAGCTCTGACAGGAATCCTCTCACTCTGGTGTCCTGAGGAGAACTGAACTGTCTGAGGTACAACCAACAACTAGAATAGCTGTCTGGCTAGAATGCCTACTGCTGCATTTCTCCACGCCCCTAAATACCTGAATCTAAGGGGCTCCCTCTGGTGGCTCCTGGGAAGTGTGAGATGTGAATGAATATCAGGTTTTCACAATTACGTTCCTGTGCATCCTCCTGGAGACATGTGTACCAAGCGCAGCTGGGCCACACATGAACAGGTTCCTCCATACTCCATTCCTTTCTGTCTGTACCAGTACCGGTACCTGCTGTGTGAACAGGTCTCTACCTGTCCCTCCATATACCATTCCTTCTAAGTCAGTTCCAGTATCTGCATTTGCTGTGTGAACAGGGCCAGCCTGCCCTGTGTGTCATCCGTGCCTGCCTGCCCTGTGTCATCCATGCCTGCCTGCCCTGTGTCATCCGTGCCTGCCTGCCCTGTGTCATCCGTGCCTGCCTGCCCTGTGTCATCCGTGCCTGCCTGCCCTGTGTGTCATCCGTGCCTGCCTGCCCTGTGTGTCATCCGTGCCTGCCTGCCCTGTGTGTCATCCGTGCCTGCCTGCCCTGTGTGTCATCCGTGCCTGCCTGCCCTGTGTGTCATCCGTGCCTGCCTGCCCTGTGTCATCCGTGCCTGCCTGCCCTGTGTCATCCGTGCCTGCCTGCCCTGTGTCATCCGTGCCTGCCTGCCCTGTGTCATCCGTGCCTGCCTGCCGTGTGTGTCATCTGTGCCTGCCTGCTCTGTGTGTCATCTGTGCCTGCCTGCTCTGTGTGTCATCCGTGCCTGCCTGCCCTGTGTGTCATCCGTGCCTGCCTGCCCTGTGTGTCATCCGTGCCTGCCTGCCCTGTGTGTCATCCGTGCCTGCCTGCCCTGTTTGTCATCCGTGCCTGCCTGCCCTGTGTGTCATCCGTGCCTGCCTGCCCTGTGTGTCATCCGTGCCTGCCTGCCCTGTGTGTCATCCGTGCCTGCCTGCCCTGTGTGTCATCCGTGCCTGCCTGCCCTGTGTGTCATCCGTGCCTGCCTGCCCTGTGTGTCATCCGTGCCACCGTTTCCCCAAGTGGGATCAGCAGCCACAGCCAGACACCACCCTGGAGTGGCAGCTGCATGCTGCACGAGCCTGATCTCACCATCAGAGGCTCCAGTGAAGACCGAGGCAGCTGTCCTAGTCACGCCCCTTCCAGGGTAGTCTGGTTTGTGGGACAACAACCCCCCATCAGCCAGGGTGTGAGCGTAACAGTTTGCACAGGACATGGTCCCCGCTGAGTCCCATGTCCTTACGCTCTCAGTGCATGATGAACTTTTTCCCTGCCAGCGTGAGCGAGCAAATGAATTTTTTACCCAGTCTGAAGCCTGATCCTTCACTGCTCCACCCACTATTGTGGTTTCCAATGAACTGTTTGATCAACTTGAGGCTGGCATTCCTAAAGTTCCCCCTCGGATCCGCCAAGATATAATGGGGATCCTAAGCAGTGTCATGTCTTTTTGGAGCAGTGCCTACGTTACTTTCAATGGCATGCTCCCTTCTTTGCCACTGATCGGATAAAGGTAGTGTGTAGCCCTGGTGTGAAGGCACACGCAGTACCCTGGAGAATGTGTGGAGAGATAGCAGTTTAATGCTCAATGAACATTCATTTCAACACGCACTTAGACACGCCCACAGGTATATAGTCTAGTCACAGGGAGTGTTCTTTAGTGAGTGTTGAGTAGTCTGAGATTAAGTTCAGTCAGAGACTCGAAGGAGTCAGGAAGTGCAGTCTCGTGCAGTTCAGAGAAAGTGGAGGCCAGTACAGGTGAGCCAGATCACCTCAGCCTGGTCAGAGCTGTGCCCCACTGATAGACAGACTGAGACATTCTATTAAGAAGAGGGAAGTGAGTTGCAGATATACTTCAGTCTCCTGTCCCAAGGACGGTGAAGGTTCAGAGACGTGCTCCTGCCTGGAAGATTACTGAGATTCTGGCAACAAGCTCAAGAAAGAAGTTAAGAAAGGGACTGACTTTTATAACCTTTGAAGTGAGAAATGCTTATGCTACAAGCGCGGACAAGGCGAAAGGCACAGTGGTAGGAATTCTGAGTGCTATAGGATTGGAGAAGTCCTGCACGTTGTCACCGGTCACTGGAGACCGAAGCACCACTATAGCTTCACGCATGGTGGTAGAAAACCCAGAGGCTTACTGGACCTTTGGTAACAGCAAGCAGCCCCTGGAGTGTCGGTACGTAACTGGGGTCAGGGGGAGTGAGAACCTTGAGCCTGATCAGCAAGAATAGGAACTCAGCTCTCTCACAGGAAGGCTCCGACCACAACACTGACCGGGCAGTACAGCTTAGAGAAGCTGGAGTTTATAGAGGGAACTACGCTTTATGCTGGTTGGACTCACCATTTAGAATGAAAAGGAGGCCCCTAACTTGTCCAGCTGCTAACTCAAAACACATCCTCCATTGGATCAGCCTCCCTGGGACCTGCCTTACCATCTTACAAGTAAAAGGTATGGAAAGACGCTGATGTGTGAGACTGTGTTATTTGATTGCATCCCTGCACTACCCTATCGTAATTATCGACCTGAGGGAAGAGTCCCACCTGTAGGGGACCCGACATCTAGCTGCCTCACCATCCCCTCAGAGCTCTACAGCAGCGCTGGTACAAATTACCAGAGACTACAGGTGGCGTCACGAACTGTATATAAATCTATTCCCTGTAAATATACCCCCCAACATACGCCTGACCGCGAGGGCCACAGACCGAGCCACCGCTACCTGTGACAATCCCATAGACTTCTACGGGCTCGGCTCTGAGCACCCCATTGCCCTGGTAACCCACAATTGTGGTGCGTGGTCGAGACAGTAGGATTGATAATGCCAGTCTGCCCTGTCTCATCCATGCCAGCCTGCCCTGTGTCTAATCTGTTCCTGCCTGCCCTGTTCTCATCCGTGCCTGCCTGCCCTGTGTGTCATCCGTGCCTGCCTGCCCTGTTTGTCATCCGTGCCTGCCTGCCCTGTGTGTCATCCGTGCCTGCCTGCCCTGTGTGTCATCCGTGCCTGCCTGCCCTGTGTGTCATCCGTGCCTGCCTGCCCTGTGTGTCATCCGTGCCTGCCTGCCCTGTGTGTCATCCGTGCCTGCCTGCCCTGTGTGTCATCCGTGCCACCGTTTCCCCAAGTGGGATCAGCAGCCACAGCCAGACACCACCCTGGAGTGGCAGCTGCATGCTGCACGAGCCTGATCTCACCATCAGAGGCTCCAGTGAAGACCGAGGCAGCTGTCCTAGTCACGCCCCTTCCAGGGTAGTCTGGTTTGTGGGACAACAACCCCCCATCAGCCAGGGTGTGAGCGTAACAGTTTGCACAGGACATGGTCCCCGCTGAGTCCCATGTCCTTACGCTCTCAGTGCATGATGAACTTTTTCCCTGCCAGCGTGAGCGAGCAAATGAATTTTTTACCCAGTCTGAAGCCTGATCCTTCACTGCTCCACCCACTATTGTGGTTTCCAATGAACTGTTTGATCAACTTGAGGCTGGCATTCCTAAAGTTCCCCCTCGGATCCGCCAAGATATAATGGGGATCCTAAGCAGTGTCATGTCTTTTTGGAGCAGTGCCTACGTTACTTTCAATGGCATGCTCCCTTCTTTGCCACTGATCGGGTAAAGGTAGGATTGATAATGCCAGTCTGCCCTGTCTCATCCATGCCAGCCTGCCCTGTGTCTCATCCGTGCCTGCCTGCCCTGTGTCTCATCTGTGCCAGCCTGCCCTGTGTCTCATCTGTGCCAGCTTGCCCTGTGTCTCATCCGTGCCTGCCTGCCAGTGTCTCAGCCGTGCCACTGTTTTCTCAAGTGGGATCAGCAGCCACAGCCAGACACCACCCTGGAGTGGCACCTGGCAGCTGCCTGCCGCCCAAGCCTGACCTCACCATCAGAGGCTCCAGTGAAGACCGAGGCAGCTATCCTAGTCACGCCCCTTCCAGGGTAGTCTGGTTTGTGGCACAGTGGGGCCACAACCCCCCTTTGCTCACCCCCATCAGCCAGGGTGTGAGCGTGACATTATGTTTGACACCAATCTCTCCTTCACATCCCATATACAATCTCTTGCCGCTTACACCTAAAAAACATCTCTAGAATCCACCCTTTTCTCACCATGGAAACAACAAAACCCCTCACTGCAGCATTGATCTCCCGTCTGGACTACTGTAATGCTTTATTAATTGGCCTCCCCATTACACGACTTTCCCCTCTCCAGTCCATACTTAATGCAGCAGCCAGGGTCATTCATCTGGCTAATCGGTACTTGGACGCGTCCGTTCTTCGCCAGTCCTTACACTGGCTGCCCATTCATTATAGGATCCAATTCCAAGTCCTTGTTCTCACCCACTAAGCTCTCCACAGTGCAGCACCCCCTACATCTCCTCCCTCATTTCTGTCTATCGGCCTAACCGACTGCTGCGCTCTGCAAACGACTTTCGACTAACCTCTGCACTAATCCGTGCTTCCCACTCCCGACTCCAAGACTTCTCCCGCGCTGCACCAGTCCTTTGGAATGCTCTACCCCAAGAAATTAGGACTGTCCACAATTTGCATAGTTTCAGGCGCTCCCTCAAAACATTTGTTCAGAGCGGCCTATCACGTTCATTAATCAAAGTCATTCTATGTGTAAGTGTGTGTGTGTGTAGCCCATTCACTATCTCCATCCATCCCTCACTCCCTCAAGATGGCTGGACCATCATTGTAAATGCACCATTGTATATACACACCTGTACTTTGTATCTCCCCCACCTCATTGTAGATTGTAAGCTCTCACGAGCAGGGGCGGCTTATTTTGCTTTAATTATTGTATTGTTAACGTTGTTACTTATGACTTGTGTTTTGAAACTTTTAAACTGTAAAGCGCTCTGGAATATGTTGGCGCTATATAAAGATAATTATTATTATTATTAAGTTGAAAAATTTTCAAAGAATACTGGCATAAAATCTTTCATGATTCGGGCTCTTAGGGTCCCGTTTCACTTGGCGACGCACCAGCGATCCCGACAACAATACGACCTGGTAAGGATCGCTGGTGCGTCGCTAAATGTTCGCTAGTAAGGTGCCAAACAGGCAGATCTCTTTAGCGATGCAGCATCGATCCGGCGATCCACGTAACGACCTCGGCGGTCGTTGGTACCTTGTTATAAAGCAGCTTTTCTGACGATTCCCGCCTGCGTCCCTGAGTTCTGCATCGCCAACAAGGTCGCTCGTCAGGGTCAAAGACAGCGATGCACACTGGCCAGCGGGACACCAACGATGAAAAAATGGTCCAGGACAATTGAGGACGATCAGCGATATCCAGCAGGGGGGCCGGTCGCCGCTGCGTGTCACATGTAGCGAGATCGCTGGCTAGGTCGCTGTTGCGTCACAAAATCGCTTTAGTCCTTTAAGCAGTGGATACTGTATATCCATGGGAAATCTTAAAAGGGGATCCAAACTAAAACTGTTTATTTTCTAACCTATTTGGAACCCAAGAATGTAATGCAATCGATAAGCATCTCTACTGTCTATTTCAAGACATAGGCATTGTATGGCTTTAGACATGACACATTCATGCACAGGCTCCATTTGTAGAACGGCTGATTCTGTTTTAGGAACATACGTCTTACGTCTTATTGTGACCAATGGTGTAAAAACTGCAACTTAGGGGAAGCTGATCAGATACGTCAGGAGCAAAGTAAATACACATGTTCCATGTTACAGCTCTCATCAGTGTCTTATCATGAATCGACAACACAAATGGAATGGAAATAGGAAAAGAAGAAATATGTTTCATGACCACGCCATCCTCGAACACCCAAATAATCTAAAATACACATGAAACAGATAAAAGGTTACTATGGACTGAGCAGTGCTCGAAAACAAGGAAAAACAATCTTTACAAAACTTACAGCTGGCTGATTGCAACAGGGAGAGGTCCTAAAAAGCAGTTAAAAACCTGCAATTTATACAATGTCCATATACTACTATACAGCAAGCTACACTCCTGTATCCGTACATATATAGCACTGATTTATGACTTTGGGTGATAATGTTTTCCGATTTTTGGGAGGATTCGACTTGTGTCAATAAGGCAAAATGGTGGCCAGCAAAAACAATAAATTCTTATACTCACCTCTCTTCGACCTGCCCTATACCTGTCTCACTGCAGCCACTGCTCCCCGTCCTGTGCTCTAAATAGCTACTCTTCAGTCTTTTTCTGCCTCGGGGGTCTTCCGGTGAATGCCTCAGTGGACTAGGCCCCATACAACCACATTGGATGTTATACAAGTCATTAACATGCGTCACGTGCAATACGGCCACATGAAGTACATCTGGAGAGCCAGAAGTACAAGAAGGCACAAGAAGAGCCTGGACTGACTGGACTGAGAGCTGGGGCTGCGGAACAGGTATGGGGAGGTATGGGTAGGACCAAGGAGAGATGAGTAAATAGGCCACATAAATGTATTTTTGGGTCTCCACATGGACAGCACAAGGACATAATGTTAGACTAGTTATTAGTGCACAGGGGATACTTTTCACACGAACCTCAGAACCATGTAAAAAAATATTAGTATGCTATATTCTTGTACAATTTTCAGACCAGACTAGTGCAGGTCCTGCACCCGTCCACTATACAGATGAGTACACGGAGCAAGTCACATCTGATTTCAGACGTGACTAGTTAGATAAATTCAGCGACTGTGTAAAGTGAGGCTAACACATAGACCTTACGTATATTTAAAAATGACATAACTTACTAATTTAAAGGTATTTAAAAGGGGTTGTGTAGGATTATATATTTATGGCCTATCGGATCAGTAAAGGTCCCACAACTGGCACCCCCACCTATCAGTTGTTTGCAGCTCCCACTGTGGCTGGATGTACACAATGGATACAACAGTAGTGATGGGCGAACTCAGATGGGGAGGGTTAAAAAAAAGTTTGGTTCAAGTACCAGAATAGTGCCCGAATCCAAACCGGACCCCATCCACTTGAATAGGGGGCCCAAACATTTAGTGTTTGCCAAGATGTCATGTGCATGACAGCGTGGCAAACACTGCCTCTGATCGACAGTAAAATCATTACCGCTGACAGCATGAGCCCGTAGCTGTGACTGGAGGTAAAAAGTTTACCTCTGGTCACAGGCATCGGTTGATGGGACTACTACTCCCAAAAGCCTTAGCCTGCTGCCGCTAGTAACAGCTAGAGCAGATGGCGGCTGAT
Organism: Oophaga sylvatica; assembly: GCA_033576555.1. Lineage (NCBI taxonomy): Eukaryota > Metazoa > Chordata > Amphibia > Anura > Dendrobatidae > Oophaga > Oophaga sylvatica. The sequence continues at coordinate 56,355,831 of JARQOD010000002.1, forward strand.
GGGAGTATTCATCTGTCGGCGTCTGCGCTCTAAATAAATAATTTAAAAACTTGCAGCTCCCTACTGATGACCTGCAGAATGAGACGTTATTCAGTGGCAGCGTGTGCTTACCACTGCCGCTCTCACTGCTGTGAGATGTGACTTTAATTGCTCTGGACATGCCTGCATAACTGAAAGCTGGCGGCTCCCGGGAAAAAGAAAGTTTATTTTTTCCCTGGAGCTGCAGTTTCTAACGCTACTATTAACCTGCAGATTAACCCTATTTGCAGGCTAATAGCACTATCGGATGTGATAGATTCCCTTTAAAAGTGAATATTCCAAGATGGATGAGAATTAGTTTACTCTTTTTATTGTTGGTTCCTTACAATGGTACAATTGAATGTTCTCGGCTCTTCTATATTCAGTCTCTACAGTTAGTCAAAACACTCTGCAAAATCATTTATTTTCCTTAAGGAGTGGCACTATTACTTCTTACGATGAAGCCGTAAAACTGACAGGAGATAAAAACCATTCAGTGGACAACGTGACTTTCCTTTCCTGCTTCAACATATCTTACCGCCTGTGACGTGTTCCGCTGCTGTATGAAGATCATGATCCATCTCTGGAGGTAGAAGTGGGTTTCTAATTTCAGACACATGTAATACGGGAGAAATACCAGACCGTAATCAGTCATTAGAACGTGGTGATTACCTGTTTGTTTTACTGATCCTCATTAGTATTTACAGTACTTTGATGGCTGCATGCAGACAAGTGTAGAATTTGTGCCATGGGGTTTGCAAGGATGAAACAAGTTCTCATGAACCCGACCCATTTTCTACTATACAACTAATTTCTTCATAAGATCGACTACATCCGCAACAGACCGTAGATGAGAAAGGCCCGGCACAGGCAATTATATATAGCCTGGCGGAGGGCTGCGTATGGTATAGCGCTGTCTAAAAAAAAAAAAACAGTCATGATGATCAAAGCGCAGGCACGTGTGTTAGCCTCCATCGGAAGATAAGTGGAAGCCAAAGAGCGCGCTCGAAAAGAATATTTCCTGACTGCATTTCTAACGTTATTAATAGATACATTTAGCAAATAATTGATAATTCTTTAGTATCCGAGAAAAGTTCTCTATGGCAGTACAATTAAGTTTTCATCACTTCAAGCACCTCTGAAAAATTAAAGGGCATAATCAAAACGTAAAGCAGGATAAACACTGCAACGTACCTTAACATAACTGAGTTCCCGGTGAAGTCAGACATGAGGTAAAGGCCACCAGCCAGAAACGAAAATCGACCTCCATCCGGAACCGAACCATAAAAGAAGACAGCAAGTGAAATTTTGCCTGGGCAAGGAGCAAATAGCACCTAAAATATAAGAGAAAAAAGAAATACATCATAACAGCGCAAACGGGTGCACTACCATCAGGAAAAAAAAAGAGGAAAGCCGGTAATAGCATGGTATTTAGTGTCGCAATAATTCAACTGTTTAAAATGGACATTTAGCAAAAATTGATCAATTCTTTGAGCTACCCGCCACGACAAGGCATTCTCATATGGGGCAGTACCTACTCTAAGTTTATATATCACTGTGCCATAGCGCCTCCTGAATAATTAAAAGCATAACTGCAAAAAAACTGTAAAGCAGGACTGCATACATGCAAGCGGTACTCGACAGAAAACAACCAGATAAGGTGAGAGCCGGCACAGGTGCATATATATAGCTGGGGCGGGCAGGGCGCTGATGGTATAGCGCTGTCATAAAAAAACAGTATAGATGCATAACACAGGCGCACGGCCATGGTGGTTGCATTCCAATCAAGAAAAAAAGAGAGGCGCAGCACGTATTACTGGATAATTTTGAGCTAATCTAACTGTTTAATGACAGAATATACTTTTGGTCCTCAGAAAGATTTCTGGCATATACTCTAAGTATCAACACTTGCAAGCTTATTAAGCATAATCAAAACGTAAGCAGGAGATACACGCAACGGTCTCTACTATCCCCGGTGCGTAGACAGATGAGTAAGGCCGACAGTCAGAATGATGTCAGATGACCTCACTCGCAAACCAGCAACAAGTAAGGTGAGGACAGCACGTCACATAATACTGCAGGCAGTCTATAGGAAGATAGTCATATAAGAAGAACGAAAAGCATGCATAACGCGCGCGGACCTGTGGAGCACTCATACAAGAAAAGAAGCCAGCGCAGCACGATGTGATATAGGCATGAAATTTACAATTGGACTTAGCAATAATTGATCATTCTTTGAGCTACCCCGCCACGACAAGGCATTCTCATATGGGGAGTACTCTCTAGTTATCATATCACTGTGCCTAGCGGCTCTGAATATTAAAAGCATACTGCAAAAAACTGTAAAGAGGACTGCTACACTGCAAGCGGTACCTTAGCAAACTGATCACCCGGGGCAGTCAGACGATGCAGGTAAGGCCGACCGGTCCAGAATGGACATGTCAGATCTGACTCAACCGCAAACAGCAACACAGATAAAAGTGAGCGACAGGCACGGTGCAATATATTAGCTGGGGCGGGCAGGGCTGCTGTATATGTGTATAGCAGCCAAGTCATTATAAGAAAGAAAAAAAACGATAAATAGCATGCATACAGCGCGCACGGAACCAGTGGTGGTAGCACTTACCAATACAAGAAAAAAAAGAAGGAAGCCAGCGCAGCCGTAATTAGCATGGAATAATTTAAGTGCATCTGCACATATTCTAACTGTTTTAAAATTGAGACATTTAGCAAATAATTGACAATTCTTGAGCTACCCCCGCACGACAAGCATTTCATATGGGGCAGTACCTACTCTAAGTTTATCATATCACTGTGCCATAGCGGCTCCTGAATAATTAAAAGCATAACTGCAAAAAACTGTAAAGCAGGACTGCATACACTGCAAGCGGTACCTTAATAACTGAATCACCCCGGGTGCCAGTCAGACAGATGCAGGTAAAAGGCCGACCAGGTCCAAGAATGGACATGTCAGATCTGACCTCCACATCCGCCAAACCAGCAACCACAGATAAAGAGTGAGACAGGCACAGGCACAGGTGCACAATTATATATAGCCTGGGGCAGGGCAGGGCTGCTGTATATGTGTATAGCAGCCTAAGTCAATTATAAGAAAGAAAAAAAACAGATAAAATAGCATGCATAACACAGCGCGCACGGCAACCAGTGGTGGTTAGCCACTTACCAATACAAGGAAAAAAAAAAGAAGGAAGCCAGCGCAGCACGTAATTAGCATGGAATAATTTAAGTGCATCTGCACATAATTCTAACTGTTTTTTAAAATTGAGACATTTAGCAAATAATTGATCAATTCTTTGAGCTACCCCGCCACGACAAGGCATTCTCATATGGGGCAGTACCTACTCTAAGTTTATCATATCACTGTGCCATAGCGGCCTCCTGAATAATTAAAAGCATAACTGCAAAAAACTGTAAAGCAGGACTGCATACACTGCAAGCGGTACCTTAAGCATAACTGAATCACCCCGGGTGCCAGTCAGACAGATGCAGGTAAAAGGCCGACCAGGTCCAAGAATGGACATGTCAGATCTGACCTCCACATCCGCCAAACCAGCAACCACAGATAAAGAGTGAGACAGGCACAGGCACAGGTGCACAATTATATATAGCCTGGGGCAGGGCAGGGCTGCTGTATATGTGTATAGCAGCCTAAGTCAATTATAAGAAAGAAAAAAAACAGATAAAATAGCATGCATAACACAGCGCGCACGGCAACCAGTGGTGGTTAGCCACTTACCAATACAAGGAAAAAAAAAGTCTCTCCCATCCTTTTCAACGACCTTCTTGAGCATCGCCTTTAAGGTCTTGTTGAAGCGTTCCACTAGGCCGTCTGTTTGTGGATGATAAACCGAGGTCCGCAGCTGAGTTATCTGAAGGACTCTGCAAAGCTCCTTCATCACCTTGCTCATGAAGGGGGTTCCTTGGTCTGTTAGAATCTCTTTTGGTAGACCTGTCAAAGCAAAAATATGGACCAACTCTCGGGCTATACTTTTACTGGACATGCTCCTTAGGGAACCGCTTCTGGATACCGAGTCGCATAGTCCATGACGACCAGGATATATTGGTGGCCCCGAGCTGATTTGACTATGGGGCCCACGAGGTCCATGGCAATCCTCTCAAAGGGAACCTCTATCACAGGTAGTGGAACTAAGGGGCTACGGAAGTGGGAGGAGGGAGCGGTTATTTGGCAGATGGGGCAGGACCTACAAAAGTTTTGAATTTCTCGATAACACCCTGGCCAATAAAACCTCCTCATTATCCTCTCCTTAGTTTTCTCGACCCCTAGGTGTCCCCCAGAACATGTGAATGGGCCATGTCTAGCACCCGCCGTCTGTATGGCCCCGGCACTAACAGCTGTTCCACTATCTCACCGCCCCTCAGTTTGGCCACCTGATATAGCAACTCCCCCTGTACTGCAAAGTGGGGGAATCTGGTGTCGGCCCCCGGCTCTTGGGCAACCCCATTACATACAGTAACCTGGTCGAACGCCCCTTTTAAGGTCAGGTCTCGAACTTGAGCAGTCCCAAAGTTCTCTCTGGACATATCTAACGCAGGTAGGTCGGCCTCCTCGGTCACCGTCTCACCCTCATCACCGACAAGGACGCACAGTGGGAACTCCTCACTCTGAGACTCTGTCGGGGGTTCTTCTTCAAGGATCTCGCTTTTCCCCATGCTACTTAGTCCAGTTCCCTTCCCCCACAAGTCCCAGAATAAGGAAAAATCACGGCCCAATATGACGGGATGTATCAGGTCCTTTACCACCCGACTTCATGGGACTGGGCACCACAGTCTGTCCCCACTGTTACTGTGGCCACGGGATAGTCCTTGGCATCACCATGGATGCACCGAACACCCAGGGTTTTGGAAGGGATCAACTGGTGGGGAAGGGATGCTCTGATCAAGGTCACCAGACTCCTGGAGTCCAACAGCCCAAGCAATTTATTCCATTAATGGATACTGCACACGCCTGCGGTCCCTTGCCGGGTCGACAGTCCACGCTACAGGCTGGATAGGCATAATAGGAGACCCGTCTGCCTAAGCTGCAGTCCATGGACTCAGGGGATATTTGACACTTGGCGGCTACATGTCCAGGGTTGTGACATCGCCAGCAAACTATATCTTTCCCAACTGTTCTAAAGGCCCCTTCAATAGGAGTGGGACGCCCCCCAGTGGTGGCTCTAGACCCCTTCCGTGGTGAACCCACCCCCTTTTGGGTATCCCAGTAGGGAGAAATGACTGCATCCGGTTTCCCAAGAGATCTCTCAACTACCTGGTACCTCTCTACCAGGCCGATAAAGTCATCTGCGTTCTGGGGATCACCCTGGGCAACCCAGGTCTGTACTGATTTGGGAAGGGAATGCATGAATCTATCAATCACCACCCGCTCAACCATCTGGGCCGGAGTGGAGGACTCCGGTTGTAGCCACTTCTGAACAACATGCAATAAGTCAAACATCTGCGAACGAGGGGGTTTGTTGCTAGCATACGCCCAGTGATGAACTCGCTGGGCTCTTACTGCCATATTTACTCCCAGACGTGCTAAGATCTCTGTCTTTAGTTTGGGATACTCCTTAGCATCTTGCAGCGCCAAGTCAAAATACGCTTTTTGGGGTTCACCCGATAAATATGGCGCCAGAACCTCTGCCCACTGTGCTGGTGGAAGTCTCTCCCGATCAGCCACCCTCTCAAAAACAGTCAGAAATGCTTCTACATCATCCCCAGGGGTCATCTTCTGCATGGCCCGCCTTACCGCCTTCCTGACGTGAGAATCATCAGTCGGCCCTGGGGTTGGGGTGACCGCCCTGCTTTGGATGGCGTCCGCCAAAAGCTGTATCTGTTGTTGCGCCTCCTTCTGGTGCTGCTGCTGCGACTTTTGCTGCAACTGGATCTGTTGAAGCAACAGTTTGGTCGTCTCCTGGTGCTGCTGCTGCATGCTCTGCTGGGCCTGCTGTATGCTCTGCTGGCTCTGTAGGTGTTGCTGCTGTATGCTCTGCTGGGCCTGGACCAGGTGCTTAACGAGCTCCTCCATGCTGCCGGACTTCTCTAGCTGGCTGGCAGCCTTCACCCAGGACATCCACCGGTCTTTGTGGCAGGTACACGTGTTCCTGGAATCCTGCACGCACTCTCACACCAACTGTGGCAAGACGACTCGCTCGGCTCTCCTGAAGGCAGACTCAGGACACACGTTCTCTGGGTTTTTCTTTCTGCTGGTTTATTATCAGCCATAAACTCATGCAGGTTTCGCAGGAAAAGTAAACATGACCCCTCTGGGTTAAACGGGAAAAACATAAAAAAAACAAACAATAACTCAGTCCATAGATGAGTGGGTTCCGCCCGCTCTCGGTAGCATAAACTGCACTACTAAAGTCCTTGTGGAAAGCTCTGCAGCTTCCACTCTCCTGTCTGGAGACTTTCCTCTCCATACCACACACCCGAGAAAAAAAAACAGGACTGAGCTTTTATACAATGCTCAGCCACACCCTTTTAACATATAACATGCTGGCAGATAAATAAAGTAGGTCTTAGTTCACACAGGAGAGCATCCTGTGTGACACATACCTCCCCTCACATATAAAACCAGTGACACTGTCACACCCTGTATACACCATATACTACACTCTTATTTTGAAGTAAAAAAAAAAAAGAAACAGGAACAAATACAATACTTAAAATAAAGTACAAGTAAAGTTAAAAATCAACAAACTTACTGGTATTTCAATGGGAACTATGGGCCTGCTTTTGGTTAATGAGATGGTCAATGTTCGGTTCCATATTTGTCACAAGTGGAGCAATTTTTATCTTTCTTGATATCATTATTTCCTAGGGATTAAAATTGCTATTAGTAAAATACCAATATATATACAGCGCTACAAAAACAATATACCAGCAATTAAACTGCCCACACAGAGACATACAGCCTGCACTGCCCATCACTGCAGCCTTGCCAATCCATATCATTTCATCCTCATCAGTGCACATATTGGCGCAACTCCACTTTTAGCTCAGGCTCAGACTGGTGTGGTGCGAGAGTCCCTAATAGGCAGGTAAATGTCCCCAATAGGCAGCATTGGTCCCCAATAGGCAGGTAAATGTCCCCAATAGGCAGCATATGTTCCCAATAGGCAGCATAGTCCCCAATAGGCAGCATATGTCCTCAATAGACAGCATATGTCCTCAATAGACAGCATAGGTCCCCAATAGGCAGCATAGGTCCCCAATAGGCAGCATAGGTCCCAATAGGCAGCATAGGTCCCCAATACGCAGCATAGGTCCTCAATAGGCAGCATAGGTCCCCAATATGCAGCATAGGTCCCCAATACGCAGCATAGGTCCTCAATAGGCAGCATAGGTCCCCAATACGCAGCATAGGTCCCCAATACGCAGCATAGGTCCTCAATAGGCAGCATAGGTCCCCAATACGCAGCATAGGTCCCCAATACGCAGCATAGGTCCCCAATACGCAGCATAATACCCCATAGCCAGCATAATACCCCATAGCCAGCATAATACCCCATAGCCAGCATAATTCCCCATAGTCAGCATAATACCCCATAGCCAGCATAGTCCCCATAGCCAGCATAATCCCCCATAGCCAGCATAATCCCCCATAGCCAGCATAATCCCCCATAGTCAGCATAATCCCCCATAGTCAGCATAATCCCCAATAGCCAGCATAATCCCACAATAGCCAGCATAATCCCCCCATAGCCAGCATAATCCTCCAATAGCCAGCATAATCCCCCATAGCCAGCATAATCCCCCAATAGCCAGCATAATCCCCCATAGCCAGCATAATCCCCCAATAGCCAGCATAATCCCCCAATAGCCAGCATAATCCCCCAATAGCCAGCATAATCCCCCAATAGCCAGCATAATCCCCCCATAGCCAGCATAATCCCCAATAGCCAGAATAATCCCCCATAAGCAGCAGAATCCCCCATAGCCAGCATAATCCCCCATACCCAGCATAATCCCATAGCCAGCATATCCCCCATACCCAGCATAATCCCCTAGCCAGCATATCCCAATAGCCAGCATAATCCCCCAATAGCCAGCATAATCCCCCCATAGCCAGTATAATCCTCCAATAGCCAGAATAATCCCCCATAAGCAGCAGAATCCCCCATAGCCAGCATAGTCCCCCATAAGCAGCAGAATCCCCCATAGGCCGGGCCCGGCATTAAAAAAAAAAAAAAGCCAGTACTCACCTATCTCCCCCGCAGCTCTGAAGAAGCGCGCTCGACTCCGTCTTCTCCTGGCACAGGCGGCGTGACGTCATCACGGCGCGCAGGTGGCGTGATGACGATCACGTCGCCTGTGCTGCATATGTGCCCGCGATTAAAGGGCCTGTGCTGCATTCCGCCCGCGATTAAAGGGCCCGCCGGCACTGAACTGTCAGTTCAGTGTCGACGGGGCCGACGGGCCAGATCAAGCACAGTGTGCGCTCCTGCTTTGCCGCCGCCTCGCTGCCGCCGCCTGAGACAGAGGCTCAAGTCGCCTCATTATAGGGCGCCCCTGTGTACAGGTTAATCCTATTTATATTTTGATAGACTAGACTTAATGGATACGGCTATAGAAAATATATTTATATTTACAATTTTAATATTTTTTAAAATATATTTATTTTTTTTAAAAAGTGAACTTTTTAAAAAATGACTACTTTATTTTTTTAGTCACAGTATGGGACTTCAACTTTCAATCATCTGATCGATTATATACAGTGATGTCACAAAAGTACTAAAATGGCAGCGATGGAGGCCTTTAGTAGGCCTCTGGAAGCCATGGGGCTCAATTGGTGCCGCGAGATCACATCGCAAGGGGCTATTGGGAGCAATGACTTAATTTATATGTCGCTGTCAGTAATTGCCAGCAGCTCCGGCCGCTGCTGTTAGACACAAATGTGCCAATGTGATATAACCAGCATCAGAAGTGAGTGGGGAGAGCTTAGCTCCTGACCCCGCACCGCGTGCGGCCACCCCCATAAATACTTACATATATGTAATATTGCATGGGACTTCTTATGTAACGCCAAGACCACTGTGTTTTTACTACATCTAATTTTGAGCACTAACGGTCCGTATGGTTCTCTAGTTTTGCTTTAGTATAATCGCATGTAGCTTGGGTATTACATCTGAAATACTAACCTTTAAGGGTGGGTACAATACAGTTTCCCTTACATGGGGACGGTGATTTAAAGTTGTCAATCTATTCATTTATTTTCAGAGTTCCAAAAAACATCCCTTGCTATTTCATAGAGATTGCAAGTAGTTACAAAAAATAACTAAAACTGATGGCAGTAAAGATGACAGGCTTTCTTTAAAGGATTTATCACTCCAGTGTACCCGTCCTTTCATGTGGCTTTTCAAAATAAGCCATCATATATGTGTACATTAGGAATGGCTCAATAAACAGAGACATAAAACATACCTGCTTACTGGTCTATTTGTTCAGGAGCAGCAGCAGCATGGAGGACATAATAGAACATTATTAATGGGGTTTTCCGCTACTAGGATAACCCCTTCTCATTCCCCACACTTGGCTCCCAATAAAATAAAAAAGCACATACTCACTTCCCGAGCCGGCGCCATTCCCGCGGTGTTGGCACTCGTGTTTCTTTCGCTTTCCAGCAGTTGTATGACACGTGACCCGGCACCAATCAGTGCTGGCGTCACTAACCCCATCTTCTGACAAATTGAACATGAAGAGGAAACCATCGCTGCAGCTATCTCTGACTTTCTTTTCATGTGCAAATCGACAGAAGGCGGGGACAGTGACGCCAGTGCAGATTGGGCGCCAGGTACCACGCGTCATACAACTGCCCCAGAACCCCAGGACAGCAAGTGCCGAACTGCGGGAAATCGTGTCGGCAAGGGAACTGGGTATAGGCTATTTTGTTTTATTAGGGCCAAGCCTGAGGAATGAGAAGGGGTTGTCCTAGTAGTGGACAACCCCTTTAAGCAGTACAGATGTGAAACCAGCACTGGGGTGAGATACAGTAAAACACTTAGTTGCAGTATGTCCATGTGTGTCTTTCTGTTGCTCTCACTTTGCTCCTGAGTCCTAACTCATGAGTTCTAACTCTTCACTTTGCTCTTGAGGGGAGAATGAGTTCTGGAGGCAGGAGGGGAGGAGAAGTGGCTCATAAGTGGAGAAAGAATCATGTTTCTATTATAAGATGTAGTACAAAGTTTTTATATCCTTGTACTATTGATTTATGCAAAGTTATTTGAAATAATAGTGAACATTTCACTCTCCATAACACTAAATCTGATTCTCATCTTCCACGTTAATTATATAGAGAGAAACACATAAAAGGAACCCTGAAATTCTAAACATATTAATCTAATTATATTATCCCATATTTTGCACATAGCAATGTACAAAAGAACAGATGTGGGAAATTCCATTTTTCCTCAACAGAAAAATAATCCTAATTAAGAAATAGCCATGGCGGTTTAGTTACCATATATTCTTTGCCTGATCACCTGCAGAGGTGAAGATGTGAGTCCTGGGACCTCCAGCTACTTACATGCCACTATAATAAACAATGACAAGCTTCTCTTTCATTATACAGATCCATTAAATACTGTATTTTATAATATACAATGGGTACGGAAAGTTTCATTTTTCACCCTTGTTTCATTGCAGTCATTTGATTAATTTAAAACAGTTCATTTTTTTCTCATTAATGTACACTCTGCACTCCATCTTTACTGAAAAAAAACAGAAATGGAGAAAATTTTGCAAATTTATTAACCCCTTCACCCCACAGGGTGGTTTGCACGTTAATGACCGGGCCAATTTTTACAATTCTACCACTGTCTCTTTATGAGGTTATAACTCTGGAACGCTTCAACGGATATTCGCGATTCTGAGATTGTTTTCTCGTGACATATTGTACTTCACGTTAGAAGTAAAATTTCTTCGATATAACTTGCGTTTATTTTTGAAAAAAAACGCAAATATGGCGAAAATTTTTAAAATTTTGCAATTTTCAAACTTTGAATTTTTATTCCCTTAAAACAGAGAAATACGTCACACACAATAGTTAAGAAATAACATTTTCCACATGTCTACTTTACATCAGCACAATTTTGGAACCAAAATTTTTTTTTGTTAGGAAGTTATAAGGGTTAAAAGTTGACCAGCGATTTCCCATTTTTACAACAAAATTTACAAAGCCATTTTTTTTAGGGACCACCTCACATTTGAAGTCACTTTGAGGGGTCTATATGGCAGAAAATACCAAAAAGTGACACCATTCTAAAAACTGCACCCCTCAAGGTACTCAAAACCACATTCAAAAAGTTTATTAACCCTTCAGGTGCTTCACAGGAACTAAAGCAACGTGGAAGGAAAAAATGAATATTTAACTTTTTAGCCACAAAAATGATCTTTTACAAACTTTTTTTTATTTTCACAAGGGTAAAAGGAGAAAATGGACAGATAAGGTTGTTATGCAATTTCTCCTGAGTACGCCAATACCCAATATGTGGGGGAAAACCACTGTTTGGGCACACGGCAGAGCTCATAAGGGAAGGAGCGCCGTTTGACTTTTTCAAACTAAAATTGGCTGGAATTGAGATTAGACGCCATGTCGCGTTTGGAGAACCTCTGATGCGCCTAAACAGTGGAAACCCCCACAAGTGACACCATTTTGGAAACTAGACCCCCTAAGGTACTTATCTAGATCTGTTGTGAGCACTTTGAACCCC
>JARQOD010000002.1:56367683-56417594 GCA_033576555.1 Oophaga sylvatica
AAGTGGGGCGTGCAATATTATTCGGCCCCTTTACTTTCAGAGCAGCAAACTCACTCCAGAAGTTCATTGTGGATCTCTGAATGATCCAATATTGTCCTAAATGACTACTGATGATAAATATAATCTACCTGTGTGTAATCAAGTCTCCGTATAAATGCACCTGCTCTGTGATGGTATCAAGGTTCTGTTTGAAGCACAGAGAGCATCATGAAGACCAAGTAACACAACATGCCGTGATACTGTTGTGGAGAAGTTTAAAGCTGGATTTGGATACAAAATTATTTCCAAAACTTTAAACATCTCAAGGAGCACTGTGCAAGTGATCATATTGAAATGGAAGGAGTATCATACCACTGAAATCTACCAAGACCCGGCCGTCCCTCTAAACTTTCATCTCAAATAAGGAGAAGACTAATCAGAGATGCAGCCAAGAGGCCCATAATCATTCTGAATGAACTGCAGAGATCTACAGCTGAGGTGGGACAGTCTGTCCATAGGACAATAATCAGTCGTACACTGCACAAATCTGGCCTTTATGGAAGAGTGGCAAGAAGAAAGCCATTTCTCAAAGATATCCATAAAAAGTGTTGTTTAAAGTTTGCAACAAGCCACCTGGGAGACACACCAAACATGTGGAAGAAGGTGCTCTGGTCAGATTAAACCAAAATTTAACTTTTTGGCAACAATGCCAAACAATATGTTTGGCCTAAAGGCAACACAGCTCATCACCCTGAACACACCATCCCCACTGTCAAACATGGTGGTGGCAGCATCATGGTTTGGGCCTGCTTTTCTTCAGCAGGGACAGGGAAGATGGTTAAAATTGATGGGAAGATGGATGGAGCTAAATACAGGACCATTCTTGAAGAAAACCTGTTGGAGTCTGCAAAAGACCTGAGACTGGGACAGAGATTTGTCTTCCAACAAGACAATGATCCCAAACATAAAGCAAAATCTACAATGGAATGGTTCACAAAAAAATGTATCCAGGTGTTAGTATGGCCAAGTCAAAGTCCAGACCTGAATCCAATTGAGAATCTGTGGAAAGAGCTGAAAACTGCTGTTCACAACGATCTCCATCCAACCTCACTGAGCTTGAGCTGTTTGTCAAGGAAGAATGGGCAAGAATTTCAGTCTGTCGATGTACAAAACTGATAGAGACATACCCCAAGCGACTTGCAGCTGTAATCCAGCAAAAGGTGGCGCAACAAAGTATTAAGTTAAAGGGGCTGAATAATATTGCACGCCTCACTTTTCAGTTTTTGTATTTCCACAAAAATTTAAAATAACCAATAAATTTCGTTCAACTTCACAATTGTGTCCCACTTGTTGTTGATTCTTCACCAAAAATTTACATTTGGTATCTTTATGTTTGAAGCATGATATGTGGGAAAAAGTTGAAAAGTTCCAGCGGGCCGAATACTTTCGCAAGGCACTGTATATGAGCACTGGCTATCCCGGCCCGTCACAAATGTTTGGCAGTTTTCTAAGTTTTCTATCTATGCACATTGTAAAAATAAAACTATAAATCAGCAGTGTGGGCGAGTTTAAAATTCATTTTTGAGAGGACTAGAAGAGTTGCAGCAGATAAAATGGTGATTTTATCAAAACAAACAGGAAAAAACACAGAAAAAGACCCAGGAATGGGGATTTGTTCCAGTTTTATGATGCTATGCCCTCAGATTGGGAATCATAAACCGGTAAGACGTTCTCTTTATATCATTTTTGCCCTGACAGCTGCATTATTGTTCTACATTCATTACTGTCTTATCCTCCATTAGGCACAAGAGGCTGATACATAATTGGAGCCATGGGTAGAAGAGTATTTTTTCATTTCAGGATCAGGTGTAGCTTATAGTTTATAGCTGTTGTAGTAGTAGTTGTTGTAGTAGCCTTCATTCAGTACCTTTATACATTTTGTATAACCACAATGAAAAAATAGCTTAACTACTCTTACAAGGTTATTTCAATCAAAGAAACTAATTACTTTCTGATCAATGGATGTCCAAGTACAAAGATTTACTAAGATATCATGAAATTGATGGGACTGGGCTGCATTTGCTTTACATATTTTTCATGTCAATACGACTATACTGTCCTACCCTTGAAAATCGGTAGCCACTAATGCGGGCCTGTAGCCCATTCAATCACAGATCATTGGTGTTCACATTAACCTGATCCCCACCAATCAGAAATGTGCAACATTTCACTAAATTTCAGGCCCTAGAGTGTTTCCTTTTACATTTGTTTAGATAAGAAAAATCAAAGTAAAAATTTAGCTGAAAGATTGGCCGATGTAAGCCAGATTGCTATGGGATTGCATTTTAACTACCTAACAATGATAAAGTTTGCAAAATTAAACCAGTTACTGTATCTAATCACTAGAAATAGCAAACCTTTTGCAAGCTTTAGCATAAAAAGCATTGTCTCATAATATGTAAATTTTCTTAAAACCCCATAAACCAGGGGTCTCAAAAACACGGCCCACTCGCCACAAGCGGCCCCTGAGGCTGCTTCATGTGGCCCACAGGCCAGGCCACCATTAGGAGCTGGTAGACCAAGCTGCTATGGGGCCCGGCGTCATGCAGCCTCCACTCCCCCCCCCCCACATTCAACCTATCGGCATCATAGACACCAATACAGTTGAAAGCAGTGATGGAGGAGAGCATCAGATGACGCTGCCTCTCCCATCACTCCTGCTCTGCAATGGACGCAAGATGACCTCACTTCATCATGCGCCATGCTATGCCAGCATAGCAGCCATAGAGACCAGAGCAGAGCCTGGAGCAGCGTGGGGAACGAGGAGAGGTAAGCATTGTGTGTGTGTATGTCTGCATTATAGCATGTGTAATACTGCTGAACTGTAGTGCTGCATTAGTGTGTGTGTGTAGGGGAGGGCTGCATTATACTGTGCATGTGGGGGGCTGCATTATACTGTTTGTGGGGGGGCTGCATTATACTGTTTGTGGGGGGGCTGCATTATACTGTGTGTGGGGGGGCTGCATTATACTGTGTGTGTGGGAAGGCTGTATTATAGTGTGTATGTGATGGGCTGCATTATACTGTCTGTGGGGGCCTACATTATATTGTGTCTGTGGGGGGCTGCATTAGAATGTGTTCGTAAGGTGTTGTATTATATTCTATGAGGATGCTGTATTATACTCTATGAGGGGGTACTGCATTATACTCGCAGGGGGGCTGCATTGTACTCTGAGGGGGCTATGCATATCAGGATAGGGATGGGAACCATGTATACCAGGATGGGGATGAGGGGGGCATGCTTACTAAGATAGGGATGAGGAGGTCATGCATGCCAGGATAGGGATGAGGAGGCCATGCATATCAGGATAGGAATGTGGAGACCATGCATACTAGGATAGGGATGAGAGGGCCATGCATACCAGAATGGGGCTGAGGGCTGCATGGATACCAGGATGGGGATGAGGAGGCCATGAATACCAGAATGGGGATGAGGGGACCATGCATACCAGGATAGGGATGAGGAGGCCATGCATACTAGGATGGGGATGACAGGGCCATGCATTCCAGGATGGTGATGAAGGGGCCATGTATATCAGGATGGGGTTGAGGGTACCATGCATACCATGGTAGGGATGAGGGGGCCATGCATACCAGGATAGGGATGAGGGGGCCATAATACCAGGATGGGGATGAGGAGGCCATGCATACCAGTGTGGTGATGAGGGGGCCATGTATACTAGGATGGGGATGAGGGGACCATGCATACATGGATGGGGATGGGTGTCATGCATACCAGGATAGGCATGGGGATGGGCTCCATATACCAGAACAGGGATGAGGGTGGCATGCATACTAGGATAAGGATGAGGGGGCCATGTATACCTGGTTTGAGGACATATATATACCAAGATGGGGGATATTAGTACAGAATTGACCACATTTTTTGCTTCACTTTTTTTTTATTTTCCTCCTCAAAAACGTAGGGACATAACTACAGTATGAGGACCTGGATGGCGACATGACTTCAATAGGGGGACATGAATGGAGACCTATCTACAATATAGGGACCTGGATGGGGATATAAATACAATATGACCACCTGGATTAGGACATGACTACAATATGAGGACCTGAATATGGGGACATAACTACAATATGAGTGCACATTTGTTATCACCACATCCATAACGACCTAAGCTCTAAAAAAAATGTAAAAAAAACAAGGCACATATTTTCAAAACGTGTATAGGAAAAAATGGTGTCCCTAAAAATGTCACTTTGTCCTTCAAAGAATGCAGCCCCCAAATTCAAATTTTTTCCATATGCAGCTCATATATCCAGCCTAGTTTGGGACCCCTGCCATAAACCGTCCCATGTACAAAAATATCATACATCGCAATATACTTAACCTCTAAAATGTCACTCTGGCCTCAATGTCTCCATGTGATGAACATAGCATGATAATAGGATGTCATCACTGATGTCACGGTAAATAACTGCAGTGGTTAATTGCTACTATGGGATTTTATAATTCGATAGACAAAACAATAGCTGTAGTAGTGATCAACTGGAGATATGCATTTGGTCACTAGTGGATTTAGAATAACCATTAAACAAGGAGCAGAATCTAAGGGATTGTGAATTTCATTCTCCCCCTTGGGCCACATTCACACTTTCAGTATTTGTTCAGTATTTTACATCAGTATTTGAGTGGATGATAAAAACAGTGGTGACGTGTTTCTATTATACTTTTCCTCTGATTGTTCCACTCCTGGTTTTGGCTTACAAATACTGAAGCAAAATTCTGAACATGTGAATGTGGCCTTAGGCTGCATTCACACATCAGTGTGGAGTGTTGGTGTGCTCTTGATTTTTTTTATTAGTAGGCACACAGACCCATTGGGGCCGCATCTTTAAAGCTTTTACACCAGGAAAGTGGTGTAAAAACTTTGAAAAATTGCAAAAAGTTTGTGCATTGTGGAGGTGTGCAAACTTTTTTGAGACTTTTGGGGTTTACAGGCCAGTTTGAATGAGATCTTCCTAAATGGGCAAAGCCAGAATGGGACAGGGCATGGTGACCACGCATCAAATTCATCAAATGTGCCAGTGCTTTGCATGTAAGAAATTTTATATTTCTTGTGTGGTGCACTGAGGCGCATGCGACTCAGAAGAGGTGCCGAATTCATTAAGTGTCATGAGCCTTTTAATAAATTCGGCACCTTCAACTTCAGCAAAACTGGCCTGCGCTGTGCCAGTTTTGAGTCTTGATGATCCGGCCCCATTGAGTGTATTCTATTCTGATCATCAAAATCGAATTAAAATTGGACATGTTCTGAGTTTCACAAATTTCGGACCATTATTTTAACGGATATCTGAATAGATCCATTTAACTGAATGGGTCCATGTGCTGTCCAAAAATATCAGATAGCACTCATACATACACCGGATTTGTAAATACAGCCTTAATTCCTCAAGATGTGGGATTTTCCAGGTCAAAATCCCCAGTGTGGTCTCCATTTTTAATGGCTGACATATAGAAAAGAAGGCATTTCCAAAGATATAGTCAGATGGTGCAAGGGTTTAGACTGGCAGAGCCTAGTCATCAGCTGAAAGCAGGCGAAAGTCAGGGCAGGTGGGAGGACAAGGTGAACCTTTACCAGAGGCATAACTACAATAGATGCAGGGGTTGCAATTGTACCCAAACCCAGGAGCC
This sequence comes from Oophaga sylvatica, assembly GCA_033576555.1. NCBI lineage: Eukaryota > Metazoa > Chordata > Amphibia > Anura > Dendrobatidae > Oophaga > Oophaga sylvatica. The sequence goes on from JARQOD010000002.1 coordinate 56,373,379, forward strand.
TATGGGGCCCCAAAAGTCCCTTTGGCCTATATGAAAAGACCAATACTATCAAAGTCTTGCAATAATTGGGGTTCCCATTGGAGCATTTGCATTGGAGACCATAAGCTTCAATTTACACCACTGACCCTTACTGAAGACAGTAGGAAGTAATGCCCACCTAGGTGGAGAAGAAGCCAAAAGACCTTATTGTTGAGGGACACATCACAGTGCGAAAGGTCTCCAAAAGGCTTGGGACACTTTAGTATTGGCTAGGGTTAGGTGGATGACTAGAATGTTGTGAATGTGCAGCCCACAGCCAAAGTGGTGCAATTTAAGAGGAGAGCGGCGACCAGTAGATGGATGTGTAGCACCTAATTATACTCTGCTTCATTCTTTTAAAAACTCAACCAAGGACAATCCTATTCATTTCTGTAGATGTCCCTTTGTAACCTCAGTGAAATTACTGTAGGTTTAGTCAACCTCAGATATTTTTTTAAGGAACCAATTTTAGATGCCTAAGAAAATAAGGACCAAGATAAATTACAGTCCGCACTCGATCAATTTAGTGGTTCTCATGTCTAGGGATGGCGTCCCACACTCAGATCAGTACAAAAGATCAGCACTCACTTGTCTGCATAATTCCAGAAGTTTATTCCATATTCTTCCCCAGTGTATACAGCAGTCAATAATATGACGCGTTTCAGTTTAGCACAAGCCTTTCTCAAACTCTCGAGCTTAGCCGAAACGCGTCACAATTTTGACTGCTGTATGGAATAAACTTCATTAATTAGGTATACAAATGAGTGCCGATCTTTTGTACCGATAAAAGAATAAGGAAAAATCCAAATTTCGCGACTTCCTGTGGAAACATTTTATTATATCAATTCACTTAGTATTACATGAGCTTACAAAGGATCCAGTGGCTCATCTTGGAATATACTTGGTAGTGGCACGTGCACTTCATGCCATTACTGGACATTATCACAAGGTCAGAGCACAAAGACGCTAAGAATCGTACAATAAGATTATAAGTGCTTTTGAATACACAATACACTTAACCATGGAAAGTGGCAGGGAAACCTTTCCCACACGGGTTCTTCACATTTTTCTCAACTGTGTCCTCCACAGAAACCCCCAGGGAACTTAAAACAGTACATTTTCCAAAGCCATTTCACGCTGTTGTGGGGCATGCTCTCTCATTGAAGTCACATGCGATTCTGGCTCGTTGACAGCACCTTGTCTAACCTGAGCTGGGATTGTCATGCTATTGGGTGTGTAGTAGGAGAATTGTAAGCCGTGTTATGAAACCCCTTTACTTGATGTATTTCCAACATTATCTCATTTGTATTCAAATGTTTGTTCCTTGATAGAAAAGGCACCGTTCACAGTAGGGACTCACTCAGTGTGAAACTGTATTTGTTTAATGAAAGCCCATATTACAATAGCTTGGCAAAAATCTGAGAATTAAATTATCCAAACATGAAATAAAAGAGAAGGAGTCACAGAAATCTGGTGTCTTCCTGAAACACAAAGTACCAAAACCAACCAAAGTTCTTGCTATTAATGGCTGACGAAATCAAGTTTAAAATCAAGTAAATAAGAGATAAAGTATTCTTTATTATTTCTGGAGGCATTGGAGACACTGGAAAACTTCAAACACCAAATGTCTGCTAATACTTTACTATCGCGGTTCACACTTTCGGATTTTTTTATGGTCCTTACCTTCGCTATCACCACTAGATGGCGATCTTCACAAGTGAAAAGTCACTTGACAAGTTCTAGATTACAGGAAGAACCTGCAGGAACAAAAGGAATTTGGTGTAAAGATAATTCACATGGATCAAGAGTTATTCCCATCACAGAAAATGCTGGAAACCAATTTAATAGTCCCACTGCCCTACTGATACTGAGCTTGCACTGCAATCCACTTTCGATGGAAAAACCAATATGGGATGTCACACAGTTTTTTGGAACAGTTTTCGATTCATTTTTTAAGCCAAAAGCCACAAGTGGTATAACTCTTTGGGGACATCCAATGTACATATACATCGGATGTGTATACTGTTATGTTTTGGTAGCTGAGGAGAGCAGGCAAAAAAGGCAATACACCAGAGAGGTTGGGAACTACTGGATTGCAGTACCCTGACTAACCACTACAACTAAAGGCAGCCGTGGAGTGTTCCTACGTTGGTCCTAGACGCCTCGTCACAGCCTGAGAGGCTAACTACACCTAAAGATAGAAAGAGGAAAGCTATCTGCCCGGAGCAGATCCCCAAAGAACATAGGAAGCCTCCAAACATGTAATGGCGGTTAGACAAGAGGAAATACAGACACAGACAGAAAATAGTATGAGCAAACGTTGGGGCCCAATCTGCCTGGACAGAAAAGGATAGGAAGGATACTTACTGCAATCCAAAAAAACCCTAAAAAAAAAGTCAACGCTACTAATTGCAAAAACACCTGAGATCACACGACCTCTACCACCTAAATTAGTTCTCTGGTGTAACAAAACTATGCCGCAGCCACAGAAAAAACTGGAAAAGGCAAATGAACAAACAACAGTGGCTCCAGAGGAACTGAGAGGCGCCCAAGCCCCCCGAGGAGGGGAACCTGGCCAACCTCACAGAAATGCAGAGAAAATTGCAAATGGCAAGCACAAAAACAAAAAACAGAAAATATCTTATCTGAGAGCAGGAGAAGAGGCAAGACTCAGCAAGCTTCCAAGTGAACCAGGAAACAACGTTGAGACAGGAACAATTGATCACCGGCAACCATGATGGGGGGAAACATCCCTTATATCCAGCCAGTCCGTGATTCCTGATTGCCAATCCTCATTGAATGGTTCAGTACCGTTTGTAACCACCAGAGGGAGCTTCTGCTCAGAATTCATTTCTAAAACATTCATAACAGTATACTTACTGTATGGAGCTGGACCCGGTCTACACAGCACGGGTGCTGGCTGTACTGTGACTGCAGCGAGCTTCAACCTCTTAGATGCCACCCTCAATTGTGATAATATTTAAGAGGTTAGTAATGAGCAGGTTGCTTCCAACACCCATCGTCCTTCTCCTCCACATCATTATTATGCAATGCCGATGAGTTGTCATAGCAGCTGAAAGCCCCGTGTCTGCTTTGTTAGTACACCCACGAAGCCAATTTTACACTACATTGCAATACCATGGTATTGCCGCATATTGTACAGGTGATAAAGCAAATTGCAGGTTCAAGTCTTTTAAGGGGACTAATTAAAAATATTAAAATATTTTCAAAAAAGTAAAATTTATATATACACTGCTCAAAAAAATAAAGGGAACACTTAAACAACAGAATATAACTCCAAGTAAAACAAACTTCTGTGAAATCAAACTGTCCACATAGGAAGCAACACTGATTGACAATCAATTTCACATGCTGTTGTGCAAACGGAATAGACAACAGATGGAAATTATTGGCAATTATCAAGACACACTCAATAAAGGAGTGGTTCTGCAGGTGAGGACCACAGACCACATCTCAGTACCAATGCTTTCTGGCTGATGTTTTGGTCACTTTTGAATGTTGGCTGTGCTTTCACATTCGTGGTAGCATGAGACAGACTCTACAACCCACACAAGTGGCTCAGGTAGTGCAGCTCATCCAGGATGGCACATCAATGCGAGCTGTGGCAAGAAGGTTTGCTGTGGCTGTCAGCGTAGTGTCCAGAGGCTGGAGGCACTACCAGGAGACAGGCCAGTGCACCAGGAGACGTAGAGGAGGCTGTAGGAGGGCAACAACCCAGCAGCAGGACCGCTACCTCCGACTTTGTGCAAAGAGGAACAGGAGCACTGCCAGAGCCCTGCAAAATAACCTCCAGCAGGCCACAAATGTGCATGAGTCTGCACAAATGGTTAGAAACCGACTCCATGAGGTTGGTCTGAGTGCCCGACGTCCACAGATGGGGATTGTGCTCACAGCCCAACACTGTGCAGGATGCTTGGAATTTGCCACAGAACACCAGGATTGGCAAATTAGCCACTGGCGCCCTGTGCTTTTCACAGATGAAAGCAGGTTCACACTGAGCACATGTGACAGATGTGACAGAGTCTGGAGAAGCCGTGGAGCGTGATCTGCTGCCTGTAACATCCTTCAGCATGACCGGTTTGGCAGTGGGTCAGTAATGGTGTGGGGTGGAATTTCTTTGGAGGGCCGCACAGCCCTCTATGTGCTCGCCAGAAGTAGCCTGACTGCCATTAGGCACCGAGATGAGATCCTCAGACCCCTTGTAAGACCATATGCTGGTGTGGTTGGCCCTGGGTTCCTCCTAATGCTGGACAATGCCAGACCTCATGTGGTTGGAGTGTGTCAGAAGTTCCTGCAAGATGAAGGCATTGAATCTATGGACTGGCCCGCTGGTTCCCCAGACCTGAATCCGATTGAGGACAAAATGTCTCGATTCATCCACCAACGTCAAGTTGCACCACAGACTGTCCAGGAGTTGGCGGATGCTCTAGTCCAGGTCTGGGAGGAGATCTCTCAGGAGACCATCCGCCACCTCATCAGGAGCATACCCAGGTGTTGAAGGGAGGTCTTACAGGCACATGGAGGCCACACACACTACTGAGCATCTTTTCCATGTCTTGAGGCATTTCCACTGGAGTTGGATCAACCTGTAATTTGATGTTCCACTTTGATTTTGAGTATCATTCCAAATCCAGACCTCCATGGGATATTAATTTTGTTTTACACTGATCATTTTTATGTGTTATTGTGCTCAACACATTCCACTATATAATGAATAAAGATTTACAACTGGAATATTTCATCCAGTGAAATTAGTGTTCCCTTTATTTTTTTGAGCAGTGTATATATATATATATATATATATATATATATGTATATATATATATATATATATATATATATATATATATATATACACAGTAGAGACCAAAAGTTTGGACACACCTTCTTATTTAAAGATTTTTCTGTATTTTCATGACTATGAAAATTGTTAATTCACACTGAAGGCATCAAAACTATGAATTAACACATGTGGAATTATATACTTAACAAAAAAGTGTGTAACAGCTGAAATTATGTCTTATATTCTAGGTTCTTCAAAGTAGCCACCTTTTGCTTTGATGACTGCTTTGCACACTCTTGACATTCTCTTGATGAGCTTCAAGAGGTAGTCTCCGGGAATGGTTTCACTTCTCAAGTGTGCCCTGTCAGCTTTAATAAGTGGGATTTCTGGCCTTATACAGTAAATGGTGTTGGGACCATCAGTTGTGTTGTGCAGAAGTCTGGTGGATACACAGCTGATAGTCCTACTGAATAGATTGTTAGAATTTGTATTATGGCAAGAAAAAAGCAGCTAAGTAAAGAAAAACGAGTGGCCATCACTACTTTAAGAAATTAAGGTCAGTCACTCCGAAAAATTGGGAAAACTTTGAAAGTGTCCCCAAGTGCAGTTGCAAAAACCATCAAGCGCTACAAAGAAACTGGTCCTCATCGCCCCAGGAAAGGAAGACCAAGAGTCACCTCTGCTTCTGAGGATAAGTTTATCCGAGTCACCAGCCTCAGAAATCGCAGGTTTACAGCAGCTCAGATTAGAGGCCAGGCCAATGCCACACAAAGTTCTAGCAGCAGACACATCTCTACAACAACTGTTAAGTGTCAGGGACACCGCACTGCACTTGCTCACTGAGCCAGTGCGTGTGTCCTGAGTGAACAAACTGTGCCCAAAGATACCTGTATAGTAGAGCCGCAGCAGGGAAGACGTGTGTTTCTGTGGAACAGGACCTTCCGCAGCATGTGACTGCTAAAGGGCGGAGCCAGCCACACATCTCTCAGAGGCAGCAGTATCAGGTAGAGAATGCTTCAGGCCGAAGGACCTGCAATCACCTGACTGCCTAGGGGCATGGCCTAAGCTCCAGAGAGCTATGAGGTAAAGGAAAACTCCTAGAAGGGTAACTACGAAATAAAGTTACCAAGGGGCATAGACAGAATGGATGGTCAGGATAGCCAGGTCATACACATAGAGGGCGACGAAGTACAAAAGGAGCAGGCAGAGAATAACCAGAACACAGCCAAGGAGTCATACACAGACGGAGCAACGCAGTACAAAAGGGACAGGCAAAACTCGTAACAGAGACACAGCCAAATCAGAACCAGACAAAACGAAGCACAGGCACAACACACTGGCACAAGCACAGGGTCAGACACACTCAGCCAAAGGTCAGAGTATAAACGACAAAGGCTGGCTTCACAGAGAGGCTATAAAAAGCCTCCCAGGACCCAGAAAGAGGCCAACCAAGTTAACCCCGCGACTACCTGATCCAAGAACCCAGTAAACCATGACAGTACCCCCTTCTTAATGGGGGGCCTCTGGACCCCCAGGTTTCCCAGGATTCCGAGCATGGAATGCCCGAACCAGACGGTCAGCGTGTACCGATCTGGCCGGCACCCAAGACCGGTCCTCTGGACCGTACCCCCTCCAATGCACCAGGTACTGTAAGGACCCCCGAGACCGCCGGGAGTCTACAATATGTTGTACCTCAAATTCCATGTACCCATCAACCAAGACTGGGGAGGGAACAGCAGCTGGTTCTTCTACTACCGATCCCAAGGGTTTTAGCAAGGATCTATGGAATACGTTATGGAGTTTCAAAGCGGGGGGGAGGCGAAGGCGATACACCACAGGGTTAATTACCTCAATGATCTCATAGGGACCTATGAACTTGGGCCCCAGTTTGGCGGAGGGTAGACGAAGACTTATATTTCGCGTGGAGAGCCACACCTTGTCCCCACACTGTAACACCTGAGCAGGGTTCCTTTTTTTATCTGCAAAACACTTATAAGTCTCCTGAGCCCTGAACATATTCAACCAACTTTTGACCACAGATCCCTGATTCGGTTAACACAGTCCTCAGCTCCTGGACAGCCCGAATCTAAACGTGAGAATTCACCAAAATGAGGGTTCAAACCATAATTAATAAAAAACGGTGACCTACCGGTAGATTGATTGGTACGGTTGTTGAAGTCGAACTCCGCTAACGGTAGGGCATCACACCAGTCGCTTTGCAGAGTAGAAACCAAACATCGAAGAATTTGTTCAAGCGACTGGTTGGTGCGCTCCGTCTGCCCGTTACTCTCTGGGTGGTAGCCTGAGGAAAAGGACAAAGATATCCCCAACCTTTTGCAAAAAGCCCGCCAAAACGTGGCCACAAATTGTGCCCCTCTGTCAGATACAATATTCATAGGTACCCCATGTAACCGTACTATCTGTGCGAGGAAATGCTTAGCAAGAGTCTCTGCAGTAGGTAGACTTGCCATAGGTACAAAATGCGCTAACTTAGAAAACCTGTCCACAACTACCCAGATAACCGTGTTACCCCGAGAAGAAGGAAGGTTGGTAATGAAGTCCATGGACAAGTGGGTCCATGGCCTTCCTGGAATTGGCAAAGGCACCAATTCCCCGGCTGGCCGGCAATGAGAGCTCTTAGAACAAGCGCATACCCCACACGCAGCGACATGCTTCTTAATATCTGAAGCCATCAAAGGCCACCAAAAAACTCTAGCCACTGCCTCTCGTGTGGCAGAAATGCCTGGGTGAGCACTCAGTTTTGAATCATGGAACTCCCACAGGAGCCTGGTGCGTAACTGCTGAGGAACAAACAATTTGTTTTCGGGTTTGGACCTTGGAGCTAAAGATTGAGCCCCCACAATCTCCCGCTCCAATTCTGACGACACTTCAGCTATAACGACATTGGGTTGAAGAATGGGGGACGGCGGGTCAGAGGCGGAAAGCGGCTCAAAACTACGTGATAAAGCATCAGCTTTCACGTTTTTAGACCCTGGGCGAAAAGTTATAGAAAATTGAAACCTGGAAAAAAAAAGTGACCAACGGGCCTGCCTAGGAGTCAGTCTTTTAGCAGATTTGATATACTCTAGGTTTTTGTGGTCGGTGATGACTGAGATGGGGTGAGCCGCCCCCTCCAAAAAATGCCTCCATTCCTCGAACGCCAATTTGATTGCTAAGAGTTCTCTATTACCAACGTCATAATTTCTCTCAGCCTGAGAAATTTTTTTCGAGAAATAGGCACAAGGTTTGAGGTTAGTCAGAGAAGTAGGTCCCTGTGACAACACTGCCCCCACCCCAACCTCCGAAGCATCAACTTCAACCACAAACGGCTTGGATGAGTCAGGTTGAACCAGAACAGGAGCGGATGAGAAACAATTTTTCAAAGTTAAAAAAGATTGTTTGGCCGACGGGGACCAGTTCCTAACATCTGCCCCTTTACGTGTGAGATCCGTGAGGGGTTTCACAATCTGAGAAAAACCCTTGATAAACCTGCGATAGTAATTCGCGAATCCCAAGAAGCGCTGGAGTCCTCTAAGGTCCCGAGGCTGGACCCACTCCATAATGGCTTGCACCTTCTTGGGATCCATACGAAACCCCTGTGGAGAGATTATGAGACCCAAAAATGATAGCTCCTGAACAAAGAAAGAACATTTCTCCAGCTTAACAAATAAATGATTTTCCCTGAGTCTTTGAAACACAGTTTTAACATGTGATAAATGTGAATGTCTGTCAGAGGAATATATCAGTATATCATCCAAATAGATCACAACAAAACGGCCAATGAGGTCCGAAAAAACTACATTAATGAAATTTTGAAACACAGCTGGAGCATTGGTGAGACCAAAAGGCATAACGAGATTCTCAAATAACCCCTCAGTAGTAAGAAAAGCAGTTTTCCACTCATCCCCTTCCCGTACTCTTATCAAATTATAAGCCCCCCTGAGGTCCAATTTTGAAAACCACTTGGCCCCAGAGAGCTGGTTACAGAGATCAGGAATCAGAGGCAGGGGGTATGTATTCCTGACTGTGATTTTATTAAGTTCTCGAAAGTCGAGGCAGGGACGTAGACTGCCATCCTTCTTTTTAACAAAGAAGAACCCCGCAGCCACTGGGGACACTGAGGGCCTTATATGCCCTTTGCGAAGACTTTCAGCGATGTATTGCTTCATAGCCAGGCGCTCCGGGCCTGACAAATTAAACAGACGGGCCTTGGGCAATTTGGCTCCCGGGACAAGATCAATAGCACAGTCAAATGATCTATGCGGAGGCAGAGCCTCAGCCTCACTTTCAGAGAACATGTCCTCAAAGTATTTCAGGTACTCCGGAATACCCTCCAGACCAACAGAAGACACTGAGACAGGTTTTGCAAGTTTCATACAATAAACAGGTTTATGGCAACAGTCGACACATTGGGATCCCCATTTAATAATCTCCCCTGATTCCCAGTCAATCACCGGGTTGTGGCATTGAAGCCATGGCATACCCAGCACTAGCCCTGTGGGCAATTTGTCCATGACAAAACATTCCATGTCTTCCTTGTGGGAAGAACCGACCTGCAAAAAAACCTTTTGGAAGCATAAAGAATCCCTGTTCGGGTAAGAGGGGAAGAGTCGATAGCAACAATTTTAAGGGGTGTCTCCAGCCTGACTGTCCCTATCTTATGTTGGGAGACGACACAGGAACTGATCAGATTGAGAGATGAACCACTGTCCACCAATGCTGTCGAGAAAAAACGATAGTTGTCTACCAATAGTTCCACTTTTAATACAACTTTAGAACATGAGGAAAATAGTACCTGAAGATCTGGGCAGCCTCCTCGACAGCTACCCAGACCTAGTAGTTTTCCACCGTCTTAGATGACGGACAGGTGGGACAATCTATTCTCCAATGTCCGGACTCTCCACAATAGAAACAGAGTTGTTTCTCCCGGCGATGTCTTCTCTCCTTCTCTTTTAGCGAGGTGGTGCCAATGTCCATGACCTCAGTAGTGGCTCCAGTCTCTTTGCTGCCAGCAAACAGTGAGGTTTCACACTGCATGATACCCCTGGCGCGTAGCCTGCGGTCCATTCGTACGGCCTGGGTTATGGCGTCCTCCAAAGTATCAGGTGGAGGATGAAGGGCCAGGGCGTCCTGGAGACATTCAGACAGGCCTCTGCGGAATAGCCCTCAAAGGGCGGCATCATTCCAGGAGACCTCTGCTGCCCAACGTCGGAACTCTGAACAGAACCACTCGGCTGAATGTTTACCCTGACGAACACTCATTACCATGTCCTCAGCCATACGGACCCTGTCAGGCTCATCATAGATGCGGCCCAGGGCATGAAAAAACGTATCAACAGTCATCCTCTCAGGAGCAGAAGGAGAGAGAGAAAAAGCCCAGGCTTGTGGGGCCCCCCGAAGTAGGGAAATAATGACCCCCACCCTCTGGAACTCATCCCCAGAAGAGCGAGGCCTCAGGGAGAAAAAAAGTTTACACCCCTCCCTGAAGGCTCTGAACTCATTTTTATCCCCTGAGAAGTAGTCGGGCAGTTTAACTGGAGATTCAGGAGATACCAATGACACATCCTTATCACCTGTACCCAGAGACCCCGCAGCGACAGCCCCCTGTACGGTATCTACCAGCTGCTGCTGGGTCTGAGCCATCATGCGCTGCTCAACATTCAACTCCTGGAACCTTTGCGTCAGATGTTTCACCTGACCTGCTAACACCTGCATGGGATCCATGGGGATAACACTCCTAAATCTCCCCCTCAGAAAAAAAAAATGTAACGGTCGTTTATAATGTCAGGGACACCGCACTGCACTTGCTCACTGAGCCAGTGCGTGTGTCCTGAGTGAACAAACTGTGCCCAAAGATACCTGTATAGTAGAGCCGCAGCAGGGAAGACGTGTGTTTCTGTGGAACAGGACCTTCCGCAGCATGTGACTGCTAAGGGGCGGAGCCAGCCACACGTCTCTCAGAGGCAGCAGTATCAGGTAGAGAATGCTTCAGGCCGAAGGACCTGCAATTACCTGACTGCCTAGGGGCGTGGCCTAAGCTCCAGAGAGCTATGAGGTAAAGGAAAACTCCTAGAAGGGTAACTACGAAATAAAGTTACCAAGGGGCATAGACAGAATGGATGGTCAGGATAGCCAGGTCATACACATAGAGGGCGACGAAGTACAAAAGGAGCAGGCAGAGAATAACCAGAACACAGCCAAGGAGTCATACACAGACGGAGCAACGCAGTACAAAAGGGACAGGCAAAACTCGTAACAGAGACACAGCCAAATCAGAACCAGACAAAACGAAGCACAGGCACAACACACTGGCACAAGCACAGGGTCAGACACACTCAGCCAAAGGTCAGAGTATAAACGACAAAGGCTGGCTTCACAGAGAGGCTATAAAAAGCCTCCCAGGACCCAGAAAGAGGCCAACCAAGTTAACCCCGCGACTACCTGATCCAAGAACCCAGTAAACCATGACAGTACCCCTTCTAAATGGGGGGCCTCTGGACCCCCAGGTTTCCCAGGATTCCGAGCATGGAATGCCCGAACCAGACGGTCAGCGTGTACCGATCTGGCCGGCACCCAAGACCGGTCCTCTGGACCGTACCCCCTCCAATGCACCAGGTACTGTAAGGACCCCCGAGACCGCCGGGAGTCTACAATATGTTGTACCTCAAATTCCATGTACCCATCAACCAAGACTGGGGAGGGAACAGCAGCTGGTTCTTCTACTACGATCCCAAGGGTTTTAGCAAGGATCTATGGAATACGTTATGGAGTTTCAAAGCGGGGGGGAGGCGAAGGCGATACACCACAGGGTTAATTACCTCAATGATCTCATAGGGACCTATGAACTTGGGCCCCAGTTTGGCGGAGGGTAGACGCAGACTTATATTTCGCGTGGAGAGCCACACCTTGTCCCCACACTGTAACACCTGAGCAGGGTTCCTTTTTTTATCTGCAAAACACTTATAAGTCTCCTGAGCCCTGAACATATTCAACCGAACTTTTGACCACAGATCCCTGATTCGGTTAACACAGTCCTCAGCTCCTGGACAGCCCGAATCTAAACGTGAGAATTCACCAAAATGAGGGTTCAAACCATAATTAATAAAAAACGGTGACCTACCGGTAGATTGATTGGTACGGTTGTTGAAGGCGAACTCCGCTAACGGTAGGGCATCACACCAGTCGCTTTGCAGAGTAGAAACCAAACATCGAAGAATTTGTTCAAGCGACTGGTTGGTGCGCTCCGTCTGCCCGTTACTCTCTGGGTGGTAGCCTGAGGAAAAGGACAAAGATATCCCCAACCTTTTGCAAAAAGCCCGCCAAAACGTGGCCACAAATTGTGCCCCTCTGTCAGATACAATATTCATAGGTACCCCATGTAACCGTACTATCTGTGCGAGGAAATGCTTAGCGAGAGTCTCTGCAGTAGGTAGACTTGCCATAGGTACAAAATGCGCTAACTTAGAAAACCTGTCCACAACTACCCAGATAACCGTGTTACCCCGAGAAGAAGGAAGGTTGGTAATGAAGTCCATGGACAAGTGGGTCCATGGCCTTCCTGGAATTGGCAAAGGCACCAATTCCCCGGCTGGCCGGCAATGAGAGCTCTTAGAACAAGCGCATACCCCACACGCAGCGACATGCTTCTTAATATCTGAAGCCATCAAAGGCCACCAAAAAACTCTAGCCACTGCCTCTCGTGTGGCAGAAATGCCTGGGTGAGCACTCAGTTTTGAATCATGGAACTCCCACAGGAGCCTGGTGCGTAACTGCTGAGGAACAAACAATTTGTTTTCGGGTTTGGACCTTGGAGCTAAAGATTGAGCCCCCACAATCTCCCGCTCCAATTCTGACGACACTTCAGCTATAACGACATTGGGTTGAAGAATGGGGGACGGCGGGTCAGAGGCGGAAAGCGACTCAAAACTACGTGATAAAGCATCAGCTTTCACGTTTTTAGACCCTGGGCGAAAAGTTATAGAAAATTGAAACCTGGAAAAAAAAAGTGACCAACGGGCCTGCCTAGGAGTCAGTCTTTTAGCAGATTTGATATACTCTAGGTTTTTGTGGTCGGTGATGACTGAGATGGGGTGAGCCGCCCCCTCCAAAAAATGCCTCCATTCCTCGAACGCCAATTTGATTGCTAAGAGTTCTCTATTACCAACGTCATAATTTCTCTCAGCCTGAGAAATTTTTTTCGAGAAATAGGCACAAGGTTTGAGGTTAGTCAGAGAAGTAGGTCCCTGTGACAACACTGCCCCCACCCCAACCTCCGAAGCATCAACTTCAACCACAAACGGCTTGGATGAGTCAGGTTGAACCAGAACAGGAGCGGATGAGAAACAATTTTTCAAAGTTAAAAAAGATTGTTTGGCCGACGGGGACCAGTTCCTAACATCTGCCCCTTTACGTGTGAGATCCGTGAGGGGTTTCACAATCTGAGAAAAACCCTTGATAAACCTGCGATAGTAATTCGCGAATCCCAAGAAGCGCTGGAGTCCTCTAAGGTCCCAAGGCTGGACCCACTCCATAATGGCTTGCACCTTCTTGGGATCCATACGAAACCCCTGTGGAGAGATTATGAGACCCAAAAATGATAGCTCCTGAACAAAGAAAGAACATTTCTCCAGCTTAACAAATAAATGATTTTCCCTGAGTCTTTGAAACACAGTTTTAACATGTGATAAATGTGAATGTCTGTCAGAGGAATATATCAGTATATCATCCAAATAGATCACAACAAAACGGCCAATGAGGTCCGAAAAAAACTACATTAATGAAATTTTGAAACACAGCTGGAGCATTGGTGAGACCAAAAGGCATAACGAGATTCTCAAATAACCCCTCAGTAGTAAGAAAAGCAGTTTTCCACTCATCCCCTTCCCGTACTCTTATCAAATTATAAGCCCCCCTGAGGTCCAATTTTGAAAACCACTTGGCCCCAGAGAGCTGGTTACAGAGATCAGGAATCAGAGGCAGGGGGTATGTATTCCTGACTGTGATTTTATTAAGTTCTCGAAAGTCGAGGTAGGGACGTAGACTGCCATCCTTCTTTTTAACAAAGAAGAACCCCGCAGCTACTGGGGACACTGAGGGCCTTATATGCCCTTTGCGAAGACTTTCAGCGATGTATTGCTTCATAGCCAGGCGCTCCGGGCCTGACAAATTAAACAGACGGGCCTTGGGCAATTTGGCTCCCGGGACAAGATCAATAGCACAGTCAAATGATCTATGCGGAGGCAGAGCCTCAGCCTCACTTTCAGAGAACATGTCCTCAAAGTCTTTCAGGTACTCCGGAATACCCTCCAGACCAACAGAAGACACTGAGACAGGTTTTGCAAGTTTCATACAATAAACAGGTTTATGGCAACAGTCGACACATTGGGATCCCCATTTAATAATCTCCCCTGATTCCCAGTCAATCACCGGGTTGTGGCATTGAAGCCATGGCATACCCAGCACTAGCCCTGTGGGCAATTTGTCCATGACAAAACATTCCATGTCTTCCTTGTGGGAAGAACTGACCTGCAAAAAAACCTTTTGGAAGCATAAAGAATCCCTGTTCGGGTAAGAGGGGAAGAGTCGATAGCAACAATTTTAAGGGGTGTCTCCAGCCTGACTGTCCCTATCTTATGTTGGGAGACGACACAGGAACTGATCAGATTGAGAGATGAACCACTGTCCACCAATGCTGTCGAGAAAAAACGATAGTTGTCTACCAATAGTTCCACTTTTAATACAACTTTAGAACATGAGGAAAATAGTACCTGAAGATCTGGGCAGCCTCCTCGACAGCTACCCAGACCTAGTAGTTTTCCACCGTCTTAGATGACGGACAGGTGGGACAATCTATTCTCCAATGTCCGGACTCTCCACAATAGAAACAGAGTTGTTTCTCCCGGCGATGTCTTCTCTCCTTCTCTTTTAGCGAGGTGGTGCCAATGTCCATGACCTCAGTAGTGGCTCCAGTCTCTTTGCTGCCAGCAAACAGTGAGGTTTCACACTGCATGATACCCCTGGCGCGTAGCCTGCGGTCCATTCGTACGGCCTGGGTTATGGCGTCCTCCAAAGTATCAGGTGGAGGATGAAGGGCCAGGGCGTCCTGGAGACGTTCAGACAGGCCTCTGCGGAATAGCCCTCAAAGGGCGGCATCATTTCAGGAGACCTCTGCTGCCCAACGTCGGAACTCCGAACAGAACCACTCGGCTGAATGTTTACCCTGACGAACACTCATTACCATGTCCTCAGCCATACGGACCCTGTCAGGCTCATCATAGTTGCGGCCCAGGGCATGAAAAAACGTATCAACAGTCAGAGAGGAGAGAGAGAAAAAGCCCAGGCTTGTGGGGCCCCCCGAAGTAGGGAAATAATGACCCCCACCCTCTGGAACTCATCCCCAGAAGAGCGAGGCCTCAGGGAGAAAAAAAGTTTACACCCCTCCCTGAAGGCTCTGAACTCATTTTTATCCCCTGAGAAGTAGTCGGGCAGTTTAACTGGAGATTCAGGAGATACCAATGACACATCCTTATCACCTGTACCCAGAGACCCCGCAGCGACAGCCCCCTGTACGGTATCTACCAGCTGCTGCTGGGTCTGAGCCATCATGCGCTGCTCAACATTCAACTCCTGGAACCTTTGCGTCAGATGTTTCACCTGACCTGCTAACACCTGCATGGGATCCATGGGGATAACACTCCTAAATCTCCCCCTCAGAAAAAAAAAATGTAACGGTCGTTTATAATGTCAGGGACACCGCACTGCACTTGCTCACTGAGCCAGTGCGTGTGTCCTGAGTGAAGAAACTGTGCCCAAAGATACCTGTATAGTAGAGCCGCAGCAGGGAAGACGTGTGTTTCTGTGGAACAGGACCTTCCGCAGCATGTGAATGCTAAGGGGCGGAGCCAGCCACACGTCTCTCAGAGGCAGCAGTATCAGGTAGAGAATGCTTCAGGCCGAAGGACCTGCAATTACCTGACTGCCTAGGGCGTGGCCTAAGCTCCAGAGAGCTATGAGGTAAAGGAAAACTCCTAGAAGGGTAACTACGAAATAAAGTTACCAAGGGGCATAGACAGAATGGATGGTCACGATAGCCAGGTCATACACATAGAGGGCGACGAAGTACAAAATGAGCAGGCAGAGAATAACCAGAACACAGCCAAGGAGTCATACACAGACGGAGCAACGCAGTACAAAAGGGACAGGCAAAACTCGTAACAGGGACACAGCCAAATCAGAACCAGACAGACAAAACGAAGCACAGGCACAACGCACTGGCACAAGCACAGGGTCAGACACACTCAGCCAAAGGTCAGAGTATAAACGACAAAGGCTGGCTTCACAGTGAGGCTATAAAAAGTCTCCCAGGACCCAGAAAGAGGCCAACCAAGTTAACCCCGCGACTACCTGATCCAAGAACCCAGTAAACCATGACATTAAGAGGAGACTTTGTGCAGCAGGTAGAGTTGAGCGATACTTTCCGATATCCTAAAGTATCGGAATCGGAATGGTATCGCCGATACCATTAAAATATCGGCGATACCCGATACCGATACCGGAAGTCCCATGTAAGTCTATGGGAACGAAATATCGCAACTAAAAAAACCTCTTTCTTTCCTTGTAAACACTAAATATACACACATAGAATACATATATATAATATATATATACATGTCATTGTGACATATATATATACATATATGTATAGTTTATACACTTCTACATAGTAAAATATCCTCTGATTCAATTGCCGGGTAAAGCCGGCTTCAGTGAAAAGACAGAAGCACCCGACATGAAATGACACTTGGTGTACATAGGGTTAACCATGTCTTTTCATGTCGTTTGCTATCTGATTTGCACAAACAATTAAATCAGTCTATGTGTGCAAAATTTCACACCTGTAGGGGTTAATTAAAGGTGTAAATTCGTTGTAAAAAAAACGGACTTTTTTGCTACGAATTTACACCTTTAATTAACCCCTACAGGTGTGAAATTTTGCACACATAGACTGATGTAATTGTTTGTGCAAATCAGATAGCAAACGACATGAAAAGACATGGTTAACCCTATGTACACCAAGTGTCATTTCAAATGACACTTGGTGTACATAGGGTTAACCATGTCTTTTCATGTCGTTTGCTATCTGATTTGCACAAACAATTAAATCAGTCTATGTGTGCAAAATTTCACACCTGTAGGGGTTAATTAAAGGTGTAAATTCGTTGTAAAAAAACAGACTTTTTTGCTACGAATTTACACCTTTAATTAACCCCTACAGGTGTGAAATTTTGCACACTTACACTCATGTAACTGTTTGTGCAAATCAGATATCAAACTACATGAAAAGACATGGTTAACCCTATGTACACCAAGTGTCATTTCATGTCGGGTTCTGCATTTTCACAAAAGCCGGCAATTGAATTAGCGGCTATTATACTATGTAGAAGTGTATGAACTATAAATATAAATATATATGTGTCACAAATTCAATGACATGTATACATATATATGAGGTGTAAAATTGCTGAAAAAAAATGCGTGGGCTCCCGCCCTATTTTCGCAACCAGACAGACAAAGCCAGTGAGTGGGGCAGATAATAATAGCCCAGAGAGGACCATTTTTTTGGCCCCCCCCGGCTACTTAGCATCTGCCCCCAGACACCCCAGAAAGGGCAAATCTCTAATTAGATTTGCCCTTTCTGGCACTTTGCCCGTCTATTCCCATTGCCCTGTAGCGGTGGCGAATGGGTTAATAAGGGGTTAAAATGACCTTGCAATTGAAAGGTCACTTTAAGCCAGGTTAATAATTGAGAGCTGTCAATTAGACAACTATCAATTATTAATCCTATTGTATGAAAGAAAAATCAAACACACACACTTTAATAAAAAAGAAGTTTAATGAAATAATCACACAGTTTTTGACCATATTTTATTTACCTGCTAAAACCATTTCCTGTAATAAAAATAAAATAATAAAGCAAAATTATTCTTACCAATCCGATGCACAGTCAGGTCCCACGGTGTAATCCTTCAGAAAGGGTTAATGTTTACTGCAGGGACCGCAGCTAATGCTGCAGCCTCACAGTAAACCCCCAAATGAATGAGTTCCTCTCCTGGCTGACAGGAGAGGAAGTGGAAAGCTTAATTGATTGCTTTCCACTTTCACTTCAGGTCAGCCAGGGACACCATCAGTGACGTCAGAGGGAACTGATTAACAAAAATAGGGGTTCCCTTCGAAAAAAAAATGGCGTGGGGTCCCCCCTATTTTTGTTAACCAGCCAGATGAAGCAGACCGCTGAGGCCTGGTTTTTCAGGCTGTTAAGGAGCCAAGATCCATGGACCTTGCCAGCCTGATAATACCAGGCCACAGCAGTCTGCATATCTTGGCTGATTAACAAAAATAGGGGATCCCCTCGAAAAAAATTGGCGTGGGGTCCCCCCTATTTTTGTTAACCAGCCAGATGAAGCAGACTGCTGAGGCCTGGTTTTTCAGGCTGTTAAGGAGCCAAGATCCATGGACCTTGCCAGCCTGATAATACCAGGCCACAGCAGTCTGCATATCTTGGCTGATTAACAAAAATAGGGGATCCCCTCGAAAAAAATTGGCGTGGGGTCCCCCCTATTTTTGTTAACCAGCCAGATGAAGCAGACTGCTGAGGCCTGGTTTTTCAGGCTGGTAAGGATCCAATATCCATGGACCTTGCAAGCCTGATAATACCAGGCCACAGCAGTCTGCTTAGCTTGGCTGGTTAACAAAAATAGGGGATCCCCTCGAAAAAAAAACGGCGTAGGGGTCCCCCTATTTTTGTTAACCAGCCAAGTAAAATGCAGACTGCTGCGGCCTGGTATTAAAAGACTGTCAAGGCCCATGGATTTTGGCCCTCAACAGCCTGATAATACCAGGCTACAGCAGCCCCACATTTGGCGCATCAAAAGATGTGCCAATTGTGGCACTTTACCCGGCTCTTCCCACTGCCCTGTAGCGGTGGCAAGTGGGGTAATAAGGGGTTAATGTCACCGTTGATTGCACGGTGACAATAAGCCCGGTTAATAATGGAGAGGTGTCAATAAGACACCGATCCATTATTAATCCCAAAGTTTTTAAATGTGTAAAAAAAAAGACACAGCAAGAAAAAAGTCTTTTAATGAAATAAAAGAGACAACACAGTTTTCTTTTTTTTTATTACTCTCTCATTCCTGCGACGCCATCGATCTCCTGTAAAAAAATAAAAAAAACAAACCAACAGTATACCACCTGTCCGACGCAGTCCATAACGACAGTCCCACGACGATCCAGCTCTGCTACATCGCAATGACAGGCAGAGCCTGTCATTGCAACGCAGCACAGCTGATTACCTGCTTCCCCGGCGGTGACGTCATCGGACTGACTGCTTTACGGCCGGGATTACCCAGCAGTCACTGCAGTTATCGCGAGAAACTGCATGTGACCGCCGGGGAGAAGAGGATGGCAGCCATGAAGCAGTCCAGGACGTGACCGCCGGAGATCTTCTGCCAGGTAAGTGCCGCTGACTCCTGACAGACCCGACAGACGGACACTGACAGTGACAGTGACATCCCGATTCCGGTATCCGATATGACGAAAATATCGGAACTCGGAATCGGAATTCCGATACAGCCAATATCGGCCGATACCCGATATTTGCAGTATCGGAATGCTCAACCCTAGCAGCAGGCCTTCATGGTAAAATAGCTGCTAGGAAACCACTGCTAAGGACAGGCAACAAGCAGAAGAGACTTGTTTGGGCTAAAGAACGCAAGGAATGGACATTAGACCAGTGAAAAGCTGTGCTTTGGTCTGATGAGTCCAAATTTGAGATCTTTGGTTCCAACCACCATGTCTTCGTGCGACGCAGAAAAGGTGAACGGATGGACTCTACATGCCTGGTTCCCACTGTGAAGCATGGAGGAGGAGGTGTGATGGTGTAGGGGTGCTTTGCTGGTGACACTGTTGGGGATTTATTCAAAATAGAAGGCATACTGAAGCAGCATGGCTACCACAGCATCTTGCAGCGGCATGCTATTCCATCCGGTTTGCGTTTAGTTGGACCATCATTTATTTTTCAACAGGACAGTGACCCCAAACACACCTCCAGGCTGTGTAAGGGCTATTTGACCAAGAAGGAGAGTGATGGGGAGCTTCACCAGATGATCTGGCCTCCACAGTCACCAGACCTGAACCCAATCGAGATGGTTTGGGGTGAGCTGGACCACAGAGGGAAGGCAAAAGGGCCAACAAGTGCTAAGCATCTCTGGGAACTCCTTCAAGATTGTTGGAAGGCCATTTCCGGTGACTACCTCTTGAAGCTCATCAAGAGAATGCCAAGAGTGTGCAAAGCAGTTATCAAAGCAAAAGGTGGCTACTTTGAAGAACCTAGAATATAAAACATAATTTCAGTTGTTTCACACTTTTTTGTTAAGTATATAATTCCACATGTGTTAATTCATAGTTTTGATGCCTTCAGTGTGAATGTACAATTTTCATAGTCATGAAAATACAGAAAAATCTTTAAATGAGAAGGTGTGTCCAAACTTTTGGTCTGTACTGTATATATATATATATATATATATATATATATATATATAATATAATACTGTGAGAAAGTCACTGGCAAAGTACTGCAGGGGAGATATGTATCACTGAGGTTGTTAGTTTCAGTGATATGACCAAGAAAAATGCTCCAGCACACTAAGTGCTGAGAGGGGTTTAATCAGCCATGTTAAGGGCTAGGTTTAGTAAGCAGCTGTAGAATGGGTGGGAAACTATTCACAATACCTCCACCCCAGGCTATGGTTTAGGAGGTAAGTAGTCAGCCTGCTGAGTCACTCAATGTTGGATGTGTCTGGAGATGTGATCTCCAGAGCCGTGCTTGAAAATAAAGGAAAGTTGAACCTTTTTTTTTTCCTATGTTTGTTTCCTGAGCAGGCGATCTCTGCAGTAACACAGACTGTACCATTTGTTTTTGTTTTGCTTTCCCATTAGGCCAGAAAGGCCGTATTTAAGTTTCTAGCCCTGCCCTGGTTCATTCTGTACCTAAATAAACCAATGGAAAATTTAAAGAGACAGCGTTCCTGTCTCTACCTCTATGAGCAGCCGAGTGAGCCGATCTACCATAATATATACAGTACTGTGCAAAGGTTTTAGGCAAGTGTAGAAAAATGCTGCAAAGTAAGAATGTTATCAAAAATTGAAGTGGTAATATCTTTTATCAGTTAACAAATCAAAATAAATATTTGGTGTGACCATGGTATTGTGCTGAAGATTTTATCCTCCATGTAACAAGTTTTGTGAATAAAGAATTTTATCTTCACGTAATCAGTTGAGCTGGTGTCATGGGTGTATCGCCACGATGATCGTCGCGATTACACACTCTGACTTCTCACAGCTGAGTTGCTGTTTCTTTGTGTTTGGTAATGAGGGAGTTAATTTTACCTAGCTCTTTGCTAAGACTAGGTCCAGCCGCGCCCGGCTGCTTTTGATTATGTTCTAATTAGATTCCTTCATATACCTGCCAGTCTGCTTGTTAGATGCCGGTGAAAGCATTCATGTAGTCTAGCAGACTGGATCGGTTCTGAGAATATTTAAGCTAAGAGCTCCTTAGTTGTTTTTACTCTTACAGCTTATAGTTTATCTCTGAGACCTTAGGTGTTCCTACTGTGTGTGAGTGTTGTATGTAAGACTTTATTTACTTTATTTCTTGTCTTTTTTGTATGTCTTTCTGTTCATTAACCGTTACCTGTTCATTCCCTTTGGTGGTAATCAGGGTCCTTCTTAGGACTAGATTACAGTTGGCAGGGATTGATAGGAGACAGGGTTTACGCTGGTGGCCTGGACCTCTGTACCTTTAACAGTACCTCCAGGTAGAGGGATTAGTTAGGACCCCAGTTTAGGGTCAGCATAGACCCCGGTCACCCTCTAGCCGGAGACAGCGTATAACGGATTCCGTATTGACCCACTGGACATTCTGTCAGGTAATTCTATGTTATCATATATCTATGCGCATGTTATATAGTATGTTGCCCTTTTGATATAGATTACTGACATCACATATATATATATCTGTTATACAGCGTGACATTTTCACCGGCCATACTAAAGATTCTCCCCAGCTGTCATGGATCCAGTAGCCCAGCTGGCCCGGCAGTTGCAGGGGTTGTCCATGGAGTTTGCAGACATTAAGTCCAAGGTTTTGTCCCCCCCGGAGCAAACCAGATCTGAACCTAAGGTTGCTCTCCCGGACAGGTTCACTGGTGGGCGGGACAAATTTTTTACTTTCCGGGAGGCATGTAAATTGTACTTTCGGCTGCGGCCTCGGTCATCTGGGAGTGAAGAGCAGAGGGTGGGAATTGTTATCTCACTCTTACAAGGGGACCCTCAATCTTGGGCGTTCTCTATTCCTCCAGGCTCCCCAGATCTCCAGTCAGTGGATAGATTTTTTACTGCCCTGGGTCTGGTATATGATGATCCGGATCGAGTTTCCCTTGCTGAAACAAAGTTACGTAAAATACGGCAAGGAAATCGTCCAGCGGAGGAATATTCTTCTGAGTTCCGTAGATGGGCAACAGATACTCAGTGGAATGACCCAGCTCTTAGGAGCCAGTTTTGTCAAGGGTTGTCTGACAAATTAAAGGATGTGTTGGCTCAGTATGATTCTCCTCCATCACTGGAGGCTGCTATGGCCCTCGCTATTCGCATTGATAGACGAATTTGGGGAAGACGCGAGGTAACGCCGCCTCCCGTGATGACTCCACCTACTACTAAAGTCCCTTATACTGAGGTTCCCCTGGTCTGTTCTGAGGAACCCATGCAGTTGGGAGGGACATCTTTTTGTAGGAGGGAATCGGCGGTGCGCCGCAAGACTAGAAGGTGTTTCTTTTGCGGGAGAGAGGGACATTTTGTTGGGGGGTGTCCATCCCGGGCCTCTTTGAGCAAAGGAGTTAACCTGGGAGTGTGTATTTCGTCCCCAAATCCCTCTCAGTTTCTCGTGCCTGCGGAGGTGGTGATTGGTACTAGAACTGAGAGGATTTCTGTTTTTCTTGATAGTGGGTCCGGGGCTAATCTGGTGGACGCTCGGTTTGCCCAGGTGCATGGTATGCAACTGAGTGTATTGGCCAAACCGGTCCCTATAGTCTCTATTGATTCTAGACCTCTCGGTCAAGGTAGCTTTGTACAAGCTGTTCATAACATAGATCTTCGAGTAGGGGCAATACATAAAGAGCAATTGTCTTGTTATGTGTTGGAGGGTCTACCTACTCCTATTGTGTTGGGACTTCCTTGGTTGGCTAAACATAACCCAGTGATTGATTGGCAATCCAGAAAGATAAGCCAGTGGGGTGAATTTTGCAGGAATAACTGCATGAGCACGGTCATCGGTGCGGTTGTGCCTAGGACTTTGTCTCCTTTTCTGGAGGACTTTGGGGAGATGTTCTCAGAGGAGGGGTGTAAAGAGTTACCTCCTCATCGCGCATATGACTGCTCAATAAGTTGCTTCCTGATGCCTTATCTTGTACTTTCCCAGGGCCGGGAAGACGGATGATCCGGTTCCTATTCCTCAGGAGGGAGTTGTAGTGTCAGCTGTATGCTCTGAGCTTGAGGGGGAGGTATTGGGGGCTCAGGGGGACGCCCCTGTGGGACTTCCAGGGAGACTGATAGTTCCAGATCGGTTAAGACTGAAGGTTACGGGGAACCGTTACAAACGGATGGCTGATAGGGGGAGAGTTTCTGGTCTAGATCTGAAGGTGAACGATCTGGTATGGTTGTCTACCAGGAATATAAAACTTAAAGTGCCCTCCTGGAAACTGGGTCCCAGATTCATCGGGCCGTACAGGATCAGTTCCATAATTAATCCTGTGGCATTTCGTCTGGACCTCCCTCCTACGTTTAAAATTCATAATGTGTTTCACAAGTCATTACTTAAAAAGTATGTGGCACCAGTCATACCGTCACCTCTACCTCCTCCTTCAGTGGTGGTCAATGATAACGTGGAATTTCATGGGTCGAAAATCATTGACTCACGTCTCAGTCGCCGATCCCTTCAGTACTTGGTTCATTGGAGGGGGTATGGTCCTGAGGAGAGGACGTGGGTCCCTGCGTCTGATGTTAACGCAGATCGATTGGTTCGGACCTTTCACACAACTCACCCGGGCAGACCTGGCCCTGAGGGTCCGGAGTCCCCTCGTAGAGGGGGGGGTACTGTCATGGGTGTATCGCCACGAGGATCGTCGCGATTACACACTCTGACTTCTCACAGCTGAGTTGCTGTTTCTTTGTGTTTGGTAATGAGGGAGTTAATTTTACCTAGCTCTTTGCTAAGACTAGGTCCAGCCGCGCCCGGCTGCTTTTGATTATGTTCTAATTAGATTCCTTCATATACCTGCCAGTCTGCTTGTTAGATGCCGGTGAAAGCATTCATGTAGTCTAGCAGACTGGATCGGTTCTGAGAATATTTAAGCTAAGAGCTCCTTAGTTGTTTTTACTCTTACAGCTTATAGTTTATCTCTGAGACCTTAGGTGTTCCTACTGTGTGTGAGTGTTGTATGTAAGACTTTATTTACTTTATTTCTTGTCTTTTTTGTATGTCTTTCTGTTCATTAACCGTTACCTGTTCATTCCCTTTGGTGGTAATCAGGGTCCTTCTTAGGACTAGATTACAGTTGGCAGGGATTGATAGGAGACAGGGTTTACGCTGGTGGCCTGGACCTCTGTACCTTTAACAGTACCTCCAGGTAGAGGGATTAGTTAGGACCCCAGTTTAGGGTCAGCATAGACCCCGGTCACCCTCTAGCCGGAGACAGCGTATAACGGATTCCGTATTGACCCACTGGACATTCTGTCAGGTAATTCTATGTTATCATATATCTATGCGCATGTTATATAGTATGTTGCCCTTTTGATATAGATTACTGACATCACATATATATATACTGTTATACAGCGTGACAGCTGGACATTTTATTGGATTATCCACTCCTAAACACAGTGGGTCCATGCTCCTGAAGCTAATGAAATGCATTGACGGGTGAGCTGGAACAATTACTTTCTCTACTGTGACCATCCATTACCTTCACAACACACTTTACTCACGATTTGCTGCCAGTTCTGAAATGATAAAAGACACATCATGCTTACTTTCCTTCGTAATCGGAAGATGTAGAACAATGTCATCAGTTCAGAACTGACAGCAATGAGTGGGAATGATCTACACCTATCTATCATTTGGAGAAGTCTAGCCAGAAATGGTCTTTATGGAAGAACTGAGGTTAAAAAAACCATACCTTCAGCATGGAAACAAAGCTAATTGCAAACTATTAGCAATTTTTATTTTTTTTTTCTTCGTTGGATTGATGTTCCCCTAACAAAAAAAATAATAAAAAGTGATTTAATAGTCATATGTACCTCCCGAAAATTGTACCATAAAAAAAACTATAGCTTGGCACACACAACAAAATAAGCTTTTGTAAAGTTCGACATTTTTTAAAGCCCGTAAAATAGTCAAATTCTATATTAGTTTGGCATCACCATCATCACACTGACCTGGAGAATCATGTTGCCAAGTAATTTTTGGTGCATAATAAACACAGAAGAAATCTAAACCCAAAAAGCAATGGCTACGTTGCATTTTTCTTTCACCATTTTACCTGACTTGGGATTGAACATTCCAATGTAATGGCAGCCACTAATGATGAGCGAGTGCTCCGACAAGGTGTTATTTGAGCATGCAAGTGTACTAAGCGAGTGTCTTCAGAGTGCTCGAAAAATATGTTTGAGTCCCTGCGGCTGCATGTCTCGCTGCTCTTTGACATCTGCAACACATGCAGGACTTCCCTGTTTGTTAGGCAATCCATGAATGTGTTGCAGCTGTCGAACAGTCGCGAGACATGCAGCTTCGGGGACTCAAACATATTTTTTGAGCACATGTGGCGCCCCTGAGGGTCCAGTCGCCACAGAGGTACTGCACATCAGCCAGGGGTGTGGTGCTTAGCTCTCGGGAAAGGAGGGGGCACTACCCAGGACTCGCATATTTGCATCCAACACAGACACAAGACCTCAGGCTTAGGGGGAGGAGCCCCAGTTAGAGAGGGAAGGCAGTGTGTCAGATGGAGGAAAGTAGTGAGTTGGTGCTCGGGAGGGGAGCTGAGAGGAGCTGTGGAGAAACTGTGAGGAATGGAAAGGAGCAGTTGTGAGGAGAGAAGCTCCTGAGGAGAAACAGAAGGGGTCCTAGGTGTGCCCTGTCAGGTTTAATAAGTGGGATTTCTGGCCTTATAAATGGGGTTGGGACTAGGGTTGAGCATTCCGATACTGCAAATATCGGGTATCGGCCGATATTGGCTGTATCGGAATTCCGATTCCGAGTTCCGATATTTTCGTCATATCGGATACCGGAATCGGGATGTCACTGTCACTGTCAGTGTCCGTCTGTCGGGTCTGTCAGGAGTCAGCGGCACTTACCTGGCAGAAGATCTCCGGCGGTCACGTCCTGGACTGCTTCATGGCTGCCATCCTCTTCTCCCCGGCGGTCACATGCAGTTTCTCGCGATAACTGCAGTGACTGCTGGGTAATCCCGGCCGTAAAGCAGTCAGTCCGATGACGTCACCGCCGGGGAAGCAGGTAATCAGCTGTGCTGCGTTGCAATGACAGGCTCTGCCTGTCATTGCGATGTAGCAGAGCTGGATCGTCGTGGGACTGTCGTTATGGACTGCGTCGGACAGGTGGTATACTGTTGGTTTGTTTTTTTTATTTTTTTACAGGAGATCGATGGCGTCGCAGGAATGAGAGAGTAATAAAAAAAAAGAAAACTGTGTTGTCTCTTTTATTTCATTAAAAGACTTTTTTCTTGCTGTGTCTTTTTTTTTTACACATTTAAAAACTTTGGGATTAATAATGGATCGGTGTCTTATTGACACCTCTCCATTATTAACCGGGCTTATTGTCACCGTGCAATCAACGGTGACATTAACCCCTTATTACCCCACTTGCCACCGCTACAGGGCAGTGGGAAGAGCCGGGTAAAGTGCCACAATTGGCACATCTTTTGATGCGCCAAATGTGGGGCTGCTGTAGCCTGGTATTATCAGGCTGTTGAGGGCCAAAATCCATGGGCCTTGACAGTCTTTTAATACCAGGCCGCAGCAGTCTGCATTTTACTTGGCTGGTTAACAAAAATAGGGGGACCCCTACGCCGTTTTTTTTTCGAGGGGATCCCCTATTTTTGTTAACCAGCCAAGCTAAGCAGACTGCTGTGGCCTGGTATTATCAGGCTTGCAAGGTCCATGGATATTGGATCCTTACCAGCCTGAAAAACCAGGCCTCAGCAGTCTGCTTCATCTGGCTGGTTAACAAAAATAGGGGGGACCCCACGCCAATTTTTTTCGAGGGGATCCCCTATTTTTGTTAATCAGCCAAGATATGCAGACTGCTGTGGCCTGGTATTATCAGGCTGGCAAGGTCCATGGATCTTGGCTCCTTAACAGCCTGAAAAACCAGGCCTCAGCAGTCTGCTTCATCTGGCTGGTTAACAAAAATAGGGGGGACCCCACGCCAATTTTTTTCGAGGGGATCCCCTATTTTTGTTAATCAGCCAAGATATGCAGACTGCTGTGGCCTGGTATTATCAGGCTGGCAAGGTCCATGGATCTTGGCTCCTTAACAGCCTGAAAAACCAGGCCTCAGCGGTCTGCTTCATCTGGCTGGTTAACAAAAATAGGGGGGACCCCACGCCATTTTTTTTTCGAAGGGAACCCCTATTTTTGTTAATCAGTTCCCTCTGACGTCACTGATGGTGTCCCTGGCTGACCTGAAGTGAAAGTGGAAAGCAATCAATTAAGCTTTCCACTTCCTCTCCTGTCAGCCAGGAGAGGAACTCATTCATTTGGGGGTTTACTGTGAGGCTGCAGCATTAGCTGCGGTCCCTGCAGTAAACATTAACCCTTTCTGAAGGATTACACCGTGGGACCTGACTGTGCATCGGATTGGTAAGAATAATTTTGCTTTATTATTTTATTTTTATTACAGGAAATGGTTTTAGCAGGTAAATAAAATATGGTCAAAAACTGTGTGATTATTTCATTAAACTTCTTTTTTATTAAAGTGTGTGTGTTTGATTTTTCTTTCATACAATAGGATTAATAATTGATAGTTGTCTAATTGACAGCTCTCAATTATTAACCTGGCTTAAAGTGACCTTTCAATTGCAAGGTCATTTTAACCCCTTATTAACCCATTCGCCACCGCTACAGGGCAATGGGAATAGACGGGCAAAGTGCCAGAAAGGGCAAATCTAATTAGAGATTTGCCCTTTCTGGGGTGTCTGGGGGCAGATGTTAAGTAGCCGGGGGGGGCCAAAAAAAATGGTCCCTCTCTGGGCTATTATTATCTGCCCCCACTCACTGGCTTTGTCTGTCTGGTTGCGAAAATAGGGCGGGAGCCCATGCATTTTTTTTCAGCAATTTTACACCTCATATATATATATACATGTCATTGAATTTGTGACACATATATATATATATATTTATATTTATAGTTCATACACTTCTACATAGTATAATAGCCGCTAATTCAATTGCCGGCTTTTGTGAAAATGCAGAACCCGACATGAAATGACACTTGGTGTACATAGGGTTAACCATGTCTTTTCATGTAGTTTGATATCTGATTTGCACAAACAATTACATGAGTGTAAGTGTGCAAAATTTCACACCTGTAGGGGTTAATTAAAGGTGTAAATTCGTAGCAAAAAAGTCCGTTTTTTTTACAACGAATTTACACCTTTAATTAACCCCTACAGGTGTGAAATTTTGCACACATAGACTGATTTAATTGTTTGTGCAAATCAGATAGCAAACGACATGAAAAGACATGGTTAACCCTATGTACACCAAGTGTCATTTGAAATGACACTTGGTGTACATAGGGTTAACCATGTCTTTTCATGTCGTTTGCTATCTGATTTGCACAAACAATTACATCAGTCTATGTGTGCAAAATTTCACACCTGTAGGGGTTAATTAAAGGTGTAAATTCGTAGCAAAAAAGTCCGTTTTTTTACAACGAATTTACACCTTTAATTAACCCCTACAGGTGTGAAATTTTGCACACATAGACTGATTTAATTGTTTGTGCAAATCAGATAGCAAACGACATGAAAAGACATGGTTAACCCTATGTACACCAAGTGTCATTTCATGTCGGGTGCTTCTGTCTTTTCACTGAAGCCGGCTTTACCCGGCAATTGAATCAGAGGATATTTTACTATGTAGAAGTGTATAAACTATACATATATGTATATATATATATGTCACAATGACATGTTATATATATATATTATATATATATATATGTATTCTATGTGTGTATATTTAGTGTTTACAAGGAAAGAAAGAGGTTTTTTTAGTTGCGATATTTTGTTCCCATAGACTTACATGGGACTTCCGGTATCGGTATCGGGTATCGCCGATATTTTAATGGTATCGGCGATACCATTCCGATTCCGATACTTTAGGATATCGGAAAGTATCGCTCAACTCTAGTTGGGACCATCAGTTGTGTTGTGCAAAAGTCTGGTGGATACACAGCTGATAGTCCTACTGAATAGACTGTTAGAATTTGTATTATGGCAAGAAAAAAGCAGCTTAGTAAAGAAAAACGAGTGGCCATCATTACTTTAAGAAATGAAGGTCAGTCAGTCCGAAAAATTGGGAAAACTTTGAAAGTGTCCCCAAGTGCAGTTGCAAAAACCATCAAGCGCAACAAAGAAACTGGCTCACATGAGGACCGCCCCAGGAAAGGAAGACCAAGAGTCACCTCTGCTTCTGAGGATAAGTTTATCCGAGTCACCAGCCTCAAAAATCACAGGTTTACAGCAGCTCAGATTAGAGACCAGGTCAATGCCACACAGAGTTCTAGCAGCAGACACATCTCTACAACAACTGTTAAGAGGAGACTTTGTGCAGCAGGCCTTCATGGTAAAATAGCTGCTAGGAAACCACTGCTAAGGACAGGCAACAAGCAGAAGAGACTTGTTTGGGCTAAAGAACACAAGGAATGGACATTAGACCAGTGGAAATCTGTGCTTTGGTCTGATGAGTCCAAATTTGAGATCTTTGGTTCCAACCACCATGTCTTTGTGCGACGCAGAAAAAGTGAACGGATGGACTCTACATGCCTGGTTCCCACCGTGAAGCATGGAGGAGGAGGTGTGATGGTGTGGGGGTGCTTTGCTGGTGACACTGTTGGGGATTTATTCAAAATTGAAGGCATACTGAACCAGCATGTCTACCACAGCATCTTGCAGCGGCATGCTATTCCATCCGGTTTGCGTTTAGTTGGACCATCATTTATTTTTCAACAGGACAATGACCCCAAACACACCTCCAGGCTGTGTAAGGGCTATTTGACCAAGAAGGGGAGTGATGGGGTGCTACGCCAGATGACCTGGCCTCCACAGTCACCAGACCTGAACCCAATCGAGATGGTTTGGGATGAGCTGGACCACAGAGTGAAGGCAAAAGAGCCAACAAGTGCTAAGCATCTCTGGGAACTCCTTCAAGATTGTTGGAAGACCATTTCCGGTGACTACCTCTTGAAGCTCATCAAGAGAATGGCAACAGTGTGCAAAGCAGTCATCAAAGCAAAAGGTGGCTACTTTGTGTTGCACAGCTTCTGAATCCACACCTTTGCAGTAGAAAACTTCACAGAGCAGGCTGCATGGGATAACAAGCTTTTACTTCTTACAACATGAGGTAAAAGAATAATGCACAGTCATTTCAGCATTGCATCAGGAAATAGGAACAAACCGAAAGTACAAGTGAGACTATTTCTTATACAATACATTAAACAGAAGGAAACGTTACACAACATCGCCATCTATTGTCAGGTCAGCAAAAAGTCCTCCTTTTACTTATAATAAGTCCTGATCTGTTGCATATGCCAACACCCTTTCTCAACAATAAGGACTTATTGAATCAAACCCAACTTTTTTTATTAGTCTCTGATGTTTATCAGCATTGAACGCCTTCGTGAAAATGTCTGCTGTCATTTCTTCAGTGGGGCAATACTCCAACGTCAAGACTCCTTGATCCCGTTGATCTCTCAAAAAATGATATTTCACATCAATATGTTTGGTTCTTGGATTGAGTCTTTCCATCTGAGCAAGAACAAGACATCCTTGATTGTCCTCTTTTAGTTTTGTTGGTTACAACTGTTGTTGTCCTAGGTCTGTCAACAATTGTCTTAACCACAGTACTTCTTGTCTTTCTATCTGTATTCCTAGGTACTGTTTTACATTTCCTAAGTCTTTGATTTCAAAATGTTGTTTCAGGGTTTTTAGAATGTTTTCTTTATCCCTTTCTTGTTTAAAACAAATCAAAATGTCGTCTACATATATGAGTACATAAATCCATCTATTACTCAGCCTTTTTGTGTACAAGCATGGATCAGCTTTGCTTTTTTGAAATTTTTCATTTGTTAGTACTTCCATGATTTTGTCATTCCATGCTTTAGCTGCTTGTTTTAAACCATATATGCTTTTCTGTTGTTTACAAACTTTGTTTGGATTTCTTTCATCTTTGAATCCTGGAGGTTGTTCCATGTAAATGTCTTCTGTTAAATCTCCATTCAAAAAAGCTGTCTTTACATCCAGATGTCTTAGTTCCATCTGTTCCATTGCTGCAACTGTAAATAAAGTTCTTATTGTAGTGTGTTTGACAACTGGAGCAAATGTTTCATCATAGTCTTCTTCTTCTGGAAGTCGAGCTATGTCTTCCCAAGAGATAGATTCATACATTTACTTGTACTTGGCTTGTAAGAGAGGCGTTTTGGTGGCCTTCCTATGTTCTCTCTTATTGAACGTCTTGGTTCTGTGTCTGTTTGTAGTTGTGATTCTTCACTTTCAGTATTTTGTTCTTCATTAATTTCTACTTCTTTTTCATCAGATATTTCTTCAGTTATGTCACTATTGTTTTTCTCATTTTTTGTTTCAACTGAAATCATAATGTCTTCATTTAAATCTTCAATGAATGTCACACTGTTACTCACTGTAACTCTGTCTGTTTTGGGATCTAAGATTCTATATCCTTTGCAGTTTTCACTATATCCAACGAATATTCTTTCCATGGATCTGTTTTGAAGTTTGGAACGTTTTTCTGTTGGAATGAATATAAAAACTTTACATCCAAAAACTTTTAAATGATTGACACTTGGTTTCATACCTTGCCACAGTTCATATGGAGTTTTCTTCAGTTTTCTGGAAAAAAGTCGGTTCTGTAGATATGTAGCTGTCATTGCTGCCTCACCCCAATATTTTTCTGGTAGTTTAGAATCTGTCAGCATACATCTCATTTCTGTTAGAGTTCTGTTTTTCCTTTCTGCTACTCCATTTTGTTCAGGTGTGTATGGAACAGTTTTCTGATGTTCTATTCCATTTTGTCTTAAGTAGTCTTCTATTCTGTGACCTGTAAATTCACCTCCATTATCACTTCTGATGACAATTGGCTTCCTTTGAAATTTGTTACTTGATCTTGTTACATAGTCTACAAGTTTATCAAAAACTTCACTTTTGTTCTTTATTAAGTATGTGACTGTGTATCTTGAGTAGTCATCTATAAAAGTCAACATGTATCTATTGCCTCCTGATGTAGTCACTTTCATGGGTCCACATACGTCAGTATGCACCAAATCAAGTGGTCTTTCACTTTTCATCTCACTTTCTTTAGGAATAGATATCCTTGTGGTTTTGGATTTTATACAACATTCACATCTTATGGTAATTGAGCAATCTGATATCTTTAAATCTTTTATCAATTCTTTTCTCTGTAGTTCCCTTATACTGTCCGGGTGTCTATGTCCTAGACGTCTATGCCACATGTGAATACAGTTTTTGTGATCATGTGTACATACCTTCATCTGTTCCTTTGGTTTGTCAAAATGATATAATTGTTCATCTGCCTTGACTTTGGTTATCATCTTGTTTCCTGCAATAATTGCACACTCATTATCTTTGAATTTTACTGTAAGTCCTTTTGCTGTTAAACGTTTCACAGATAATAATCCGCTTTCCAATTTTGGAACATACAACACATCCTGTACAAGTATCTTTGAATCTTGTCCGAACTTGTTTGAACAATTTAGCATACCTTGTCTGATACCTTCTGCGGTTATTTTGCTTCCATCTGCAAGATAAATGGCTTCTTTCTTATCTAAATCAAGATCAGTAAAGAAATTCTTGTCACTTGTCATATGACTCGTTGCTCCTGAATCAATAAACCAACCAAGTGATGATTTCTTGTCTGTTATTTTGAATGTGCCATTCCAATTATTCTCACACGAATCGGAAATTGTGTTTTTTACTTTCTGTGTATGCTTTTTATGTTGTAATTTTTGTTGTTCTGCTTTCCATATGGTACAGTCTTTCTTTAAATGACCTTTTTTCTTACATCTGAAGCATTCTCTTGTCTCTTTATTATAGGGTTTTTTAAATTCTTTAGCTTTAAGAGCGTTTTCACTGTCCTTTTCAGTAGAAGAATCATTGCTTTGTTCTTTTCTTCTCTGATATTCATCTATGAGTCTTGTTTTCACAAACTCTAATGTTATGTCTCTTTCAGGTCTTGACTCTAGTGCATTTATTAAAGCTGTATACGAATCTGGTAAACTGCACAACAATATAGCTGCTATATGACTTTCTCTTTAATATCTTCACCAATAGATCTTAGCTGTGATATTACTTCCATCATTGAGAATATCAAGAAAGGCACATCCAGCCCATGAATGGCAGCGCTTCCCAGGACTCACATCCAAAGATGATATTTCATATTTTTTTATTTAATAAGGTAAAATGGAGGAGATACAATGCGTTTCGGATACAGTATATATCCTTCATCAGGTAAAATAAAAACACAGTACAAATCCTAATAATATAAAATTCAGTAACACTTATATATAGTGGTAAACCTTTTATCCCAGTCTCAGACACTTGATTTAGGGAGTGGACCAAGTTCAGGAGCACACCCACCAACTTTGACAACATAGATGCAAGAAAAAAAAAAACATTCAAACTCTCTCTATGATATCATTCAATCCATTTGGATATAATGTTCCCAAACGATATATCCAAAACGTTTCTTTCCGGTTTAAAAGAGCATTTCTATTTGCAACACCAGAGGGTATCTGTTCCACC
This sequence comes from Oophaga sylvatica, assembly GCA_033576555.1. Taxonomy (NCBI): domain Eukaryota; kingdom Metazoa; phylum Chordata; class Amphibia; order Anura; family Dendrobatidae; genus Oophaga; species Oophaga sylvatica. Next base: position 56,407,384 of record JARQOD010000002.1, read on the forward strand.
GGAGTTACTTTTAGGGCTCTTTTCCACTTGCGAGAAATACGTCCGATTCTCGCATGTGAAATCCCAGCTTTGGGGCCGGCATTCGGGAGTGGAGCGAGCAGCTGCATACAAATACATGCAGCCGCGCACTCCACTCCCGAGTGTCTGGGCCAGAGCTGGGATTTCACATGCGAGAATCGGACGTATTTCTCGCAAGTGGAAAAGAGCCCTTATGTTGAAAATTTTGTTATGTTTGATTAGCAGATGCCTTGAGAGACTATGTTCTTTTTTCTTTTGGTCTGTACTGTATATATATATATATATCCACAGACACATATATGTATATATATTACATAGTCTCCTTTATTATGCATATTGCATCCCCTAATATACAGTGCCTTCTCTTGTTATGTACAGTACCGTCCCTTACATATTGGATTATATAGAGCCCTGTTTTTTATTACATAATGTCCTGTCTTGTTAGCTGTATAATGCAATGATGGCTGATGGAGCATGGGAAAGCTTCTTTTCTAATGGAGGAGCTGATGGACTGGTAGTCTGGTCACCGGCTCCTCCATCAGCTGTCATTTTATATCTAAAAAGAGAGGGGACTATATAATAAAAGAGGGCGCTGTTAATAACAAAATTAACAAGATTACACTATGTAAGAGACAGCACTGTGCATAACAGCAGAGGAAGCTATATATTAAGGGATGGCACCATACTGTATATAACTAGAGAGGATGGTACATAATAAGGGAAGGTGTTATACATAATAAAAGACGAAACTATGTAACTAAGGATGGTCTTATACAGAATTAGTGAGTACACTATATACTAAGGGACTATGTTAGACATAATAAGTGAGTACCCTATATACTAAAGGACTGTGTTAGACATAATAAGCGATAATAATGTCTTCCTCCACCTCACACTGTTCCTAAGTCTATTATAAGTCCCCCTTCCTCCCATCCCAATCCCTCACACCCCTCATTGTCCTCCTCCTCCCGCATTCCATTATTGTCCTCTCCCCCACCCCATCACTGCCCTCTTTGCCACCTCCATCATTGCCTTCTCCCCACCACTATTATTGCTTTCTCCCCTGCCACCCCATCATTGCCCATTCCACCACCTCCATCATTGCATTCTCCCCCACCACCTCCTTCATCATTGCTTTTTCCCCACCACCCCATCATTGCCCTTTCCACCACCTCCATCAATGCCCTTTCCACCACCTCCATCATTGTCTTCTCCTCCACCACCCCCATCATTGCCTCTTTCCCCATCACTTCCATCATTGTCTTTGCACTACCACCATCATTGCCTTCACTCCTACCCCATCATTGCCCTTTCCACCACTTCCATCATTTCCTCCTCCCCCACCATGCCGATCATTGCCCTCTCCATCACCCCATCATTGCCTTCTCACCATCACCTCAGTCATTGCCTTCTCCCCATTACCCCATCATTGCCTTTTCCCATCACCCATATCATTGCCCTCTCCCATCACCCCCATCATTGCCCTCTCCCATCCCCATCATTGCCTTCTCCCATACCCCCATCATGGCCTTCTCCCCATCACCGCATCATTGCCCTCTCCCCATCACCCATATCATTGCCCTCTGCCCATCACCCCCATCATTGCCCTCTCCATCACCCCATCATTGCCTTCTCCCCATCACCTCCATCATGGCCTTCTCTCCATCACCCCCATCATGGCCTTCTCCCCATCCCCCATCACCCCCCATCATTGCCCTCTCCATCATCCCATCATTGCCTTCTCCCCATCACCCCCATCATGGCCTTCTCCATCACCCCATCATAGCCTTCTCCCCATCATTGCCTTCTCCCCATCATCCCCATCATGGCCTTCTCCACATCACTCTCATCATGGCCTTCTCCCCATCTCCCCATCATTGCCCTACCCCATCACCCCATCATTGCCTTCTCCCCATCATTGCCTTCTCCCAATCACCCCATCATTGCCTTCTCCCCATCACCCCCATCATGGCCTTCTCCCCATCACCTCCATCATGGCCTTCTCCCTATCACCCCATCACCCCCATTATTGCCCTCTCCATCACCCCATCATTGCCTTCTCCCCATCACCCCCATCATGGCCTTCTCCATCACCCCATCATGGCCTTGGCACCATCTCCTTATCATTGCCTACTCTCCATCACCTGCATCATGGCCTTCTACCCATCACCCCCATCATGGCCTTCACCCCATCACCCCATCATGGCCTTCTCCCCATCACTCCCATCATGGCCTTCTCCCTATCACCCCATCACCCCCAAGAATGCGCAGAGAGTGGTCACCGTTACGTTTTGCTGTCAGAAGGTCATTGGTCACTTTGATGAGTGCAGTTTCAGTCGAAAGTAGGGGGCGGAAGCCGGACTGTGAAGGGTCTAGAAGGGAGTGAGTGGAGAGGTAACGGGTAAGGCGGGAGTAGACTAGGCGCTCCAAAAGTTTAGAGATGAACGGGAGATTGGAGACCGGTCTGTAGTTGTTTGTGCAGGAAGGGTCGAGATTGGGTTTCTTTAGTAATGGAGTAATGATGGAGTGTTTGAAGGAGGATGGGAAAACTGGACTCCCCTGTCAGACACAATGTTCTCCGCAATGCCGTGCAAACGAACCACATGCTGAAAAAACAAGGGTACCAACTCAGAAGAGGATGGCAACTTAGGCAGTGGCACAAGATGGATCATCTTGGAGAATCTATCACAGATCACCCCAATGACAGTCATTCTCTGAGAGACCAGGAGGTCGGAGATAAAATCCATAGAGATATGAGTCCATTGCCTCCTGGGCACCGGCAGTGGCATTAACAATCCACTACAGCGAGAACAGGGCTTGGAACGAGAACAATTCCCCAGGACTGCACAAAATTCCTGACATCGCGAGATAAAGTGGGCCACCAAAAGGACCGACTCACCAAATCTCTAGTACCAAAACTACCAGGATGACCAGCCAACGCAGAGCAATGAACTTCAGACATAACTTTTTCTCTCCATTGGTCTGTGACATACAATTTCCCCGCAGGGCAACGCTCAGGTTTATCCCCCTGAAATTGCTCCAGGGCCAGTCTCAAATTGGGTGAGACAGCAGAAAGAACGACACTAGTGTTGAGCATTCCGATACCGCAAGTATCGGGTATCGGCCGATATTCGCGTTATCGGAATTCCGATACTTAATTCCGATACTTTTTCAATATCGTATACCGGAATCAGAAGTTCCCATAATTCTTTGAGAGGCAATGTGATTTTAGTCAGCCAATGAGGAATCCTACGAAGTGTGGGCACATCCTGTAATGCTGCGGTCATCTTAACTAATGGCATGGCTGTGATTGGCTGCTGAAATGATGTCAGAATGCACTATAAAAGGCGCCGCAGCCATTTTAGCGTCACTGTGCTGTGAACTCAGTAAGGGACAGAACGCTGCTGTGCTGACTCTGAGGGACAGTTAGATATTGCGATTTTGTGTACTACTGTGCTTGAGGCAGGCTAGTTTACCAACCGCTGTGTAAAGCTTCATTTTGCCAGTGTTGTTTTAACAGCTCTGTGCAAGGTGTGTGTGTGACAGTGCAGGTGACGCTGCAGTTTGCTCTGCATCCACCGCTGTTTGTAGGCATCTGCACGTGTCACTGACTCTTTTTTTTTTTTATTTTATTTAGTGGAATTGGTGCAGCTCCATTATATTAGAAAAAAATCAAATCTATTAGTGTGACGTGCTTCCATCCGTATACAATACATTGGTTGCAAACACTATAGAAGTACAGAAAGGAGCTTTTCACAGATAGTGAATAGTTGTGTTTCAGTGTTCACTGCAGTCTGTGAGGTTTTGATTTTTTGAGTGCAGATCACGCTCCAGTTAGTTCTTCAACCACTGCTGGTTGTAGTCTGCTGAGCGTGTGTCACTGCCTCATCCTTCACATTTTTCTCTAATTGGTGCTGCTCCATTTTAGTGGAAAAAATCTAATCTATTAGTGTGATGCGCTTCCATCCGTATACAATACATTGGTTGCAAACACTATAGAAGTACACAAAGGGGCCTTTAACAGCTACAGAACAGTTGTGTTTCAGTGTTCACTGTAGTCTGTGAGCTTTTCATTTTGTGAGTGCAGATTACGCTCCAGTTTGTTCTTCAACCACTGCCGGTTGTATCTGCTGAGCGTGTGTCACTGCCTCATCCTTCACATTTTTCTCTAATTGGTGCTGCTCCATTTTAGTGGAAAAAAATCTAATCTATTAGTGTGACGCGCTTCCATCCGTATACAATACATTGGTTGCAAACACTATAGAAGTACACAAAGGGGCCTTTAACAGCTACAGAACAGTTGTGTTTCAGTGTTCACTGTAGTCTGTGAGCTTTTCATTTTGTGAGTGCAGATTACGCTCCAGTTTGTTCTTCAACCACTGCCGGTTGTAGTCTGCTGAGCGTGTGTCACTGCCTCATCCTTCACATTTTTCTCTAATTGGTGCTGCTCCATTTTAGTGGAAAAAAATCTAATCTATTAGTGTGACGCGCTTCCATCCGTATACAATACATTGGTTGCAAACACTATAGAAGTACACAAAGGGGCCTTTAACAGCTACAGAACAGTTGTGTTTCAGTGTTCACTGTAGTCTGTGAGCTTTTCATTTTGTGAGTGCAGATTACGCTCCAGTTAGTTCTTCAACCACTGCTGGTTGTAGTCTGCTGAGCGTGTGTCACTGCCTCATCCTTCACATTTTTCTCTAATTGGTGCTGCTCCATTTTAGTGGAAAAAAATCTAATCTATTAGTGTGACGCGCTTCCATCCGTATACAATACATTGGTTGCAAACACTATAGAAGTACACAAAGGGGCCTTTCACAGATACTGAACAGTTGTCTGCAGGGTTCACTGTAGTCTGTGAGGAATAACCACACTTAGGCCTTAACTTTTCTGACTTTCTTTATCAATCTACCAAGATGAAGAAGTCAGTGAGTAAGGCACGTGGTCGTGGTCGAGGCCGTGGATTTGCAGCAGGGAGAGGACGTGGGGATTCTGTGGCTGCTGCCGCACCCAGTGACACAGCATCCACCAGTTTTCCCCGTGAGCGTTCCTTTATGCGCACTTTTGTAGGAGCTCAACGTCAAAAGCCTCATCACACCGTTGAACCGGGAGCGTAAAATGCGGGAGTACCAAGACACACTGGTGCAATCCCTAATGTTCTACCTTACTGCCGAGAGCACTGCTGCTGCTACTGCTTTACAAAGCAGCTCTGTGCGTCGAGGCAGTGTAGAGAGCTCTGCAACAAGAGGGAGCACACGCAGTGCCTCTGCACAGGGAAAGACCAGTATGTTAAAAATGTGGCAAAGTTTTGTGGCAGCGCCACAAATGTCTACACCATCCGAGAGGGCTCCAGTCAGCGGGAGGCAACGTATCCGTCAGATGGTGACAGACTACTTGGCTTTGCCTCTCAGTGTACTCCCAGATGGCTCTTCCCCATTCAAGTTTTGGGTCTCTAAGCTGGATACATGGCCAGAGCTTAGCCAGTATGCATTGGAGGTGCTGGCTTGCCCTGCTGCCAGTGTATTATCGGAGCGCGTCTTTAGTGCTGCAGGTGGTGTACTAACAGACCGTCGCATGCGACTATCCTCCGATAATGTAGACCGGCTTACTTTTCTGAAAATGAACAAGGCATGGATCTCGCCAGAATTTGTCTGTCCGTTTTCAGATTAAATAACTGGTTCGCAACGTTATCCATGTCTCCTGTTATGTTCATCTTTCTACCACCTGAACTCTACTCCCTGGGCTCCAACACTGCCAGTTGCTGCTCAGAAGTGTCGTGTCCACAGAACAAAACACAAGCTCTACTGTTAGTGGGGTTCAGTAACGCCAGCTGTTCCCCTGCTGTGTCAACGGCAAGAAGTCTCCTGTTCCCGACATGGACAGAAAAACACATGACCAACATGCTCCAAATAGGGAAGAGCCGTCACCCTGCTTGTTATGCTGAAAACATGAAATTGTGAAGTTTTGCAGGCCTAGAATGATAAATTTTTATGACAAATATGGACAAATAATAATTTGTCATCACAGCGCATATCTGCACATGTCTATTAGAAATGGTAACAAAAAATAAAACATAGTCTACTCTTCACATTTTGAAATTAATGCATAAAAGTACATTTCAGACTTATGAATTAATGCTTTTTAAGGAACTTTATCTGTACCTGTAAGATAATGCAGTCAATGGATGTACGAATCATTAAATCCTCATCATCATCATCACGAGTTTTATTTATGACAGACATTATAAAATACACATACTGATGCCAACTGTAACTTCAAACACCATATATGAAATGGCCAGCATGTAAACATGGTAATAATGTCCAATAATAAATTATTACATCTAGAAAGTGCATCATGCATACTGACAATAGGTAGTTATACCTGCAAGTGCTGTTGAAACAACCACAAGAGATATAAATTAATACTGGTATATAGGTATCACAGTGCATAGTTACTCATGGACAATGTTGATGTAATACTGTATCTCAATTAAGTCAGCGTCAACCATTAGGCTTGTTAGTCTTGTACATTGTTAAAGAGGGAACGTAATTTTTTTGTTTGTCATAGGTGGAGTATTACACATTAAATTATTACTGCTGTATTTTTTTTTGCGTCCCTAGTGCGCAATAACGCAGCCTAACCTCACATTTGATAGTCAGCTAATTGCCACACACTACCCTACCCTACGCGTGACAGTAGGAAGGTAGTGTTGACGGATAAAGCTTTGCGCAACCAGACATTCTTTTACCCTCTTCAACACTCTACAAGCAAAAAATGCATGATTTCAGCCGCAGACTTTATTGACGTACAGTATAACATCGGCATTACCCATCAGAGGCTGTCCACTGTCTGATACAGACATAGAATATACCTTTGCTATCTGTAGCCTTTGTTTCACCTACACTTGCAGGCACACACTTAAATTGTGACAAACAATGCCTAATGGTTTTTTAAATGGTTATTTTTTATTGTACATTATTGTGTCATCAATCACATTGATGAGTCCATGCTGGACATGTCATACATGCTATAGAAAGTTACGATTTTATGAACTTAAATAATTGAAATGTCTGTGACTGTCACATAAAATTTGCGATGATGATGATGAGTGACTATTACAAAATCCATTGTCTTCACTATGTTATGGTTTAACATAGCGTTCCTTAAGCATTATTCATAAAAAAAAAAAATGGACTTTTATTCTTAAATTTACAACTCTATATTTTGTTACCAATTTTTTGGGTGTTGTGTTGTTCCATTTATTTTTGGCATGTGCATATATGCGTTTATATTTGTATTTTCTTTATTTTTCCTTCTTGAAATTAGAAAACATGTGTATCTTTGTACCGTGTTAGCCAGTAGATAGAAAAATATTTAGACTTCAGAGTCAGCAGTGGTTGATACCTTTTAATGGATAACTGAAAAGATGGAAACAAATTGCAAGCTTTCAAGGCTACTCACGTCTCTTCATCAGGGAAAGACTAACTAAAAAAATTAAGCATCACATATTTCTATACACAACAGGACACAGGAATAGTGCAATAGGTAAGACAAGTAAGTGACGTGTATCAGAACTGTCATTATCTCACAGGGATGAACATAAATATTGGAACAGTTCCTAGATAAGGATAGAAAGTTTGATTGCCCTCTCATTGGCGTATTTTTTTGGGTTTTCATGACCCTGGAAGGGCATAGACGCAGATTCCTTAATTGATATAGAATGACATAAATCCATGTGATCTATTCATTCCATCACTAACAGTGTCAAAGGTCATGATGAGCTTATATTCTGAAACCTTTGTACGTTTCTCATATTTGAAGTTATATTTTAATACCAGTAATTCCATATCCATGATGCTATGACCGGGCATACAAAAGTCTTTTGCCACAGGTAAATTCATTAATTTATCTGTGATTGTGTGGCGCTGATAATTCATCCTTGTTCTCCTTTTTGTTGCCGGTCTCCCCTCACTTGTCCCTCCCTCACTTGTCTTAGCTATTCCTGTGTCCTGTTGTGTGTAGAAATATGTGATTCTTCATTTTTGGCTTTACTCTTAGCCTGATGAAGACACCTGAGTAGTCTCGAAAGCTTTGAATTTGTTACCATATTTTCAGTTAGCCATTAAACGTTATCAACCACAGAGGACTGTCAAGTATAAATATTTTTCTATTCTTGTAATTGAAATTTATCATTTTATTGTTGTAGTAAAAGTTCATTTATTCTTGTTTGAAGTACATACATTTGCAATGGCCACGTAACAAGGCAATAACTCAATATTTTGTGCCTACACCCTCCTTGACCCTGGGCTTCAACAGCACCAGTTGCTGCTCAGAAGTGTTAGATGCACAGATGAAAACAATCGCTGATGTGTTTGTGGGGTTCAGTAACGCCTGCTGTTCCCCTGCTGTGTGTCTGGCAAAAATTACTGCTGCTAACTACAACTTCAACTTCAAACGTCTCATACTAGGCCTCTGCCTACACCCTCCTTGACCCTGGGCTTCAACAGCGCCAGTTGCTGCTCAGAAGTGTTAGATGCACAGATGAAAACAATCGCTGATGTGTTTGTGGGGTTCAGTAACGCCTGCTGTTCCCCTGCTGTGTGTCTGGCAAAAATTACTGCTGCTAACTACAACTTCAACTTCAAACGTCTCATACTAGGCCTCTGCCTACACCCTCCTTGACCCTGGGCTTCAACAGCGCCAGTTGCTGCTCAGAAGTGTTAGATGCACAGATGAAAACAATCGCTGATGTGTTTGTGGGGTTCAGTAACGCCTGCTGTTCCCCTGCTGTGTGTCTGGCAAAAATTACTGCTGCTAACTACAACTTCAACTTCAAACGTCTCATACTAGGCTCTGCCTACACCCCTTGCCTGGCTTCAACAGCGCCAGTTGCTGCTCAGAAGTGTTAGATGCACAGATGAAACAATCGCGATGTGTTTGTGGGTTCAGTAACGCCTGCTGTTCCCTGCTGTGTGTCTGGCAAAAATTACTGCTGCTAACTACAACTTCAACTTCAAACGTCTCATACTAGGCCCCTGCCTACACCCTCCTTGACCCTGGGCTTCACAGCGCCAGTTGCTGCTCAGAAGTGTTAGATGCACAGATGAAAACAATCGCTGATGTGTTTGTGGGGTTCAGTAACGCCTGCTGTTCCCCTGCTGTGTGTCTGGCAAAAATTACTGCTGCTAACTACAACTTCAACTTCAAACGTCTCATACTAGGCCTCTGCCTACACCCTCCTTGACCCTGGGCTTCAACAGCGCCAGTTGCTGCTCAGAAGTGTTAGATGCACAGATGAAAACAATCGCTGATGTGTTTGTGGGGTTCAGTAACGCCTGCTGTTCCCCTGCTGTGTGTCTGGCAAAAATTACTGCTGCTAACTACAACTTCAACTTCAAACGTCTCATACTAGGCCTCTGCCTACACCCTCCTTGACCCTGGGCTTCAACAGCGCCAGTTGCTGCTCAGAAGTGTTAGATGCACAGATGAAAACAATCGCTGATGTGTTTGTGGGGTTCAGTAACGCCTGCTGTTCCCCTGCTGTGTGTCCGGCAAAAATTACTGCTAGCTACCTAATCATGGTGAAAAAAACATGACATCTCAAAGTGTCTAGTGCTACACATAGATATGAGGCTACACCATGATTTCTAAGCTGTAAACATTTGAAACGTCAACTTTCAAACCATAAAATGATTTGTCTTTGTCACAACATCTGTAACAAAATAATTGTGACATATTATTACAGATATGCACATGTCGAAAACAAATGCAAACACAAAAGCCTACTTATGCTATAGGATACTGATGGTCAACCTTGTCACTCCATAGCTTAGACAAATCCAACTCACATCATGATGACTCAAATACTGCAATGTTGGAAGTGCATAATGTGGGTTGAACTTTGACAACTGCTGCAGTGCGAAGGTTATACTTCAGTGTTCTTGCCTTTGAAATAAAAGCATACAAGTAAATATAATATCCAATGTTGATTAAGGGACGTGATGTACACCTGTAATATTGTGCAAACAATGCATGTAGGAATAGTCCTCTTCAACATTACTTATATTTGTGTCATTTTAAAAAATACATATTTGATTAGAAAGTTAACAGCCCATATCATAAAGGTCCTTCATGTAAACATGATAATCGCTAACAAAAATCATGCATTACCTTGGTAAAGTCAATAGTGC
>JARQOD010000002.1:56417694-56543881 GCA_033576555.1 Oophaga sylvatica
AAGGCCAGATTCCCCAAAAATTATTACCGCCCTGTGAGGGCCCCCTGGAGTCTCTGGCCCGGTGCAGCCGCATAGCTGCACATGCGGTATGTCTGCCCATGCGTCACAAACTAAATCCCTACAAACTACCCCATCATCTTTATTCCCCTTTACTTAATCTCTCTCATTTTTATAGGACGCCCAGGGCTATGGACGGTGACTGCTGCCGTGACTTCCCCTTTAAGAACTGTGCGGCCGGTACCGAGTACCCATGGCCCTTGGGGGCGCTCACATGCCAAAGACACTCGGGTAGCACCCAGCATATCGGATAACCCTTGTCAGAGCACATTTGCTCATCACTAGTGGCCTCATAATGAAAATCCTAAAGCTGCGACTATAGTCTAAAAACATGCTGGGATGAAAAAAAAAAGTGGAGTCTGGCAACGTGTTTCAGTACTTCAGCCCCAACCTTGACTTCTGTCAGTTGCAGTTTATATGTTTCTGTGACTACAAATATTTTCTTTATAATTACTTTTTCAAGTTCAGGAAACGGCCTAAAATGTTGTTGTGGAAAAGGGAATTTGGGTGAGCCCTAATTAGGATGTACGATTGTCTGTCCCGTCGTTTCCTTGTTATTTATATGATTGTTTTATTGTTTGTTTTTGGTCAGTTTCTATTCCGTGTCCTGGGGTGTCTGGATGCAGACCGCTTTAAACCTGCTGCAAAAAAATAAATAGCATTAATCGTTATGACGCAAATATCAGACCACGCGTCCAGCAGACCAATGGCTGGTATCGGGAGCAGCACATTTTTAGAGCCTCGGTAATGCAGAATGGAGGTGATAGATTATTTATAAATCAGTCCTCCACTCTCAGAATTCCTACTTACTTGGATAGATTGCCTTCCTATTTATATCAGCATTGAACATATCACACTCCGAAGACATAATGATAGAGAATGTAGATTGTGAGTCCCAATGGGGACAAGATGATGTCTGTAAAGCGTTGAGGAATATAATGGCACTATATAAAAGTACCGTAAGTAAAATAAATGAAAGCCATAAGGATTTGCCCACTTTATACACTTCATGTTTTGCAAAGACAACTTGTTTTTAATCTGCTGTAAAATCAATGTCCCTTGTAGTGAAAATGCTGGTGAAATTACAGGATATTTATAAATAATAATAATAAATATAATAATATTATTTCACAAACAACATTTATCACCTACCCATTACTCCAATAGACAGTGGATGGAGTGATAATCCTGCGAGCACATTACTGCACCATTCACATGGGGGAGTACACAGGCCTGCTCTTCTAATAATCAATGGGGGTTCCAGAAATCGGACTACCACTGATTAAACATTTATCACCTAGCCAACACTCCCATAGACAGTGGATGGAGTGAGAGTACCGCGTACACATTACTACACCATTCACATGGGGGGGTGGACCCAGGCCTGCTCTTCTCATAATCAATCGGGATTCCAGGAATCAGACTACCACCAATAAAACATTTATCACCTATCTTGACGATCAGTGATGAAAAAGAAGTGAGCGAAAAGATTCACACTGCCCTGGTCAAGCGTCCAGTCCACTGTGGCTGCCGGTGCTCAAGAGGTGCCCATGATGCCGGGCCAAGAATGCCAGCTACAGAACTGAAGACTACCCTGGGTGGTCCGGCTGCCATGCAGTGCCGAACCGGACGACATCTATCTGCTCAACTTTAGCAATGAATGCTGTTTTTTAGGATGTACATCTTGAGCATTACTCATTTTCATCATCATTCTCAGCCATCTGATCATCAAATACCTGAGAACACATCTACTGTTCTGTGTTTCTTCACCATGTCTCACCATTGGCATACTTAACGTGGAGGCTGGGCACATAACTGCGCTGCAGGGGTGGGGTCTGACACAGAATTACTTACTCGCCCACGAGCTTCTCATAGTGGTACCTGCATGCAGACAGAATTTTTGCTAGAAGAGCAATTGAAAAATAATCTTGACACTCCTGTTCCTTTATACGGCATTTGAATATGGTTGACTTGATGGAATACTCCTTTCAAAGAATGTCACTTAGGTCCATTCAGCTAAGAGAGGGTATTTTCTTATCTTCTTTATTTTGCTCACTGGTAAAGCAGGCTTTCCCGCAGCAGAGTACTTGTCTCAGATCAAGCCCATCCAAGTATCAGCTAACCTGGAAAAAGACTACTTATAGTAAATATTCCATAAATCTTCTTATCTAATAATTTCTACAATAAACTGTGAGTGAACTCATAAAAACATTTCAGCTTCCAGTGGTCATCTGATGAATTTTTCAACTAATAAATTTCCCCAATTGTATCCAACATGATAAAGCAGCAAGATCAAGACTCTAAATGCAAACATATGCTACATAAAATGCTTGCAATGTGTGGAATGAATAGTCTGCTATGTATCAGAAACACATAAAAGTGGATGCAGTGCCCGATTTCTTCCACATCAGATCTGCAACAGAATTTCCCAGAGATTTGAACTCAGTAAACTGCATTTTTAGCTTCTGAGCCCAGACACAAAAGTGTAAAAACAAATGATAAAAATCTGGAAAATAAATGTCTGCAACTAAAGTAAAAAGGTTCCAAAAATATCTAAATAATAATAGAAAAATATTTAACTTGAGAGTCTCAGTGGTGACCATGAGACTCTCAGTCTAATATTTTCTATCTACTGGCTAACACGGTACGAGATACACTCTTCCTATATCTAAATATAATAATAATATATCAAGATATAGTATAAAATGTATAGTACTTAAACAAGTATTTACATAAATGAATGTCCTCTAGATAGAAAAATGAAGCACAAAAATCAATATTAAAATATAATTAATTTGTCAAAAATCGATAAAATGTATTAAAAATAGAAAGGTGCTAGGAAAGAATAAAAGGGAACATATTGCAAGGTGTGCCAAAAACATGAGGTAGCAGTTCACAAATTATTACCAAAAAAATTTAATGATTCAATGAAAGAAATTGCCTATGTGGATCCCTGTAATAAAGTGCCAACAATAAGGTGCATCCATAGTCCTGTGATCCAGACACATAGTGAATGAATCCTATGTAATCAGCTTGAAATAATAAGTAGCTAAACAGTCAAAAAGTTGTAATCAAGTGAATTCCTATACTAAGGTGCTATCAGTGCACATGCATCTATAGTCCTATGGGTAAAGCAAGGGATAATAAACTTAATATGTACACGTTTATACCTGTCAGGCTGAACTGCTGGGCACACGATGGTGTCCCCCTGGCCCGACGTGTATTTCAGATATAGAGGTACATATTCAAGGAGAGCAGTCAGGGTGAAGCTTGTTCCAACGAACCCATTTTCTGGAATATTTACTATACCAGTCATTGGCTAAGGCGAACTTCTCTTCGTATGACCTGTGGAGGGAAAACCTCTCTATAATATCTGTGAATTTGGGAGGAAACGGCTTTTTCCAATGGAAAGCAATACGTTTTTATCTCCAAAAGGATATGAATTATTAAGGGTCTGACAGTTGGGCTGAGGTTTTCTAGGTCGAGAGACAATAATGCCATCTGTGGGGAAAGATCGACTTCTTTGCCAGTTATTCTATTAATGAGGGCGGAAATCTGAGCCCAAAGGGTTGGACTATGGGACATTTCCAGAAAACGTGGAAAAGGTTTCCATAGTGAACACAATTCCTCCAGCATAGAGGGGAGTGATCCGAGTTGATATGTGCTAGCCTAGCATGGGTGAAATGCCATCTGGAAATGAGTTTGAAATGCATTTCTTGAAGTCTCATTGATAGGTTCAAACTGTATGTATATGAAACCGCGTATTCCCATTTTTCAGGGTGGTATGATGCTGTTAGGTCCATCTCCCATTTGGTCATATATGAGGTTTTATATAACTTAATGTCTCGATTGAACCAGTCGTAGATGTATCTATGGCTCCAGAAAATTTTATGGCCAATATTACACAGGAGGTTTAATGTTGCTTCTGAGAAGTTAGGCTTTTCCTTGAGAAAAACTTGAATCTGGTTCTTTAGAATAACGTAATGGAGGAACATCGACGGTCGAAGGTTGTGTTTATTTTTTAGGTAACTGAATGTAAAAAAGTTATTCCCATCGTAGATGTCTCCTAGATTTTTTATGTCTTTTTCGAGCCAGAGTGAAGGGAGCTCCTGATTATAGAATGAAAATATAAGAGATAGCGGGATTCTCCTCAAAATGGACTTTTTGGTGTTCCTTTTTTAGGTTTAGAAAGGTTTTTCCAAGCATGTGTGCAAGCAAGGAAGATAGGATGAGAAATTGAACTGGGATTTTTGTTTATTAAGGTTTTAAATACAAGGTCTCGTGGATGCCTATTGTTATTCAGTACAAGTTCTAGGATCATCCAAGTCAGAGGTTCATCGGGAGATAGCCACTGTAAACTATGTTTTATAAGATTTGTGTAGTAGTGAGCCGAAACATTTGGGGAGCTTAAGCCTCCGTAAGACTTGCTTTTATAAATAACGTTAGTTGGGATTCTTGCTTTATTCTTGTTCCAGATGAAGGAATTTACTGACGACTGGAGGTGTGTTAAATACGAAGTTGAGATTGGGAGAGGGAGGGATCTGAACACATAAAGTATTTTAGGAAGGATAAAGATTTTTATTTTGAGGTTCTTGCCCCACCAAGAGAGATCTCTATCACCGTAGATGATGAGATCTTTATTAATGGTGTCGGATAAAGTTTTCATATTAGACGAGATTAAGGTGTTGAGGTTTTCGGTTATAGTAATATCCAGGTAAGTGACTTCACCATTTGCCCAACTTATAGAGGTCACTTTATTAATGTTTTTGAAATGATCATCAGTCAGGTTAAGGTGGAAAATCTTTACCTTAAAATATGATAATTCTGAGATGGTTTTTAAGGCCTTATGGAGCTCATTAATGGAATTTATTAGATCCGTTAAGGTTAAGATTATATTGTCCGCAAACAAGCTTAGTTTAAGTTGACGAGAAGATGTCGCTATTACTTTGATGTTATCGTTTTGCCTAATATCTTGGGCAAGCTATTATGAAGAGTAGAGCGAAAGGGAACATCCTTGTCTAGTTCCGTTTGATATGGCGAATGAATCAGAAATATGGTTATTTGAATATATTCTTGCTTTAGAGTGAGAGTAAAGGACCATTATGGAGCAAATAAATTTTTCGTTAAAGCCGAATTTGACTAAAGATGATTTCAAGAACCCCAGTTCAGGCGGTCAAAAGCTTTTTCAGCATCCAAAGAGATTATAATTGCTGGTTGCTTAGTTGAGTTGATCAGTTTGATAGTATTAACAACTCTTCTTGTGCCATCTGAAGATTGGCGTCCTTTAATAAAGCCAATTTGATCGTTGTCTATTATGGAAGGAAGCAGGAGGCCTAATCTATTTGCCAGAATTTTTGAATAAATTTTCACATTCGAATTTATGAGTCATATTGGCCTATAGTTTGTAACTTTTTCTGGGTCGCTCTTAGGCTTGGGTATCAAAATGATGGAGGCTTCCAGCATCTCACCTGGAAAGGAGCCTGAGGAGGAAGCTATGTTAAAAGTTTGGGAAAGGTGAGGGGATAATATTTTGTTGAAAGACTTATAGTATTCATTGCAAAACCATCTGGGCCTGGGGATTTGAACGTTTTTAGGTGAAGTATGCATTTTTCGATTTCTTTGATAGTGAAAGGGGAGGTCAGAATTTCTAAGACTTCAGGGTGGAGTTTGGGTAAGTTTATGGTTGATAAATATGACTCCATGGAGTCTTTGTATGGCTGGGGGGAAGATGGATGAGATTTTAAATTATACAATTTGCGGTAATACTTAGCGAATTCATCGGCTATGTCTTGAGGATGACATAAAGGTATGCCATCGGAAGTGATAATTTTATTTATTCTGTTTTGTTGTCGTCTCTTCTCAATACGGTTTGTCATAAACCTAGTGGGTTTATTTAGAGACGTGTAAAGTTTGTATTTTGACGACTTAATGGCTGAGTCATAGTGGGAAAAAATCACAGATTTTAGGTCTAGCTTAAGTCTCAAAATTTCAGATTGTAATACCAGTGAGGGAGAAGGGAGATTTAGTTGGTCATTTTCTTTTTTCTTTACTTGAATTTGAAGCTCTCTTATTCTTGCCCTATTTTCTCTTTTCTCTCTGGAAGAAATTTGCATAATTATGCCTCTTATTACGTCCTTATGGGCACACCATCTGGTGATCGGGTGAATTGACTCAGAATTATTTTCTTCAAAATAATGTCTTAGCGAAGTTTCAATAGTATTTTTATGTATGGGGTTATGGATTAAATTAGCATTGCACTTCCATAAGAATTTATTATTTATCGGAGATCCCAGGACAAGCTTTCCTAATACTGGGGAGTGATCAGAGAATGATTTATTCTCAATTGTGATATTCTGGAACCTGGGTAAGGTAAACACATCTGTGATCTTTAAATCTATTTGAGAAGCAGACTGATGGGCTTCGAAAAAGTGAGTAAATTCTTTGGAACCTAAGATGTCTTAAAACTCATTCTGGAACATCCAATTTTTAAAGGTGTTGGATTGAGGCCTATTTAAGGAAGATGAGTCGAGATGATTGTATGGGACAATATTAAAGTCCCATAGTAATATTAAAGCACCCCTTCTAAAAGAGTTGATCCTTTTTAAAAGTTTGTTCAAAAATCTAGTTTGATATTTGTTGGGGGCATATATGTTGACTAATGTACAAAGCTGGTTATTTAGATGGCAAATTAAAATATGGTATCTCCCTTTGGTGTTTTTTATATTCCTCAACGAACTCGAAGGGGATAGTTTTTATTATGGTAACAGTCCCAGCCTTTTTTTGGGATTACTAGATTAAAAAATATGAGGAATTTTGGGTGTGAAAATTTGGGATGGTTCTTGTTTTTGAATTTGGATTCCTGAATGCAGATAACATCTGCATGTGATTTATTAATTTCCGTCAACAGGGCATCCGTCAACAGGGCATATCTCTTTTGTGGATTATTTAGACCCCTAACGTTGTACGTCATCAGTTTTAGACTCATGATGACGTTGTTTGACTATAAGTTTTGTTTCGTTAGAAAATGCGAATATGTACAGATCCTTATTGTGGTAATAGATTTGAAAAAGATTTCAAAACAGTTAACAAAAAACAACCTCAAACAACAAATTACAACAAAGACAGAAGGTAAAGTTCTCTGGAAGGAAACCCACTCAAAAATGGGTTATTCTTCTTTATTCGGGAGAATCCATGAAGGAGAACCGGGGGATGGTTTTCCCTTTGTGAGAGACTAGTAGTTTCAGAGGAAACCCCATCTGCAGGGGATTCCCTTGTCTCTAAGATAGGAGGTAGTAATTTTAAATGATTTACTACCCTTTATTGTCTCTTTAGATAAATCTGTAAATATTTTAAAGTTATGAAATGGCTCAGGGAAGAATTTTTCATTTTTGATGTATTTTTGAATTCTTTCCTTTGTTTTGTAAAAGTGGATGGGAATTATTGTGTTTCTTGGCACATTTACCGGGGTGTTAGCAGGACGGGGCAGTCTATGTATCCTATCTATGACTAGCTCTGAATTGGTGAGCATTGGGATGGCTTCTTTGAAAATTTGTTTAACATGGTTCGAAAGGTTATCTGGGGAGATATTTTCAGGTATGCATTGGATTTTTATATTGTTCTTGCGGTCCCTGTCTTCAAGGTCCGCTAGTTTTGTCTTTACGGATTTCTGCGGTCAGTTCTTGAACATCACTGGAGGTTTTTTCTGTTTTGGTTTCGACCTCGACTATTCTTTTATCATGGTCCGAAATATTTTTATTGAACTGATCGAAAGTTGCTTGAAGTAATTTGGCCTGATTTTCGAAATTCAATTTCATATTATCATTTTTTTTTTAGCGAGGTCCAACATGTATGATTCTATGTTAGCTTTGCCAGAATTTCCTTTTCAGCCAACATGGGGTGCAGAGTTTACATTAATGAGGAAAAAAAATAAACTTTTTTGAATTTACCAAATGACTGCAATGAATCAAAGAGTGAAAAATTTAAAGGGGTCTGAATACTTTCCGTTCCCACTGTATATATATGTTGGAATGATAAAACTTTGGTATCCAGGTGGTATTTGCAATGCAACGGGGTAAATGTTAACCCATAGAATTAATTAAAGAATATGATAATTCACATCCATGTAACGTCCTAACATCCTTGTAATATTAGGGTATTTTTTTTAAAAAAACTTTGGAAAATCACTTTTCAGGAATCTTCTATAACAAATGGCACATCTTTGATCGGAATGGAGTTACAGATCTCAAAATGAGACCAAGGTGCTTCAAGTCATGCCTCTGCATACGCAACTGCTTATAGACTACATAGAAGCCAATTGGCAATTGCTACTGGTCTGTCTAGACAGGCAAACTGCATTTCCCAACAACACAGGATTAGTAAAACAATTGTTCTGTGCGCTGTGGTAGTTCAACTCATGTGGCGGTATGCAGAGGTTGAAAATAGGAACACCGTCTCTTTAAATGTTCGGTTGGTTTATTGTTATGCAGCATAAACCAACAAGAATAGAGAATAAATGCAGCTTTTCCAGCTAAAACTGAAAACAACACACTGCTACACAGTCCATACGTATACGGGTGGAAACCCACTCTGGAGCAATACAGGTTCAGACTCTCTTCAGGACACCAATCCACTGGACACTCCTCTCACCAGTCTTGCTGAACCAAGACTGCCTCTAGAGCTCAGTTATTTAAACCACAGACCATGTGACTTTCTATCATGTGACATCACACAGGTCCTGGCAGTTCTGCAGGTAGAGATAAAGTGGACATTCTTCCTCCCACTCTATGAATGTCCACATGAAACCAGCCCATTATGAAACTTTAACTTAACCCTCACAACGCGTAGTGTGCTGGAGGGAAATGCTCTGGTTCCATATCACTGACGTCATTAAGCGCAGTGATACATATCTCCCCTCTATTACATTACCATGGACTTTGTTAACATATTCCCCCCTCTGCCCAAAGCCAGGGGTTTTGGCACCTTCGCTCGCTAAGTAGGGGAGTCTGGACAGCACATCTGCGTTCCCATGCAACTTTCCTTGGCCATGAAAAGTGAAATCTTGGAGGCCTAAGAACCATCTAGTTACCCGATAATTTTTACCCTTCTTTTCCCTCAACCACCTCAGAGGGGCATGGTCAGATACCAGCTTAAACCTACCACTGAGCAGGAAATATCTCAGGGTATCTACGGCCCACTTTATGGCTAAGCACTCTTTCTCAACGATGGCATAGTTTCTCTCACATGAAGAGAGCTTCCGGCTCAGATACAGGATGGGATGCTCCTCCCCATTCACTTCCTGAGACAGAACAGCTCCCAAGCATCTGTCTAGACCACGAGCTCCTTGCTGAAGTTTGGTAGATGACTACTCCAGTCAGGGCTGAAGACCCACAATGTCACCTAGGTAGGCTGCGGTATATTTCTTGTGTGGAGCCAGGACCCGATCCATCACCCTCTGGAAGGTTCCTGCAGTCCAAAGGGCATTCTGGTGTATTGGATACACCCATCAGGCGTTGAGAAGGCCGTGTTCTACTTGGCCCTCAGGGACAGGGTGCTCTGCCAGTAGGCCTTCGTCAGGTTGAGGGATGTAATGTACCTCACAGTTCCCAGTCTCTCAATGAGTTGTCCACACAATGTATAGGATATGCATCACATTTAGAGACCTCTTTCAGCTTGCAGTAATCATTGCAAAATTGCCACTCACCGTCGGGCTTGGCATGAGGACGATGGGACTCGACCATCCACTTTTCGACTCCTCAATCACCCCAAGCTCTAACATCCTCTTCATCTCATTGGCTATTACATCCCAACATGCTTCAGGAGTTCTATAGGGTCTGAGGTTCACCCTTACGAGTGGCTTTGTCAACACGTCATGCTCGAACACCTGCGTATGCCCTGGCAACTCCGAGAACAGGTCACAGTTCTGCTGTAACATTCCCGACACTGTTGTCTCTGGGCTAGCGTTACAGTCTCTGCCAAGGTGACACCATTCACTGTGACATTGCGACTGGCTCCCAGGCAAGGGTTTCCAGCGACTCAGATATCGCCATGGCTTGAGCAAGTTCACATGATATATTTGGTAAAGCTTCCTTCGGCCTGGCTGGTGTACCTTGCAATTCATCTCGCTCAGTTTTTCCACCACCTAATATGGGCCTTGCCACTTGGCTAGGAACTTGCTCTCCACCTTGGGGATAAGCACTAGCACGTGGTCCCCGGGCTTGAACTGCCTCACACTGGCTGCACGGTTATACAACCTTGCCTGTGCCTGGAGAACATGCTCCTTCACGATGGGCATTACTATCGCCATCCTCTCCTGTAACTGGGCAACATGCTCCATGACGCTCCAGTGTGGTGTGACCTCAGCTTCCCAGGTTTCTTGGCGATGTCCAGGCGCCCTTGCAGATGTCGACCATACAAGAGCTTGAACGGCGAGAAGCCAGTAGAGGCTTGTGGAACTTCTCTGATTGAGAAGAGCAAAAATGGAAGCAGATAGTACCAGTCTCAACTGTCCTTTTCAATGGACTTTTTGCAACTTTAACTTAACTCTCCCAACACATAGTGTGCTGGAGGAAAACCCTCTGGTTTCATATCACTGACGCCATTAAGTGCAGTGACTCATATCTACCATCTATAACATTACCAGTGACTTTGTCACAGCGCATAGACTGTCATTAATCTCGGCAGCACATTTCCTGTTTACACAGGATGATGTGCTGCTGAGAACAGTACACTTTAAGCAAGCTTAAAAATCATTTCACCTGATGAATGATGCTGATTCAGCATGTGATTGGCACCTGTTTACATTAACTGATTACCAGTAGTGTTGAGCATTCCGATACTGCAAATATCGGGTATCGGCCGATATTTGCTGTATCGGAATTCCAATTCTGAGTACCGATATTTTTGTCATATTGGATACCGGAATTGTAGTTTTCTGACAAAGTCTATGGGGAGTTCTTGTGTCACAGAATGAAGTACGTGACACAGGAACTTCCCGAAACTGTCATTGTCAGTGTCGGTCGGGTCTGTCGGTGTCAGCAGCACTTACCTGGCAGAAGATCCCCCGGCGGTCACGTCCATCCATCCATCCAGGCCGGCCATTACCTCTCCCTGGTGGTCACGTGCATCATCTCGCGATAACTGCAGTGACTGCCGGGTACTGGGTAATCTCAGCCAGCTGTACTCTCGCGACAGCTGCCGTAAACCAGTCCGGATGACGTCACTGCCAGGGAAGCAGCTATGGTAAGCAGCTCTGCTCTATGTGGATGTCAGGCTCAGCCTGTCATCCAGATGTAGCAGAGCTGGACTCGTCGTGGGACACTCGTGATTTTGTACTGCGTCGGACAGGGAGTATTTGTGTTGGTTTGTTATTATTGTTTTTTTACAGGAGAACGATGGTGTCGCAGGATGAGCGTGAAATAAAAATAATTAAAACTGTGTGGTGTTTTATTTCATTAAAAGACTTTTTTCTGGCTGTGTATTTTTTAAAAAATTACAAACTATGATTAATAATGGATCGGTGTCTTATTGACGCCTCTCCATTATTAACCGGGCTTATTGTCACCGATCAATCAAAGGTGACATTAACCCCTTATTACCCTGCTTGCCACCGCTTCAGGGCAAGTGGGAAGAACCAGTTAAAGTGCCACAATTGGCACATCTTTGGATGCGCCAATTGTGGGGCTGCTGCAGCCTGGTATTTTTAGGCTGTTGAGGGCCAAAATCCATGGGCCTTGACAGTCTTTTAATACCAGGCCGCAGCAGTCTGCTTTTTACTTGGCTGGTTAACAAAAATAGGGGGACCGCCACGCCATTTTTTTTTAGAGGGGATCCCCTATTTTTGTTAACCAGCCAAGCTAAGCAGACTGCTGTGGCCTGGTATTATCAGGCTTGCAATGTTCATGGATATTGAATCCTTACCAGCCTGAAAAACCAGGCCTCAGCAGTCTGCTTCATCTGGCTGGTTAACAAAAATAGGGGGGACTCCACGCCTTTTTTTTTCGAGGGGATCCCCTATTTTTGTTAATCCGTTCACTTCAGGTCAGCCGGGATTCCCTTTGACGTCACTGATGCAGTGAGTGCAGTGTCTCTGGCTGACCTGAAGTGAAAGTGGGAAGCAATCAATTATGCTAACCACTTCCTCTCCTGTCAGCCAGGAGAGGAGATGATTCAGTGGGGGGTTTACTGTGAGACTGTCAGCATTAGCTGTGGTCTCTGCAGTAAACATTAACCCTTTCAGAAGGATTACATCGGGGGACCTGACTGAACATCGGATAGGTAAGAATAATGTTGCTTTATTATTTTATTTTTATTACAGGTGAACAAGGGCTTCGCAAGGAAAGACAGTAAAATAAAATATTGTCAAAAACTGTGTGTTTATTTCATTAAAATGATTTTTAATTAAAGTGTGTGTGTTTTATTTTTATTTCATACAATAGGATTAATAATTGATAGTTGTCTAATTGACAGCTCTCAATTATTAACCTGGCTTAAAGTCACCTTTCAATAGCAAGGTGGCTTTAACCCCTTATTAACCCATTCGCCACCGCTACAGGGCAATGGGAATAGACGGGCAAAGTGCCAGAAAGGGCGAATATAATTATAATTTGCCTTTTCTGGGTGTCTGGGGGCAGATGTTAGTAGCCGGGGGGGACAAAAATAATGGTCCCTCTCTGGGCTATTATTATCTGCCCCCACTCGCTGGCTTTGTCTGTCTGGTTGAGAAAATAGGGCGGGAGCCCACGCATTTTTTTCAACAATTTTACACCTCATATTATAATATATATATATATTACATGTCATTGAATTTGTGACATATATATATTTATATATTTATATTTATAGTACATACACTTCTACATAGTATAATAGCCGCTAATTCAATTGCCGGCTTTTGTGAAAATACAGAACCCGACATGAAATGACACATGGTTTACATAGAGTTAACCATGTCTTTTCATGTAGTTTGATATATGGTTTTCACTAACAATTACATGAGTGTATGTGTGCAAAATTTGACACATGTAGGGGTTAATTAAAGGTGTAAATTTGTAGCAAAAAAATGTGTTTTTTTTACAACGAATTTACACCTTTAATTAACCCCTACATGTGTCAAATTTTGCACACATACACTCATGTAATTGTTAGTGAAAACCATATATCAAACTACATGAAAAGACATGGTTAACTCTATGTAAACCATGTGTCATTTCATGTCGGGTGCTTCTGTAATTTCACAAAAGCCAGTATTGCCCCGCAATTGAATCAGAGGCTATTTTACTATGTAGAAGTGTATGAACTATAAATATATGTATATATATATATATATATGTCACAATGGCATGTATATATATACATATGTATTCTATGTGTGTATATCTAGTGTTTACAAGGAAAGAAAGAGGTTTTTTTAGTTCCGATATTTCTGTCCCATTGACTTGCATTGTGTTTCCGGTATCGGATCGGCGATACCCGATACTTTTTGAGTATCGGGCCGATCCAATCCGATCCGATATTTAGGGATATCGGGCAGTATCGCTCAACACTAATTACCAGGCATTGAGCAGTCCAAGTAACACTCATTCACGATAAACGGTGAGTGTAAAATTGTCCTGAGACTTGGAAACCGTTATGAAAAAAACAAGAGTGGAGTTCAAAGCTGAAATGTCCTTTACATATGAAGAAAACACAGGTTGTGACAATAAGAAAAAGCTAAATTTAGAGCTGATGGTGGAGATGTGGAAGTAGTAAAGCGTTTTCCTACTGGGATCAATTGTCAACAAAGGAGCAGTCAAGAAATAGAAGCGGGAAGAAAGGATTATAGACCAAATAAAAGCCCAAATTTTAATTTTCGTAAGCTAGTCTTAATGATGGGCGTTTAGGAATAGCATGTGCTTAATTCATTAGGAGGCGCTTGCAACTTAATGAGTTTGGCGCATGTTATCTCTGGCGTGCGTCCACACCTAGAGACTCGAGTAACATTTTTGGAGTAAGGTACACCACAACTTTTACTGCATTTGTCTGGCTGGCATTGCCCTGTCCTTACCCATTCCCTCTCGTTTTGGCACAGATGGCCACAGCTGGTGTGAAAACACCAAAAGTCACAAAACTTTAATGCAACATGTACATGTTTAACACCAGTAATCTGGAGTAAATACCTTGATGAATCCGTATCAGAATGTCTGTAAATGATGAGAACTGTGGAACTTTTTTATACATATATGCAACAATCCATATCAAGACACAGAAGAATATTTGATTTTTTGCATCATCTAATAGAGAAATATGATATTTAAAGGGATTGCCTCTTGAATTATTTTCATACCATAGGTCCTAAAAAGCTGTCAGTAGCAGTAAAGCAGTTGACAGTTTTTCTAGTTTAAAAATTACCTATTCATCATTTTGTTCTTTTATGTGTCTCCGTGATGCTGTTGCTAATCTGTCATTCTGTACCTGAAAGGAATCCATCTTCTTCCCCCTCTGGCATCTGACAATATTGTCCTTACTTCCTTCCTGCAGAATGAGCCTCCTAGTCTATACTCACGTTACTGCAGAGGCTCTGCTCTTTCCCTGACAAACAGGAAACAACAGTATTATGAATGTGAAGGGCTGTGTATTTACAGCATGAGTATGATCCCAGCTCATTAGATTACCAATGCAATATGGGGGCTGTGGTCAGGGTCGCACTGGGGCGTCTGGGGCCCACCAGGGAATGGACTCTAGGGGCCTACCCTACAGCTATATGCACATATCTGTAAGTCGTTATCCCCATTATAATGGAGCATCGACTGTAAAACAGAGGGGGCTCCTGCACATCTACTGTTCGCCCCCATAACTGGGATGTACAATTACAGTATTTTACATTAAAGGTTCTATGGTTAAAACAAGTTATCACCGATCCTTGGGCTCCACAGGATAGGTGATCGCTTAGGTCCGACCAGGGGCGGACACAGACTGTAGTGGGCCCCTGTGCAAGAAATTTTTCGGCCCCCCCCCCTGCACTTTATAGGGCAACAAAGTTATGTAATCATATAGATTGTAATATTTATTTAGAACGCAACTATCAAATCTAAATAGTAAAGTTGTTTAATATGATCATAAAAACTAATAGGGAGATAGATGATACCTACCTGCCCGTTCTACCTACCACTTGCATAGGTCAGTCACAAACCTCAGTGGGCCCCTTTAACACAGACCATGATTCATGATGCACAGATACAGCAGAGAAATATGGATATAGTACAATGCCAAATACTTCACTTCTTCCATTACATGAGTGATATCTATTGTAAATTCTACAATTGCTCAAAAACCGCCAAATCCTCACAGTGCACAGAACAGACTGGACAGTACAGTCCTCCATACAATATTATGGGCACCACAGTCTCCCCCTCATCACCCATATAATACCCCATGCAGGATGTCACCCCCCATATAATGCTCCATACAGAATACTGGACCCAAAATAATGCTCCATACAGAATACTGGACCCAATATAATGCTCCATACAGGATACTGGTCCCCATATAATGCTCCATACAGAATACTGGACCCAATATAATTCTCCATACAAAATATGGAGCTCTCCTCTGCGCTGTACTGCGTTCTGCACTGTTACGGCTCAGGAAAGGGCGCTGTGGAAAGACTCCCCATTATCATCATGATTGCCCCCCCATCATCATCATTGCCTCTTTATCATCATCATTGCCTCCCCATCATCATCATGGCCTCCCCATCATCATCAATGCCTGCCCATCATCATCATCATTTCCTACCCATCATCATCAATGCCTGCCCATCATCATCTTCTCCCCATCATCAATGCCTGCCCATTATCATCAATGCCTGCCCATTGTCATCATCTTCTCCTCATCATCATCAATGCCTCCCCATTATCAGCAATACCTGCCCATCATCATCTTCTCCCCATCATCAATGCCTGCCCATTATCATCAATGCCTGCCCATTATCATCATCTTCTCCCCATCATCATCATCAATGCCTCCCCATTATCAGCAATGCCTGCCCATCATCACACACAGACAGCACCACAGCACACAAGCACTCTCTCACATACAGACATACACACACACACACACACACACAAAGCACCGCACTACATACACACAGAGACACACACACACACGTCTTACCTGTCCAGCGTCCGCGCGCTCTCTGCCACAGCCGGCCGCTGAATGATGACGTCATTCAGCAGCGCTGCTGTGAGAGTAAGCGCCGGCGCCCCCTGGAGCCCGGAGCTGCGGCAGCGGAGGCACGGGAGAGGTAAGTATTGAGCCAGCTGATGCCGGGGCCCTGAGCAAGCGGGGGGGGCCCAGTGGCGGCGCTGACACCGCTAACGGGCGCGGGGGTGCCAGACTGCCAGTGGGCCCCCCTGCCTGCTCAGGGCCCCGGCACTTGCCCGGGTGTGCCGGGTGCTGACGCCGGCCCTGCCTTCCGCAGCGCTGCTCTTCTCCTTGTGCCTCGGCTGCGTAGTGCACCACATGGCTAATTTGAATAGGTAAATAATTAGCCATGCGGTGCTGGAGGCTGGAGGGGCCCCCTCTCCCCTGGGGCCCCCGTTCAATGAACGGGCTGCACGGGCGGTAGGTCCGCCCCTAGGTCCGACCATTAGAAACTGCACCCATCGGAAGAATAGGGAAGTCTTTTCCCTGACAGGACACTTATCCCCATTTTAAAATGCAGCAGCAGTTCAGATGTCTGACCGCAGCTCCATTCATTCTCTTTGGGGCTTCCAGAAAAAACAAGAGCAGCGCTCGCAGCCACAGAGTGAATAAATGGATCAGTGATCAAGTCGGACATACCGCTCCAGTCTAATGGGGATAAAAATTTCACATTCTGCCGACTGGGTCCCAGTAGTCAGATCCTTCCACCATCACCAATCAATATGTTATCACTAATCCTGTGGAGAGGTGATTACTTTTTTCACAGGAGAACCCCTGTAGCATCTTTGATGCTGTGATCCAAGTATCTAATCTCTAATGGAAATAAATAATCTTCTCCTAATTAATATCAGAGAGAACAGATGATTGCCATACACAACACAATCCCCTATACCAAGACCAATAATACCCCATACAGGGAAGAAATACGACCACACCACGAACAGATCACATAGTGACCTAATACTACTACATAGTACGTGCATATAAGCAACAAATAATATCACATACAAGGAGAAATACCGCAACACCATAACTAGACTACAAATTCCACAACATAGTGACCGAATAATGCCACATATAGGGGATAAATACCACCACACCATGACCAGACCATCACATAGTGACTGAATACTACAATATTAATCATGAATACAAACCACAATACTAACAACACTGTCATTACCACCATCAACATTATACACAAGAGCTTTGTATATACTGTCAGTGTACAGGTAATACGGGATCACCAGTGACCTTATACACAGGAGCTCTGTATATAGTGTACAGGTAATACAATGACCACCAGTGACATTATACACAGGAGCTTAGAATATAGTGTATAGTGTACAGATAGTACAGTGATCCCCAGTGACATTATACACAGGTGCTCTATATAGTGTCAGTATACAGGTAATAGAGTGGTCACTGGTGACATTATACAAAGGAGCTCTGTATATGTAGTGTCAGTGTACAGGTAATACAGGGATCACCAGTGACCTTATGCACAGTTGCTCTGTATATAATGTCAGTGTATAGGTAATACAGTCACCACCAGTGACATTATACACAGGAGCTCAGTATATAGTGTTCAGGTAATACAGTGATCACCAGTGACACTATACGTAGTACCTCTGTATATAGTGTATAGTGTACAGGTAATACAGTGATCACCAGTGACATTACACATAGGAGCTTTGTATCTAGTGTATAGTGTGCAGGTAATACAGTGATCACCAGTGACACATATAGGAGCTGTGTATATAGTGTCAGTGTACAGGTAATACAGTGATCACCAGTGACATTATACACAGGAACTCTGTACACAGTCTATAGTGTATAGTGTGCGTGTACATGTAATACACTGACTCACGGTGACGTCTCTAGTTGAAGCCCTTCTTCTTTGCTTTTCTTCTTCAGCCAGCACAGACCGCCATCACATCTTAAAGCCAGGACACATCTCTGCAAAAAATAACACACAGTCATCAATAGCTGATCGCTTCCAGAGCACTATCCCCACTTTTTCCTGACTTCTACACTACGTCAGATGAAGAAAAAAAAGAGACGTAGTTCCGCCCTGCACAGTAACAGGTCCCACCCTTTTGTTCCCTCCATGGAAAACAGTTTCTTAAAAAGTAAATTATATTACAGTAGGAATAATGTCCCTAATTGGACCCTAAAGAAATTATGCTCCCCACTTGTCACCATAAACTAATATAGCATGTTCCTCATTCTGGCCCCCAAACAGTAATTAAGTCCCTCATCCTGGCCCCCTTTATTTAGTAATCTCACCCAGCCTTGCCCCCTTAATTTTATAATATGCCCCAGCCTGGCCCCCTATGTCCATCCTGGTCCCACTGGCTCCTCCATATAGCCATCCTGCCCCCCCATTGATATGCATCCTGGCTCCCCCATATATAACTATCCTGGCTCCCCCATATATACAGTACAGACCAATAGTTTGGACACACCTTCTCATTTAAAGATTTTTCTGTATTTTCATGACTATGAAAATTGTAAATTCACACTGAAGGCATCAAAACTATGAATTAACACATGTGGAATTATATACTTAACAAAAAAGTATATAACAACTGAAATTATGTCTTATATTCTAGGTTCTTCAAAGTAGCCACCTTTTGCTTTGATGACTGCTTTGCACACTCTTGGCATTCTCTTGATGAGCTCTAGAGGTAGTCACCGGAAATGGTCTTCCAACAATCTTGAAGGAGTTCCCAGAGATGCTTAGCACTTGTTGGCCCTTTTGCCTTCACTCTGCGTCCAGCTCACCCCAAACCATCTCGATTGGGTTCAGGTCTGTTGACTGTGGAGGCCAGATCATCTGGCGTAGCACCCCATCACTCTCCTTCTTGGTCAAATAGCCCTTACACAGCCTGGAGGTATGTTTGGGGTCATTGTCCTGTTGAAAAATAAATGATGGTCCAACTAAACGCAAACCGGATGGAATAGCATACGGCTGCAAGATGCTGTGGTAGCCATGCTGGTTTAGTATGCCTTCAATTTTGAATACATCCCCAACAGTGTCACCAGCAAAGCACCCCCACACCATCACACCTCCTCCTCCATGCTTCACGGTGGGAACCAGGCATGTAGAGTCCATCGTTCACCTTTTCTGCGTCGCACAAACCAAAGATCTCAAATTTGGACTCATCAGACCAAAGCACAGATTTCCACTGGTCTAATATCCATTCCTTGTGTTCTTTAGCCCAAACAAGTCTCTTCTGCTTGTTGCCTGTCCTTAGCAGTGGTTTCCTAGCAGCTATTTTACCATGAAGGCCTGCTGCACAAAGTCTCCTCTTAACAGTTGTTGTAAAGATGTGTCTGCTGCTAGAACTCTGTGTGGCATTGACCTGGTCTCTAATCTGAGCTGCTGTAAACCTGCGATTTCTGAGGCTGGTGACTCAGATAAACTTATCCTCAGAAGCAGAGGTGACTCTTGGTCTTATTTTCATGGGGCGGTCCTTATGTGAGCCAGTTTCTTTGTAGCACTTGATGGTTTTTGCAACTGCACTTGGGGACACTTTCAAAGTTTTCTCAATTTTTCAGACTGACTGACCTTCATTTCTTAAAGTAATGATGGCCACTCGTTTTTCTTTACTCAGCTGCTTTTTTCTTGCCATAATACAAATTCTAACAGTCTATTCCGTAGGACTATCAGCTGTGTATCCACCAGACTTCTTCACAACACAACTGATGGTCCCAACCCATTTATAAGGCCAGAAATCCCACTTATTAAACCTTCATTTCCGGTGACTACCTCTTGAAGCCAAGACTGTGCAAAGAAGTCATCAAAGCAAAAGGTGACTACTTTGAAGAACCTAGAATATAAGACATAATTTCAGTTGTTACACACTTTTTTGTTAAGTATATAATTCCACATGTGTTAATTCATAGTTTTGATGCCTTCAGTGTGAATTTACAATTTTCATAGTCATGAAAATACTGAAAAATCTTTAAATGAGAAGGTGTGTCCAAACTTTTGGTCTGTACTATATACATCCTGGCTCCCCCATAAATCTATCCTGGCCCCCCATATATCAATCCTGCTCCCCCATATATATGCATCCTGGATCTACCATATATCCATCCTGGTAGCCCATATATCTGCATCCTGGCCCCCCAAGAATAAATAATTAAAAAAACAGTGTGGGGACACCTCTATATCTCATAACCAGCCTTGCTAACACTGAACACTGAGAGCTGAGGGTTGCAGCCCGCAGCTCTCAGTTTTGCCTGACTGGTTATCAAAAATGCAAGGGAACCCATGTAAAAAAAAATTAATTATTTATTTATATCGCAATTGATGGGTCAATTGATTCCACTTTTCGTGGTGTCTGCCCTATTTTGAGCTGTTTTGACAGCTTTTGAGGCAACCTGAAGGCATTGTCTATGCTTTTGGTTTTGCTTCCCATTGAATTAAATGGTGTTCGGTCATGTTCGGTGAACTGTTCAGCAAACATTGGGAAATTCGGCGAACATAGCCGAACCGAATCTAAAAAGGGTCACTCATCTCTATTGACAATAGGTGGGCATAGAAGAACAGTTCGTAGTCAAATAAGGCCAAGGTTTGGATGACACCTTGGTGAGGCAAGTGGTAGAGCATGGCGGTCTCCACTGAAGCATTTGACCGGAGGACTAATCGACATCCTGTGCTTGTGAACCCAACTATGGCAGACCCAGCAGGACAGAGTTCACAGATTTTGACAGCACATAGAACGAAATCCTTTTAGAATGCAGAGCTTCAATCCACAACTTGACGGGCTGAGTGATGAATCAGATAGGCTCTCAGAATTGTTGTCTATAAGCAATAGCCGGAGAATTGTTTAAGTGTAAATTTACAGAAGTGCAATAAGACCAGGACAGTGTATTGGTCAACGGCCTGTGTGTTTGGAAAGTTATGAATTTTCAAGTAGCTGTTTTCCTAGCACAGAAATGAATGAATAGTTGGCAAGGCCGAACTGAAATATAGATCATGGGCTTGCACTGATGGAAGAAGAGAATCTTACACTGACGCCCGAATTCTTTGTATGTGCACAACTCCAATTCAAAAATAGTTGGTATAATGTTTATAATGTAAAGAAATATGCACGATCTTCTCTGAAATAGATGTTATCTCGATATTATCATATGTTGTTTTAAATCCCTATATAGTGCTCAGTATTGATTGTCTTTTCAAGATGTGTAAGCTGCCAATGCTACAGACACTAATTCAACCTTATAAAACCAGAGGTGCAGAAACTGTGCGCTGATAACAAGCTGGATGGTCCCTCTCCTCTTGAGCCAACAGTGTACGGCGTCTGTGGTTTCAATAAAGAATTTACAATTTTCATTCATCCGACCACAGAACAGTTTTTCATTTTGCCTCAGTCCATTTTCATGAATTTTGTCACAGATAAGATGGTAAAGTTTCTGGATTGTATTGCTGCTATCTGGTGTCTTCTTTGCATTATAAACCTCTAAAATGCACTTGAGGATTACACAGCAAACTGTGTTCAGACAATGGTTTCTGGAAGTATTAATGAGGCCATGCAGTGATTTGCACAGTCGAATCATGCCAGTTTTTAATATAGTGCCACATGTTGGCCCGTGGATCACAAGTAGAGATGGGCGAACTCGAATAGTAAAGTTCGGGGTCCATACTGAACACTTAGTGTCTGTGGAAGGAAGTCTGTGTTACTGTTGGGGCTTGGCACCCCAAACATCGGCTGTTTCCCGCACTGTCACACAGATGAATAATCACCACCTGTTAGCTACCACCGGTCAGAGAGCTGCAGTTCACAGGCTGTCAGACAGCGCTTTGTTATAAATAAATACATTTAAGAAAAATTATGTGGGGTCTCTTCTATTTTTGACAACTAGCACAGGCAAAACCGACAGCTTCAGGCTGCAACTCTCAACTGTCAGCCTTATCATTGTTGTATATCAAGAATAGAGCGGTCCCACGTTGTTTTTTAAAATTTAGCCAAGTTAAAGCAGACTGCTGAGGGCTGGTCTCAGACTGGTAAGGGGCCATGGATAATCTCACCCACAGCCTAAAAATAGCAGCTTTCCCTCATTTTGACAACCAGCCAAGGTAAAGCAGACAGCTGGGGGGCAGGTATTCTCAGACTGGTAAGGGGCCATGGATGTTGCAACCCACCCAGCCTAAAAATAGCAGCTCGCAGCTGCCCAGAAGAGGCAAATGCACCAATTCTGGCACTTAGCCCAGCTCTTCCCACTTGCCCTGGTGGGGTGGCAAGTGGGGTTCATATTTGTGGGGTTGATGACAACTGTTTTATGGCTGCTGACATCAAGCCCACAGGTTAGTATTGGAGAGGCATTCATGAAACACCCCCATTACTAACCACATAGTTAGATTGTAAAATAGACACAGCCAGAATAAAGTCCTTTGATATAAATAAATACACTGACATCTTTATTTGAAATAAAAAAGCACAGTTATACTCACCTTTATGCCTAATCCATTTAAGTCCATGTCTCCTGTAAAAGAATAAAAATAATAAACAACCATATTCCTCACCTGTTCGATGTGTTCTATGTTTTGCTGTGTAAAAAATATGGCTATAAGGGATCTCCACATGACTGCATTCTTGTCTTCTTTACATTCTACACAGCACCCAACTAATTTGGAATTGAGGTTCTTCTTAGAACACAATAGCACTGAAGGTTTGGCGATTATAAGTCAGGAAAAGTTTTGCTATTCTCCAGAAGTATATTTTGTGTAGCTGGTAAGTGCATAATACTTATTTTGTATAAGTACAGTATTTGTGTATGTGTGCTTATACAGTAGGACCCAAAAGTTTTGAACTTTCTTTAAAGGTGTGATAACTTCTGTCTACAGTCATGGACAAAAGTTTTGAGAATGACACAAATAATATTTTTTACAAAATCTACTGCTTCACTTTTTCTAATGGCAATTTGCATATACTCCAGAATGTTATAAAGAGTGATCAGCTTAACAGCAATTACTTTCAAAGTCAATATTTGGCTAGAAAATGAACTTTATCCCCCAAAACACATTTCAACATCATTGCAGCCCTGCCTTAAAAGGACCAGCTAACCTCTTTTCAGTGATTGCTCCATTAACACAGGTGTGGGTGTTGATGAGGACATGGCTGGAGATCAATCTGTCATGATTGAGTAAGAATGACACTACTGGACACTTTAAAAGGAGGCTGGTGCTTGGCATCATTGTTTCTCTTCTGTTAACCATGGTTATCTCTAAAGAAACACATGCAGTCATCATTGCAATGCACAAAAATGGCCTAACAGGGAAGAGTATCGCAGCTAGAAAGATTGCACCTCAGTCAACAATCTATCGCATCATCAAGAACTTCAAGGAGAGAGGTTCCATTGTTGACAAAAAGGCTCCAGGGCGCCCGAGAAAGACCAGCAAGCACCAGGACCGTCTCTTAAAAGTGTTTCAGCTGCGGGATCGGGCTACCAGCAGTGCAGAGCTTGCTCAGGAATGGCAGCAGGCAGGTGTGAGTGCATCTGCACGCACTGTGAGGCGGAGACTCTTGGAGCAAGGCCTGGTCTCAAGGAGGGCAGCAAAGAAGCCACTTCTCTCCAGAAAAAACATCATGGACAGACTGATATTCTGCAAAAGGTACAGGCAGTGGACTGCTGAGGACTGGGGTAAAGTTATTTTCTCTGATGAATCCCCTTTTCGATTGTTTGCGATATCAGGAAAACGCCTCATTCGGAGAAGACAAGGTGAGCGCTACCACCAGTCTTGTCTCATGCCAACTGTTAAGCATCCTGAAACCATTCATGTGTGGGGTTGCTTCTCAGCCAAGGGAATCGGCTCTCTCACAGTCTTGCCTAAAAGCACAGCCGTGAATAAAGAATGGTACCAGAATGTCCTCCAAGAGCAACTTCTCCCAACCCTCCAAGAGCAGTTTGGTGATCAACAATGCCTTTTCCAGCATGATGGAGCACCTTGCCATAAAGCAAAGGTGATAACTAAATGGCTCAGGGAACAAAATATAGAGATTTTGGGTCCATGGCCTGGAAACTCCCCAGATCTTAATCCCATTGAGAACTTGTGGTCAATCATCAAGAGATGGGTGGACAAACAAAAACCTAAAAATTCTGATTGAGAGCATGCCAGGGAGAATTGCAGAGGTCCTGAAGAAGAAGGGTCAACACTGCAAATATTGACTTGCTGCATTAACTCATTCTAACTGTCAATATAAGCTTTTGTTAGGCTGGCTTCACACATCCGGCGGGCGCCTTGCGGCGCCCCCGGCATTTTCCCGCAGCGCCGCATCTGAAAATCTGATGCGCCGCATGCGGCTTTTTTCGCATTGACATGCATTAGCGCCGGATGGCGCCGCATGTCAATGCGTTGCATGCGGTTTTGTCCGGATGCGGCGCAAATGTACATTGCGGTGTCCGGAAAAAATGCTGCATGTAACGTTTTTTGTTTTTGCCGGATGGTCTCTTATCTCTCCAAGCATCAGAAACCATCCGGCAAAAAACCGCATTTTGGGCGCCGGAAGTGTGAAAGCTTTTCACATGCGGCGCTGCGGCAAAATGCCGGGGCGCCACTAGGCGCCCGCCGGATGTGTGAAAGAGGCCTTACTCATATGTTTGCAATTATATTTCTGTCTGTGATAAAAACATCTGTCAAACACACATAAAAACCAGAGGGCAGCAGATCATGTGAAAATATAATATTTGTGTCATTCTCAAAACTTTTGGCCATGACTGTAGAGGCTGTGATGCCATTTACCTGGTTATTTTAGTAAACTGGAAGCAAATGGTTGTCAGCTATAAGGATGAAAATTGTGTTTGACATTGTTTTATCCCTTTATGTGTTAATTTTCAACATTTGCTGGGCCAAATGTTTGCATATTTTGTTTTGGGTAATCGAATTTTGCCTAAAATTTTTATTTATTTTTTTCTTTGTGTGTTTTTACATTAAAACATGGCAAAGACAAAGACAAATTTATCAGCAGATGTCAGGAAGCTTATTATTCTGAGAGTAAAGTCAGGAAAAAGCCAAAAAGAGGTAGCTATGGAATTCAACTGCTCTCAGATTCAAGTGTCACATATAATAAATAAAGAAAAAGGTTATGGAACAGCTGACAAACCCAGAAGTGGACGACCACAGAAAACTTCCTCCAAAGTTTATCACATTATTAAGAAACAGTCAGTATCTGATGTCGAAACGTGCTGTACAGATTTCGCACGAAATTAATGAAGAATATGGGGTCAAAGTGGGTCACCAAACTGTGGTGCGACGGCAAAGAGCAATAGGGTTGAATGCACAAGTTCCAGTCAAGAAACCTTTCATCTCTGCAAAGAACCGGAAGGTCCGACTTCAGTTTGCCAAAGAACATAGCCAATGGAAAAAGAAAGATTGGTCTAAGACTCTAAGGTGTTGTGGTCAGATGAATCCAAGTTCAATCTGTTTGGTAATCATGGCAAGCAATATATATATACCGCCCAATTGGAATATGTCCTGATCTTAAGCACCAAACACCTACAGTGGAACATGGTGGTGGCAATGTCATGGTTTAGGGCTGCTTTTCTGCATCTGCCATTGGCCCTCTACATAGAATTGGTGGAAAAATGAATGCTACCATGTACAAGGATATACTCGAGAATGTAATGCTGCCACATGGTAAAACCAAAGAGGACAGGGGCTGGAAATTCCAGCAAGACAATGATACTAAGCACACATCCAATTTAGTGAAAAATTGGTTAGCAAAGAAAAATGTTCACCTATTGCAAAGGCCAAGCCAATCAACCGATTTAAACTCTATAGAGTCCTTTTGGGATGAGTTAGGGCAACAAGTTGGGACCCGTACCAATAGCAATACAGATGAATTGCTTGCAGATTTGCTCTATGTTGTGATCAATAAATAGTATATGCAAAACTGTTGGCAGTCAGTTTTCTTTAATAAATTGATCATACCTACATTCTAAAGCATTTTGGTTAAAATTAAGGTCTTTTATGATGACAACTTGATGCACTTTCAATTCATCACCAGGAAAATGGCATCACAACAACCAGACAGAAGTAATCACACTTTAAAAAAAAGCAAAACTTTTGGTCGCCACTGTATGTAGTAAGTTTAAGTTTGATACATGTATTTAATGAATATGACACATATTAAAGTTAACACAAACTTTCAGGATAAGCGATTTTTTCATTAGTAAGTCTCAATCCTTGGTTCTGCTCGCCCTCTAGTGTCAGGCATTAATGTCTTGCAAAAAATGCAAAAAATTTGAAATGTTATAATTTAGATGATACAAATATCTTTAGGAATTTCCTGAGTTTGCCCTAAAGACCAGACTTTTTTTGGCTTTCCTTTTTGCATCCTTGCTTTTCAACAGTCATAAGATTTTTTTTTTATTTTTCCATCAACATAACTCTATGAGGGATTGCAGGGTTGAGGCTTTTTTTTTTTTTACACTAGCACCACTTAACCCCTTCACTACCTTTTAATTTTCTGTTTCCGTTCAAATCCGCTGTCATATGCCGGGAAAGATGCGGGCTCAACGCTGAAACCCGTATCAAAGGGAGGGACATGACCTATGATGTACCTATACGTCATAGGTCGTGAAGGGGTTAATTCACTTAATCTAATTTAAAAAAAAAAAAAAACCGGAAAATATTCGTGGTTGGAAAGGAAAAAAAAACAGCAATTCTTCAATTTTTGGGGGGTTCATATTTACTACATTTACGGCGATACCAATTATATTGTTTATTTTTATTAAATAAAAAAATGATTTAAAACTTTTATTTTAAATATTTTAATATTTTTCTGTGTCTCCTCTTAGGGGACTTGAACCTGTGATCAATTGATTTCTAGTACAATAAGGCTATGTGCACACGTTCAGGAATCTTTGCAGAAATTTCCTGAGAAAAAACGGACTTTTCCCAGGAAATCCAGATGCGTTTTTATTGCGTTTTTGTGCGTTTTTACAGCGTTTTTTGCGCAATTTTTTCCTCAACATTCTAGGTCAATAGTATAGCGGGAAATACGCAAATTTAACGCAAAATAATGAATATGCTGCGTTTTTTACCGCGATGCATTTTTTTCACGGAAAAAAATGCACCATGTGCACAAAAATTGCAGAATACATTCTAATCATAGGATACTTAATGCATGCGTTTTTTACGCGTTTTTGCGGCACAAAACCTCAAAACATCCTGAACGTGTGCACACAGCCTTAAACTGCAATATTTTTGCATTGCAGGCTTAGGCCGGAGTCACACTGGCGACAAAATCGGACGACTGCAATGCGATGAAATATCGCATTGCAGTCGGACCTATGTTAATCTATGGAGCAGCTCCCAGTATCAGATTTTTTGTGGTCCGTTTTAAACGTCCGTGTACAATCGCAGCATGCTGCGATTGTCACCGATTGTGGGTCGACAATCGCCAATGCAAGTCTATGGGAGCGATGAAAAATCGGATTACAAACGGACCACACTGTGTGACTTGCGATGAAATCGCATCGGTGTCCTTTAGAAAAGCCGGCAATTCATCCCCAGCTATACTGTAAAATCACACTGACAGCTTTAATAAAGAATAGAAAGAATAGATATATACACATAGAACACATATATATATATATATATATATATATATATACATGTCATTGTGACATGTACATATACATATATTTATAGTTCCTAGACTTCTACATACTGTAATAGCCGCTAATTCAATTGCCGGGTTTTGTGAAATCACAGAAGCCGACATGAAATGATACATTGTTTCCACACATTTAACCATGTAATTTCATGTATTTTTATATATGTTTGAAACATACAATTACATGAGTATATGTGTGCTAAATTTCAGACATGTAGGGGTTAATTAAAGGTGTAAATTCGTTGAAAAAAAATGCGTGGGCTCCCGCTGTATTTTCTCCACCAGACAGACAAAGCAAAGCGAGTGGGGGCAGATAATAATAGCCTAGGGAGGGTACATTTTTTTTGTGCCCCCCCTGGCTACTAACATCTGCCCCAGACACCCCAGAAAGGGCAAATCTATAATTAGATTCGCCCTTTCTGGCACTTTGCCCGTCTATTCCCATTGCCCTGTAGCGGTGGCGAATGGGTTAATCTCACCTTACTGTCACCTTAGTATTGAAAGGTGACCTTAAGGCAGGTTAATAATTGATAGCTGTCAATTAGACAACTATCAATTATTAATCCTATTGTATGAAAGAAAAATCAAACACACACAGTTTAATAAAAAATAAGTTTAATTAAATAATCACACAGTTTTTGACCATATTTTATTTTACACTTAGAAGTGTAAGAATTATAAATATATGTATATATATATGTCACAATGACATATATATATATATATATATATGTGCTCTATGTGTATATATCTATTCTTTCTTTTGGCATTTAAATACTATTCTTTTGGATCCATTATATGTCAGTTTGCAAGCCTGCGAGAAAATCTCGCAAGTCGGATGAAAATCGGATGTTACAAGGTTCACACACATGCGATTAAATCGCATCTTTGAAGGAAAATCGGATGACAGAAGGATGTGTGATGTTTTTATTTTGATCCGATTGTCGACCGTCTAAAACGGACCGATTTTTTGTGGTTGTGTGTGACTCCGGCCTTACTGTCATTGTAGCGCTCTCCTCATCTCACAACATGGGTGCAATGATTGCTATTGATCACAGAAGCTAAGTGCACCCACCATATATGAAGCAGGTTCACCTTCCGAGCCCACTTTAAGCAATCAGTTTCATTATCATCTGGTCTTATAAACATGTGGCCATTGATACCGGTATCACCCACTTTTAGATTTATTCATTCATTTCAAGTAGGAACAGCAGAGGAAATGCACAACAAAGAGTTGGGAAAGCTGTTCTAGAATAGTTATATTATGTGTAATACTATACTATTTACTATATTTTTACTAAAACAGGTACGTCACTAGAGCTGACGGGTCCTCTGCAAAGTCAAATACTAGAATAAAAGCAATTAGGTACTGTATTTTTTGGACCATAAGATGCATTTTTTTCCCAAAAAATTTTAGGGGAAAATGGGGGTGAGTCTTATGGTCGCAATATACTCGCAAATCTGGTGGCAGCGGCAATCCCACAGCCCCCCACAGCTCCGTTGCACTTGCTGCAACGCGGTGGCCTCCAGAAAGATGGCCGCGCATACTCAAATTCAAATCTCCCGGGACAAGATCTCGTTGCGGAGATCTGAATCTTAGCATGCGCGGCCATCTTTCCGGAGGCCCCAGGCGGCCTCCGCCTGCCAGCAAGTGCAACAGAGCTGCGGGGGGCTTTCTGGCTATGACGAAATGCCGGCAGAGCCCCCCACGCAGCACAGAGCCCCGCTACAGCCACACTACAGAGCCCCGACACCATCGCACCACAGAGCACAGGGAGGCTGCATTGAAACCACCGCCACGGGACCACCGCCACGGGACTTGTAAGTATATTGCCACCACACAGAGCACAGCCACCCCACAGAGCACAGACACCCCACAGAGCACAGCCACCCCACAAAGCACAACCACCCCACAGAGCACAGCCACCCCACAGAGCACAGACACCCCACAGAGCACAGCCACTCCACAGAGCACCACTGCAACACAGAGCACCACCACCGCACCAGCCTGGACCACCGAACGACCCCTGTGACCACTCCTCTACCTGTGCTGATCCCTTCATTTGTAAGCTGAATTCGGACTGTAAGACGGACCCCCATTTGACACATTATTTTTTTTCCCTATTTTCCTTCAGAAAATTTGGGGTGCGTTCTATGTCCGGTGCGTATTATAGTCTGAAAAATACGGTACTCTGCAGTAAGTAAATAAATAGTAGTAATACATATTTGACACTATTTTGATCAAAAAGGCATAAAAACCATCCCACCACGACAAGGTGTACCCAATCAGGATGGTTCCTTCCTCTAGTAACTCACCTCGCTATGGACCTGTACTGTAGGCCTCAAAATAGACGGGGCAGAGCAGGACCTTCACCTTTGGACTGAGCACTTCCTTTATTTGGCTTTCTATGGACTCTTACAAAACACAGAGTCAGGTCCAATACCTTCTCCCTCCCCCCATCTATTAGGAGTCCTGGTGAAATATTAGAGGTAGGGACAATCCCGATTAGGTACACCTTGTCGTGGTGGGATGGCTTTTACTTTCTTGAACAAAATAGTGTCAACTAAATACCTTATGTTATTTACATGTGTTCCTACTATTTATTAACTTTCTGCAGGGTATCTATTCATAGTTTTTATTCTAGGCTTTATCTTTTTTCTGGCTGAAGTGTGAATTTGCACCTATACGTTGCATTTATAGTATTGGACCAAGTTTACACGGTCAGTATTTGGTCAGTATTTTACATCAGTATTTGTAAGCCAAAACCAGGAGAGGAACAATCAGAGGAAAAGAATAATAGAAACACGTCACCACTTCTGTATTTATCACCCACTCCTGGTTTAGGCTTATAAACAAACAAACGTGGTGGAGGAGTTGGTTTGCTCCTATCTGATACCTGCTCCTTTACCCCAATTCCACTACCCCCCTCCGCTACTATTCCCTCATTTGAGGTGCATTCCGTCTGCATCTACTTCCCCTCCAACCTCCAGCTGGCTGTCATCTACCGCCCCCCAGAACATGCCATCTCCACCTTTCTCGATCACTTCACCACCTGGCTGCTCCATTTCCTCTCTGTTGACATCCCCACTATCATCATGGGTGAATTCAACACCCCCATTGATGCTTCCACCCCAGCGGCCTCTAAACTTTTATCGCTCACTGCCTCCTTTGGCCTCACTCAATGGTCCTCTGCGGCCACTCACAAAGATGGTCACACACTGGACCTTATCTTCACCCGCCTCTGTTCCCTTACTAATCCACTAACTCACCCCTTCCCCTGTCTGACCACAACCTACTGACGTTCTCTTCTCTCTCCTCTTCTAGTGCACAACTCCCACTCCACAAACTCACTCACCCTCGCAGAAATCTCAAACACCTCAATTTACCAATGCTCCTGAGTCCCTCCTCCCTCTTACAGACATATCTTCACTTCATGACACAGATTCTGCTGCCAACTTTTATAACACTACAATAACAGCAGCACTTGATTCGGCTGCCCCCTCACACATAGCAAAACTTGTACAATCAACAGGCAGCCCTGGCTGACCAGCCTCACCAAAGAACTGAACGGGCTTCCAGGGTTGCTGAGCGGAGATGGAAAAAATCCCGCTCTGCCGAGCACCTAACCGCATACAAGCAGTCCCTCACCAGCTTCAAGTCCACGCTCACTGCTGCAAAGCAAATTACATCTCTCATATCCTCCTGTCTCACAACCCTAAACAGCTCTTCAACACTTTCAATTCTCTACTCTGTCCCCCAGCACCTCCTCCTTCTCCTCTCATTTCTGCTGAAGACTTTGCCTCTTTCTTTAAGCAGAAGATCGATACGATCAGAGAAAGCTTTGGCCCACAGCCCCCATTGCCCCTCTTAGCTGCTCAACCCTCTTCCTCCAAAACCAACTTCTCCACCTTGACAGAAGATCAGCTTTCCACCCTCCTATCAAGATCACACCTCACCACTTGCATGCTTGACCCGCTCCCATCCCACCTCATCCCTAGCCTCGCCACCGTCTTCACCCCTACTCTAACACACCTCTTCAACCTCTCACTTACAAATGGTGTCTTTCCCTCATCCTTCAAACATGCCTCGATCACACCCATTCTCAAAAAGACCTCCCTTGACCCATCCTCTGTGTCTAGCTATCGCCCGATATCTCTTCTCCCTTATGCCTCAAAACTACTGGAACAGCATGTCCATCTTGAACTGTCCTCCCACCTCTCCTCCTGCTCCCTCTTAGACCGCTTACAATCAGGCTTCCGACTCCATCACTCAACTGAAACTGCCCTAACTAAAGTCACCAACGACCTACTAACCGCCAAGACAAGCGTCACTACTCTGTCCTCCTTCTCCTGGACCTGTCTTCTGCCTTCGACACTGTGGACCATTCCCTCCTGTTACAGATTCTCTCATCTCTTGGCATCACAGGCTTGGCCCTATCCTGGATCTCATCTTATCTAACAAACCGAACATTCAGTGTCTCCCTCTCCCACACCACCTCCTCACCTCTCCCCCTGTCTGTCGGTGTTCCCCAAGGCTCAGTTTTTGGACCCCTACTCTTCTCCATCTACACCCTCGGCCTGGGACAGCTCATAGAATCCCATGGTTTGCAGTATCATCTCTATGCCGATGACACGAGATCTACCTATCTGGACCTGACCTCACCTCCTTACTGACCAAAATCCCACAGTGTCTGTCTGCTATTTCTGCTTTCTTCTCTGCTCGCTTTCTAAAACTGAACATGGACAAAACAGAATTCATCATCTTTCCCCCATCTCACTCTACCCCCCCACCAGAACTGTCCATCAACGTCAATGGCTGCTCACTTTCCCCAGTCCCGCATGCTCGGTGCCTCGGAGTGATCCTCGACTCTGCCCTCTCTTTCAAGCCACATGTCCAAACCCTTGCCTCCTCCTGCCGTCTCAAACTCAAAAATATTTCCCGGATCCGTGCATTCCTTGACCATTAAAGTACAAAAACACTAGTGCATGCCCTCATCATCTCCCGCCTCGACTACTGCAACCTCCTACTCTCTGGCCTTTCCTCTAGCACTCTGGCACCACTCCAATCCATACTGCACTCTGCTGCCCGACTAATACACCTGTCTCCCCATTATTCCCCAGCCTCTCCTCTCTGCCAAGCCCTTTATTGGCTTCCTATCGTCCAGAGGCTCCAGTTCAAAACCCTAACCATGACCTACAAAGCCATCCACAATCTGTCTCCTCCATACATCTGTGACATGGTCTCCTGGTACATACCCACACGCAACCTTCGATCCTCTCAATATCTCCTCCTCTACTCCCCTCTTATCTCTTCTTCCCACAACCGCATACAAAGCTTCTCCCGTGCCTCTCCCATACTCTGGAACTCTCTACCCCAACACATCAGACTCGCGCCTACAATGGAAACCTTCAAAAAGAACCTGAAGACCCACCTCTTATGACAAGCCTACAACCTGCAGTGATCATCAGTCTACTGAACCACCGCACGACCAGCTCTACCCTCTCCTAGTGTATCCTCCCCCATCCCTGTAGACTGTGAGCCCTTGCGGGCAGGGTCCTCTCTCCTTCTGTACTTGTGTGTGCCTTGTATTGCTCATGTTTACTGTACTTGTCTATATTTGCCCTCTTCACAAGTAAAGCGCCATGGAATAAATGGCGCTATAAAAATCTATAATAATAATAATAATAATAAAAAATACTGATGTGAAATACTGACCAAATACTGAGCTTATGCATGTGGCCTAAGCGATCAAACGATTGCAGGTTCAAGACCTCTTAGAGGATGTAATAAAGGAAATCAAAACTGCAAAATTGCGCTTTTTCAGTCTCTGCTTTACCATAAAAAATGCAATAAAAAACAATCAAAATGTTATAGCTACCTAAATTGGAACCAGTAACACTGCTAACAGACCACACAAAAAACACGCACTCAGCTCAAGCGGCTGAAAAATACAATTGTTACGGGTTTTGGAAAATGTTAATATAAACTAGAACAAATTTTTCTACAACCTATTATTTTTCCACCACTTCAGTAAAATAAAATGCAAATTTGGTACTGCCGTAATTTGAACTGACTCAGAATTTTTCTTCAGACTCATTTGCACCACAGGATAATGGCATAAAAATTAAATTCTAAAAAACATGGCAGGATAGCATTTCATTGTCACAACTTGACCGCCCTTGGAATATTTTTTTGAAATTCAGAATGCACCACCTGTGGACTGTATAAAGTATATACCATGCATTGGGTGACATTGGCGTCCTAGCACGATGATGTATTATAAGTTACCTCAGCATTTTTCCATGTGGTAGTGGTACAGAACATGTGACCCTGGTTGCACAGGTACTATATCTGTGTGTGTAGAGATGCTATCTACAGCTCTTTGGACTTCTGTCCAGTGTAGTCATCAAATAGTTAAAAACATGTCAGTAAACATGTTGCAGTTTAATGACACCACTGTGACAAGTTTCAGCTCAACACTTTCCCAGGTCCAGGAAAGGGTGGGTCACATTTAGGGGTTTCCTGAACTTTTTATAGTTTGATTGGCAACACAGACACACGATCATCGGCACCCCAGAGAATCGTCCTTTGTAACACCATGGTTACTACACAACATTGCATTTTGTTATGCAAGGTTACCTTTTATAGAGTATTTTTCTTTGGTTTGTGTACTTTAAAGGGAACCTGACAGCAGGTTTTTAGACCCTAAACTAGTGTCATCTACATACAGCATCAGACGTCCATACCTTTGTATTAGAAGTCCGTATCTCTGTTTTTTTTTAGAACTGCATCAGTGAACGGAGCTTGCAAGTGCATGAGACTTGGCCATGTACTCACAGGCCT
This sequence comes from Oophaga sylvatica, assembly GCA_033576555.1. Classification (NCBI taxonomy): domain Eukaryota; kingdom Metazoa; phylum Chordata; class Amphibia; order Anura; family Dendrobatidae; genus Oophaga; species Oophaga sylvatica. Next base: position 56,452,408 of record JARQOD010000002.1, read on the forward strand.
CTCTCCCTCTCTCTCCTCGCATCACCAGCCTGCTGTCCGTAACTGACACGTAACGTCTCTGTGAGCTGATCCCTCGCCAGAGATCTTGCACAGGCGGCGTCAATCCTGGGGACAGCAGGTGCGCAGAGTAATAATCTGGACTTTACTGCGCATGCACCTCCCCTCTTTCCCTGCCCCTAACACTAGGGGTGCCTAGCTCCCCTATTTCTCGGGATACTTCTGAAGGTGAAGATGCCGGTGCCACCACTCTTGCCTTATCTCCTGAATCAGCCCTCCGCCTGTTCTCTTCTCCCACCCAGGGAAGAGGGAAGCTGCCATGCTCTGCAGTACACCAACCCGACAAACAAGGCAACATGTACAAGTGGTAACAGAAAATACCAAGCATACAAATATTCACTCACATTTTTGGAAGTGCATTGAGCAGCAGGGTGGTTTGCTGGTGAAGGGAAAAAAAATCTCTTTTAATCTTCTGCTTCAGCGAGTGTGAGAGAGCTGAGTGTGACCGGAGCATAAGTGCGAACGATGGTAAGTGTGACTTGTGATTCAGTGACTTTGGATTCAGTGAGTTTCCGAGGAAGGAATTACTGAATTGCTGTTATATTTAATTAATACTTTTTATTTATTTTTACTTATCTTTTCTGTCTGGTGAAATCCCCATTAGGAATGTGCTCCACTATTTCCAATGCCATCCAGTGTACATCTTGCCACATGTATGCAGTCCTTGAACAGCCGGTCGAGGGTGCATACTGCGGTGCGAGATGTGAGCACGTTGTGCATTTGGAAGCCCAAATACTGGATCTAAATATGCAGCTGGCAACACTGAGATCCATAGACAATATGGAAAGGAGTCTTCTGTTCACTGAGCAGACGCTCAATGGGATAGATGAGGGGGGGATGCTAGGGTGGAGCTGCAGGACACTGAAGTAGGAAGCTGGGTGACAGTTAGAAAGCGGGGTAGAGGGAAGAGCGCCAGGGAGGCTAGTCCTGATCTGGCACACCCCAATAAGTTTGCAAAGTTGGCAGATGAGGGGGTTGTCAGTACAGGGGTAGCACTGCTGCAGCCAGGCATGTCCTCTGAAAGCCGGGGGAGTGTCTGCTCCAGTAAGGGGGGAAATGGGAGAGCAGGGCAGGCCAGACAGGTGCTGGTAGTGGGGGACTCAATTATTAGGGGAACAGATAGGGCAATCTGTCACAAAGACAGGGATCGTCGAACAGTGTGCTGCCTACCTGGCGCTCGAGTCCGACACATCGCTGATCGGGTTGACAGATACTGGGAGGGGCTGGTGAGGACCAGCGGTCATGGTGCACATTGGCACAAATGACAAAGTTAGAGGTAGGTGGAAGGTCCTTAAAGAGATTTCAGGGAATTAGGCTGCAAGCTTAAAGCAAGGACCTCCAACGTGGTATTTTCTGAAATACTGCCTGTACCACGTGCCACACCAGAGAGGCAACGGGAGATTAGGGAGGTTAATAAGTGGCTCAAGAATTGTTGTAGGAAGGAGGGGTTTGCGTTTCTGGAGAACTGGGCCGACTTCTCAGTTGGCTACAGGTTATATGCTAGGGACGGGCTGCACCTCAATGGGGAGGGTGCAGCTGTGCTGGGGGAGAAAATGGCTAGAAGGTTGGAGGAGTCTTTAAACTAGGGACTAGGGGGGGGTTATTCATTTTATAGGAGGGGAAGGCAGTGCAGATAGAGACCTGGGCACAAATAATGAAATTGGGGGTGGAGGTGGCATGGGGGGTGGGGTTAGAACAGTTAATAATTTAAGAAAGAATAGAGGTTCAGAGAGATACATAAAGTGCATGTATACTAATGGTAGAAGCCTCACCAACAAAATGGCGGAATTAGAATTAATTTTGTTGGAACATAATTATGACATGGTGGGGATATCTGAGACTTGGCTGGATGAGAGCCACGACTGGGCGGTTAATTTACAGGGCTATAGTCTGTTTAGAAATGACCGTAAAAATAAGCGAGGTGGGGGTGTGTGTTTATATGTAAAATCATCCTTAAAACCCATCCTGCGTGATATCTGTGAATCTAATGAAGATGTAGAGTCTCTGTGGGTGGAGATTAGGGGAGGGGGAAAAATAATAAATTACTGATAGGGCTTTGTTACAAGTCTCCAAAAATAATGGAAGCAACAGAGAATATCCTCGTAAAGCAAATAGATGAAGCAGCGACTCAAGGAGAAGTCATTATTATGGGGGACTTCAACTACCTTGAAATACATTGGGGAACAGAAACCTGTAGTTCCAGCAAAGGTAATAGGATTTTGACAACTATAAGAGACAATTACCTTTCACAACTAGTTCAGGACCCAACAAAAGGGGGGCACTGCTAGACCTAATATTAACCAACAGGCCAGACCGCATATCAAATATAAGGGTTGGGAGTCACTTGGGTAAGAGTGATCACAAAATAATAAGTTTTTATGTATACTTTAATAAGAAGTGTAGTAGAGGGGTTACAAGGACACTAAACTTCAGGAAGGCGAATTTCCAACGGATGAAAGATGATCTTGGTGCAATTAACTAGGATGATATCCTGAGACATAAAAATGCACAAAGAAAATGGGAGACGTTTATTAGCATCCTGAATAGGACCTGTGCACAGTATATTCCCTATGGGAATAAACATGCTAGAAATGAGGAACGATCTGCTGAGGATGTGAGGAAACAGTTTCGTAAACTAGTCATTGGCAAAGCAGCTGGGCCTGATGGCCTCAGTCCACGTGTCCTAAAAGTGTGTGCAAACCAACTGTGTAATGTCTTTCAGCACCTGTTTATCAGGAGCCTACAATCACAGAGAATACCAGTGCTGTGGAAGACCACCTGCCTGGTGCCAGTTCCCAAGATCACCTCTCCAACTTCGGTACACGACTATCGTCCAGTGGCCTTAACATCGCATGCTATGAAGTCGTTGGAGAGAATAGTACTTGCCTACTTGTGCCCAAGGGTGAGGGCCTACACTGACCCCCTGCAGTTTGCGTACCAGCAGAGATTGGGGGTGGATGATGCTGTAGTGTCTCTGCTACATACAGTACATTCATTCTTGGATAATGATGGCACTGCAGTGCGCGCCATGTTCTTTGACTTCTCAAGTGCTTTCAATACCTTACAGCCACCCTTACTACGTAATAAGTTGACTGCTATGGTGGTACATGAGGGGATGGTGAACTGGATAAGTGACTACCTGACAGACAGGCCGCAGTTTGTAAGGATGGGGGAGGTGGTATCTGGCAGTGTACGGAGCAGTGTTGGAGCCCCTCAGGGTACAGCGCTGTCGCCCTTTCTCTTCACATTGTATACAGCTGACTTTCAGTATAAATCCGACTTCTGTCACCTTCAAAAATTCTCAGATGACTCCGTGATTGTAGGGGGCATTGTGGGGGGCCGGGGGGAGGAGGAATATAGAAGGGTGGTTTCTGACTTTGTGGATTGGTGTCAGACTAACTGTCTAGAACTAAATGTGAAGAAAACCAAGGAGATAGTGGTGAGTTATAGAAGGAAAAAGGATGATTACTTACCAATCACTATTGGTGGCCAGGAGGTGGAGATGGTTGAGAGCTACAAATATTTGGGGGTTCACCTTGACAGCAAACTTGATTGGAGGTGTCATACAGAGAAGGTTCACAAGAAGGGAATGAGCAGACTGTACTTTCTGCGGAAGCTCAGGTCGTTCAATGTGTGCAGAAAATGCTGGAAATGTTCTACCAGTCCGTTGTAGCAAGCGCCATCTTTTTTGCTATCATTTGCTGGGGCAGTAGTGTGCGAGTAGCTGACGCTAATAAACTCAACAAACTTATCAAGAAGGCAAGCGTGGCTGTTGGCCTCCATCTTGACTCTTTTGAGGAAGTAGTGGAGGATAGGATTCAAAAGAAGTGCAGGGCTATAAGGAACAATAATACACACCCACTATTCGAGCTGTTCTTGAAGCAGAAGAGCACATTCAGCAGCCGTCTAATCCTTCCAAGGTGCAAGAAGGGGAAATTCAGGAAATCGTTTGTGCCTACCGCTATGGGGATGTATAACAATTCACTAAGGGTGAAAGATGACTACGACCTAGGACTGGCACACTAATGGAAATGATTAGAGATTTGTGTACCTTTGTTTGTTACTATTGTGGTTAGTCATGTGCAAATCTGTATCTAGTAATTACTCTATGTAATGCTGTTTGTAATGATTTGTTTGTAATGCTATTGTAACGGTGCTGTGATACCATAATTTCCCTCGGATCAATAAAGTGTATCGTATCGTAAATAGGAGGAAACCACTATGGCTAAATAGAGCTGTAAGGGGCACAATAAGTGACAAAAAGAAAGCATTTAGGGAATTAAAGCAAGTAGGTAGTGATGAGGCATTAAATAAATACAGAAGATTGAATAAATTCTGTAAAAAGCAAATCAAGACAGCAAAGATTGAGGCAGAGAGACTCATTGCCAGAGAAAGTAAAAATAATCCCAAAATATTCTTTAACTACATAAATAGTAAGAAACTAAAAAATGATAGTGTTGGTCCCCTTAAAAATAGTCTGGGTGAAATGGTGGATGAGGATGAGGAAAAAGCCAATATGCTAAATGACTTTTTTTCAACAGTATTTACACAAGAAAATCCCATGACAGATAACATGATCAGTGATAAAAAAAATTTCTCCATTAAATGTCACCTGCTTAACCCAGCAGGAAGTACGGCGGCTCTAAAGATCACTAAAATTGACAAATCCCCGAGTACTGCAAGAATTAAGTATAGTCATAGATAGACCATTATTTTTAATCTTTAAAGATTCCATAATAACGGGGTCTGTACCACAGGACTGGCGTATAGCAAATGTGGTGCCAATATTCAAAAAGGGGGCAAAAACTGAACCTGGAAATTATAGGCCAGTGAGCTTAACATCTACTGTGGGTAAAATCCTGGAGGGTTTTCTAAGAGATGCTATATTGGAGTATCTGAAGAAAAATAACCTCATGAGCCAGTATCAGCATGGGTTTACAAGGGACCGTTCTTGTCAGACTAATCTGATAAGCTTTTATGAAGAGGTAGATTCCGGACTGGACCAAGGGAATGCAGTGGACATGGTGTACATGGACTTTTCAAAAGCTTTTGATACGGTGACACAAAACATTGATACATAAAATGAGAACAATGGGGATAGGGGAAAATATGTGTAAGTGGGTTAAGAACTGGCTCATGGATAGGAAACAAAGGGTGGTTATTAATGGAGCACACTCGGACTGGGTCACGGTTAGCAGTGGGGTACCACAGGGGTCAGTATTGGGGCCGCTTCTCTTTAACATATTTATTAATGACCTTGTAAGAGGCATACAGAGTAGTATTTCAATATTTGTGTGAGCCGATGCCAGGGCCGTGGGGTACTCAGCACCGAGCCCGTCGACTTCTATGGGGGATGTCACGGCAGCCACGACTCGGTCCGTGGCCCTGGGCGCTCACCAAAAAGGGGATTTATTTTTACAGGGGATAATGTTCGTATAGTGATTCGTGACGCCACCTGTAGTATCTGGTCAGGGTGACCAGCGCTGCTGTGCAGGTCCTCTGGAAGGGATGGTGTTGTGCAGCTAGATGGTAAACCTCCTAAAGGTGAGGCTGTGTCCTTCCAGGGAAGGTAGATGGTGTCTATTTTAGTAATGGTGCTGGGGAATGTAGCAGACAGATGTGCGATGCTGGAATAATCAGGGAGACAGTCCAAGTGCAGTTTCAGGGTTTTTATTCACAGTCTGTTGTGCACCATACAGATGCCCGCTTGGCACTGTGTCCTCCGGGCGAGTGGTCCAGCAACCCCCATGTAGATTAGTCGCACTTCCCAAGACTCCCTTTCAATGTGTTCCTTTCCTGGCCTCTTCTCTGTGCTTTTTCCACTCCTTTCTTCCTAGCACCTCACCATGCAGTCCTTCAGACCAGAAGCTGCGGTCCTGTCGAGAAACAGATTAGTTCTGTACGTCCTTGACCTATATAGCTTCCTTCCAGGGGATGCTGCTGTTGGTTGTGGCAATGACCCATAAAGTGATCACCACCGTCGGCTTACTAGCAGGGCCTGAAGCTTTCCCACTAGTCTAAGGGCCGTTCCCTGATGGCCTGGTCCTTCCTTCTTCAGGATAGGGCCACAGGTGGATAAACCACCGTCCGTGCTTTTGGGACCCTTTCTCACACTCAGAAGCTCTTCAGGACAGCTCTACTACCGAGAGACTTCTAAGAGAGTTCTCGAGAGTCTGCCCGCTCCCACACCTCAGTGTGTTCTGCCCTCTAAGCTTCTCTTCTCCTGCTGCTGCTGCCTAAGCTCCACTCATCCATGTATACACCCTTTGCCAACCAGTCTGAGTCAGACCATCCTCCTGTAGGGTACGTCCGTATGCTCAGCTGGCATGGTGTGTTGGATGCAAGTGTTGGATGAAGTTGTGGAGTTCTAGGGGTGCTCCCTCCTTACCTGAAAGTCAGATGTCACACCTCTGGGTGAGATGCAACACCTCTGTGGCGACTGAACCCTCAGGGACGCCACATGCAGATGACACTAAACTCTGCAGGGTAATCAATACAGAGGAGGACAATTTTATATTACAGGAGAATTTATGTAAACTAGAAGCTTGGGCTGATAAATGGCACATGAGCTTTAATGGAGATAAATGTAAGGTCATGCACTTGGGCAGAAGAAATAAGATGTATAATTATGTGCTTAATTGTAAAACACTGGCCAAAACTGTCACTGAAAAAGACCTGGGTGTATGGGTGGACGACAAACTCACATTTAGTGGCCAGTGTCAGGCAGCTGCTGTAAAGGCAAATAAAATAATGGGATACATTAAAAGAGGCATAGATGCTCAAGAGGAGAACATAATTTTACCTCTATACAAGTCACTGGTGCGACCACACTTAGATTACTGTGTGCAGTACTGGTCTCCGGTGTATAAGAAAGACATAGCTGAACTGGAGCGGGTGCAGAGAAGAGCGACTAAGGTTATTAGAGAACTGGGGGGTCTGCAATACCAAGACAGGTTATTACACTTGGGGTTATTTAGTTTGGAAAAACGAAGGCTTAGGGGTGATCTTATTACAATGTGTAAATATATGAGGGGACAGTACAAAGACCTTTCTAATGATCTTTTTACTCTTAGACCTGTGACGGGGACGAGGGGGCATCCTCTACGTCTGGAGGAAAGAAGGTTTAGCCATAATCACAGACGCAGATTCTTTACTGTAAGAGCAGTGAGACTATGGAACTCTCTGCCGTCTAATGTTGTAATGAGTGATTCCCTACTAAAATTTAAGAAGGGACTGGATGCCTTTCTTGAAAAGTATAATATTACAGGCTATATTCACTAGTTTCCTAGATATTGCGTTGATTAAGGGAGCTAGTCTGATTGCCATATGTGGAGTCGGGAAAGAATTTTTTTCCCCAATGTGAAGCTTACTGTTTGCCACATGGTTTTTTTTTTGCCGTCCTCTGGATCAACATGTTAGGGCAGGTTAGGATAGGATATGGGTTGAACTAGATGGACTTAAAGTCTTCCTTCAACCTTAATAACTATGTTACTATATTACTATGTTACTATATTACAAACCACGCCACAGTCACAGATAACATCTCCAGACTCCTCATATAAACATTTCTCCTCCAAGCCATGCAGCATAAGCTAGCTTTTGATGTGTGTTTCAATCAGGACTCAGATTATAAAAGGGATAGGAATGGCCAACCGAGCTCAGATGAGAGCTCAGACTCCCAGACCTCCCAACATGGCCGATTAACCCCTGATCTGCCAAAAGAAATTAACACCATTTAAAAGAAGGTAAAGTGCTTCTTTTCAGCGCAGGAGTAGGAGCAATCAGACGCTGCGGTCTTCTGACTCCTCTCTGTTGCGGTAAACCCGTGACCCCGTGAATGACAGCACTTGTGCCAGATCTCGGGTGGGGGATAAGTTCACGGATAAGACAGGACATCGGCACAAGCAATCACGGATGTTTTTCTAGAAAACAAAATCACAGATTTATAATAAATCTGACAGCTGTTGGCTGCAACCCTCTGTCATGTGTGTGTCAGATGCTGCAGACAGTCGTTTTGCATATGGGTCCAGAAGGTCTCTGTGTTTGGCATTGCAGACACCTTTTTTAATCCTCCTGACTCTTTGACCAAGTGGCAACCTCCCTCCAGCTCTATTTGAAACACCTGGATCTGGTTGTTTATATATGCCCAGTCTGTTTTAGGGAGTCGCTGATGATATTCACATTTTTCCCTTGTGAACTCTTGGAAATATAGCAGTAGCTGTCCTCCTCTGTGGTTCTTTTGGAGGAGAGGATGTTCAGTGTGACTTCTCTGAGTCTGCTCAAGCTAAGTTACTTTTCCATTGTTTGTATTCCTTTTTGTCTTTAGTTTACAGTGGGGACTAACCAGTGTGCATCCCCCTTACTATCCAGGGCTTAGCTCTAGGGACATATAGGACTTTGGTTTCCAGCTCAGCGATTGGTGAGGAACTAATTTAGGGACAGTAGGGCAGGTAGGGTGTCATCAGATCTGCATAGGGGTCTCCACTCCCCCTTTCCCTAGTGTCTGGGCTCCCTTCCCCTCATCCCTTCGTGTTGCACTTAGTCTTTCCTACACTGTGCTTGATACCCTCAGCTGTCAGCTTTAGCAAGGCTGGTTATCAAGAATAGAGGGGTCCCAACGCGTTTTTTTTTAATTATTTAAACAAATAATGTTAAAATATGAAGTGGAGTACCCCCATTTTGGCAACCAGCCAAGCTAAACCAGCTGGGGGCTGGTATTCTCAGGCTGGTAAGGGGCTGTGGATATTGGCCCTCTCAGCCTACAAATAGCAGCTCGCAGCCGCCCCAGAAAAGGCACATCTACTATATGCATCAATTCTGGTGCTCTGCATGGATCTTCCCACTTGCCCTGTGGTGGGAGGCAAGTGGGGTTCATATTTGTGTGGCTGATGTCACCTTTATATTGTCAGGTGACATCAAACCCACGGGTTATAAATGGAGAGGTGTCTATAAGACACCTATCTGTCCATTACTAATCCTATACTTACATGGTAAATAAACACTCAGCCAGAATAAAGGCTTTCTCCTGTAAAAAACAGAAAATAATAAAATAAACAACACTAATGCTCACCTAATGCCCATTCCATTTAACCCATCTATGGTGCAGAGCTGAGCTCAGTGAGTTCATCGCAGTTCACCGTCAGAAATTCTTATGGTGAACTTTGGTGAACTCACTGAGCTCAGCGCTGCATCGTGAGACTTTTTCTGACTGTGCTAGCGGTGATCTCACTGAGGTATGGGAATGCTGCCTCAGTGACCTGCGGTAACTTGCAGCTGCTCATTCTCCAGTGGCTTTCAGCCTGGATGGTCGCATCCTGGCACCGTCCAGGTTGAAAACTATTTATTGTAGGCATGTATTACGGCATAGGACGGAATGTCGCACAGGTGAGGGATATTTTTTTTTATTTTTGTTATTTTGCAGGAGACGATGGCTTCAATGCAATGGGCATAAGGTGAGTATAACTTAATTGTTATTTTTTAATAAAAGTAAAACTGTGTTTTTTATTTCAAATAAAGGACTTTATTCTGGCTGTGTCTTTATTCACAATATAACTATAACTCTCCATTACTAAGCCGTGGACTTGATGTTACCTGACAATACAAATGTGACATCAACCCCACAAATATTAACCCCACTTGCCACCACAGTGAAAGAGCCTCTGTTATCAGCGATACTGTCATGACCCAGGACGGGGTTTTGTCTTTGCCTCGTCCTGGTCAGATTGGGGTTAATGGTTTCAGCCTCTCTCTGGCAGAGGGCGGCTATTTAGTTGCCAATTGACCTAGGTCTGGTGTCAGTTATACTCCTACCCTCGGCTGAGTTAGTTGACCTCCTGTGTGCCTGTGCCTTGTGCCTGATCTTGTTGCTTGTTTGGTTTTGACCCGGTCCGTCTGTTCGTTGTGAGTTTGTCTACTGTCTTGGTACTGTGTATTTGCCCGTTCTGGTTTTCTGATCCCTTGGCTACGTTCTGGTTATTCTCTGCCTGCTCCACTTGTACTGCGTTGCTCCCTCTGTGTATGACCTGGCTATCCTGACTATCCGTTTTGTCTATGCCCCTTGGTATCTCTGTCCCGTAGTTACCCTTCTAGAAGTTTTCTTTCTGCTCATAGCTCTCTGGAGCTTAGGCCACGCCCATCAGCAGTCACGTGCTTAAGGTCCTCTGGCCTGAAACAATCTCTGTCTGTTACTGCCTTCTCTGAGAGACCTGTGGCCGGCGCCGCCCCTTGGCAGTCATGTGCTTCGGATCCTGTTAGTCTGAAGCACGCATCTTCACCGCTGCTGCCCCGCTCCACAGGTATCTTTGAATGCAGTCTGTCTTATTCAGGACACGCGCACTGGCTCAGTGAGCAAGTGCAGTGCGGTGTTCGTGATAGATAGCAGGCGTAGGGTCATGGGAGCAGTAGTCCCATCAGCTGATTCCTGTGACCGGAGGTAAACTTTTTACCTGCAGTCACAGCTCTGGGCTCATGCTGTCATCTGACAGCATGGGAACTGCAGTGATCTGACCGGTGGTAATGATCTTACTGCTCATCAGAGTCGCTGTAGTTTCTCGTGCTACCATGCAGATGACAGCGTGAGAAACACCCAGTGTCCGCAACCACTTGCAATTTCTAGGTTCCTGTCTGTTTCTAGGGTGCTCAATAGAGAAGACCGAACAATAAAGACAGTCCAAAGCAGGTCCACCGCAGAGAAACTCTTGCAAAGGGGCCTACCGGAGGATTCTCCTGCTCTCCTGTGGGCCAGTCCAAGCCTGCATAACTGGGGACAAATGTGTACTGCAGCACAAAGCCCAGCATACTGACTAACTCACAATATCACTGTCTAGTCGCCTGATCCTAAAACATGGAACCCAACTGCAATGGAGCATGTGCATAACGCTCTAATGTCCATTTTTACAAGTTTTAAAAAACCTTAAATGCACTGTATATTCAAAGAATCAAGCAATCTGTTAAAGGTGCAGTGCCTACAATAAAATGGTGTGTTCACATCCACATGCATAACATAATGTAGTAGAAAATAACAAAGCTACTTTACTGGCAGACTACACTTCAAGGATACATTAGGTGGAAAGGGGTGTGCTCTTCTTTCAGATTCTTATTTCCTATCAAAATCTTGGTAATTTTTTATTTATTTTATTAATAATAATAATAATTTTATTTCTATAGCGCCAACATATTCCACAGCGCTTTACATTATAGAGGGGACTTGTACAGATAATAGACATTACAGCATAACAATAAACACAGATCAAAGTAGATACCAAGAGGAATGAGGGCCCTGCTCAGAAGCTTACAATCTATGAGGAAAAAGGGGAGACACAAAAGGTGGATGGTAACAATTGCTTTCATTGTTCGGACCAGCCAAAGTGTAAGAATCGGGTGTTCATGTAATTCTGCATGAACCAGTTAACAGCCAATCTATGTAACAGTACAGACACAGAGGGCTATTAAATGCATAAAGCATGTGAGGATATGATGCAAGGAACCTGGTTATGGTAGAAATTTTGAATGGGCAACACAGGGATAGTTAGGTTAATGAGTTGAGACGGTAGGCCAGTCTGAACAAATGCGTTTTTAGGGCAACGCTTAAAACTGTGGGGATTGAGGATAAATCGTATTAACCTGGGTAGTGCATTCCAAAAAATTGGCGCAGCACGTGAATAGTCTTGGAGACGGGAGTGGGAGGTTCTGATTATTGAGGATGCTAACTTCAGGTCATCAGCAGAACGGAGGGCATGGGTAAGGTGGTAGACTGAGATGAGGGAGGAGATGTAGGGTGGTGCTGAGCCATGGAGTGCTTTGTGAGTGAGGGTAATACGTTTGTACTGGATTCTGTAGTGGATGGGTAACCAGTGTAATGACTGGCACAAGGTAGAGGAATCGGTATAACGATTAGTGAGGAATATGATTCTGGCTGCAGCATTCAAGACAGATTAGAGAGGGGAGAGTTTGGTAAGAGGGAGACCGATTAGTAGAGTTACAATAGTCCAGACGAGAATGAATAAGAGAAACAGTAAGAGTTTTTGCAGAGTCGAAAGTAAGACAGGGTCGAATTCTAGAAATGTTTTTCAGGTGCAGATAACAAGAGCGAGCCTGTGATCAGATATGGGGGGTGAATGAAAGCTTGGAATCAAGTATGACCCCAAGACAGCGGGCATGTTGCTGGGGAGTAATGGTGGAACCACACATGGAGATGGCAATGTTGGGCATAGGTACATTAGTAGAGGGAGGAAACACAAGGAGTTCAGTTTTTGACAGGTTGAGTTTCAGATAGAGGGAGGACATGATGTTAGAGACAGCGGTAAGACAATCACTGGTGTTTTCTAAAAAGGCAGGCGTGATATCAGGAGAAGAAGTGTATAATCGGGTGTCATCAGCATAGAAATGGTACTGGAAATCAAATCTACTGATTGTTTGACCAATAGGGGCGGTGTACAAAAAGAAGAGAAGGAGGCCTAGAACCGATCCTTGAGGAACCCCAACAGTAAGGGGAAGATGAGAGGAGGAGGAACCAGCAAAAGATACAGTGAAGGAACGGTCAGAGAGGTAGGAGGAGAACCAGGAGAGAACAGTGTCCTTGAGGCCGATGGAGTGTAGCATAGTGAGGAGGAGCTGATGGTCCACAGTGTCGAATGCTGCGGAGAGATCCAAGAGAATTAGCATGGAGTAGTGACCATTAGATTTAGCAGTTAGTAGATCATTAGAGACTTTAGTGAGGGCAGTCTCAGTAAAGTGTAAACCGGATAGTAGAGGGTCGAGAAGAGAGTTATCTGAGAGATAGCGAATAAGACGGGTGTGGACCAGGTGTTCCAGGAGTTTAGAGATGAAGGGAAGATTAGAGACCGGTCTATAGTTAGCGGCACAGTTTTGGTCGAGGGAAGGTTTTTTAAGTAATGGATGTATGATGGCGTGCTTAAATGAGGAGGGAAAGATACCAGAAGAGAGAGAGAGGTTGAATATTTTTGTTAGGTGAGAGGTGACAGCAGAGGAAAGAGCCTGGAGGAGATGTGACGGAATGGGGTCACTGGTGCAAGTGGTAGGGCGAGAAGATGCAAGGAGCCTGATTACTTCTTCTGTGACTGGTTCAAAATCAGAGAGTGAGCTGGATGCAGTGGGGGAGGGAGGACAGTGCATGGTACAAGGGGATTGGGAGATAATTTCCTGTTGGATATGGTCAATTTTTTCTTTGAAATAATTGGCCAGATCATCAGCGCAGAGATCTGTGGTTGGGGCCTGCATTTTTGTGTTGAGTAGGGAATGAAAAGTGTCAAAGAGACGTTTAGGGTTATTGGATAGTGAGGTGATGAGGGTGTTGAAATAGGTTTGTTTATAAACTTATAATGGATGAAATCTTCGAGTAGATTAGATTTTCTCCACAGACGTTCGGCGCACCAGGAGCACCACTGGAGGAAACGTGTTTGCAGCGTGTGCCATGGTTGTCATCATCTGTGCCTTATTGTTCTACAGTACAGACCAAAAGTTTGGACACACCTTCTCATTCAAATATTTTTCTGTATTTTCATGACTATGAAAATTGTAGAATCACACTGAAGGCATCAAAACTATGAATTAACACATGTGGAATTATACATTACACTTAACAAAAAAGTGTGAAACAACTGAAAATATGTCTTATATTCTAGGTTCTTCAAAGTAGCCACCTTTTGCTTTGATTACTGCTTTGCACACTCTTGGCATTCTCATAGTCATGAAAATACAGAAAAATCTTTGAATGAGAAGGTGTGTCCAAACTTTTGGTCTGTACTGTATGTATAGGAGGTGCAGTTTGATCCAGGGCGCTTTGAGGGTTTCGTTGTAATGCTTCAGTGCAGAATCAGGACACGAGAGGGAGGAGATAGAGGCCAATGATGACTGCAAGATCTTCATAAGTTTCTGGGTGTTAATGGCCTGTATGTTTCTATACGTGTGGAAAGTCGGGTGACCTGGGCGGGATGGCAGTTCTTGATAGAGAATGAAAGAAGGTTGTGGTCAGAGAGCGGGCGAGGGGAGTTTGTGAAATCATCCACTGAGCAAAGCCGGGAGAAAACCAAGTCGAGGGAGTTCCCGTCTTCATGCGTGGGGGAGTTAGTAAGCTGCAAGAGGCCGATAGAGGAGGTTAGAGATAAAAGGTGAGTAGCAGATCGGGAGAGGGGAAGAGCAATGGGGATGTTGAAATCACCCATGATGAGGGTGGGGATGTCACAGGAGAGAAAATTTTAGAAACATTTGGATTAAATACTGTGTTTTTACACCAATTTTCTTATTAATTTTATTTTTTTATTTTTTTTTTACAATAAACAGCAACTGCAAGAAACATAAAATTTGTTGCGAGTCAACAAAAAGTAGCATTCCCTCCTAGGTGTGTCACACTTTATACAGGGCAATATCTCCCTCTACTGGTCAAAGTCAGGCAAATCACCGAGGCCACCACTGCAGCCGTTACATGTCACATTGTTAAAAGGAAAAAAAAAGTTTTGATACCGTGTGAGTTAAAAAAGATTGATTGATCTCAGTTAGTGTTGAGCGATATTGCTCGATATCTAAAAATATCGTATCGAAATTGTATCGCCGATAGCACTAAATATCGTCGATATCCGATTTCGATAGCGGAAGTCCCATGTAAGTCTATGGGAACAAAATATCGCAACAAAAAAAACCCTTTCTTACGTTGTAAACACAAAATATACACACATAGAATACATATATATATATATATATATATACATGTCATTGTGACATATATATACATATATTTATAGTTTATACACTTCTACATAGTAAAATAGACTCTGATTTAATTGCCGGGTAAAGCCGTGACATACCCCATAGAAGTCGACGGGCTCGGTGCCGAGTACCCCAAAACCTCTGGCTCTGTGCGACTCAACTTGGGCGTCACGAACAGGATTCTGTAGCTCGCTATAAGCGAGTCCTGTGTGCCTGAATTGAACTGGTTTTGTGCTTGAGAATTGCTAAAATCATCAGAGAATGTATTTGCCATTTTTCCGCCATATCTGCGTCACGACGAGGCACTGGTGAAGAAGAAGGGCGTGCTCTTCGTGGGTGTACACTCACTCAGTGACGCGAAAACGATGGCTCTAAATGGTACTGCAATGTAAGATCGTGCCCCACAGCTCTTCAGTTCCGCCTCCTCATCCTCCTCAGTGTGCGAAACTAACACGAAGGTCCCGCCTCCCTACAAAAGAGGGGCCCTCTCCAGATGCTAATGACACATGTGACTTGGCAGAGATGGCTAATGGACACGAGCAGAAGTGTGAAGGGATGGAGCAGTCAGAGCTCTCCCCCCACGGAAGCGACCCGATCGCCACGGAACCACCGTTGGGCACCCGGCCTGGAAACCCTCCTACGCTGCAAGAAGCGGCGGATACCCTAAGAGGCCTGGCCCGGCACCGGGAGGAGGTCGCCAGGATGGAAGCGAGCTGGCGTGCCCTAAAACTAAACTTGGAGCGGCGCCAATCCCTCTTACCTGAAGTGTCTGTACCGGAAGGTGAGGCACCCGTTCTAGTAGAGGAGTCCTTGCAATGTGATCCGGTTGACGTTGTCGCAGTGGAGGCACCCGTTCGTGCAAAAAACGCTGCACCGGCAGCACCCCAGATCCCGCTGTCTGCCCCCGTCGCTGAGACAGAAGAAGCGACACCCGTCCTCATGGAGGAGGCCGCGCAGGCACCAGAGCACTACCTGCCTGTACCGGAGCCCCGACTGTCATCTGTTCCAGAGCCGGCTGCTTCCTCCGCAGGTGAGCGCCGCCAGGACTGGGGGGCGCCAGGAGAGCTGCCGCAAACCGGACACTGTAAGCTGCAGTTTGATGGTGGAGACATGGAGCAGCTGGTGGAGGAGAATTACAACCGGCGTCAGGAGGAAGAGTGGAGACGTTGGGAGCGGGAAGCAGAGCGACAAAGGGAGCAGCGAGAATCCCAAAAACTTCGGCAAAGTAACCTGGAGAAGGACCGGGCAGATAAGGACCGGATGAGAAAGGATAAAGGAACCCTGTGTGAGCCGCGGCGTAAGGGTGCAGTACGGAGCTTTAAATTGAAAGGTGGTTGGGGCTTCATCAAGGAGCCTGGACTTTATTTAGAAGTTTTTGTGAACCGGCGGGACGTGGAGGCTCACCTCCCAGAAGGACACCCGGGGAGGGACCTGTTGCCAGGAGACTTGGTGACTTACACCCGACACTGGGGTTACAATGGATGGTACGCCCTAAATGTTACCAGGTGCGACCCCTACTCCCCAGTGTGTCAGGAACCTGTGAGACCCTCGGAGCCTTCAGCCTCCCACATCCAGGCCTCTGCAAAAGTGCCCACCCCACGCCGTAAATCTCCCAAGCCTCCCTCAGTGGTCTCCTCAGCAGCCCCAGCTATGGACATGATAAGTATAGCTGGCCCGTACCCGGCGCCTGTTAGGCCCCCTGGGGTTCGTTCAGTCCGGGACATAGGGTTCCAGACCCGGAGGGAGATGAAAGAGGTGGCCACACAGACCCAGATAGCGGGTCACGACTTGACTGTACAGGCCACACGACGTCATCAGGTCCTGGTGGTCCTTGGTGCCTCGGCTGTTTGGCAAGCATCAGAAGAGTACCAGGTGGTACCTGGAACACCCCTGCCAAAGAATTATAAATAACCCGGACAGGGTCCCTGTATGTAAATAGTTAAATTGTTTATGTACCCGGACGGGTGAATGTTTATAAAAAAGTTTTTTAATTTAATAAAAAAAAAAAAACACAGTTTTCATTACTTTTATTACTGACTCATCCTGCGACGCCATCGATCTCCTGTAAAAAAATGAAAAAAAAAAAAAAGTATACCACCTGACCGACGCAGTCCATAGTAACGAGTGTCCCACGACGATCCAGCTCTGCTACATCAGAATCCCGGCGCAGCACAGCTGATTACCTGCTTCCCCGGCGGTGACGTCATCGGACTGGTTTACGGCCGGGATTACCCTGCAGTCACTGCAGTTATCGCGAAAAACTGCATGTGACCGCCAGGGAGAAGATAATGGCGGCCATCAAGCAGTCCAGGACGTGACCGCCGGAGATCTTCTGATAGGTAAGTGCCGCTGACTCCTGACAGACCCGACCGACGGACACTCACAGTGACAGTGACAAATCCGATTCCGGTATTCGATAAGATGAAAATATCGAAACAATTATCGAAAGGCCGATAGAGCTAATATCGGCCGATAGCCGATATTTGCATTATCGTATCGCTCAACACTAATCTCAGTGGTAAAAACAAAGTAATAATCTTGTAGTTATGATATTTTGTTAATGGCCAACAAAAATAAAATAAGTGATATTTTGTTAATGGCCAACAAAAATAAAATAAGTGATGTTACAAAGCAAGCTTTCGGGACTTCTTAGGTCTCTTCATCAGGCATGGTATAGTATGATATGCCTGATGAAGAGATTTCTAGGAATCCCATTTCCACTATGCGTGCATGTGCGCCTGTGGATCACTAACACTAAAATGCGGCGTGTCTTTCCAGACCGCAGTATGCCAATTTTTATTGCAGAGACGCTAGTCTCCGCAACAAAAATTTAATCAATAGAATGTATTGGACGTGGTAAATCTGCACAGTTCAGTGAACACATGCAGATTTACCTGCGTTCAATGGATTTGGATGCTGCGAAAATACGCTGCGTCCAAAGCGCTGCTATTTTAGGATTGTGGGCACATAGCCTTAGGATTCCTTCCTACAATGAGCTTTTGATGTTGCAGATTTTCTGCACTATTCTGAACCTATTATTTAAATTTGGTCTCTTGCGGTTTGTTACGCCAGCTACTCGCTCGCCTTCTGAGTTCTGCCCTACCCTGCTGTGTAGCCCTGGTGTGAAGGCACACGCAGTACCCTGGAGGATGTGTGGAGAGATAGCAGTTCAATGCTCAATGAACATTCATTCCAACACACACTTAGACACACCCACAGGTATATATAGTCTAGTCACATGCATCAAGGGTCAGTCAGTCTAGCCTGGACTCGAAGGAGTCAGGAAGTGCAGTCTGTGCAGTAAGAGAGAGGAGTGAGTTACAGATACTTCAGTCTCCTGTCCCAAGGACAGTGAAGGTTCAGAGACGTGCTCCTGCCTAGAGGATTACTGAGATTCTGTCAACAAGCTCTGGAAGGAAGTTAAGAAAGAGATTGACCTATATAACCTTTGAAGTGAGAAATGCTTATGCTACAAGCGCGGACAAGGCAAAAAGGCACAGTGGAAGGATTCTTAGAAGTGCTTTAGGATTGGAGAAGTCCTGCACATTGTCACCGGTCACTGGGGACCGAAGCATCACTATAGCTTCACGCATAGTGGTAGAAAAACCAGAGGCTTACTGGACCTTAGGTAACAGCAAGCAGCCCCTGGAGTGTCGGTACGTAACTGGGGTCAGGGGGAGTGAGAACCTTGAGCCTGATCAGCAAGAATAGGAACTCAGCTCTCTCACAGGAAGGCTCCGACCACAAAACTGACCGGGCAGTACAGCTTTGAAATAGCTGGAGTTTATAGAGGGAACTACGCTTTATGCTGGTTGGACTCACTATTTTGAAAGTAACGGAGGCCCCTAACTTGTCCAGCTGCTACCTCAAAACACATTCTCCATTGGATCAGCCTCCCTGGGACCTGCCTTACCATCTTACAAGTAAAAGGTATGGAAAGACGCTGACGGTGTGAGACTGAGTTATTTAATTGCATGCCTGCACAACCCCACCATAACCATCGACCTGAGGGAAGAGTCCCACCTGTAGGGGACCCGACATCTAGCTGCCTCACCATCCCCTCAGAGATCTACAGCAGTGCTGGTACAAATTACCAGAGACTACAGGTGGCGTCACGAACTGTAAATATATCTATCCCCTGTAAATATTCCCCCAACATACGCCAGACCGCCAGGGCCACAGACCGAGCCACCGCTACCTGTGACAAACCCCATAGACTTCCATGGGCTCGGCTCTGAGTACCCCATTGCCCTGGTAACCCACAATTGTGGTGGCGGGTCGACACAAAACTTTGGCGTCACGAACAGGATGCGAAACTCGCAAAATTGCGAGCCCTGTGTGCCTGTGGAGTTGTTTTTGTGAAAAAGGACTGTTTGCACTTTTGGCGCCAAAAATCGCCATCTTTGTCGCCATATTCGCGCCCTCAGGCGCTGGAGAAGAAGGTGGGCGTACCTTCGTGGGCGTGTACCCCCCTGTGGCGCGAAGAAAATGCCTGCCCTCTCAAAGTGCTATTACAACATGCGATCCTGCCCTACAGCAAAGGAGGTCCGCCTCCTCTTCACCTTCCCTGCGAAGAGGAGGAGAGGCAAACCCCGCCTCCACGGAAGAGACCGGACGTCTCTGGAAGAAGATGAGAGTCGGTTCTGGAACATCATGGAAGCAGGACGTGTGCAGCCGAGCAGGGAAGCGGTGGAAGGCAGGCCCTGCTCCCCAGCCAAGCTGCCACTGGAACCGGAACCATCGGTGGTCCTGCACCTGCAGCAAGCATTGCTGGAGATTAAAGAGGAGAATGCACGACTGAAAGAGATGGTCCAGCACCAACCTGGATTTGAGGAGATTGAGAGACGCCGGCGTACCCTGATGCAGCGGCGGCTGTGGGACGCGGTGTTCTCTCCTCTCGACGACCCCTCACGACTGGAACTTCCAAAACTTCTGCTGCCCAAGGCTAAGGAGCAACCGGAGCTACCCCCAAAAGGACCGACCCTGAACCTACCGAGGAAGCGGTGGAAGCGAGGGAGGTTGAGGAGGTACCGCCAGTTCCGGAACGCCCGCCCGGCCAGGAGGCCGCAGCAGATGATCGATCCCCGGCAGGGACACCGGAGGGGTCCTGTCCGTCATTACCAGACGTGGACTGGGACGAGATGGCGCGCCTGGATGACGTCGCCTACACCGCCCAGTGGGAACGTGAGTGGCAGCGTCGCGAAGAGAAACAACGACGCCGGCAGGAGGAAGAGCGGGAAGCTCAGCGCAACCGACAGCGGCAGCATGCAGAGCTGATCGCGGACAAGGAAAGTGTCCGTAGAGAAAAAGGTACTCTGAGGGAACCGCGGCGGCAGGGGTGTGTGACAGAGTTCCAGCTCCGGAAGGGCTGGGGCTTCATAAGAGAACCGGGCCTCTACCCAGGGGTCTTTGTCAGCAGACGCGATGTAGAATCCCACCTACCGCAAGGCCATCCCGGGAGGGACCTAATTAATGGAGACATTGTCACCTATACACGACACTGGGGTATGAAGGGATGGTATGCCCTTAATGTCACAATCGTCCGTGACCCCGTCCCCGACGCAGGTAACGTCACCACTACTGCAGCGTCCCCGTCTCCAGCTCAAACAGCACCAGGTCGTGCCCCAGCATCGCCCCCTGCAGGCTCCTCGCAAATGGAAGCAACATCTGCATACTCTTCATTATCTTGTCCTGTTGCATCGCAACCTGCGATCCATTCCACATCGCAATCAGCAGTTTACACGACGACGCGCACAGCGACTATTTCTGCATCGCAAGAGCAAGTGGCTATTACCGTAACGCAAACAGCGTCTCATAAAGCGAAAGCACCCGTTGCGCCCCTAGAGGTTCGTACGAGAACTGTGGCGACCCAGACTCTGATAGCAGGTCACGACTTGTTAGTCATGGGATCTAGGGACCATCGCATTGTTCCAGCCCCCGGGATGGAAAGTGTAACCGAAGTTAACAAAGAAATGTGAAGAACGGTAAGATCCAGACAGGGTCTACCATATGTAATGTTGTAAAAAGTTTGAGAATGTTTGCCAATTTTGCACTTTATTGCTAGAGATAATTTCTATGTTTTTCTATATTTAGTAGAATGCCCGGCTGGGTACCAAAGTAAAAAGTTGAAAATTTAATGCATATTAGAAATGTATTTATATCTGTGTCTTTTTCTTATCGTGTTTTACAATGGACTGAGAGGCTGAGGACTGAGCCAGCCCAAGAACTGATTTTGTATATAGTTGCACCTTGTGCATTATCTTGGTTTTACATAAAACCACCACAACTACCTCTGAATAATAAAACCCGTGTGGTGTGGCACTGAGTGAGGTCTGCATTCATATGTCCTGCAGCCCACCCAGGACCCACGTTGAAGGTTTGGTGCGGGTCCTTCACAAGAATCTTGCCGTTTATTATATGAACATGTCTATTTAATATTTTGTATTTTTCTATATTTAATGTTTTGTTTGCAACGTTCAAGAAATCCTTACCTCCCGGATGGGACGAGTTAATGTTAATGTTTAATGCATAAACAAAAATTGTCTCTTTGTATTTTACAGCCCTGGAGTGCTGTCTTTTACCATGGGGGAATGTGTAGCCCTGGTGTGAAGGCACACGCAGTACCCTGGAGGATGTGTGGAGAGATAGCAGTTCAATGCTCAATGAACATTCATTCCAACACACACTTAGACACACCCACAGGTATATATAGTCTAGTCACATGCATCAAGGGTCAGTCAGTCTAGCCTGGACTCGAAGGAGTCAGGAAGTGCAGTCTGTGCAGTAAGAGAGAGGAGTGAGTTACAGATACTTCAGTCTCCTGTCCCAAGGACAGTGAAGGTTCAGAGACGTGCTCCTGCCTAGAGGATTACTGAGATTCTGTCAACAAGCTCTGGAAGGAAGTTAAGAAAGAGATTGACCTATATAACCTTTGAAGTGAGAAATGCTTATGCTACAAGCGCGGACAAGGCGAAA
This sequence comes from Oophaga sylvatica, assembly GCA_033576555.1. Classification (NCBI taxonomy): domain Eukaryota; kingdom Metazoa; phylum Chordata; class Amphibia; order Anura; family Dendrobatidae; genus Oophaga; species Oophaga sylvatica. The sequence continues at coordinate 56,474,164 of JARQOD010000002.1, forward strand.
GGCACAGTGGAAGGATTCTTAGAAGTGCTTTAGGATTGGAGAAGTCCTGCACATTGTCACCGGTCAGTGGGGACCGAAGCATCACTATAGCTTCACGCATAGTGGTAGAAAAACCAGAGGCTTACTGGACCTTAGGTAACAGCAAGCAGCCCCTGGAGTGTCGGTACGTAACTGCGGTCAGGGGGAGTGAGAACCTTGAGCCTGATCAGCAAGAATAGGAACTCAGCTCTCTCACAGGAAGGCTCCGACCACAAAACTGACCGGGCAGTACAGCTTTGAAATAGCTGGAGTTTATAGAGGGAACTACGCTTTATGCTGGTTGGACTCACTATTTTGAAAGTAACGGAGGCCCCTAACTTGTCCAGCTGCTACCTCAAAACACATTCTCCATTGGATCAGCCTCCCTGGGACCTGCCTTACCATCTTACAAGTAAAAGGTATGGAAAGACGCTGACGGTGTGAGACTGAGTTATTTAATTGCATGCCTGCACAACCCCACCATAACCATCGACCTGAGGGAAGAGTCCCACCTGTAGGGGACCCGACATCTAGCTGCCTCACCATCCCCTCAGAGATCTACAGCAGCGCTGGTACAAATTACCAGAGACTACAGGTGGCGTCACGAACTGTAAATATATCTATCCCCTGTAAATATTCCCCCAACATACGCCAGACCGCCAGGGCCACAGACCGAGCCACCGCTACCTGTGACAAACCCCATAGACTTCCATGGGCTCGGCTCTGAGTACCCCATTGCCCTGGTAACCCACAATTGTGGTGGCGGGTCGACACACTGCCAACAGGTGATATATCAGGCAACTCCATCCTCTATTCCTCGCCTGAACATAGGATCCTAGTAGCTCAGTCTCTAGCTTCCTATATTGACATATTCTTGTTTTGTCTCACCAGTTATTGACCCGGCTTGCCTTCTCATATATCCTGATCTCTCCATTCCTGACGTTGGCTACGAATTTTGAACATGTGCTGCTCATTGCTTCTTGTCGCCTTTGCTGGTCAAGAATGTTCTGGACTTTGTAACTGCTTGTCCACAGTGCTCCAGAAACAAGTTTTCCAGGTACAAGCTTGCTGCTCTCATTCAGTCCCTGCCGGTCTCTTCTTCTACCTGGCAGCACATAACCATTGATTTCATCACAGACCTGCCTTTCTCTGAGGGTTGCATCACCATCTGGGCCATGGTAGATCGGTTTTGCAAGATGACTCACTTTATTTCTCTGGTCGGCCTTCCCTCAGCTTCCAAACTCGCTATACAGTTCTTTCAACACGTGTTTTGTCTCCATGGTCTTCCTCTCCACATTGTCTCAGATTGTGGGGTCCAGCTCATTTCCAAATTCTGGAGAGCTATGTGCAAGTTATTGGATGTTCAGCTTGATTTTTCCTCTGCCTATCATCTGCAGACTAATTGGCAAGTGGAACGGGTTAATCAGACTCTCGACAGCTACCTTCGCCATTCTATCTCTGCCCATCAGGATGACTGGGTAAAATTACTACCCTTGGCAGAGTCTTCCTACAACCACGTTGGTTACTCTTCGGAGCATCTCTGTCCTTTGTGGTATACGCTCAGAAACCTCAAGTGCGTTCTACTATGTCTGCTTCATCCTGGTTATCAGTAGCTGATTTTTCGTACGATGACTTCTTCCAGATCTGACGGTAAACTCAGGCCTCCCAACTTAAGGCCATGTCTCGGATGAAGACTCATAGGGATAAGAAGAGAGGTTCAGTGTGTTAAATGACAGCTCGGCCATCCAATCTGAGACTGGGAGGGGCTGGTTGTCTCCAGGTGTTTATTGTCCCAGGTGATTGTGTGTAGCCCAGCTACGCAGGCACACATGAAAATCCAGGAGGGTGCACAGGAAGGTAACAGCAACGCTTGATATTCATTCACTGTCACTCACTCTTTCAGACACACCCATCTGAGATATAGGAGGGAGTGACGCGTATCTGAGGTGGTTAGTCAGTCAGCCAACCTAGGAGGGAGAGTAGTGGAATCTGGTTCCTGTCTTCGGACGGATCAGCTCAGTGTCAGTCCAAGTGGGACTTAGAGGATACTGAGGGCTACTCAGCGAGCCCTAGAGAAAGTTGACCTCGCCATTGAAAGTTACAAGTGTTTATGTTAAAAGCGGGAAGCAGGGCGAAGGGCACAGTGGAGAAGTTAGAGAAGTGCTTTAGGTATTGGATTGCCTGCACTAAATTGCCGGACACCGGGGTCCGAAGCGTTGCTATTGTTTCAAGCATAGTAACAAGAAAACCGGAGGCATCTGGACTACAGGTCGCAGAGAGCAGCCCTAAGTGTCAATACGTAACCGGAGTCAGGTGGAACAGGGACTTTGAGTCAAGCGCAGACAAAAGTAAGGACTTAGTTTCATCACCTAGAAGGCTCCACCACAATGTTGGCCGGGCAGTACAGCTATTGAGAAAGCTGGAGATTCAGAGTTAACTTCGCTTCAGGCAAGTTGGACTCACATGTATATGGAAGTAAAGGAGGCCTCTAACCTGCTCAGCTGTTACCCGAATGTGCACTCTCCACCCCGACCAGCTCCCCGGGTCCTGCTTGAACCATCTACCAGTAAAAGGTATGAAAAGAAGCTGTATTGTGTGCGACTGAATTATTATCTACACCCTGCATCATCATCACCATAGACTTCCAGGGACCAGTCTCACCTGTGGGAGACCCACCATCTTGCTGCCCCATAACATCCCCTGTGAAAGTCCTTATAGCAGCGCTGGTCCAACTAACCAGATACCACAGGTGGCGTCACGAACTACCTATCCTATCAATCCCCTGTAAATATCCCCCATTGTATGAGCGCCCAGGGCCACGGACCGAGCCACCGCTACCAGTGACAACTCCCATAGATTTCCATGGGCTCGGCTCCGAGTACCCCATTGCCCTGTCATGGGTGCATCGCCACGAAGATCGTCGCGATTGCACATTCTGACTTCTCACAGCTGAGCTTCTGTTTCTTTGTTTTTTGGTAATGTGAGAGTTAATTTTTCCTAGCTCTTTGCTAAGGCTAGGTGCAGCCTCGCCCGGCTGCTTTTGATTATGTTCTAATTAGTTTCCTTTATATTTCTGCCAGTCTGGGTGTTGGATGCCGGTGAAAGCATTCATGTAGTTCAGCAGACTGGATCGGTTCTGAGAATATTTAAGCTAAGAGTTCATTAGGTGTTTTTACTCTTATAGCTTATAGTTAATCTCTGAGACCTTAGGTGTTCCTACTGTGTGTGAGTGTTGTATGTAAGACTTTATTTACTTTATTCCTTCTCTTTCTTGTATGTCTTTCTGTTCATTATCCGTTACCTGTTCATTCCCTTTGGTGGTATTCAGGGTCCTTCTTAGGACTAGAATACAGTTGGCAGGGATTGATAGGAGACAGGGTTTACGCTGGTGGCCTGGACCTCTGTACCTTTAACAGTACCTCCAGGTTGAGGGATTAGTTAGGACCCCAGTTCAGGGTCAGCTTAGACCCCGGTCACCCTCTAGCCGGAGACAGCGTATAACGGATTCCGTTTTGACCCAGTGGACATTCTGTCAGGTAAATCCATGTTATAATATATCTATGCGCATGTTATATAGTATGTTGCCCTTTTTTATATAGATTACAGACATCTCATATATATATCTGCTATACAGCGTGACATTTTCACCGGCCTAAACTAAAGATTCTCCCCAGCTGTCATGGATCCAGTAGCCCAGCTGGCCCGACAGTTGCAGGGGTTGTCCATGGAATTTGCAGACATTAAGTCCAAGGTTTTGTCCCTCCCAGAGCAAACCAGATCTGAACCTAAGGTTGCTCTCCCGGACAGGTTCACTGGTGGGCGGGACAAATTTTTTACTTTCCGGGAGGCATGTAAATTGTACTTTCGGCTGCGGCCTCGGTCATCTGGGAGTGAAGAGCAGAGGTGGGAATTGTTATCTCGCTCTTACAAGGGGACCCTCAATCTTGGGCGTTCTCTATTCCTCCAGGCTCCCCAGATCTACAGTCAGTGGAGCGATTTTTTACTGCCCTGGGTCTGGTATATGATGATCCGGATCGAGTTTCCCTTGCTGAAACAAAGTTACGTAAAATACGGCAAGGAAATCGTCCAGCGGAGGAATATTCTTCTGAGTTCCGTAGATGGGCAACAGATACTCAGTGGAATGACCCAGCTCTTAGGAGCCAGTTTTGTCAAGGGTTGTCTGACAAATTAAAAGATGTGTTGGCTCAGTATGATTCTCCTCCATCACTGGAGGCTGCTATGGCCCTCGCTATTCGCATTGATAGACGACTTCGGGGAAGACGCGAGGTAACTCCGCCCCCATGATGACTCCACCTACTACTAAAGTCCCTTATACTGAGGTTCCCCTGGTCTGTTCTGAGGAACCCATGCAGTTGGGAGGGACATCATTTTGTAGGAGGGAATCGGCGGTGCGCCGCAAGACTAGAAGGTGTTTCTTTTGCGGGAGAGAGGGACATTTTGTTGGGGGTTGTCCATCCCGGACCTCTTTGACCCAAGGAGTTAACCTAGGAGTCTGTATTTCGTCCCCAAATCCCTCTCAGTTTATCGTGCCTGCGGAGGTGGTGATTGGTACTAGAACTGAGAGGATTTCTGTTTTTCTTGATAGTGGGTCTGGGGCTAATCTTGTGGACGCTCGGTTTGCCCAGGTGCATGGTATGCAACTGAGTTTATTGGCCAAACCGGTCCCTATACTCTCTATTGATTCTAGACCTCTTGGTCAAGGTAGCTTGGTTCAAGCTGTTCATAACATAGATCTTCGAGTAGGGGCAATACATAAAGAGCAATTGTCTTGTTATGTGTTGGAGGGTCTACCTACTCCTATTGTGTTGGGACTTCCTTGGTTGGCTAAACATAACCCAGTGATTGATTGGCAATCCAGAAAGATTAGCCAGTGGGGTGAATTTTGCAAGAATAACTGCATGAGCACGGTCATCGGTGCGGTTGTACCTAGGACTTTGCCTCCTTTTCTGGAGGACTTTGGGGAGATGTTCTCAGAGGAGGGGTGTAAAGAGTTACCTCCTCATCGCGCATATGACTGCTCAATAAAGTTGCTTCCTGATGCCTTATCTCGTACTTTCCCAGGGACCGGGAGGATGGATGATCCGGTTCCTATTCCTCAGGAGGGAGTTGTAGTGTCAGCTGTATGCTCTGAGCTTGAGGGGGAGGTATTGGGGCTCAGGGGGACGCCCCTGTAGGACTTCCAGGGAGACTGATAGTTCCAGATCAGTTAAGACTGAAGGTTACGGAGAACCGTTACAAACGGATGGCTGATAGGGGGAGAGTTTCTGGTCGAGATCTGAAGGTGAATGATCTGGTGTGGTTGTCTACCAGGAATATTAAACTTAAAGTTCCCTCCTGGAGGTTGGGTCCCAGATTCATCGGGCCGTACAGGATCAGCTCCATAATTAATCCTGTGGCATTTCGTCTGGACCTCCCTCCTACGTTTAAAATTCATAATGTGTTTCACAAGTCATTACTTAAAAAGTATGTGGCACCAGTCATACCGTCACCTCTACCTCCTTCAGTGGTGGTCAATGATAACGTGGACGGACCTTTCACACAACTCACCCGGACAGACCTGGTCATGAGGGTCCGGAGGCCCCTCGTAGAAGGGGGGGTACTGTCATGGGTGCATCGCCACGAAGATCGTCGCGATTGCACATTCTGACTTCTCACAGCTGAGCTTCTGTTTCTTTGTTTTTTGGTAATGTGAGAGTTAATTTTTCCTAGCTCTTTGCTAAGGCTAGGTGCAGCCTCGCCCGGCTGCTTTTGATTATGTTCTAATTAGTTTCCTTTATATTTCTGCCAGTCTGGGTGTTGGATGCCGGTGAAAGCATTCATGTAGTTCAGCAGACTGGATCGGTTCTGAGAATATTTAAGCTAAGAGTTCATTAGGTGTTTTTACTCTTATAGCTTATAGTTAATCTCTGAGACCTTAGGTGTTCCTACTGTGTGTGAGTGTTGTATGTAAGACTTTATTTACTTTATTCCTTCTCTTTCTTGTATGTCTTTCTGTTCATTATCCGTTACCTGTTCATTCCCTTTGGTGGTATTCAGGGTCCTTCTTAGGACTAGAATACAGTTGGCAGGGATTGATAGGAGACAGGGTTTACGCTGGTGGCCTGGACCTCTGTACCTTTAACAGTACCTCCAGGTTGAGGGATTAGTTAGGACACCAGTTCAGGGTCAGCTTAGACCCCGGTCACCCTCTAGCCGGAGACAGCGTATAACGGATTCCGTTTTGACCCAGTGGACATTCTGTCAGGTAAATCCATGTTATAATATATCTATGCGCATGTTATATAGTATGTTGCCCTTTTTTATATAGATTACAGACATCTCATATATATATCTGCTATACAGCGTGACATGCCCTGGTACTAAGTGCGACTCAATCTCTGGCGTCACGAACAGGATGCGAAACTTGCAATTGTGAGTCCTGTGTGCCTATATTGAACTGTTTGGTGAAAAAGACTGTTTGCTGCATTTGGCGCCAAATATCGCCATTTTTGCCGCCATGTTGGCGCCCTGAGGCGCTGGTGAAGAAGGTGGGCGTGCATTCGTGGGCGTGTACCCCCCCTGTGGCGCGAAAGTTATGGCCACCCTCTCCAAATGCTACTATAATGTGCGATCCTGCCCCACTGCTAAAGAAATCCGCCTCCTCTTCATTCTCTATGCAAAGAGGAGGAGACGCAAATCCCGCCTCCACGGAAGAGACCAGATTGTTCCTGATGGAAACTACACTCTGGCCTGGGATGAGATGGCGGAAGGACAGGAGAATCTGTGCCAAAGACCGGAAGATTTTCTACCTGTGCGGGAGCTGTCCCCAGATAGGGACACCGACCCCGCCATGATTGAGCTGCGGAAGGAGAATGAGGAGCTAAGGAGGAAGCTCCAGGGTCGTGCTGATCTACAGGAGACGGAGAGACGCTGGCGCACCCAAACACAGCGGCTGCTGTGGGACGCAATGTTCTCTCCTACAAGCCAAGGGCCGTCTCCTGAATTCCTGAAATCGCTGCTAGAGAAGGCTGAGGGACGACCGGAGGTTACCGCCGAAAGTGCTGTACCTGATCCCACCGATGCGGAGGTGGAGGAGAAGGAGGCTGAGGAGGTATTGCCCGGACCGGAGTGCCAGTCAGGCCAGGAGGCCACCGCAGAGCACCGCTCCCCGGTAAGGTCACCGGAGGGGTCCCAGCCATCGTTGCCGGAAGTCGACTGGGACGAGATGGAGCGATTAGATGACGTCACCTATGCCGTACAGTGGGAAAGTGAGTGGCGCCGTCGTGAAGAGGAGCAGCAACGCCAAAAGCAGGAGAAAGAAAGAGACATACAGCGGTCCCGACAGAAGCAGCATGAGGAGTTCATAGCTGACAAGGAGACCGTCCGCCGGGATAAAGGTACCCTACGGGAACAGCGGCGGCAGGGGTGCGTCACCGAGTTCCAGCTCTGCAAGGGCTGGGGCTTCATCCGCGAGCCGGGCCTCTTCGCAGGGGTCTTTGTAAGCCGCAGGGACGTAGAATCCCACCTGCCCATCGGTCATCCTGGGAGGGACCTGATTAATGGGGACATTGTGAGCTACACCCGTCATTGGGGTTTAAAAGGGTGGTATGCCCTGAACGTCTCCATCGTTAGTGACCCCGTCCCCGATGCCGGTACCGAGGCGTCCCAGTTCGGAGCTCCCACCGCACCAGGCCGTGCCCCAGCATCGCCCCCTGCTTCGCAATCAGCGACCTATTCGGCATCGCAATCAGCAAAGTGTCCCGCAACGAAACCTGCGACTCATTCTGGATCGCAACCGGATGATGCGACCACAGTTAAATCGCAGCCTAAGCTTGCATCTTTGATGAGAAGCCAATATTTGCCTGAGACACCCGATGCGTCCCAGTTGGTTCGCACAAGGACTGTGGCCACTCAAACGCAGATATCGGGCCATGACTTATTCGTTATGGTATCCAAAGAGCATCGCGTCGTTCCAGCCCCAGGAGTGGAAGACGTAATGGAAAGTTTATAAAAGTGAAGACCGGTAAGACCCAGACAGGGGTTTGCCGCATTATAGAAATTGTAAAAAAGTTTTGAAGAAATAATTGCCATTTTTGCACTTTATTACTGTGTATACTGGAGTTTTACATATTTAAAATAGAATACCCGGCTGGGTAAAGTGAGAGTTATAGAATTTGAAAAAGTTAAAGAATAAAGATGTAGATTGCATAGTTGCATAGACTACCCCGTTGGGTAAAATCAGTTGAATTATAATGTGGATTTCTAAAAATTGAAAACTTGAAAATTGAGTTTATAAATGTGTCTTTAACCCTTCATGGACTGAGAGGCTGTGGACTGTGCCAGCCCAAGAACTTACTTTGTAAATAGTTGCGCTTCGGTGCCTTATCTTGGTTTCACATGAAACCACTACAATCTCTACCTCTGAAGAAAAACCCGTATGGTGGGCCTAGAGTGAGGTCTGCAGTCAGAAGTCCTGCAGCCCACCCAGGACCCACGTGGGAGGTTTTTGGTGCGGGTCCTCCACAAGTATCTTGTATATATGAGAATGTTTGATATTTTGATACTTTTGATACTTTTGTATTCTTCATTGTACAAATTGTAACGTTCAAGAAGTCGTACCTCCCGGATGGGAAGAGTTAAAATGTTATGTTAATGCAAAACAAAATGTTCTTTTTGTCTTTTACAGCCCGGGAGTGCTGTGTTTTACCAAGGGGGGATGTGTAGCCCAGCTACGCAGGCACACATGAAAATCCAGGAGGGTGCACAGGAAGGTAACAGCAACGCTTGATATTCATTCACTGTCACTCACTCTTTCAGACACACCCATCTGAGATATAGGAGGGAGTGACGCGTATCTGAGGTGGTTAGTCAGTCAGCCAACCTAGGAGGGAGAGTAGTGGAATCTGGTTCCTGTCTTCGGACGGATCAGCTCAGTGTCAGTCCAAGTGGGACTTAGAGGATACTGAGGGCTACTCAGCGAGCCCTAGAGAAAGTTGACCTCGCCATTGAAAGTTACAAGTGTTTATGTTAAAAGCGGGAAGCAGGGCGAAGGGCACAGTGGAGAAGTTAGAGAAGTGCTTTAGGTATTGGATTGCCTGCACTAAATTGCCGGACACCGGGGTCCGAAGCGTTGCTATTGTTTCAAGCATAGTAACAAGAAAACCGGAGGCATCTGGACTACAGGTCGCAGAGAGCAGCCCTAAGTGTCAATACGTAACCGGAGTCAGGTGGAACAGGGACTTTGAGTCAAGCGCAGACAAAAGTAAGGACTCAGTTTCATCACCTAGAAGGCTCCACCACAATGTTGGCCGGGCAGTACAGCTATTGAGAAAGCTGGAGATTCAGAGTTAACTTCGCTTCAGGCAAGTTGGACTCACATGTATATGGAAGTAAAGGAGGCCTCTAACCTGCTCAGCTGTTACCCGAATGTGCACTCTCCACCCCGACCAGCTCCCCGGGACCTGCTTGAACCATCTACCAGTAAAAGGTATGAAAAGAAGCTGTATTGTGTGCGACTGAATTATTATCTACACCCTGCATCATCATCACCATAGACTTCCAGGGACCAGTCTCACCTGTGGGAGACCCACCATCTTGCTGCCCCATAACATCCCCTGTGAAAGTCCTTATAGCAGCGCTGGTCCAACTAACCAGATACCACAGGTGGCGTCACGAACTACCTATCCTATCAATCCCCTGTAAATATCCCCCATTGTATGAGCGCCCAGGGCCACGGACCGAGCCACCGCTACCAGTGACAACTCCCATAGATTTCCATGGGCTCGGCTCCGAGTACCCCATTGCCCTGGTACTAAGTGCGACTCAATTGCCAGGCTACTTAACTGGGCTGATTCTCCCAGACCTCTACCAAGCGTAAATTCAGCTACTGTGTGGTTTGTCTCTCTGTGCCTTATGTTCTGTTTGTAGATCTTTCATTGCCTGACCTTGGACCTCATTCTGACCATCTGTCTGTTTAACCCTTTCTGCTCTGATCCACTATCCTCCTGGTATTCTGACCTCGGAATGCTACATGACTACGCCTTTGTCTTTTCCTTTTGTTTATGATGTACCCTTCTGGCTTCTGACCTTGGACTCCTTGACTATCCTCACGGCCGTGAGAAGTGACTCAGTGTCACAGTGCCCTTATACAAGTGCCCTCCTAGAAGTTCTGCCCCAATACCTTGGTCCATATAAAATCCCCAGGCAACTTAATCCGGTGATTTATCAAATGTCCATAAATTGAATGACTGGCACTTCAAACCATAATAAACATGCAAATTCGGACTTACATATCAGTAGCCAATGAAGAGAACCAGAAAGTTAGATAAAATTATAGAAGAAGAGTGCCCAGAAGGGGGAAATGTAAGCTATCCAGTCTAGTACTTAAGATATGGATATAAAGGTGTACTCTTGTCAACAAAAATATAGAAATAAATGGTATAAAACATAATAATGATGATCCATACTTCTACCTCCACTTCTGTTCCTGGGGGGGTCTTCAGACGTGTTCGAGATCAAAGACATTCTGGATTCCAAGAGGGTCCGGGGGAAGACATTCTATTTAGTTGATTGGAATGACTTTGGTCTGGAGGACAGATCTTAGGAGCCTGTGGAGAACATCTGCGCCCCTACCGTCCTTGAAAGATTTCTCTGTCGGGCTAGCCAAAAAAGGAGGGGCGTAAGGGGGAGGTACTGTTACGCCGGTTACTTGCACACCTTCTGAAAGCCACCCTACTATTCAGTGTGTTTCGCTCTGCTCCACCCAGTACCTGACCATTGCTTGTACTTCACTTCCAGGTCTGCTGTTTGTGAGTCATTGGGGGGACGCGGCTGAACTCTGCAGGAATTTGTATCCATTCTGTCCCACAGAGATCTGCTTCCTTGGCCTATCACTTTCCAGCAGGTGATATAGCACGCTACTCCATCCCCCATTCCTGTCCTGAACTTAGGTTCCTAGTAGCTCTCACCTGTTATCGACCCGGCTTGCCTTCTCATTTATCCTGGTCTAGTCTACAAATTCTAAACCTGTGCTGTCTGCCCCGACCACGGACCGTCTGACTATGCTTCTGTCTTGCACACCTGTAACCTGTACATACTCCCAGAGAGAGCCCATCCAGTGAACGTTGCCTCACTCCATACACTTGTATGGATCGAGGCCGCACCCCATGACGCTTTTGTCCAGTGAGTGTGGCCATTGCCTCGCTCCATACAAGTGTGGATTCATAAGTCTGCAGTCACACAGAGTGACTGTAAACTTATCAATTTGGACCGGACAATCCCTATAATATAAAACTGGTGGGGGTCTGACATCTTGCACCCCCACGATCAGGGTGTTGTATTTGCTAATAGGCAATAGCTGTTCAGTGCCTAGGGTGGCAAGCAGAGGATTTTTTTTTTTAGTTCCAGACTCCCAAGCTGGACTTTACAGCAAAACCAGCAACTTTCAGGAGGGTGAAGAATTCAGATGATATGGAGAGCAGGGACAGCTATGTACAAGGAGGAGAAAACTTAGGAGCCGGCCACTGCTCTCCTCTCTTTCTTGCAGCATAAGTGTTGATTAGTGGAGCAGCAGCAAGTATAAGTTTCCATGCTCTGCTGCTCCACTTGTCACACTAGTCAGCATATTTCAGTGCTCAGTCACTTGACATAGAGAAGCACTGCTGCAGGGTGGGGGGGTTGCATATTGGCCAATTTCCAAAGCAACTATGCCCAAAGACCCCCTTGCTTTAGCAATGTTTCCCAAACAAGTGAGCGGACAAACGCTAGCATGAGGTTTTTTTTTTTGCTACTTTGTGGGTAAAGTTTAGTGATTCCAGATGTTTTCTACAGATTCATCAATTGAGACTTTCTATAAAGTCGCAAAATTTGGCATTAATGTACTCCAGTCTCTCCTGGGTATTTTTTTTTTTTTGGAATATTTTTAAAAAATTTGCATCTTTTTTTTTTTCTTCATCATTTTGAAAAAGATGCGACTTTTGCTCAAATCTTCAAAAATGGTTAAAGAGAACCTGTCACCAGGTATTACAGATATTAGATAAGGACACCAGCTTTCAGGGCTGATATACAGCATTCTATAATTCTGTTTATCTGCCGCCAACCCAACCTGTAAAGCCGGGATCACTTGCGAGAAACTTGCACGATTCTCTTGCGAGTCTCTCGCATGAACACGCGGCGCTGCCGCCGGCACTGGGACCGGAGCGTGCATGTATTTCTATGCAGCCGTATGCTCCAGTCCGAGTGCCGTCGGTAGTGCCGGGATCACACATGCGAGAGACTCTCGCATGTGTGATCCCGGCCTAAGACAAAAAAAAAGAGCTGTTATTATACTTGTGTAGCCCAGCTTTGTAAGGCACACATAAAATCCTGGAGGATGTGCGGAGAGGTAACAGTTTAATGCTTGATATCCATTCACTCCATCACACACTTGGACACACCCATAGGGTATATAAGGTAGTGACATGCAGCAGAGAGGAGTCAAGCTTCCTGTCTCAGGACAGTGCAGTTCGGAGACAGTTTAATGGAGAGAAGAGTTAGCAGCAGAAACTTCAGTCGCCTGTCCCAAGGACAGTGAAGTTCAGTTGATGTGTTCCTGAACTAGGAGAATACTGAGAATCTGTCAGCGAGCTCCAAGGAAGAAGTAAGAAAGGATTGACTTGTACTACCATAGGAAGTGTGGAGTGCTTATGTTAAGAGCGCGAGCAGGGCGAAGGGCGCAGTGGAAGGAATTAGAGAAGTGCCTTAGATATCGGATTATCTGCACTATTAGCCGGTCACTGGGGACCGAAGTGTTGCTATCGCTTCACGCATAGTAACGAGAAAACCAGAGACTCGCTGGACTACAAGTCGCAGGAGTAAGCCCTTAGTGTCGGTACGTAACCGGAGTCAGGTGGAATAGGGACTTTGAGTCAAGCGCAGACAAAAGTAAGAACCTAGTTTCATCACTTGGAAGGCTCCACCACAATGCTGGCCGGGCAGTACAGCTATAGAGTTAGCTGGAGTATTCGGAGTTAACTACGCTTCATGCAAGTTGGACTCACCTACATATTGAAAGTAAAGGAGGCCTCTAACCTGCTCAGCTGTTATCTCGAAGCACATTCTCCACCCCAACCAGCTCCCCGGGACCTGCCTAAACATCTGACAAGTAAAAGGTATGGAAAGACGCTGGATGGTGTGAGACTGATTCATTTATCTGCACCCTACATCATTATAACCATAGACTTTGAGGGACCAGTCCCACCTGTGGGGGACCTGACATCTAGCTGCCATAACATCCCCTCGGAGATCTATTCAGCAGCGCTGGTCTTTAGTGATCAGAAAACTACAGGTGGCGTCACGAACTGTTATCTACCTATCCCCTGTAAATAATATCCCCCCCATCATACGCCTGACCGCCAGGGCCACGGACCGAGCCACCGCTACCAGTGACAACCCCCATAGACTTCCATGGGCTCGGCTCCGAGTACCCCATAGCCCTGGTAATCCACAATTGTGGTGGCGGGTCAGCACATACTCACCTGCGGGGTGGTCCGAGTGGTGTCCCTTGTCCTGATCCGGCACCTCCCTTCTTGTGATGCTGTCCTCCTTTTTGCTTCATGTGGATGATGTGTCCCTACGTCGTCCACACAGTCTTCCCTGTAACACTCCTGCACAGGCGTACCCCTCTGCCCTGAGTATTAAGTACTGCAGAGCGCATGCGCCGGCGCACTTTGACCTTTCCTGGCGCCTGTGCACTGCAACGCTTTGCTCCGCTCTCAACAAGGAGGAGAATTTTGCCTGCACAGGAGCGTGATGCTGGGGAGACTGTGTGGACGACGTAGGGACGGCACCACAAGAAGAAGGGAGGTGCCAGACCAAGACCAGCGACACTCCTCGGACTGGACCGTCCCGCAGGTGAGTATAATAAAGGCTCTTTGTCTTCTCTTCCAGGTCGGGTCGGGGGCCGATAGACAGAATTATAGAATGCTGCATATCAGACCCAAAAGGTGGTGGCCGTATCTCATATTGATGAAACTTGGTGACAAGTTCTCTTTAACTAAGGAAAGAAGCCCTTGTTTTTAACTTTGCGCCAAATTCTTGATTTGCACCCACTATATAGATGAATTTGGCGCAATAAAAAAACTCGCAAATGATGAATCGGGGATAAAGTGTCATTCACTGTCACAGAGCGGTGTGCAGACCCATAGACTTCCTACTGCGCCTGTGCACCGCCGTGTCCACAGCGTATACAGGAGCTCCGCACTCTATGTGTTATACAGCGACAGTCCACACTAATCTGTGGCCTCCGCAGCCAGCAGTGCTGCACATGGAGATAATGCGAGGACTGCTGAGGTCTCTGCACATGTGGAGATTTTGTTGCGTTTTTTCAGTGCAGATTTGACACAAACCCTGACGTGAATGAGAATCCTGAAGTCTCATGCATACATTGCTTGTTTTTTCCTTGCAGATTTATATCTGCAGGGTGATGGTTCTTTCAGTTTTTGTGAACTTCACCCATACTGAGAAAAACACATGCAGAAAAGTGTCAAAATAAAAAAATGCCTATATTGTATGCGTTTTTTCTGCTGCAGATACTGCACGTGTGCACACAGCCTTATAGTTTTTTTTATTTTATTGCTGTTTAATTATGAAAAATTAAGCATTAACCCTTTATGCCCCGTTACTATGACGACACATAATTGCCATCATCCACAACCAATCGGCCAACGGCAACGACGACAAATGACTACACAGAGATGGAAAAATATTAGACTTGAGAGTCCTCAGTGGTTGATACCTTTTAATGGCTAACTGAAAAGATGGTAACAAATTGCAAGCTTTCGAGACTACTCAGGTCTCTTCATCAGGCATAGACTAATACAAGTTAGCCATTAAAAGGTATCAACCACTGAGGACTCAGTCTAAATATTTTCTATCTACTGGCTAACACGGTACGAAGATACACATCTTTCCTATACACAGAGATGCAATATGCATACACAGAACAAGACACTTTCTACAACAGAAGCTCCGCCCTTTACGTGCTGACGTAGTTGCCTTACGTCATTACGCACGTTTTCCGTTTCGCACATGCGCTGTAGAACCGAAGAGTGATTCTGCGTTCCGGGCACTGAATGGGAGTGAGCGAGCTATAACCGGAGAATCCCCGTCATTATGGTGAGTGCGGCGGGCGCGGTGTCCGCACTGGACCTCAGAGCACAGCGATGTAGGAGACCCTGCGGCGTGAGGAGGACCCGCTCCCCGGATGCTTTCACTTTCTCTTCAGCTGCCGCTGTCCTGTCCTGCTGTGTCACCGGCCTCGCAGAGCCTGCCACTGGGGGAGTTTTGTACCTCGTTGCGACCCGTAATACTGGGTTTACCTCTGTGTGAGGCTGTCGGGGCTGCAGTGTACAGGAAGGGTCTCACCATGGAGGGGCTCATCACTAGGGGGCGACTCTGGAGGGGGAAGTCAACGTTACTGATGGAAGGGCTTACTTTACGTTTGGTAAATTGTATGTGCCCTCCATAAAGTATAGCACAAACTGGAGCTCCCCTGTGGGTCACTCCCTGAGGCTCTGGTCCCGCTGCCCCCACCCCCCGTGGGTCGCTCCCCGAGGCTCAGGTCCCGCCGCCCCCACCATGGGTCGCTCCTCAAGACTCTGGTCCCGCCGCTCCCCCCCATAGGTCGCTCCCCGAGGCTCTGGTCCTGCTGCTCCCCCCCCCCATAGGTCGCTCCCTGAGGCTCTGGTCCCGCCGCCCCCACCATGGGTCACTCACCGAGGCTCCGGTCCCACCGCTCCCCCCATAGGTCGCTCCCCGAGGCTCTGGTCCCGCTGCTCCCCCCCATAGGTCGCTCCCGAGGCTCTGGTCCCCTCGCTCCCCCCATGGTCGCTCCTCCGAGGCTCTGGTCCCGCCGCTCCCCCCCCATAGGTCGCTCCCTGAGGCTCTGGTCCCGCGCTCCCCCACCATGGTCCTCACCGAGGCTCTGGTCCCCCGCTCCCCCCATAGGTCGCTCCCCGAGGCTCTGGTCCCTGCCGGTCCCCCCAGGCTCTGGTCCCGCGCTCCCCCCATAGGTCGCTCCCGAGGCTCTGGTCCCTCGCTCCCCCCCCATGGGTCGACTCCCCGAGGCTCTGGTCCCGCCGCTCCCCCCCATAGGTCGCTCCCCGAGCTCTGGTCCCGCTGCTCCCCCCATGGTCGCTCCCCGAGGCTCTGGTCCCGCGCCCCACCATGGTCGCTCCCCGAGGCTCTGGTCCCGCCCGCCCCCCCCGTGGGTCGCTCCCCCAGGCTCTGGTCCGCCGCCCCCCCCCACCCCCCAGTGGTCGCTCACCAGGCTAGTCCCCCGACTCTTCCCCCCCCCCCCCCATGGTCGCTCCCCGAGGCTCTGGTCCCGCCGCCCCCCCTGGGTCGCTCCCCGAGGCTCTGGTCCGCCGCTCCCCCCCCCCCCATAAGGTCGCCCCCCCCCCCCCCTGGGTCGCTCCCCGAGGCTCTGGTCCCGCCGCTCCCCCCATGGTCGCTCCCGAGGCTCTGGTCCCGCCGCTCCCCCGTGAGTCGCTCCCCGGGCGTCTGGTCCCACCGCTCCCCCCCCCCCATGGGTCGCTCCCCCGAGGCTCTGGTCCCGCCGCCCCCCGTGGGTCGCTCCCCGAGGCTCTGGTCCCGCCCCCCCATGGTTCCCCCGGGCCTGTCCCCCCCCCCACCGTGGGTCGCTCCCCGAGGCTCTGGTCCCGCCCCCTGCCTCCCCCCACCCCCCCCCCCCATAGGTCCTCTCCCCGAGGCTCTGGTCCCGCCGCTCCCCCTGTGGGTCGCTCCCCCGAGGCTCTGGTCCCGCCGCTCCCCCTGTGGGTCGCTCCCCCGAGGCTCTGGTCCCGCCGCTCCCCCCGTGGGTCGCTCTCCGAGGCTCTGGTCCCGCCGCTCCCCCCATAGGTCGCTCCCCGAGGCTCTGTCCCACCGCCCCCACCATGGGTTGCTCCCCCGAGGCTCTGGTCCCGCCGCCCCCACCGTGGGTCGCTCCCCCGAGGCTCTGGTCCCGCCGCTCCCCCCATAGGTCTCTCCCCGAGGCTCTGGTCCCGCCGCTCCCCTGTGGGTCGCTCCCCCCGAGGCTCTGGTCCCGCCGCTCCCCCTGTGGGTCGCTCCCCCGAGGCTCTGGTCCCGCCGCTCCCCCCGTGGGTCGCTCTCCGAGGCTCTGGTCCCGCCGCTCCCCCCATAGGTCGCTCCCCGAGGCTCTGGTCCCGCCGCACCCACCGTGGGTCGCTCCCCGAGGCTCTGGTCCCGCCGCTCCCCCCGTGGGTCGCTCCCCCGAGGCTCTGGTCCCGCCGCTCCCCCCATAGGTCTCTCCCCGAGGCTCTGGTCCCGCCGCTCCTCCCGTGGGTCGCTCACCGAGACTCTGGTCCCGCCGCCCCCACCATGGGTCGCTCTCCGAGGCTCTGGTCCCGCCGCTCCCCCTGTGGGTCGCTCCCCCGAGGCTCTGGTCCCGCCGCTCCCCCTGTGGGTCGCTCCCCCGAGGCTCTGGTCCCGCCGCTCCCCCGTGGGTCGCTCCCCCGAGGCTCTGGTCCCTCCGCTCCCCCCATAGGTCGCTCCCCGAGGCTCTGGTCCCGCCGCTCCCCCCGTGGGTCGCTCACCGAGGCTCTGGTACCCGCCGCCCCCCCCCCCCCACCCGTGGGTCGCTCACAGAGGCTCTGGTCCCGCCGCCCCCCCACCCGTGGGTCTATCCCCGAGGCTCTGGTCCCACCTCTCCCCCTGTGGGTCTCTCCCCGAGGCTCTGGTCCCGTCGCCCCCACCATGGGTCTCTCCCCGAGGCTCTGGTCCCGTCGCCCCCACCATGGGTCTCTCCCCGAGGCTCTGGTCCCGTCGCCCCCACCATGGGTCGCTCCCCGAGGCTCTGGTCCCGCTGCCCCAACCATGGGTCGCTCCCCGAGGCTCTGGTCCCGCCTCTTCCCCCGTGGGTCGCTCCCCGAGGCTCTGGTCCCGCTGCCCCAACCATGGGTCGCTCTCCGAGGCTCTGGTCCCGCCGCTTCCCCCATAGGTCGCTCCCCGAGTCTGTTTCCCACCGCTCCGCCCCGTGGGTCGCTCACCGAGGCTCTGGTCCCGCCGCTCCCCTATTTTGTCACTGCTTTGTTGGTTTTATTTTTTCGATACCTTTATAGACATTCTGCTTTTTTTCCCCATGTGACGTTTTAGTTTAGTTTGATATCCTGGAATAATTTCTCATCACCATCAGGTGTGAATGATCCCCATAATCCTGAGAATGTGGCGCCTGGTCCTGGTGGAGGGGTGACTGTTTTCTGTCACTACCTAAAAAAAAATGACCATGGGATTTGAGGAAACTGTATAGTCAGTCATGTAGTCGTGTGTATTACTTCCATAAGGTCTTCTGAGACCCCCATTGATCATGACAATGAAGGGTCTGGGGTGCCACTGCAGGGACTTCACTGCTAAATGAACACATACCTTCATTATAAGGGTCAGAGGCGGATCCAGGACATCTGCAACATCCTAGTGATCTGTCCTCAATTTATGAAGGAGGAATATCCCCTTTACCAAAGCTGACCCTCACTGGGTCTGATCTCTGTATAAGCGAGGCCTCCGCTGACTCTCGCTGGGTCTGATCTCTGTATGAGCGAGGCCTCCGCTGACTCTCGCTGGGCCTGATCTCTGTATGAGCGAGGCCTCCGCTGACTCTCGCTGGGCCTAATCTCTGTATAAGCGAGGCATCCGCTGACCCTCCCTGGGTCTGATCTGTATGAGCGAGGCTTCCGCTGACCTTCCCTGGGTCTGATCTGTATGAGTGAGGCCTCTGCCGACCCTTGCTGGGTCTGATCTCTGTGTGAACGAGGCCTCTGTTTATAGCAGTTGTCTTTGTTTTCCAGAATACAAAGGCCCTTTCTTCCCAGCTGAAGGACAGCATCCCGATCGCTGAGCTCTCCACAGAGTATGGCGGCTATGGAGTCCAGGACACCCTCCGAGCCGGGTACGTACTTCACAATATGCGGGGTCATCTACACACAGATGTAGGGGTATCGGGCTTCATTAGGACAGATAGAACGCGTCTTAGTTATAGTTTATGGGACTGTTCATGTGACCATTTGTGCGCTCTAAAAGGCCTGTTCATCAAAGCTTTTATTCCTGAAAACTGGCATAAGAGCTTTCATAAGTAGCACTTTTTTGTGTAGTGTAGACTTGTGTTAAAAAACAAAAAAACAAACAAAAGTGCAACTTGGGGTTTTCACGACAATTTTAAGCAGCTTCACTAAAATTGGTGAAGATGAGGAGCCAGGACAAGGCCCATCAGTTTCATTATAAATGCTGCTCCAGGGCCTGACTGCTGTTGCATTTCTGGTGAGGCCCATGTCACTGAGAAGATGCCAAATTCATTAAGTGGGGTGCGCCTCTTGGTGAGTTCGGCACATCATACTCCAGCCACCCCCTTCATTAAGACTGGTATGTGCAACACCAGTCTTAACGATTTGGCGCCTAAGTGTCCAAAAAAAAAAGTGTTGACATGCAAGACTTGGATTAAACTCACCTATGCAAGTCTATGGGTCCAAAAAAACCTCAGACAACGCTCTAGTGTCATCCTAGTAGTGTCCGTCCTTCATTGACTGCAGCTTCAGAAACCTCCATCAATTTATATTCTGCATATGAGAAACACTGAGGAAAAAACCGGGCACACGGACCAAACGCTGATAAAATCTGATAGAAATTGGGCCTTTTTTTTTCACACACAAGAAAAATCCGAATAGCTGTTAACTCCTTCACGACCTATGACGTATAGGTATGTCACAGGTCATGTCCCTCCCTTTGATGCAGGCTCCGGCCCTGAGCCCTCATCTTCTCTGGCACACAAATCAGCTGTCAATCTCTGACAGCGGCATTCAACATGATCATGCCAGATGCACCTCACAAACCTCGCCCATCGGCGCCCCTGGTGATCTGCAGGAGACCCCCGCACTTATCATTGCTCTGTGGCTGGTGTTCATCGCAAATGGAGACTACTGAAGCAAGTAAAAAGTAGGAAAAAAAAATTTTTTTTTTTATATTTTATATATACACAGTATATATAAAAATTCAAATAAAAAATACACATATTTGGTATCTCCGCTTCCAGAATTGCCCGATCTATGAAAATGTAAAAATAACTAAACTGATCCGTAAGGGGTGTAATGATAAAACAATCAATATGCCAGAATCATGGTTTTTTATATTCTCTGCAACATTGCAATAAAATGCAATAATGCGCAGTCAAAAGATCGTATTTACCCCAAAATTATATCAATAAAAACGTCAGCTCAGGGTGCAAAAAAATAAGCCCTCACCCAGCCCCGGATCCCGAAAATGGAGACACTACTGGAATGCGTTTTTTTTTGTGTTTTTTTTAATATACCGTATATACCCATGTATAAGCCGAGATTTTCAGCCCATTTTTTAGGGCTGAGAGTCCCCCTCTCGGCTTATACGCGGGTCATATACGGGGGTCGGGGGGGAGGGGGAGCGGGGGTGTCGGATCATACTCACCCCTCCGCCGGCGCGTCTCTGCAGCCCCCCTGCTTTTCCCACGATCTCCGGCTCCTTCCTGCAGCAGTCACATGGCACCGCTCATTAAAGTCATGAATATGCACTGTAGGACTGAAGCGCTGCGGAGAGCGCCGGGAGAAGAGGAGAGGCTGCAGGGACGCGCGGCGGAGGGGTGAGTATAGCGATATTTACCTGTCCCAGTGCCACCGCTGCGCCGCGTCCTCGTCTGACTCCTCTGGCTGTGAATGTTCAGGCAGAGGGGCGATGTCGTTGTTAGTGCGCGCCCCGCCCCCTGCCAGACGATTCACAGCCAGAGGATTCAGACCAAGGGAGCAGCGCAGCGGTGCAGAGAGGACAGGTAAATATCACAGGTGCCAGGGTCCTGAGCGAGCGGTGACACTGGCACCTGTCCCCCATAGCGCGCCGCTGTCACCGCCTGCTCAGGACACCGGCACCTGGCCCCCAGCGACGAGAGGTGAGTATGTCATTTTTTTTTTTTTTTTTTGCAGCAGCATATGAGGCCAATACTATGGGGCATAATCTGGAGCATATGGGGGCATAATCTGGAGCATATGGGGGCATAATCTGGAGCATATGGGGGCATAATCTGGAGCATATGGGGGCATAATCTGGAGCATATGGGGGCATAATCTGGAGCATATGGGGACATAATCTGGAGCATATGGGGGCATAATCTGGAGCATATGGGGGCATAAACTGTGGAACATATGGGGCATAATCTGGAGCATATGGGGGCATAAACTGAGGAACATATGGGGGCATAATCTGGAACATATGGGGGCATAATCTGGAACATATGGGGGCATAATCTGGAACATATGGGGACATAATCTGGAGCATATGGGGGCATAATCTGGAGCATATGGGGGCATAATCTGGAGCATATGGGGGCATAATCTGGAGCATATGGGGGCATAATCTGGAGCATATGGGGGCATAATCTGGAGCATATGGGGCATAATATGGGGCATAAGCTGTGGAACATATGGGGGCATAATCTGGAGCATATGGGGGCATAATCTGGAGCATATGGGGGCATAATCTGGAGCATATGGGGGCATAAGATGTGGAACATATGGGGGCATAAGCTGTGGAACATATGGGGGCATAATCTGGAACATATGGGGCATAATCTGGAGCATATGGGGGCATAATCTGTGGAACATATGGGGGCATAATCTGGAGCATATGGGAGCATAATCTGTGGATCATACGGGGGCATAATCTGTGGAATATATGGGGGCATAATCTGGAGCATGTGGGGAATAATCTCTGAAGCATATTGGGCATAATCTTTGGAGCATATTGGGCATAATCTGTGCAGCATATGGGGGCATAATCTGGAGCAAATGGGGGCATAATCTGGAGCATATGGGGGCATAAAATGTGGAACATATGGGGCATAATCTGGAGCATATGGGGGCATAAACTGAGGAACATATGGGGGCATAATCTGGAGCATATGGGGGCATAATCTGGAGCATATGGGGGCATAATCTGGAGCATATGGGGCATAATCTGGAGCATATGGGGGCATAAACTGTGGAACATATGGGGCATAAACTGAGGAACATATGGGGGCATAATCTGGAGCATATGGGGGCATAAACTGAGGAACATATGGGGGCATAAACTGAGGAACATATGGGGGCATAAACTGTGGAACATATGGGGGCATAATATGGAGCATATGGGGGCATAATATGGAGCATATGGGGGCATAAGCTGTGGAACATATGGGGGCATAAGCTGTGGAACATATGGGGGCATAATATGGAGCATATGGGGCATAATCTGTGGAACATATGGGGCATAATCTGGAGCATATGGGGGCATAATCTGGAGCATATGGGGGCATAATCTGGAGCATATGGGGGCATAATCTGGAGCATATGGGGGCATAATCTGTGGAACATATGGGGCATAATCTGTGGAACATATGGGGCATAATCTGGAGCATATGGGGGCATAATCTGTGGATCATACGGGGGCATAATCTGTGGAATATATGGGGGCATAATTTGGAGCATATGGGGAATAATCTCTGAAGCATATTGGGCATAATCTGTGGAGCATATTGGGCATAATCTGTGCAGCATATGGGGGCATAATCTGGAGCATATGGGGGCATAATCTGGAGCATATGTGGGCATAATCTGGAGCATATGGGGCATAATCTGGAGCATATGGGGGCATAAACTGTGGAACATATGGGGCATAATCTGGAGCATATGGGGGCATAAACTGAGGAACATATGGGGGCATAATCTGGAGCATATGGGGGCATAATATGGAGCATATGGGGGCATAAACTGTGGAACATATGGGGGCATAATCTGGAGCATATGGGGGCATAATCTGTGGATCATACGGGGGCATAATCTGTGGAATATATGGGGGCATAATCTGGAGCATATGGGGAATAATCTCTGAAGCATATTGGGCATAATCTGTGGAGCATATTGGGCATAATCTGTGGAGCATATTGGGCATAATCTGTGGAGCATATTGGGCATAATCTGTGCAGCATATGGGGCATAATCTGGAGCATATGGGGGCATAAACTGTGGAACATATGGGGCATAATCTGGAGCATATGGGGGCATAAACTGAGGAACATATGGGGGCATAATCTGGAGCATATGGGGGCATAATCTGGAGCATATGGGGGCATAATCTGGAGCATATGGGGGCATAAGCTGTGGAACATATGGGGGCATAAACTGTGGAACATATGGGGCATAATCTGTGGAACATATGGGGGCATAATCTGTGGAACATATGGGGGCATAATCTGTGGATCATATGGGGGCATAATCTGGAATATATGGGGGCATAATCGAGCAAATGGGGAATAATCTCTGAAGCATATTGGGCATAATCTGTGGAGCATATTGGGCATAATCTGTGCAGCATATGGAGGCATAATCTGTGGAGCATATTGGGCATAATCTGTGCAGCATATGGGGGCATAATCTGTGGAGCATCATTGGGGGCATAATCATTTTTCACCCTAGGCTTATACGCGAGTCAATAAGTTTTCCCAGTTTTTTGTGGCAAAATTAGGGGGGTCGGCTTATACACGGGTCGGCTTATACATGAGTATATACGGTATATGCAAACTTTTTATTTATTTTCACAACTGAATTAAAAAAGCCTATACGTTTCTGGTATCGGGAAACTTGTTAGTATTTAGTGAACATGGTTAAAAAAAAAAGTGTGGGATTGCACTTTTTTTGCATTTTCCAGTACACGATATGTTAAATAATTTTTTTTTTTTTACTTTATGCCACTATGTGGAGCGAACTTTATTCTGCACAGATTAAAATATAGGTCAAGGCAATCTGTGTTATCATGCTCTAGAAGTACAACCCTTGGCACTTGGGTGGTATGGATGCATCATGTGAACATGGACCTGTTGTGATTAGTGACGCATAATGTGACTGCGCCCCTTATGTCTCCGGCGCAGATGTTATATTGATGAAACATTGTTGTGGCTCAGTTGTTTGGGGGGCTTTTCTTTAGGAACAGACACCCAGAATTCAGGCCACAAAATAAATCCGTTGTATAACTGATGCAAATGAAAACAGCGGGGGCCCCACTGATTATGAGGGTCTCTCTAAAAACTGACCTGTGACAGGTCTCCGTCAGACCCCATAATAATCAATGGGGCCTTTCTGCTTCTGTATAACTCGGTTACCCAACACTGTAGTGGCTGTCAGCAGTCAGGAGCTGGGAGAAAATAAAATGTGTAAATGTGTTGGAAAGTCATATCTATAGTCCTGAATCGTGGACGAGCTCTTCATTAGTGAAGAATAATATCTCCGTCTTCCTCCATTGCAGGTTTAGCAGTGTGCAGAGCGACCTCCTGCCCAGTCATTCACTAGAGCTGTCAGAGAAAAATGTAAGTATCACCTAGAAGGGACGCCGTCCGGTCCTCTGCCCCCACAGGAGTACTGCAGGGCAATGTCAGAGTATGGGTCACCTCCTGCTGCTAAACTAAAAACCTACAACCAGAGCGCTGCAGATTACTGACTCCAGTCCTCTGTGTACTGTATGTGTCCGAGATAGGAAAAGTACATTGTGAGCCGCAATCGGGACACAGATTGGTGGAAGAGGCACGGCTCCTCTAACTACCATTATATTACAATTCCGATGCCTTTATAGTTTGTCGTGTAGATATTACTAATATATCGATCTTGTTCAGTTTCAGATAAACCAGGAGAAAGTCGGTTTCTCTTCTCTAAGAAACATCCAAGGCTTACACGCTCCTCTGAAGCTGCAAATGGAGTTTAAAGCAGCAAAGCAGGTACATATATATCTAGGTATAAAGGTGCATTCTCATGAAAAAATGGGCATGAAGATGGCGGGATTTCTAGAAATGCTTTAAGCCCTTCAGGGTGTAGGATATGCATGTACGGCTGCCGTTGGGGAAGGGTGTATGATGGGCTCAGGAGCTGAGCCCTGCTTCTTACACAGTGGTTGTCGGCTGTTTTGCACAGCAGGCACAATCCTCTAAGGGTATGCTTCCACGTAACGTATTGGCAGCGCTTTGGACGCAGCGGATGTGTTCATTGAACACATGCGGAGTCACCTCCTCATCCTATACATAGAGAAATAGACATGATGAGGTCTAGAAAGACGCTCCGCATGTGCGTATACACAGGTCTGCCACCTGCGTGTTTGAGCGCATAGTGGTGATGGGATTTCAGAAAATCCCTCCACTCTGCTGTAACATCTGGATGCTGCGGCTGTACACAGCGTCCAATCTGCAGCGTTTCCTGACCATGGAAAGATACCCTAACAGCAGTGATAAGAGCTGACAATTGCTGCTGTTTAATCCTTTAGTTGCCACTGTCGAGAGCTTAGGCCCGCATTTCAATGGTTCCCCTGCGCGTGTGCCCCTGTTTGAGCTCCTATAGACTATTACTCTCAGTGAGATTTTGTGGTGCAAGTGGTTACAGCCAGGGGCTTTCTGAAGGCCGGTGTCATCACCATCTTTGTGGCTTGGCTATGTAAGGCCAGGATCACACAGATGTATAAAAAATCATTAGTTTTATGCAGAAAATTCTAACTTTTATTTTACAGTTTACAGAAAATGTGGGGAAAAAACGTCCAAGCACGGCGAAATGAAGAAAAATGTTTAATTCCAGATTTTTTTTTTTTCTTATTATGTTCACTGTATGGTAAAAATGACCGAGCAGTGTGATTCTCCAGGTCAGTACGATTACAGAGATAACAACACGTTTGTGTCACCATTTTCTGAGACCTGTAACTTGAATGGGCGACTCCCATTCAATTTGCAGAAATCAACCGGTTCATGCTGCTTAATTTTTTTTTTTTTTTTTTTTTGACACGGATCCGGTTCATCTGCACTTCCCTTATAGAATAACATTGGCCTAAGCGCGGTCCATGTTTTTTTTACAGACAGAATTTGGACCAAAAATATGGTCGTGTGAAGAAGTCATGAGAGTAGTTTTTTTTTGTTTTGTTTTTTATCTATCTCCTGTAACATCGCGATATATGGTATAAGCAATTGCAGGTTCACGTCTCCTAGGGAGACTAAAAATTTGCCCCTTTTTTTCCCAGTTTAATAGTAAAAAAAAATAGGAAAATTACTTGATGTCTGCAATTTATTACAGAATAAAGTTACCCTGCACAGTAATAAATGCCATCGCGTTATAAATATAAATAAAAGCTTTCTTATTTGGTTATCTGGCATCACAAATGAAATGAAGGTCCCATGATGAGTGTTAGGAGCTGCGTATTTTCCCTCTATGCTTCTTGCTCATCAGCGTAAACTGACCTGTGCTGAGCATGAAGCATTAAATATCTGCAGCATGTCGATGTCTCTTGCGGGCACAGTGAATTTTGTGTTCAGATTTTCCCCATAGACTTTGATTTAGATGTTGGGAAATCCACAGGTAAAAAAACGCACGTGTGGATTACATGCGTTCCTGCAGCAGGAACTAATCCACACTTGACTGTATCAATAACATTTTGTCAAATCCAAATGGCAAGCAGCATCAAAACCAAAAAAAAGATTATTTTAAAACATGACTTATCAAGAAAAGACAAAAAAAAATCACAGCGATAAAAAAATGCGCGCTCGAAAACACAAATAACCTGATTTATATAATAAGGGCAGAAAATCTGCAGCATCAGAAGGTCTTCATGGGAAAGTAGCCTAAAAGATACAGTTCAGAGTGAAGAAACACGTCCTCGCACAGCTGAATCACTGGGAATAAATCTCAGAAAATGGAGACTTTTTTTTGTTTTATATATATAAAGTTCAAAATTGTTTTTTCAACCACTAAAATATAAATGTTTGGAATTGCAGCAGTCATACTGACCTGAAGAACTTACCATGCCATTTGTCACTGCACAGTGAATGCTGT
This sequence comes from Oophaga sylvatica, assembly GCA_033576555.1. Taxonomy (NCBI): domain Eukaryota; kingdom Metazoa; phylum Chordata; class Amphibia; order Anura; family Dendrobatidae; genus Oophaga; species Oophaga sylvatica. Next base: position 56,501,085 of record JARQOD010000002.1, read on the forward strand.
AAAAAATAAAAGGCATGTGTTTTTTTTTTTTTTTTTTTTTTTTATCTCTTGACTAGGCTTAGTAGTCATGATCATGTAGATGGTACGAGACCACTGAGCCAAGTGATTGACTGCAGCGGTCACGTGCTGTATTCACGACATCAGCGTTGTTGCAGGGGGATAAGAGTGGCCGATTCTTGTACTTACACAGCACAAGCGTTTTGATGTTTGGTGGGGGTTGGAGGAGGGGGAACTAAATCTGCAAACCTTCTCTAATGGAAACCTGTGATTATTGTACTAATTGTTGTCCTTTGCGATAGATTCAGCGCCTTCCATTCCTGCAGAGCTCTAACATCGCTCTGGACACCTTGAGAGGGAACGACGAGTGTATCGGCTTTGAAGATATTCTTAATGGTAAGTCTCTCGCCTCTCTCCCCAGCCTGCCAACGTCTGCTTTCGGGGGGAAGGCGTTGTGCTTCTGCTTGAATGACTGTTCGGACCGGAGGCATTGTGGCACTGCTGGCCTGAACTGTGTTCCCTTTAGGTGGAGGTTACAGTGGGGTCTGGCAACCTCGTCATCATAAGAACAGCACTTCACAGGTCTATTGGAAAGAGCTCGTAGGCACTGGGCATGTTTGGCCACTGCCGCTAGATCACAGCGGTGACCACAAAAAAAAAATCACTCCATTTTGAAACAGTGAGAATTTTTAACATTAAGTCGCAAACTTGATTGTTTTTACTATCAGCGATTGTATCTGTTTGTGAAGAATTTCTCTTTGATAGCAAAACAGTAAATTCCCAATACGTGTAATAAGTAAACACCATGGTAGATAACCAGTAATATATAAAGGTACTGCCACACTAAACAATCCCGCTAGCGATCACGATAACGACGCATACTAATGCGATCACTAGCGGGATTGTTTCTATATCGCTAAGTGCGGCCACATTTAGCGATATAGTTAACGACGCTATCGCCGTTAGCGATCTTCTTAACGACTTTAGCGTACAAAAGTACCGCTAAATCGCTAAGAAAAGGTGCCACACTAGCGATATATACTTACCCAGCGGGAGCGCCGACGAGAAAATAGGGTCCGGAACGATTCCAGCGACGAGCGAGATCACAGCAGGAAGCTCGTCGCTGGCAGCTGCCGCACTGAACAACATCGCTAACGGGATCGCTAAATAGTGACGTTTTTTAGCGATCCCGTTAGCGATATTGTTCAGTGTGGCATACCCTTAAGAGAGAATAAAGAGAGCACAGAGAAGGTGATGATCCATATACACCAGAATCGGTGCAATGATGCACATGGATACTACCAGGCAGAGGTTGGGAACCAGGAGAACATCCTCTTCCATATTTATGTACCACTAGCTGAAGAGCCCGGCGCTGCCCGGGCATAGTAACTAACTACGTTAGTTATAACAAATTGTAATGATTATATCTATAAATATAAAGCTGAGTGTATAGCCAGGCCCACTCCGCAGAGCCTCATTCACTATAATATCCCACACAATCCCGTCAGCCAGAGCTACCGGACTACTACCCCTAAAATCCCACATCATCCCGTCAGCCAGAGCCACCCGACTTCTACCCCTAATATCCCACATCATCCCATCAGCCAGAGCCACCAGACTACTACCACTAATATCCCACATCATCCCGTCAGCCAGAGCCACCAGACTACTACCACTAATATCCCACATCATCCCGTCAGCCAGAGCCACCGGACAACTACCACTAATATCCCACATCATCCCGTCAGCCAGAGCCACCGGACAACTACCACTAATATCCCACATCATCCCGTCAGCCAGAGCCACCGGACAACTACCACTAATATCCAGGGTGGATTTGATTTAAATCAAACTGATTTAAATCACTAGTCAGTAAGGCTTGATTTAAATCAGTGATTTAAATCAAAGTTTCTACCTAAACTAGTTCTTGCTACTTTAACATGCAATAGATGAAGATTTTTAGAATCACTTTTTATATTACTTTTTTCTCCCCAGTTTAATGGGTTAATCATTCATATTTGGACACCACTGTTCTGTTGTACTTAGGAAGGAGAAAAATAATCCTGACCTTAACAATTTAAATAGGTTTATTCAACTGAAACAATAACAACATTACAGCATAAGTTATTTGCTTAAACAAACATCCATGTTTGTTAACTAATTTGGCTAAACAAAATATATATATTTTAAGAAACTTAGACTGTCAGCCCAGCCGACACATGAAAAACTTAAATACTACTGTCCCTGCTCTCCTCTGTAGCTCACTCGTCGTCATCTTCATCATCATCTTCTTCTTTGTTCCTATTCATAATCTGGAAAAGAAAAACAAGCTTTCCTGCTTTATTGGGTCCCAACCGATTTCTCAATTTAGAATGAATGAGTCCAAAGGAAGAGAATATTCTTTCAACGCCTGCAGAAGAAGCTACTGCTGTTAAAAGTGAAATCATTACTTGAACAGTCTCTAAATCCAAGCGCTTAAGTGACTTCCACCAGTTTACTGGTGTGACCTTCCTTAAAATATCTACAGCAAACATATATTTCTTGAATGGTTCCCCCTTAGCTCTGAAGTTTATTATAGTTGGCATTAAAGATGGATGATTGCTGGATACCCATGTTATAGCTAACTCCTCTTCCTCAGCACTTAGGTTTTGACCCTGATATTGGATATTGACAATATTTGTCAAAAAATGAGCTGGAGTCAGTGCTTGTCCCATTCGTTTGTTTACTGCTTGTAATTTAATTCTGTCCATGTGTAGTTCTGTTTTTAAGTGTTCACTCAGTTCCTTCCAAATTTCAACAGCATCTGCAATAAAACAGCTATTTTTCTGTATTTTGTTTAAAGCTTGAGAGATGGGTTTCAGGAAGCTCAGCATATGTTCAACATTTCTCTTAAGCCCAATGTTGAGGATTTTGGCCGTGACAGTGCCATCTATTTTATCTCGATTTTCTTCACAAAGTGTCATCAGAATAGGCCAGTTTTTGATATACTGCTCAAAACAGTCCACCACAGAGTTCCATCTAACATCTTGTGGGAGCGTTAGCTTGGTTCCACCCATCCTTTTCAGAGCTGCTGCAGCAAAATGATTATTACGGAAGTATTTAGCAATTTCAACAACATTAGCCTTTATTTCTGGAACACTTAAGTCTTTGGCTAAGAGGTGCAGCAAATGAGCACTGCAACCATATGTTATTAGCTTTGTATTCCCTCCCTGCTCTTCTAAATTTCTTCTCATCTTGGATACGTTTGCAGCATTGTCAGTGACCAAACTGCGTACTAGACATTTGAATTTTTGTTCACATGTTGTTATAGCTTTTACTGCCACTTCTTGTAAGTATTCTGCTGTGTGTGCATTTCCTGACGTATCAGTTGTTTGTGCAAGGAAGACTTTACCTTCTTCTGTTGTTATACAAGCACATACAATAGGATCATTGTGGACATTACTCCACCCATCAGTACTTAGGTTAACAATTTTACCCTGCAGAGCTGTTGCACATTGCTCCATTTCTCTGTCATACACTTGATCCAGCAGTTTCCCTGCAACATCAGCTCTGCTGGGTGGACTGTATCCTGGTCTCAGTGACTGAACCATATTAATGAAATCTGGGTTCTCAGTCAGACGGAAAGAAGAGTTCGTTGCATAAATAAACTGGGCAATTTTTTCATCAATCAACTCTTTTTCTAATCTGCTAGTTCTTATCACAAACCTATCTATGGTTGTTCCAGGAGGTAAAGGTTTTTTCTTCCTTTTGGGTGATGGTGATATGTGGCTGTGGGTGTCTGATGATGATGCTGCTGCTAATGAAGCACTATCCTGGATGGATAACTCTGAAACTGTAGAACAGGATGATGGTGATCTTGGAGGTGGATAGTTTCCAGAATCCATGAATTCCCCTAAACAAAAAAAGTCAATGCTGTTATTTTATTGTTTATACAATTTCTGCTTATTGTACACAACACAGCACTGCCCCAAAAGGAATATTTGTTTTTCTTCATAACTGTACCAAATGACAGTAACATGCAGTAATAATAAGAAATATAATTTTTCTCACACATGACAGTTCAGTCTTTAGAAATAGGATTCAATAAAAATGTTTACCAACCTGAAGATCCTGCCTGTTCAGAAGTGTTTCTTTGGTCATCTTCATCACCGCACTTCTCATGATGTTGCCTCATTCGCGCCACCAGGCCTTGCATCTCTTTGTTGCATCGTTTGCATTTTGCACGCATGCCTGCTTTACCGATAGGCGAAGGAGCTTCATTAAAATATTCCAAACTGGGTCTCTTTTACGGCCTGCTGCCATTATAAGGAAAGAATGTAATAAACCTCAGATCGTACACACAAACAGATCCAGACTTGTCTGTCTGTGGCTATGCTGCAGTATTGTGCTCAAAGTTTCACTTTCATTTTCTTGTCTGCTTGCCCTTCCTCCTCCTCACACTTAGATTCACATTCTTCTTGTGTTGTGCAGATCTATTCCACTCCAAACAATCAGAAACATATTGTCTAACTTCTTGGACTTGGCACTGAAGGGGTTGATTCTGTATTCATATAGGTTTGTAGAACAATAGGATTAAGGTCTTTTTTCAACTCTGTTCATGTTGTAAAATTTTTGCCGTGAAGAAGAGGCTGGGACCTCTGCGGAGTCAAATTCAGTTTTGAGAACTGCGTAAGTAAAGCGAGCGTCTGTGATAATATAGGAGAGAAACTGCCCACTAATCCTACAGAAACCTCTGGAAGAGCATGGCATTGTGAATGTTACACATATACAGCCTTTATTCTACTGAGTTAAACAACTCAGCTTTATCTCATGATAGAAGAACCTTTGGATGGTAAAATATTTTCCTCAAAAAGCAGTTTATTGAAAAAAATCCGATTTAAATAAAAAAAATCCGATTTTTTTATTTTTTTAAAAAAAATCATTGATTTTTATCCAACCTGCTAATATCCCACATCATCCCGTCAGCCAGAGCCACCGGACTACTACCCCTAATATCCCACATCATCCTGTCAGCCAGAGCCACCGGACTACTACCCCTAATATCCCACATCATCCTGTCAGCCAGAGCCACCGGACTACTACCTCTAAATCCAATCATCTCAACCGACCGCTACTACCTAAATCCACATCCCGTCACAACCAAAACACACCCAGCAGAGCCACTAACTCCTATCCATCCCGTAAAATCCCCACATCCCGTCAGCCATAGCCACCGGACTACTCCCCCTAATATCCCACATCATCCCGTCAGCCAGAGCTACCGGACTACTACCCCTAATATCCCACATCATCCCGTCAGCCAGAGCCACTGGCAACTACCCCTAATATCCCACATCATCCCGTCAGCCAGAGCTACCGGACTACTACCCCTAATATCCCACATCATCCGTCAGCCAGAGCCACTGGCAACTACCACTAATATCCCACATCATCCCGTCAGCCAGAGCCACCAGACTACTACCACTAATATCCCACATCATCCCGTCAGCCTGGGTCAGAACCAGAGCGCTGAGTGGATTTGCCCTGACTTCCATACCAATGATCCCTTTAAGAGGCCCTGGGGTCAGAACCAGAGTGCTGAGTGGAACCGTCCTAACTTCCATACCGGGGATCCCTTTAATAGAAGCCTGGGGTGAGAACCAGAGTGCTGAGTGGATTTGCCCTGACTTCCATACCGGGAATCCCTTTAATAGAAGCCTGGGGTGAGAATCAGAGCGCTGAGGGATTTGCCCTGACTTCCATACTGGGGATCCCTTTAAGAGAGGCCTGGGGTCAAAACCAAAGTGCTGGATGTATTTGCTCTGACTTCCATACCAATGATCCCTTTAATAGAAGCCTGGCGTCAGAACCAGAGCGCTCAGTGGATTTGCCCTGACTTCCGTACCAGGGATCCCTTTAAGAGAGGCCTGGCGTCAGAACCAAAGCGCATGATGGATTTGCCCTGACTTCCATATCAGAGATCCCTTTAAGAGGGAAGATGTGCCTATGGGATGGGATGGAGGATGTGTGATGGGGATATGGGCACGGGAGCGGGTCATTCATTTCTGCTTCTGTCTGGGGGCAGACAATGGCTGGGAGCTTATGTTCCCGGGGATGCGATTTCTCCCACCTAGTCAGTGTCAGCTGAGGTGTTGTCGTGGAGTGAGAAAACTGTTGCTCATAGCAACCAATCACAGCTCAGCTTCTATTAAACAGCTCTGGTGAAATGAAAGATGCTTATGGATTGGTTGCAAGGAAAACTGTTGCTCATAGCAACCAATCACAGCTCAGCTTCTTTTAAACAGCTCTGGTTAAATGTAAGATACTCCGTACGTGATTGGTTGGTCATACACACATTCAATTTTTATATATATATATATATATATATATATATATATATATATTTTATATATTATTATTATTTATTTTATTATTATACATTTTATAGCACCATTTATTCCATGGCGCTCTACATATGAAAAGGGGAAAAATATAGACAGGTACAATAAACATGTGCTGGACAAGGGACACACAAGTACAGAAGGAGAGAGGACCCTGCCCGTGAGGGCTCACAAACTGCAGGGATGGGTGAGGATACACTAGGAGAGGGTAGAGCTGGTCGTACGATGGTTCAGTACACTGAGGATCATTGCAGGTTGTAGGCTTGTCGGAACAGGTGGGTCATATATATAGATAGCCATCCAATTAGCAATAGATACCTCGGATGAGCTGTGATTTATCCATGTATCCGTAAGATATGACTTACAGGGGTTTTCTCAAAATCCGCATTTACAGAATAGGTGATTAGTGCCTGATTTCTGGACATCCAGCGTCCCCTCCTCACTGCAGTCACGTCCAGACCTGCCCCCTGCTCCTCTGTTCTGCGGGACCCCCAAACAGTTGAGCGCTGTACTCTTCATCAGTCCCGTAGACTGATAGGAGCTGCAGTGAGTGAGCTCAAGCACTGTGAACTTTCCTTTTCTAATCTGTGTATTCTGGATCCCAGTTATTTCTTCTTGCAGAGGAGAACTTCGTCTTTTTTGACCAGCTGCCATTTTTGTTTTGCAGACCCTTCTCAGTGTGAGATGATGGGAGAGCCGCACATGATGATGGAGCACAAGTTGGGCTTGTTGTAATAAATTATTCCAGCTACTTGAATAAAATGTTCAGAATCTTTTGTAAAAAATCAGAGGCCTGTGTTTTTGTAAGATTTTATTTCAGGTTGTCATTTTAGCCATTACTTCATTTATTAATAAACCGTAATAATTTCAAAATATTTGTGTTTTTCCTTATATTTGGTCCTTAACAATGGTAAGGAGATACTGGGAGTTACCAGCCATCCTCAGACAGTGGCCCATACAGAAAACGGCACAAGTTGTTTCTCTATCACTTCATTGGGGGACACTGGAAACCATGGGTGTATGTTGCTGACACTAGGCAATACAAAAAAGTTAGCTGCTCCTCAGTAGTATACGGCCACCGACTGGAACCAAGACGATCAGTTTAGCTTGGTGTCAGTAGGCGCAGACATGGGTCCTTTCATTAGACCCATATCTACCTCGGTTTTTGCCATTTTTCAGGTTTCCTCTTCTATTCCTTGGAGGGAAACGGTGTGAACATGAACAGTCACTCTGTTAGACCACGTAGAAACAGAGAACACGGCGTGGACTGACACCCCATATCCTCATCTGTCTATCTGGCAGAACCCTAACACGCTAGATGTGTTCAGGTGATCCAAGGAATGGTTCGGGCACCCCACTCCTGCCCGCTCGTCTACCAGAACTGGACTGTTTCAGGAGCTAGACATCCCACAATTCGGTGAGGCTTGGACGTCTGAACTTATATCCGAGACATCAGGGATGAAGGGATGCCCTTTTTTTTTTTTTCCCCCGCTTGTCCCCCTTCCTCTGTTTCCCCCGGCAGGTGACTGGTCATGCAGTGATACGCTCAGGATTCACTATACAGAGGTTATTTATTGATTAGTATTATACATGTAGGGTTTTTTTATTAGGTGTAATTGTATTGGGTCATGGGCAGTGCACTGAGGGTGTCTTGCTCGCCTTTTTTTTTTTTTTTTTTTTTAATTATTGGCCCAGCTGCTCTTCCTCGCCACCTTAGTTCCTCCTGGTGGCCGGGTTTTAAAATTTAGCCCTCAGCTTAGCTTGAGGCCGTCTGCGGCTGGGACATGACCCCACCATCACAGCCACAATCGGTCATGCTGGCTCTTCTGTACTCCCCATCCACTGTCCTCATCCAATCTAGCGCGCCTTGATACCCAGGAGAACAACACACCTTTCTTTCTGACGCTCGGGAAGTCTGTGCTTTTTTTTTTTCTTTCCTGACGCTGCTGCCCTTTCGGTACCATCTTTCTTCCCCAGATGCCTGCACCAACAGGTATGTGAAGAACAGTGCACTGCACTATTAGTGTGTGGGCCAGTTCCTGGCTGACTAAAAGCACTTTGTTCTCAAACAGTCTAATCCACCCCAGAAAGAAAGGAAGTATAAAATACAGTAATATGGTGAGGCAGGACATTCCCCTATTCTGCCTAATGCTGTCAGGTATCCAGACCTCGACCGCAGCACTGGAGTGTTCTTTCCTGTGCCCTATTTTCCTGGGTTTTCATCCACGGTGATTCAGTCGCAGGGTATTGAGGACCATGACAGCAGTGGTGTTAGTGCTATGCCCACTACCCAGTGAGTCAGACGATCCACCTACCATATACCTTATGGTCGACTGTAGCAGCAGTCCACGTTTGCCTCTGTTCCACTATCCAGTGAATTGCATGCTTCACGTTCCTCGTGGTCGACTGCAGCAGCAGTGCTAATGTTCTGTACGCTATCAGGCGAGTCGAACGCACATTTTACCACCTACCTCATGGTAGACTGGAGGAGCGGCCCATATTCCAGTTCCAATTTTCAGGGAGTCAGATGCACATACTTCTTGGTTGACTTAACCAGTGTGCTGCGTATTTCTGTCCTCCATGCAGTGAGTCAGACACACCATCTACCACGTACCAAACGACTGTCAAAGCAGCAATGTAAATGCTCAGTCCGGTATCCGGTAAGTCAGACACACATCTATCACGTTAGATGACAAATTGCATTAGTGATCCGAGTGCTCTGTCTGCGATCCAGCAATTTACATCTATTTCCTGCCTCACCCTGATTACGGTTGTGGCCCAAGCGTCTTGCTCACCATGTGGTTTTTGGATCCAATAGGTCAGGATTTCTATCCATCATGAAACACATTACTGTTTACAGTGCTGTCCATGTGTATTGTGCTGTCCTCATGCACTGCCTAGATCTGATGTTTGAGCACCAAGAAAACAAGTTACTGCCTCCGGCATGAATTGTATCCTTGGTATTTAGAGTCAAGGTTTGTTTTCCTCTCCCGGTTATTACATTTTGACTGCCAGGTACAGCACTGTCTCACCCGGACAGCCCATACTAACTTGTGGAATCACTGGCTATGTCTGACCCTGTTGTTTACAGGTTCAGCATTCGTACTTGGCGGGTTGTATCGGTGAGCCGGCCTCCGCCCTCTCAGTTGCCTACACCAGGCATCCTGTTGCCGGCACCATTTGTCTTCCTGGGGTTCCCCCTCCCACAGATGGTTGAATATTTCTGAAAAGCGGCCTACTTTTCCTGATATTTTCCGCAATCTTCTGTCCTGTTGCGGCTCATGCCAAAGTAAGTGGTCAAGCATTCAAGGATCCTTGTCCCCTTCCTTTCTATAAGGTCCAGGTTGGATAAAGGTTACCCAAGAAGCGTCAGGGGATCAGTACTTGTTTTTTTCCCAATAGGCTGGACTGGTCGTTCTCATATCGGCTAGAATCCTCACCAGTAGTAATTCTTTTTGCCCTTTCTGGCTATTGTTTCACACTGTTGCTCTTCAGTACTTGGATTCTATGTTAAGACCTCTCCATGGCTAACTGTCCAGGGAGTTGGTAGATCTCCTTCCCATGTTTTATGTGGCTTTACCCCAACCACTTGTGTTTTTCTCATCTAGTTATCTCCTGATTTAGTGTAGAACAGTTCCTATCTTTCCATTCTGGGTCTCTGGCTGGTGTACTGATGTTCACTTCAACGCCCTCCAAGACTGCTAAATCCATAAAACCTACAGTCTACCTTCGCCCAGTGCGCTTGGATCCTCTATGCATCCATCTTCTAGACTGCAGAGACCCTAAGATTCTCCGCCAGTCATAGGCTTTACCATCGGCTTAGTCCTTTTTTTTTTGTGTCCTCGTCTGAGCACACTTGGTCTAGTGGTTGTGTTCTAACATCATTCTTCGCAAAAGATCCTCCCTGACAGAAGAAGGTTCATTATGACGAGCGTCGTCTTTTGTCTTCGTTAGCAACTTCAGCCTAGTGTTGCACAGCTCAGGATTACCTGTATACTAATTATTTTCCTTCACTTCATCTGGAACTCAGAGTGGTATGTATTCATTTTTGTTCCACGACAGAACTCGGGTTTCTCTTCCTTCCAGGGTGCAATGCTATCCTGGTCAACCTTGCCGGAGGTGTCCGGTCATGTGACTGAACAATGTCTGCCGATTCGTCTGCAGTAAGGTATGTTCTCCTGAATTCCCAACCTGCAAAAGTTCTTCAACAGGAGATGGATTGTCTCATCAGATGGTTCTCCGGCTTGTATCGTGAGACCGTCCTGGTCCGTAGTAGTTTATGGCAGTTCATACCATACATCATTCCGAATAGATCCAAAGTACTCTACGAGGCTTTTCAGTCCACTTCTGGATTCCGCCACTCAGCCATTGTTTTCCATCATCTTTGTGGTCGCCTGGACTGAAATCCTCCCCCTTCCTTCTGCCCTTTTTAATGCGGAGGTAGTCTACATTTTTAAAGTCTCCTCTTGGAAACTTCTATATCATCTTCGCATTTATGATTTGATTGTTTCAGTTCTACAGTTTGAAACACAGCATCCAAATTCTGGTTCCCCCGATCACATCTTGATTGCAATCTAAGTAGGGTAACCCATTTAATCTCTTTTCTTCTGTTTTTTCCTATGGGCTGCGCACCCTTAGCAAATCTTTAGTGGCCTCCTGTGTGTCTTGGGGGTCCACATCTGATGCTTAACTCTCTCCAGCGTTTTGCTGTCTTAGCATAATTTTTTTTGTCATCTTTTCTTGTTTCCTGGTCGGTTATTTTTGCTTTTCCTTAGCGACCGCTCTGGTCACGGTAGTACTGCGTTCAGTTCTCTTTCTTTATTGTGGGAGATGACCTTTTCCTCTTCCGTTTTCTTTTTTTTGTCCTATTGGTTTCCTAATATATTGTAATTGGTCAGTGCTCATTGCTGAGCCCGATCTGTCGAGAACAGTTTTTTCAGATGCTGAGATTCCCCTTTGCGTCTGGGGAATCATCAAAATAGTTTTCTAGTCTGGATCTGCTCTACATTTCTGGGCGCATATTCGCAAGGGACAGAGCTCCATCATGGTCTTCCCACTCTTCCTCTGGCCCTAGGGCCTTCCATACCTATCTTCATCAGGCCTCTATTAGCAGTTCTCTAAGCTGTCTCTGCTGTTTTTACCTTTTCCTGGTTCGACACTTTCTTCCATCACCTTGGCGTTTTCAGGCCTAGGCAGAAATGTTTTGCACATTACGGAGGCCGGTCTCCGAACTGAGATTCTCGCCTCTGCTTGTACATTTGACTAGCACTTATTTTTTCTTCCTACCCTTGTGGACTGCTTTTGGACGTCCCATGATTTCCTGTGTCCCTCCAATGAAGCAATAGAGCAAAGAAGGATTTGGATTCTTACCATAAAATCTTTCTCGGAGCCTTCAATGGGGGACACAGGACCTGCCCTTTCTAGATGTCTGTATTTTATCTTTATTTGCTTCTCCTAGTGTAAAAAGCAGTAACTAATCGTCTTGGTTTCAGTCGGTGGGAGTATACTACTGAAGATAACTTTTTTTTTTTTTTTTTTTTGTATTGCCTAGTGTCAGCCTCCTAGTGGCAACAGCATTAACCCATGGTTTCCTGTGTCCAGCAATGTAGGCTCCGAGAAAGATTTTACAGTAGACGTTCCGCAGGTGTGTTTTCCTCATCGTCGGTCAGAGTCTGGATGATTTGTTCACAGTGGGGAATATATTGCAAAGTTATTTCCATTATTTGTATATACAGTATACTGGATAAAAACAACTTGTGCTGTTTTCTGTTTTGCATGGACTATAGTCAGTTGGTGGGAGCAACTGCTATGCGGCTATTATAGATGTGGGACTCTGGTATTTAATAAACAATTTTTTTTTACTTTTGGACAATACAGGAACCACAGCACTGATGAGATGCAGTCAGTGTCATGGAAATATATATGTATTCCATATATTCAAAGTATATTCACATATATGTATTCACAGTTCACAGTTAGATAGATCTCACTTGCTAAAAATCCTGTGCTCATGCCAGCTATAATCAGTCATTTTAAACAAATCTGGCTCGGCCTTCATAAGGAACAAGTACATGGAGTCTTATTAGATATCTGTTGTTTACCTTATAGTCATGCAAGACAACTAGGACAAAAGAATATAAAACAATAATTCTGCAACTTCAGCTCATTTACCATGATTATCATAATTATCATATTTACACTAGAACAGCCAACGGTATTCACGGTGATCAACCTGGCCAGTACCTTCTTCAGTGTTTCCCCTCCACCTGGAGGCCTGCTTTCACGCACCAGTGCAGTGCATATGGACAGTGTTGTCTCAAGGTGCTCAAAACAAGCCCTTCAAGTTTCACAAAGACAATGTCCTCCATCCTCGTCAACTGGATTGCAGAATATGCAAGAGTCACTCTTCTACAACACGTGGATGACTTTCTCTTTTGTGTGGTTGACATCGACACCTGCACAGTCTATTCCTTGTCTCTCCTACTCTACCTGGAAGAACAGCAACGCAAGGTCTGGAAGAACAAAGTCCAGTGATGCCAGAAGCAAGTTACATCCCTGGGACACTGTATTGCCCACCAGACGAAACACATGTCAAAAGACTGGAAGACCACTGTGGAGAAGATGGCTCCCCCAACAACTCCAAGAATGCTGCATGCCTTCCCTGGTCTAGTGTCATATTGCAGAACCTGGATCCCTGATGCCTCAGTCCTAATGCAGCCTCTGTGCGCTTGCATCAACGCAACCCCGCTCCTTCTATCAGACGCAGCCTTCAACCCATTCAGGAGATTGGAAGAACTCCACAGTCTCAGCGCCAATACCAGGCCTACCTGACTATGAAAAGTCTTTCCGTCTACCTGATGGAAGAAAGAAGGTCATGCTACTGGAGTCCTGGCACGGATTCACGGGGGAAAACAAGACTTTTAGGCTGCCTCTCAGCCCACTTGGATCCAGTTGCAAGAAGAGCACCCTCCTGCCTGATGGCAGTATCTGCAGCACACACCCTCCTGGACAAGGTTGCTGACATCACTCTTGGACAGCCACTGGAAACTCTCACTCCACATGACATCTTGGCAATCTTCAATCAAGCTCAACCAACAGTAATCTCCCCACCGCCAGGCATCTTTGTGGCGCCTCTATTGCCTTTGTCTCATAATGTCACCGTCTCCAGACCTACAGTCCTCAGCCCGGCCACTCTACTCCCACTCCCAAGGGGGGATACTTGGATGGCTCCAGATTTGCAGATGATGAAGAAGTTTCAACACAGGAAGTGCAGTGACCAGCAATCAAGAAATCCTGTGGTCCAGAAGTCTGTCACCTAGCCTGTCAGCCCAGGAAGCAGAACTGATAGCGCTGACGAAGGCCTGCCAGATGGCAGAAGGCAAGACTTCAAACATCTACACGGACTACAGGTACTCGCATGGCATAGCACACGACTTTAGACCCATCTGGGCTACAAGGGACTTCATCACAGCAAACGGGACAACCGTGAAGCATCATGGAGCTTTCAGGGACCTACTGGGTATACTCCAACTTCCAAAATGGTGGCAATTTGAAAAATCAAAGTGCATGGAAAACTGAGAACAGAAGAGGCGTGAGGCAATAACATGGCGGACATGGCAGCCAAAGAAGCAGCCAAAGGAAGACAACATGGAGAAGTGGGAGAGGTCGTAGAGCCGGACGGCTACTACATGACGACTGAAGACAAGAAACCTGACGAAGAAACGTCCTGGAATCTGCTCAAGAAGTTACAAGACCAAGCTCCAAAAGGAGAAGAAGAGCTGAATGCGAAAAAAGCAACACGTGAAGAAAGAAGGCTATCAATAATAGACTTCAGACTCTGCCTACCACAAAGTATGCACCCTATGGTGGTCCAATGGGTACATGGACCCACATCCACATATCAAAGACACAGATGAATGATCTGATTGGTGCTTACTGGTTCGCTTCAGGGATCTCCACCCTAACAGCCAAATTCACCAGCAGCTGTCTGCCCTGCGGCAAATGCAAGCCTGGACGTATGGAAGAAAGTCCCCGTCACCTCATCTGGAAAGACCACTCTACCAGCTTCAAAGGATCCAGATAGACCACATCCAGATATCGCCAAGTGAAGGATTCAAATACGCCATTGTGGTCAAAAGAAGTATTTTCAAGATGAACAGAAGCCTTCCAAGTCAGCAAAGACTACTGCAACGAAGCTACTTTCGGAAAATAGTGTGCAGATACGGGGCTCCAGAAATGATAGAAAGTGATCAGGGACCCGCATTCACAGCAAATCTGACACACGAGACCCGATTAGCAGTAGGGTCAGACCTAGGCCTACAAACTCCTTACCACCCCCAGAGCAGCAGGAAGGTAGAAAAAAACTGAACGAAACACTTAAGAATGGAATGCTGAAAAATTGCCCAAAAGACACGCAAACCATGGCATGACACACTCCTAATTGCACTGTTTAGCGTAAGGCACACTCCCAGAGACCCAGAAAAGCCGTTTCGTGCCTGCATCTTCTGCTAACAGATAAGACATTTTCTTCTTTTAGTTTTTTGGTGCTTGCAGTTTAGTTCAGCCACTGTTGTTTGTTCATTTGCCTTTTCCAGTTTTTTCAGTGGTTGCTGTTTAGTTTTTGTTACACCAGAGAACTAATTTAGGTGGTAGAGGTCGTGTGATCTCAGGTGTTTTTGTAATTAGTTGAGTTGGTACTTTTCAGGGATTTTTGGGGTTGCAGTAAGTGCCTTTCCTATCCTTTTCTATTTAGGAAGTTTGGGCCCCAACGTTTGCTCATACTATTTTCTGTCTGTGTCTGTATTTCCTCTTGTCTAACCGCCATTACATGTTTGGGGGCTTTCTATGTTCTTTGGGGATCTGCTCCGGGGCAGATAGCTTTCCTTTTTCTATCTTTAGGTGTAGTTAGCTTCTCAGGCTGTGACGAGGCGTCTAGGACCAACGTAGGAACGCTCCACGGCTGCCTTTAGTTGTGGTGGTTAGTCAGGGTACTGCAATCCCATAGATTCCAACCTCTCTGGTGTATTGCCTTTTTTGCCTGCTCTCCTCAGCTACCAAATCATAACACTTATGTAACTGAATTGGTCAAAAACTAATGTCCATTCTCAAGTTTTTTTCTTCACTGCCAGATTTGATGATCCTGTCCAAGAGCCCCAGATGACACCAACCTCTGTGTAACTAGAGGGAAAGCCTGTTTGGATCCACGTATCGCATTGCAAGGAAGCTCCCGTACCAGGAGAGACACCTAAGCCATGAAGGATGTCGTGGATGCTCTGACTGACCAGACAGATGACCTACCTGATAAGTTCAAGGCCAGAGACCAAGTTAAAGCAGGATTTGAGTCACTATTGCCACTAGTAACTATAAACAAAAATGTTGATTTGATAAATTACATCTATTATAACCAGCAGAGATTTGTTAACTTCACCATAGATGCTGTAAAAGGTTTGGCAGCACAGTTAGGCCCCACTTCCATTATGGCATTGCAGAATAGAATGGCTTTGGATATGATTCTAGCTGAGAAAGGAGGTGTTTGCAAAATGATCAAAGACACCTGTTGCACCTACATCCCAGACAACACTGGCCCAAATGGTAAAGTCACAATGGCAATACAGAAACTTACTGAGTTATCAGAGGAACTGAAACAGAACTCAGGTGTCACTGACCCATGGGATCGATACTTTGGGTGGATGAGTGGGTGGCAGAAAATGTTGGCACAGGTTGGGACAGCCATTATGGGGGTTCTCATTTTTGCATTAATTACTGGTTGCTGTGTAATTCCTTGTATCCGCAGGAAAATGGAAAAAACTGTTCAAGAGACAACCAATTTGATGCCACTCACCATCTTGGACCTCGCACCAGTCCGGATGGAACTGCCTGGCTTGACCAGATCTCCGAACTACCTCCAGACTGAGAATACACATCCTTGATGAAACATCCTATCAAATAAAGAGACTATGATTGCAAACACATAAACCCCCGACAGGGACAGTCCTCCTGACCGCCCATTTGCGAAAAGTCTGTATTCGGTGGGGGAGGCATGCGCTAGGGGTGTCTCAACTCGCCGGCAGAACAAAAGAGTTGCAGCGCTTGGGCCAGGAGCAGGTTTTTAGGGCAAGTGGTATCTAAGGGGGGACTGTCATGGAAATATATATGTATTCCATATATTCAAAGTATATTCACATATATGTATTCACAGTTCACAGTTAGATAGATCTCACTTGCTAAAAATCCTGTGCTCATGCCAGCTATAATCAGTCATTTTAAACAAATCTGGCCTTCATAAGGAACAAGTACATGGAGTTTTATTAGATATCTGTTGTTTACCTTATAGTCATGCAAGACAACTAGGACAAAAGAATATAAAACAATAATTCTGCAACTTCAGCTCTTTTACCATGATTACAATAATTATCATATTTACACTAGAACAGCCAATAATCTAGCAGCTTTTAATTGTATGTTAATTGACTAACCAGCCCCTTTTTGTAAACGTATAAAACCTTGAATGAATAATAAGTGTATGTCTTTGACGAACTGCTATACTGACACTTTCGTGTGGACAGTCTCATTTCGTTCTGAGCGCTCAAAAAGACATTAAATAGAGATTTGGAAAAGCAAGCAGCAAACACGGAAGGATAAATTCATCCTAATTAAATTTCCATAACATCAGTATCACAAAACAAATTACATTCAGGTACCTTTTTATAGGTGACATTTTCTGTGATCATTACCATCCCTCTTGTCTCCACTTAGTACAGATGCCATGATGACATTTCATGCCCAATGCTTGTCTCTGAAGACTTTCCTGTTCTCCATCTTCAATAGCATTTCCCAACATGGTGCCCTTAAAAAAATCATTATACTGCCTATAACTATAAATATTTCCTATGATGGGCCCCTGGACAAATAATTACCCCTCAGTGTGCTTCCTGTACAAAACATCCTCCCCACACTGCACCTCCGTACTGTCCTCCAACAACGTTCCTATCCGCCATATTACCCCCACACACACAAACACAGCTCCCTCCTCCGCCATATCCTCCCCACACAGCGCCTCGGTCATATCCCCCCCCACAGTTCCTCTACATCATATTCCCCATACACACAGCTGCTCTCCATCATATTTCCCCCCCCAAACATACACATAGCTCCTCTCTGTCATACCCCCCTCACAGACGGCTCCTCTGTCATACTCCCCCACACACACACGGCTCCTCTCCGTCATATCCCCCCCCACACACACACACAGCTCCTCTGTCATACTCCCCCCTTCCACACACACAGCTCCTCTCAGTCATACTCCCCCCTTCCACACACACAGCTCCTCTCCGTTATATTCCCCCTCACACACCCCCCGCAACCCCTCCTCCTCCGTCATATCCCCCTCTCACACACACACTCACACACGCTCCTCTCCGTTATATCCCCCCCCTCTCTCACCACACACACGGCTCCTTCAGTCATATCCCCTCCCCCCCTCTCAATACACAACACGGCATTCCTCTCTCTCCGTTATATTCCCCCTCCCACACACGTGGCTCCTCTCTGTCATATCCCCCCCCTCACACACACGGCTCCTTTCAGTCATACTCCCCCCTTCTACACACACTGCTCCTCTCAGTTATATTCCCCTCCCACACACACGGCTCCTCTCCGTCATATCCCCCCCTCACACACACACGGCTCCTCTCAGTCATACTCCCCCCTTCTACACACACCGCTCCTCTCCGTCATATTCCCACACACACACAGCTCTTCTCCATATTCCCCACCACACACAGCTCCTCTACATCATATTTCCCCCCCCCCAAAAAAGAACAGCTCCTCTCCATCATATTCCCACCCCACACACACAGCTCCTCTGTCATATTCCCACCTACCACACACAGACACAGCTCCTCTCCGTCATATTCTCCCCCAAACACGCAGCTCCTCTACATCATATTCCCACCCCACACACACAGCTCTTCTCCGTCATATTCTCCCCCACCAGCTTCTCTCCGTCATATTCCTTTCCACACATAGCTCCTTTCCATCATATTCCCCTCCCACACACAGCTTCTCTTCTCTCCATCATATTCCCCCCCACACACACACGGCTCCTCACCATCATATTTCCCCCTCCACAAACACAGCTCCTCTCCGCCATACCCTCCTATCCACAGTTTCCTCTGTCATATCTCCCCCTCCCCACACCACTCCTCTCCGTCATATTCCCCACACACAGCTGCTCTCAATCATATCCCCAACCACACATACACATAGCTCCCCTCCGTCATAACCCCCCTTCCCCCACAGATGGCTCCTCTGTCATACTCCCCACCCCCCCCACACGGCTCAATTCCTTCATATTCCCCCCCAACACACACACTCACAGCTCCTCTCTCCCCACTCACACAGCTGCTCTCAATCATACCCACACACATACACATTGCTTATCATAAAATTAGAATATCAGCAAAAAGTTACCGTAATTTATTTCAGTTCTTCAATACAAAAAGTGAAACTCATAGAGTCATTACACACAGAGTGATCTATTTACAGTGTTTATTTCTGTTAATGTTGATGATTATGACTTACAGACAATGAAAACCCAAAAGTCATTATCTCAGTAAATTAGTCATATTCCCCCCACACACAGCTCCTCTCCATATTTTCCCGCACACAGCTCCTCTCCATCATATTCCCCACATGCACAGCTGATCTCAATTATTTCCCCACACACACACATCTCTTTTCCGTCACATTCTTACCCACACCCACAGCTCCTTCTCGTCATAATCCACGCCCACAGCTCCTGTCATATTTTCCACCACACACCCTGCCCCTCTTCATATTTTGTTCCCTTCATAATACTCTCCCCCTTGCCCCATAATGTGACCTCATAGTAAAGCCGGGATCACACATGCGAGGAATACGGCCGAGTCCCGCATGTTAATACCCGGCACTGCCGCCGGCCTCGGGAGCGGAGCGTGCGGCTCCATGTTTTGCTATGCGGCCGCACGCTCCACTCCCGAGGCCGGCAGCAGTGCCGGGTATTAACATGCGAGACTCGGCCGTATTCCTCGCATGTGTGATCCCCGCCTAACAGAAACTATCCTTCCTCCTATTATAGTTAATTTCCGGCTTCTCCAGGAGCTCTTTCTGGTGTCTCCTTGCCTCCTCTGCGCTGCGGCGTCGGCAGCAGTGTGATAAGGTAACAACGCAGCGTGATGATCTCATGACCCTGCTGCAAATCGGGGTGGGGGCTGATGAGCGCTCCAGTGCTCTGCCTCTGTCCTGGCGCCAAAGTGTCTCTGTATTCGCGTCTGAATGATGGGAATACAGCTGAACACAGGAAGATAACGGGCCGCACAACTTTCGGCGGGTCGTATGTTGTGCAGGCCTGGCATAGCGGCTAGTCTTCACCCACCAGCTCAGTCAACTTATCAGCAGGGAGTCTGCAGAGGGGAAAACTGGTGAAAATGCAGAATACAAGCCGTGTAATGGCCAGAAATAGTGTTATTCTTCATATACATCCATGACAGCTTATTTTGAAAAGACACCTGAAATGACAGATACTTTTTAACTAGTGTGAATTGTTGGCAGAGACGGCGCTGGCATTATCGTGGTGCAGAATAAGTGCAGGGCTGCTTGTTTTTGTTATGAGGATACGACAGATCGTTGGTTTTATTTGCTGAGAGTCATCACTTTGCTCCCATGAGAAGAGGACTCTGTTTACACTGCAGTTTTTTGGCTCTGGAGCTCGTGATTCTGCAGGTTTCTTTTTTGTTTTCTGCAAGGTCTGAATTTTTGTGCCCGGAAACTGCTTAGTCACTACTGCGGCTGCTGCGCGCTGGCTGGAGGCCTCGGCTGCTGTGCATGGGAAGCAGGACGTATTTCTTACTGTAATTAATCAGGGAAAAAGGCTAAAAATGAATCAAACCCGCAGTAAGCAGATTTCATTCATCTCATCGGGGAAATTTATTCTGATTGCTTTATGCTGCTGAAGTGACTTTTTCAATTTCCAAAGAGAAGTAGATTAGACGCCATAAAACAATGCTGAAAGTATAATTGGCGTACATAGAAATAGCAGGCATATGACGTTATATGGTGCAGTGTATGGCAGGGATGCACAGCCTTTTCTGCTCTGAGGGCCACATGCACGAGATTGGTCATAAATGTTGACAGGTTGGTCCAAAGCTGATATCTGCTGATAGCGGGAGAATGGAGGACCCCTTCATCCCAGAAAGAGAACTTGCATGCAGCTCTCTCCATACTTGGCCTCTTCACCTATCCTGTTCTGGAGTGTCACACGTCAGGCGAACCTCATTCTGTTGATATATGGGGATTCTAGAAATGGCAACACATCGCTGGTAGGGGCTCGCTCCCGCTTGCTATTAAATCAGACAAATGCAATCTGATTAAAAATCCGCATTTGTACCAATTTTATCCTATGGTTTTGTTCTCAATTGTGTTTTTTTCTCCAACTCTGATCAGATCGCGATCATACTGGAAAAAAAAATTGCAGCATGCTGAATTCAGATTGAACGCCCCCGTATCAGTCTATGGGTGCGCGTGAAACATCTCACTGCACTAGTGTCATGGAAATATATATGTATTCCAAGTATTCAATGTATATTCATATATATATGCATTTACAGTTAGATAGGTCTCACTTGCTAAAAATCCTGTGCTCAGCATATCTATCCAAAAGCTGATGCTAGCTATAATCAGTTTCTTAAGACGACCCTGGCTATAGCTCATAGGAACTTTTTACCAAGGACACAGAAACAAGGACAGAAGATATCTATTATTTTCTTTACTAGTCACGTAGGAAAACTGGGACACAGAACAATAAACAATAAATCTGCCACTTCAGCCCTTTTATCATAATTATCATACTTACACTAAAACAGCCAATAATCTAGCAGCTTTTAATTGTATGTTAATTGACTAACCAGCCCCTTTTTGTAAACGTATAAAACCTTGAATGAATAATAAACTGTTGGTCTTGATGAACTGCTATACTGACACTTCCGTTGTGGATTGTCCTCATTTCGTTCTGAGCGCTCAAAGAAAAGACATTTAATATAAGATTGGGAACAGCAACAGCAAACACTGCAGGATAGATTTATCCTACTTAAATTTCTATAACACTAGGATATCACCTAACGCCGGCAGCAGAGGAGATGGAGAAATTAATTTCTTTGTCTCCTCCACAGCTGTGCTACTATCCTCTCATGCAAGAGGCTCGATGACAGAGCATGGACATTCGGCTCACGGTCGCAGCAGAGCAGGAGCCGAGTGTCATTAACATATCGCATCCGATGCCCTCTCATCAGATGTGATTCGCTAGTGGGACCCCGGCCTTACTGTCCCGGCTAAATCCTCTCTCATATGGAAAATGCCGTAAGCTGACAAACATGTCTGTGATCAGGTGGTTGGGGGCCACACACAATGGCATTGCAGGATGTGCACCCCCGAGTACCAGCCAGCCTGTGTTAAACAGATTTAACGTGGCAGTCATAACAGCAGTATTGCAGGCCATAGATTGGTATCCACATGTGGTAACCAATATCATAGATGAGTATTTACAACGAAACACTAGAGACAAGCAAATTATCGCATTTTGGTTGGAAAATTCTATCAAAAGTGCCCCAATTGCCATTAAGACTTTTCTTTATGCTTGAAGGTCCCTACTGAGACCCTAAGGTTAAGTTTTTATCCTGTAAATATATTCAACTCACCATATTATATAGCACTGTGCACTTACAATTGCTCATTTTCTCTTTTCTACCCAGATAATGCTTCTCTTTTCCATTAGGTCTATTACATCTCGTGATTAAAAACAAACTAGTTGAATCCTTCTAAGTTCTATGTAGAAACAAGAGGTCTCTTTTCTCTACATGAGTCATCATTAGGCTACAGTCACACTATAAGTATTTGCTCAGCATTTGTAAGACAAAACCAGAATTGGTGGAAGTGTCTCTATTATACACTGCTCAAAAAAATAAAGGAAACACTGAAACAACACAATGTAACTCCAAGTCAATCACACTTCTGTGAAATCAACCTGTCCCGTTATGAAGCAACAACAATTGTGAATCAATTTCTCCTGCTGTTGTGCAAATGGAACAGTCAACAGGTAGAAACGACAGGTAATTAGCAAGACAACCCCTATAAAAGGAGTGGTTCTGCAGGGAGTGACCACAGACCATTTCTCCGTTCTCATCCTTTTTGGATGTTTTGGTAACTGTTGAATTTTGGCATTGCTCTCACCCCTAGAGGCACAGTAGCATGAGGCGGTGTCTACAACCCACAGAAGTTGCTTAGGTAGTGCAGCTCATCCAGGATGGCACATCAATGCGAGCTGTGGCAAGAAGGGTAGCTGGGTCTGTCTGTCCAGAGCATGGAGCAGATACCAGGAGACAGGCCAGTACACCAGGAGACGTGGAGGGGGTGGTAGGATGGCAACAACCCAGCAGCAGGACAGCTACCTTTTCCTTTGTGCAAGAAGGAGCAGTGCCAGAGCCCTGTAAAATGGCTTCCAGCTGGCCACTAACATCCATGTGTCTGCTCAAACTGTCAGAAACAGACTCCATGATGGTGGTATGAGGGTCTGATGTCCACAAGTAGGTGTTGTGTTTACAGCCCAACACTGTGCAGGATGATTGGCAGATTCGACATTGGCACCCTGTGCTCTTCACGGATGAGAGCTGGTTCACGCAGCTCATGTGACAGAGTCTGGAGATGCCATGGAGAACGTGCTGCTGCTAGCAACATCCTCCAGCATGACCAGTTTGGCAGTGGGTCAGTAATGGTGTGGGGATGCATTTCTTTAATTTAGGCCTGGGAGCAGATCACTCAGGAGAACATCTGCTGCCTCATCAGGACCATGCCCAGACGTTGTATGGAGGTAATCAGGCACGTGGAGGCCACACACACTACTGAGCACCATTTCCTTGTCTTGAGGCGTTTCCACTGAAGTTGGATCAGCCCGTAATTTGATTTTCCAATTTGATTTTTAGAATCAATCCAAATCCAGACCAGAGGATATGAATTTTGATTTACATTGATAAAACAAATTATTGTTCTCAACGCATTCCACCATATAATGAATAAAGATTTTCAACTGGAATATTTCATTCAGCGATATCTAGGATGTGGTAATTTCGTGTTCCCTTAATATTTTTGAGCAGTGTACTTTTTCTCTGGCAGGGAAAAAGCAGGAACAGTTGGGACAGGAGTTCAAGAGGGCCTGGAGATAGGCTGCCAAGGACGTTGCAGTGATGTTTGACTGTAGTTCTAATGATGACTCACGTACTCAAAAGAGACTTACTGTTTCTATATAGAGATTAGAAGGATTCAGCGTGTCTGTTTTAAATCATGTGATGTCATAGACCTGATGGAAAATAGAGGCAAAATGATCAATTGTAAGTGCACAGTGCCATATAATATGATGACTGCAATATATTAAGAGGATAGCAACTTTGATGGGAGGAGGAGGGAGTGCTTCAAGTCCAGAAATAACTGAGTGCAACCCAACATGAACCCTAAAGTACGACCGCTATATGGTCTTGTGAAACGAGCCTTACTACTAGTTGGAGTCTGAGTGTCAGTAATTGGGCGAGTTTTATGTCTCACTCGCTTTATTGTTGTTCTTTCAGGAATAAAATGACAAACACATGATTTTTTTTTAATGATTTTAATGAGAATATTTTCTTGTCATATTTACATATAAAATTACAACTATCACCAGCTGGCATACATCCGCCTGCACAATATTTTGTATTGTATGACAATTTGCAGATTTTTCTACCAGCCTTTCCTTTATTTTTAATAAATATACATTTATCCCAGGATATTTATAGCTAAAAATACATTTGTGTTAAAAGAAAAATATACATCTGTATAGAAAAAGCGTTACAAATATTTGGCAATAAATACAATTACTGTCCGAGAGCTCAGGACACACAACTAGTGCAAGGAAATCAGGAATCCCATCTGTTTCTATGAAAACAAAGTATTATTAAAGCTGTATTTTCATGACTTGCCATCTTTATGATCTCTGTTTGCTGTCAGCGAATAGCAACCTTCTCATCTACACTCACAAGGAATAGGCTCACTGCTGATTTTTCTACATTTGTCTCTAGTCCTGATAGTTTGCTACAACGTATCCGCCTGGAGTACAGAGGACGGTCTACTCTGGGTGCAAAAAAAAACAAACAAAAAAAAAATAACATTCACTGACAGCAAGCAGAGACCTCAAAAGGAGAGAAACAGGAAATAAATGATAAAATAGGCACAGTTACATGTAACCACATAAATCCCTTTGAAGTTCGTGTTCCACAGTTTTGTGTAGAGAAATTCTATGTCTGCAAATACTGTAATTCCTGCATTATAAAAACCGTGCAGGCTTCAGAGCTGAAATCTCCCAGCATTCTTCTCTGTGCATGAAGCTGGAGCTAGTAATTTTTTATTTATTTATTTTTTTAAACAACAATCAACAATGGTTCTTAAACCAAAAAAAACTTCCAAAATGCAGGCGTCATCTGTAAGGGCAAAGGCGCGCACTAATTTGCAGGTAACGCCAAACTCATGTGCTGATTGATGAGAGGGAGTCTCCTGAATGTGGGGAATCTCAGCGTCGGGGCTCATTCAGACGGCCATTTTTCAGATGGCACTCATACCAATAATAGTGAAGGGGGTCAAGTGTTGGATCAAAACTGGCCATGGAAGGCTGTGGGACTGGAAAAATCTAACAGGACTTGGGTGAAATCCGAGTGCAGTCCGATCTTCACAGACTATCAGAAAGAAGAAACTGTGTTTTGTTTATTTTCCCAACACTTGTACCAAACCCTGATAAAACTTGTTTGTTTTTTTTCTCTTAAGGCCGGCGTCACACTGGCGAGTTTGATGCGAGTATCTCGCATCAACACCCGGCACGGCCGGCCGCTCTCGGACCCGAGTGTGCGGCTGCATAGAAATACATGCAGCCGCACACTCGGATCCGAGAGCGGGCGGCCGTGCCGGGTGTTGATGCGAGAAAGTCAAGTTTTAGCTGGTTTTAGTTACCTTTAAAAAGCCTACTTAAAGGGAATGTGTCATCAGAAAATGACCTGTTGCTTAAATCACTTTTTTTTTATTGTTACTTCTATTTTTAAAAAGTTTGGGCAATATTATTTTTTTTTCTTATTATGATATTAATAGAATAAGGAATCTTGCAGGTTTCACACTGGCCACTGGGACTTTTATATACTCATACTTCCTGTTCTTTCAGGAAGAGTTTTCAGCAGGCTCATTATCATCAGAGGCAGGATTACAATGACAGGTAATAACACCCTAATACACAGCTGATAACAGGATCCACCAATCACAGTAAGTGATGTCACATCTTATCCTGCTCCCCACTCCATTTAATTACTATTGCACATGCTCATTAGATGCTTCAATACAAAGATATGGTCGGACTCCAACCATTGTGGCTATGTACATGTGTTGTTTCCTGAAACGATGGGAAGCTGAAGCCTGAAAAAAAAAACACAAGCCAGTGTGATGATTGCAAGATTTCTTATTTTTAATAGTGACCAAAATAAAAAAAATGCAACTTTGTGCCCATGAGGCTGTCTAGTCCAAGTCAGTAGAGCCACAGCTAGTCCATGCACCGTGGTGGACTGAGAAAGATTAGCAAAATAGATCCGATTTAGGATTTATTGAAATCCTTCTCATCGTGGGCTTACAGACTGATTACAGATGGCTGGACTGACTCAATAATTGATAGCCGCCTTCCTTTTATGATCCATAGACCATTGTCAATCACCAAGTAGGACCGCCCACTGGACTCCTTATCTCAGCTTTTTACAGGTTTTAGTGAATATTATTCCACAAAAACTATACATAAATGTGCTCTTGATCTATAACCTGAAGCCTGTGCTGGGGCAGTATGTTCAATATCACAGGTTTCCTTAAAAAGAATCAATGTTAAATGAAAACTATTTTGGGACAGGGAAGTTAGGACGGCTGAAGGTCCCCTTCATGGTCATTTCCACTTCACTGTATATACGTTACAGTTACCATAGATTCCTATTGTGTGTGGGAGGATCTGCAGGTATCTCTCTGCCATTACTGAATCTGACGAAAAATAAAAACCAGGCTCATGTTGAGAAGAGCAATAATACAATAATTCATAGCACAGTTCCACAAGAGTGAAAGATTCCCGATCCTCTAAAGTGTCAGACATTATGCTACGATTCTGCTTCAGTGCTGGATTCCTCATTAATCAGGAGAACGTGGTCCCGCTCTTGATACCCGATGCACAGCAAAAGCCTGAAGTAGAAAAATAAGATCTTAGCTGGAGATTTTGCTTACAGAGCAAATATGACAGACCCATAGGAGTGATGTAGGCCATAGTAGGAGACCACAGCCCACAAGAGTACTTCAAGGGGTATTCCAGATTACATATATTACAGATTAAAGTGGGTCCAACTGCCGGGACCCCCACCAATCACCAGAACAGGGAACTGTCCTCTCCTGGCCACAAGACTGCAGGAAGGAGCAGCTAATGGAGCGGCGGCTCACACATGCGCCCTGCTATACTACTTCATTACCAGTGTATGGCATGCATGACCAGGAGCTCCATTCAACTCTTCCTGGCTGCAGTCTTTTGGCCATGCAAAATATGGTATACCTCTTTAACTGAATACAGGCACGTATAAATACAAATGTAAGGGCTGGTTGCTTCTATACAAGTGCATGAAACATATAGTTGTCTGAAATCCCTAATCCCTGAAAAAAGGGCACGGCTGAGGTTCTCAAATAATTGGAATTTTCACGATTCCTCCCATCCAAGTGTCTAGACGCAGTGAATGACAATTCTGCCGTTCAATCTAGGAATGGGGCATGCTGAGCTGTCAGTCTACTGACTGACAGCTCTGACGTCCAATAGGATCTGGGGAGTACTGAGCTGTCAGTGTTTGATAGTTTAGTCCTCCAATCAGGACCAGGATGTGACGGGGCTTCACCCATGTGTGTCTTGTCCAGAGTAATTAGTTTGCCTTTTATAGCTTTGCTCATGAGGTGTGTGCTTACTCTGCTCCTAGTCTGGTATTCAGATCTTTGTTGCTTGACCTAGGATTTGTCTTGACCATCCATTTGCCTAGCCCTTTTGTGGTGATCCACTACTTTCTTGGAATAGTAACCTCAGACTGTTTCCTGACTACGCCTTTGTCTCACCCCTCTGTCTAGCACGTGCCCTCCTGGCTTTTGATCTCGGACCTCTTCACTACCCAGCATCACAGTTTATCCATGAGTAGTGACTAGGGTCACAATTATTTTACACATACACACATTTTGTGTGCTTGTGCATGAACACAACAAATGACAAGCCGATAGCCGATGCTTGTCTGGTTATTAACCGGTGTCTTGCAAATTGCTAGCGTAGCACAGGAAGTGTATAGTCTTGGCCAAAAGTTGAGTGACACAAATTTAGGTTTTCACAAGGTTTGCAGCCTCAGTTTTTATAGTGGCAATTTGTATTTATTCTAGATTGTTATGAAGATTGCAGTTTTTTACAGTTCATCTGATCAAAGTCATTCCATACCATGAAAATTAACTTAAGAACCACAAAACCCCATTTAAATGGATTTTCAGCCCTGCCACAAAATTACTCATTTACATAATTTCAGTGATCTTCTTGTTAGCTCAGGAGAAAGTTTTTTTGCAGGAGTGTTAAAGAGGTTATCCTACGTGTGCACCGTCCACTGTGAGGATTTCCCCGATGCCAGCAGCGAGAGCAAGCAGTCATGTGAGCACAAGTATGCGATTTGCATGCTTCTGGCCACATCCCGACTAGACGTGCTTGGCCTCGCTCAATTCACTTGTCGGACAATGAGGTCGGACAAGACTAGTCATAATGTGGCCAGAAGTATGCAAATTGAATACTTACAATCATATAACCGCCTGCTCTCGCTGCCGGCACAGGAGCATAACAGCACATGGTGCATGCACTGTGAAGATTCAGAAGTCTGTAATCAGAGTGTCTGCAGACCTTCATTATAAGGCCGGGGTCACACTTGAGAGAAACTCGCACGAGTCTTGCACCTCAATACCCGTTACTGCTGCCGGCACTCGGACCAGAGCGATCAGCTGCATAGACATACATGCAGCCACACACTCCGGTCCTGAGTGCCGGCGGCAGTGACAGGTATTGATGTGAGAGACTCGCACGAGTTTCTCTCAAGTGTGACCCCGGCCTAAACCTGACCACCTCCTTTAATGAAGACAAAGCAGCTGATATCAGTTTGTCATGCTAATTGAATTACAAGAGCAGCCTGGTTGCTTTAGAGAGGAAAGGGGTTGATACTTGAAATCATTGTCTTCTTCTGTTAACCATGATTACCATGAAGGACTCACTTAAAAGGGCTTTGCAAGCCAGGACATTGCCACT
Organism: Oophaga sylvatica; assembly: GCA_033576555.1. Lineage (NCBI taxonomy): Eukaryota > Metazoa > Chordata > Amphibia > Anura > Dendrobatidae > Oophaga > Oophaga sylvatica. The sequence continues at coordinate 56,529,891 of JARQOD010000002.1, forward strand.
GGTAATATTGTCCCTAAAGGCACTGTCACACTTAAGGTACTGCCACACTACACAATCCCGCTAGCGATCTCGTTAGCGTCGCATACTAATGAGATCGCTAGCGGGATTGTTTTTATATCGCTAGTAGCTACCTAACTAGCGATGTCGTTAAGGACGCTATCGCGGTTAGCGATCTCCTTAACGACTTTAGCGGTACAAAAGTACCGCTAAATCGCTAAGAAAAGGTGCCACACTTAGCGATATATACTTACCCAGCGGGAGCGCCGACGAGAAAATAGGGTCCAGAACGATTCCAGCGACGAGCGAGATCACAGCAGGAAGCTCGTCGCTGGCAGCTGCCGCACACAACATCGCTAACGGGATCGCTAAATAGTGACGTTTTTTAGCGATCCCGTTAGCGATGTTGTTCAGTGTGGCATACCCTTTAGCGATCGCACCAGCGATCACGACAACGACACAACCCGGCGAGATCGCTGGTGCGATCGCTAGTTAGATTCCAAACACAACTCATCAGCGATCTGTATAACGACCTCTGCGGTCGTTGGGAAAACCTAGTTCCACCTGCGACGCTGGTGAAATCGTTCATAAAGGGTGTCACACTCAGCGATTCAGGCTCACCAGCGGGACACCAACGACCAAAAAACGGCTCAGAACGTTCATAAGCGATCAACGACATCTCAGCAGGGGCCACATCGCTGCTACATGTCACACACAGCTGAGTCGCTAACGAGATCGCTACTGCGTCATAAAATCGGTGACTCATTAGCGATCTCGTTTAGTGTGACAGTACCTTAACTCAGCCATTTATCAGATCATCAAGAACTTCAAAGAGAAGTTCAATTGCTGTGAAGAAAGCTTCAGGATGCCCAAGAAAGACCAGCAAGTGCTAGGACTGGCTCCTAAAGGTGGATCAGCTATGGGATCAGTTCAACACCAGTGCAAAGCTTGCTCAGGAATGGCAGCGTCAGTGGATCTGATATGTGCAGAGAGGCAAAGACTTTTGGAAACATTAAGGACAGACTGGCATTCGGCAGGAAATACCGGGATTAGACTGCAGATGAATGGGGTACAGTTATTTTCTCTGATGAATCCTCGATCAAACTGCTTGGGACATCTGGAAGAATGATTGTCTGGAGCAGAAAAGGTGAGCGCTACTGAGTCCTGTATTGTGCCAACAGTAATGCATCCTGAGACTATTCACATGTGGGGGCTCATGCACAATTTTGCCTAAGAACACGGACATTAATAAGGAATGGGATCTAAACATCCTCCAAGAGATACTTCTCCCAGCGATCCAGGAGCAATTTGATGATGAACAATGATTTTTCCAGTATAATGGAGACCAAGTCACAAGGCAAAAGTGATAATTAAGTGGCTCGATGAACAAAACATTGAAATTTTGGGTCCATGGTCAGGAGACTCCCCAGATCTCAATCCCATTGAAAACCTGTGGTCAATCCTCAAAAAGCGGGCGGACAAACAAAAACACAGAAATCGTAGCCCAAAAACATTTGCAGCAGAAATTTCTGCAGCTCTTGGCAGGAATAACGCTGCGTAAAAGAGTTTTTTTTGCCACGTTTTTGCTACTGATTGTTTCTTCATCTCATTAGTATGGAGGAAATCTGCAGCAAAAATGCTGAAAGAATTGGACATATAAATCTACAAGTCACAAATAAGCAACGTGTGCATGAGACTTCAGGATTCACATTCAGTTTGCCGGCATCAGGCAACTTCAGGTTTTGTGTCATATCTGAGAACAAACTGCGACAAAAACAGGACAAATCTGCAATGTGTGCACAGGCTCTTTAAGATCTAAATCATTGAAGTAGCAAACTTTGAAAAATAAAATTGGCATCAGTCTCACAACTGTACTTGCCTCCAAAAATATTTTTGCATACATTTTTAGAGTTGCCATGTAGTTTTAGGAATGGTATAACTTGCTCACACTAATCGCAGGCCTGTAAGTTCATCTACGATACAGCTGCCAAGGGTGTGAAAACCATAGAGGCCATGCAGAGGAGAGCCACCTCCGGATGGTCTCCTCACTTTTAACTGTGTGACAACAGCAGGTTTCACCAGAGGAACAAATAAATAAATAGAGGTGAAGAAAACAAGAGGTCATAAAAAGAGGAAAGAAAGTGAAACGCACACCAGATCCATTTTTTCTTACCATAATTCTCTGCATATTCCTGCTTCCCTACGCTAATATAATAAGGTTAAATGTACAACTCGTGCTCACTGCCCATCACAAGCCAATTCTGCTATCCACAGATCATTACATTAACAGTAACTCAATTATGGAAGATTAGATTATCATTCAATTACAAGGGAGAAATTAATGTTACATAGAAATGAAATTCCCGAAAGTTACTATATTCTGTACAAAGGCTGCTCTTACCACACCAGGCCAAATGGGACCAAGCTGAGGACGGCCGATAACAGGAAGGAAAACCCAGGAAACCACAGCACCGTGGCTCCATAGATGCTGTTAAACACAGCAATGGTCAGGCTTCCGGTTAAACTCTCCAGACAGGCGATGCAAGCGAACAACGCTCCTGTAACACAGGAAGGAGCTCAATTAGGGAGGAAGTTCTGAGGTTCACAACCGTAATAGGTGAATGGTCTGCACAGGCCACCATTATTGTAAGGGTCCCGCACAGTCCACCATTATTGTAAGGGTCCCGCACAGCCCACCATTATTAAAAGGGTCCTGCACAGGACACCATTATTAAAAGGGTCCTGCACAGGCCACCATTATTAAAAGGGTCCTGCACAGCCCACCATTATTGTAAGGGTCCTGCACAGCCCACCATTATTGTAAGGGTCCTGCACAGCCCACCATTATTGTAAGGGTCCTGCACAGCCCACCATTATTGTAAGGGTCCCGCACAGCCCACCATTATTAAAAGGGTCCTGCACAGGCCACCATTATTAAAAGGGTCCTGCACAGCCCACCATTATTGTAAGGTTCCTGCACAGCCCACCATTATTGTAAGGGTCCCGCACAGCCCACCATTATTAAAAGGGTCCTGCACAGGCCACCATTCTTAAAAGGGTCCTGCACAGCCCACCATTATTGTAAGGGTCCCGCACAGCCCTCCATTATTGTAAGGGTCCTGCACAGGCCACCATTATTATAAGGGTCCTGCACAGGCCATAATTATTATAAGGGTCCTGCACAGGCCACCATTATTATAAGGGTCCTGCACACGCCACCATTGTTATAAGGGTCCTGCCACGCCACCATTATTATAAGGGTCCTGCACACGCCACCATTGTTATAAGGGTCCTGCACACGCCACCATTATTATAAGGGTCCTGCACACGCCACCATTATTATAAGGGTCCTGCACACGCCACCATTATTATAAGGGTCCTGCACACGCCACCATTATTATAAGGGTCTCCACAGACAACCATTAATATAAGGGGCCTTTGACATCTTCATGCTAGAGTCATGTGAAGGGATGTGTGAGACCATATAAACTCGCTGGGGAGGATCCACGGTCGTTTCGGGAATTTCTATTTTTACCTTGCTCAGTTTCCAAAATCACTTTGGACATCATTGACCTCAGGACAGGAAGGGGCATTGCAGAAAACACAAAAGGAAGTCTCACTGCAAAACATAAAATCATAAAACTAAGAACAGAAAGTATACAAAAAAAAAAAAGATAATATCTGTGCATCTGTTTTTTCAAAAGGGCTTGTCTGGAACTTCTAAACATCTGAACGGCGATATCTGACACCCGGCACACCTTCCATTAAGATGTTCCCGATGCCGGCTAGAAGTGCTCAGTCACACAGCACAGCGCCATCAGCGGTATAGTGGCTGCGCCAGGGACTGCACATCCGCCTCCTATTCAAATCAATGGGGCGGATGTGCAGTATGCGGCTGTGGCCACCATACATCTGACAGAGCCGTGCTGTGCAGCTCCGCAACCGAGCGCCTCCTCCGACCACTGCCGGCATCGGGAACAGTTGATCAATGGGGGTGCCGGGTGTCGCACCCTCAATCAGATACTGATGACCTATCCTAAGGGTAAGCCATCAATGTAAAAGTCCCAAACAAACCTGTAATTCTAGCTGTCTCATATTACTGTTAAACTGATATATGAAATATAATACTATATATATCTCATAGTTAACCCTGGATGTCCTCCTCCTCATTGTCCTGTGTGTGGCAGCAAAAGCAAGAGACTAAACTCCGCCAAACCCACCAAAATCTAAATGAGCTGATAGTCCAATGTCTATGGTGGCCTCCCGACTTTCTCTCAATAAATGATGTAGAGAGAGAAGGATTGGACAGGCTGCATTTCAGCAGACAATTCTTTTGTTCTCTGGCAGCCGCTTATCATCTACACAAAGGAGTCAGACAATGGCTGTTTCATAAAGAACACAAGGGCCTTTGGCCAGAGTGAGTATTGTGGTTATGCAGAAGACAGCAGAGATGGCCGTCTGCCGAATGATCTTTTAGCAGGCAGCCATCTAATGTACATAGAGGTTTTAAGACAAGTGGCTGCAGCAGGAGCCTCCCCCCACTCATGTGGTCTGCCTGCAGTAGAGCAAAAGATTGCTAAACCATGCTTCTTGGTTGAGGAGGTAAGTCTTCATTTGGCCACCAGCTGAAGATGGAACTAATCAGCAGATTAATCTCTTGTTTTCTGTAGGATTTCCACAAGACTGAACCTTTCAGGACTCCAAATGCTGGAGACTAATAGACAGTGAAGGCAACGGTTTGTTTAATTTAGACATTTATAAGTTTAGTTTGTCTTAAAATTGTATTTTTCACCTACAGAGAAAGCCCCTCACACTAAATGATTGAGTTGTCAGGTTGTTTGGAGATACTGGCATAAACTAGAAATGGCCACTGTGGGTTGTCGCTTGACTTTCTCAGACTCCTAAATATCTGCAGAATCATTGGGAACAGGTATTTTAATTCTGTCTAGTCTAAAGGTTTTATTTTTTATGAATTGATTATGTAGCGCCATTAAATCTGCATCACATTACAGGCATTATTGGCACTGTCCCCATTGGGGCTCAAGATCTAAATTCCCTATTAGTATGTTTCTGGAGTGTGGAGAAAAAAAAAAAAAAACACACTTTCCCATTTTTATTTAAAAATAATAAACAAACACAGTTATACTCACCTAACCCCATTCCACTGAAGCCCTCGTCTCCTGTAATAAAACAATACTCACCTTTCCGACATTCTGTCCCACGTCGTAATCCATGTCTGGGGATAAATAGTTTTCAACCTGGACGGCGTCAACATGCAACCTTCCAGGCTGAGGACCACTGAGAAATGAGCTACTGCGAGCTCAGCCTCAGTGACTAGCGGTGACGTCTTCGAGGTTACCGCCGGTCACTGAGGCTGTATGCGCAGCTGGGCTGAACTGTGTTAACCTCAGCACCATGAGAAAAAGCCACTGAGTTCACCATGACAAATTCCCACGGTGATCTGCAGTGAACTCACTGAGTTGAACTGTTGTGAACTCGGATATCTCTGGTACTGGAAATATCAGGAGGTGTGAGACAGATCTTCGATAGTATTGACAAATATGCTTCAGTGACTTTAAATCATTAAAAAAAGAAAAAGTCACATCTCATAAACATGGAATAAATCAATAGATAGCAAATATTTAGTTGTCTACAAGTCACAAAGTGCTGGAAGCCAGCCAGTGACAGCTAAATGTCAACGCAACACAGTATATTAAAATGGTATAAAAAGGAGATTAGACCTACCGGTAATTCTTTTTCCAGGTAGTCCCTCAGGACAGCACAATGGAGGATGTCCTCCCTTGACCTATAGCGGGACAGGATCACAGAGAGGTTAAAAGGCCCCACCCACCTCCACCCTCCAGTGTTTTTTCAAAGTACCACCGAAGGATGGCAGGAAATGTCTAAACGCGCCCTTACAAACGCGTATGTAAGAAACCATTGAACAGCTTCTTCTTTATCTCTAGCCTTGGCAACTCGACGGACCATCCACCAAAGATTGATCCCTTGCAATCCTAAAGAGAAACATAAGGGAGGGAATTAAGGGTGCTGTCCTGAGGGACTACCTGGAAAAAGAATTACCGGTAGGTCTAATCTCCTTTTCCCCTTACGTCCCTCAGGACAGCACAATGGAGAATACCAAAGAAACATCCCAGGGTGGGAACAGAAGCTCAAGGACCAAAGTCCCAGGTAAGAACCAGGTTAGATATAAAAATGATCTGAAAGATCAAAAGAAATATAGATATCTAAAGAAATTCGTAAAGATAATCACAGTAGTGAGTGTCCGATATATGTTTATAATGGCCAATTCCAGTATGAATGTGGTAAACCAGATATGCCGCAGAGACGGAGAGTGAAACACAGCCGTTGTACCCCAATACCACTAATGAACCGCAGAAAATTACAGTTATTGTGATAGATATAGACACCGCAGCCACAGAATAGCCTTAAAAATCTTATTGCCCAGCCAAAATATTGTGATAGTTACAATCACCACACGATGAGGACTGTACAGACCAGTAATCGGCTGGATGTGCTTAACAACACGGGACTGTTCCTTCATTGGTCCTCCTGGGCTCAGATTAAACCTTGGTTAGAGACCGGCTTACCATACTACGAGGAGACCTGCAGGACAGAGACCCTGGACTGCTGAAAGATCAAGCCAAATAACAGTTAGTACATGGAAAATGGCAGAGCATTGGGATGTATGTACCCTACTCATTCTGGAGATCATGTCTACTCCGAAACCTTAGAAGTCTCAACCCCCAGTAAGGGTTGGATATTATTGTAACTAAGGAAATACTCCATCTGGCAGGTAATATCTCCTGCTAGTACCAACATTGGCTTCTCAGTAGAAGTGTTAAAAGGAAGATATGGATCACCACTCTTGCTTTACTGATGTTAGACACGGGGAGTCTGGACTCTGGAAACGATGACAGTAAGCGGTGGGGGGGGGGATGTTGGTAAAAATCCTTTGACACAGGATATTTGACTGTCTCTATGTGAGTTATTAGCTACGATATTATATATACAGTATGTGCCAAATTATTTATATATTATATCGTAAAAGGCAACTTTCTTAGAGATGTTTATACACCCCGACTGCCCTGGTGGGAAGAACCATATTTTAAAACTAGAGGGAAGTAGTTTCCTTCCTCTCGAGATGGAGATTTTTTACTGTGAGTCAGAAGGACTATGAGGCCTTAACTGTAAGAGACCTGGATACAGATTCTCTTACATTAGGAGCCCTGACTGCTGTACAAGCAGTGGGTATGGGATCTTCTGCCACATGACAGTGCCGCCGATTTGCCATAAAGTACAAAGGCAATAATGCCGACCCTGGTAAACGTAATACAACGGATTTAGGGGTCAAGAATCTGTTTACCGGGTGTTGATCAAAGACACTAGTCCAACTGCCATATGTGGAGACGGAAGGTTTCCTCCTCACTTCATGAGATTTCCTGCTTTCAGCACAGTAGTATGTCCACTTACAGGATGAGCCCCAAAAACGTCTGTCTCCCTTTAAAACCAACTATGGAAGAGACTTGCCTTTAATCCTCAAGGCAGTAACTCACTTGAGAGTTCTGTTCCAATCCTGAAGAAATGCTAAGTTACTAGGCCAATTCAGGCATAGCTGAACATCCGGCTAAGCCTAGTTGCAAAGAATGAAGCAACCGAAGCTGGACCTGGGTTCTAAAATATAAGGACTCTATAACCAGAGTTGGCCCGAGACAAATATGAAATGGGGGCTGACCATACACTGTGCGGCCACGCAATAAGGCACCAGTCAGAAGGTCTAAGCCAGAGGCACAAACCCACAATGTCCGATGTACTATGAAGCACTGAGGTAAATATAACACACGAATGACACGTCTCGAGGCACTGAAGCATTATGATGCAATATGCACAGAAGCACTATGATGCAATATTATTACAGCGGCATCAATTCCATGGTGCTGTACATGAGAAGGGGCCACACACAAAGCCACAGACACAGTCCACAGCAAACAAATTCCCAATGACAGGGTGATACCGAAGGGAGAGAACCCAGTCCCGCGGACCCACAACCTGATGCATACAATGCAGAAAGACTATGATGCAGTATGATGCAATAAAATGCACCCAGCCACTATGATGCAGTATAAATTCATACAGACACTATGATGCAATACGATGCAGAAAGACACTATGATGTAATATGATGCAATATAATGTAGAAAGACACTATGATGCAATATGATGTATTATGATGAAATATAAAGCAATGTAATGCAGAAAGACACTATGAGGCAAAGTGATGTACAGAGGCACGCAATATGATGCATGAATCATATGAAGTCTAGAGGCACTATGATGCAATACGATGCCCAGAAGCACTCAATATGATGCATAGGGGAACAATGAGGAATCTGATAAATGATGTAATATAACATATAAAGGCACTATGAAGCATTCTGATGCAATATGGTGCACAGAGGCAATCAATATGATGCATAGAAGCACTATGATGCCGTACCACGCCTCTCATACAACCGTCCCCTGTAGGGACAGGAAAAAACACTGGAGGGTGGAGGTGGGTGGGGCCTTTTAACCTCTCTGTGATCCTGTTCCGCTATAGGTCAAGGAGACATCCTCCATTGTGCTGTCCTGAGGGACGTAAGGGGAAATAATTGTTCTAATATCACTCCTTGTATAAATACACAGTGCTGTGCAAAGGTTTTAGGCACATGTGTAAAAACCTATGCAAAGTAAGTGAAATCTAAATAAATCAAATCAATATTTGGTGTGACTGCACTTCGCCTTCCAAATAACACCAAAGATCCAAAGATTCTATTTTTCTAGATACAATTGTCACAGAGGAGGAAGAAAAAGAACGGTTTTCCAATGTATCCGCGCTGACCACACAAGGAAGAAATATTCTTGAAAGCTTGTGCCGACACATTTCGTGGCAAATCTGCCACTTCCTCAGGGCCAATTCGGTGAACAAACTACTTTCTGTAACAGCCCAGAGCACAGGCTGCCATTTTTCTCCATCCCAGTTCCTACGTTTTTGTGCATAGGTTAATCATTTGGAATGGTTTTTATGTAGAAGGGATGGTGTTTGGCCATCATCTTCTATGAAGATCACTTCTGATCAGACATTTCCAAACAGTGGATGGTGCAGCTGTGTTCGACTGGTTGCTGGACAAAGGAACGTGAGCGTGATGGGTTTTGTTGTTCATCTACTGCACTAAGTTTCTTTGGCTGACTGCTGCGTCCAAGGTCCTTTGCCACATTCTTTTCCACATTTGTCTAAAACTTTTGCACAGTACTAATATATGGCTATAACAGCCCCACAATTAACAGAAATTGAAACACCAAGAAGAAAAAAAATTGTGGAAATTATGAAAAATGAAAGGATTGACATTAGTGATATGCAAACAATGAAAAAATGGGAACAACATTTTTGAAACATCTCAATTTATTAAGTATGGAGTATGAGCTTCAATTGCAGAAACCCCAGCACTTACAGCCTTGGCTGCTATTAATGTGGTTATTAATGGTTGTCTGAGGAATGTTCTGCTGTTGCGGAATGCACTTGAGCAAATCATCAATATTTGCGGTTGGCAGGTTCCTGTGCAGTTCTAGACTAATGACGTCCCACTTGTGCTCGATGGGAGACAAGTCCGGAGAAGCTGCAGGCCATGGTAGCACATTTAGGCTGCTCACAGACGCACAAGCAACATACAGCCTGGGGGTGGTCATGTTGAAAAACTCCAGGGACACTTTCACGTTTCCTCCTGAAGGCCTCTTCATGGCGCTGCCCACATTCGTCTACAGACCAATTATGATGTCCACTACGAAAGCAGGACTGATCGCCATTCTTTGAATCTGATGAGACCACATGAAAAAAGTCATGAAATGGGGACATGGCATCAGTCCTACTCAATGGGCAGCAGGGTGGCTCAGTGGTTAGCACTGTTTTGCAGCACTGGGGTCCTGGGTTCAAATTCCACCAACATCATCTGCAAGGAGATTGCATGTTCTCCCCGTGTTTGCGTGGGTTTCCTCCGATTTCCTCCCCACATTCCAGACATAGTGATAGGGAATTTAGATTGTGAACCCAATGGGGACAGTGATGATGTCTGTTAAGCGCTGAGCAATTAATGGCGCCAAATAAGCAAATACATAATAAATACTCCCATGGTTATGGCGTGGGTGGCATAATGGTAGTCTTCATTCCAGGTACCCGAATAACTCAGCATTACATGGATTTGGTGTGGAACCAGAGGTGCGGCCGCTTCTACAAAGTGTCCTAGGAGCCATTTTTCAACATGACTACACCAGGCCACATGTTCTTCTGCTACTTGGGCAGAGCTTGATGATTTGCAAGAGTGCATCAGAGCAGCAGAAGAATTCTCAGACAGCCCAACAATAACCTCGTTGACATCAGCCAAGGCTGTAAGTGCTGGGACTTCTGCTTGTGGCACTCATACTCAAGATTAAAAAAAATAAAAATAAATAAAATAGAGGAGTTCGGGGGGGGAAAAACGATTCTATTCTCTGATTTTCCAATTCCAAGATTTAGTATTTGCATTCCTGCAATTTCAAATATTTGAAATATATTCAATATATACCTATATTGTATAAGTCTGATTTTGGTGGGGATCTTTAAATCATAGTGACTTTCAAAGGAGCTTGTGTGGTAATTGAAGACCCATGGCTGCAAAAAAAAAATATTGTAACTGGCATAAAGAGTGTTGTGGGTGATAGGTGACTTATTTGTACTTTGCTTTATTCTTTTTTACTTATTAAATGTTCAACTTGAAAATCAGCAGAAAATAGTCGGTGTGATCTGAAAATGGAATAAACTGTACTATAGATACAGAGAGAGGGCAGATTTCTGATTTCTGTTTTGAGTAAATTATGAATAACATAATATAATCAGTAGCAAGCACATACAGGGGATATCTTCTTGAAATCGAACCTTTGACTAGTTAATAACCTATGGAGCACATTTTCATTGTAAGTGGTTGAGCAAAAGTATGACTCCGGCTCAGGAGTTGAGCCCGCGTCCTAACATGGCAGATGCCGGCTGTGTTACGTAGCCGGCGTATGCCTGTAAATGCAGGGACGGGAGCTTGCACCGATCGCTACAGCTTAACCACTGTCAATCTTTGCGGGACTTGAATACGTCCTCCCTTGAGAGACCCTTTAAAGTCACGTTACATACAAGAACACTAAATCGGAGCACAGGCTCGGGGCACACCGACCTATAGCACCTGTCAAAAGGGTAACGCAATCTCTGATCTCTAGATAGGTGAAGGCCCGCTTGTTGAGGTTTCAATTGCCTAGAAATACAATCACATGTATGGAATTCCAACATATTTGTGAGCTCAGTTAACCCTTTTAAAAGGAACTTATTATCAGAAAAAGACCTATTGCATAAACCAGGCGTTTGTTTTGTTTTTTAAATTTGGCATTAATTTTTAAATCACATGAGAAAAAAAAAACAAGAAAAAAGCCAATTTTTTTTTTTATCTTGCAGTTTTCACACTGGCCAGCAGGGTTATTTTTAGACTCATTTTCGTGTATTTTTTAGACGACCTTCAGCAAACTCCTTATCACCAGAGGCTGGATTGTAATGACAGGTAACACCTCTATACACTGGGGATAACCAGGATCCACCAATCACGATTGTATGCAGAGTGCTTGCCTATCATTGGACACCAATAAAATGAAGTTAGGGTCAGGTCCTCCTATTGCTGCTAATGTACAAGTCTCGTTTCCTGAAACAGTAAGTTTTTTCAATACAGGATGACACATATAAAAAAAAAAAGCCAACTTTAAAAAGAAAACAAAAAAAAAAAAAACCACAACAACACCTGATTAGCACAAATCATTCTCATGACAGTTTCTCCAGACACATTCAGGCTTTGAAAAAAAAAAAAAAAAAAAGTAGTAGAAAGACCTTTTTTCTTCTGTTGACAAAGCAAGGAGCACATTTCACGGACCATTTAGTCCCCAAAAACGCGTTTCAGTTTTTTTGGTAATTTTACTTGCTCTTCCTTTCTTTTTATTTATTTTTCATTTACATATTTTTATGCATTTTTAAAAGAGTTTTAAACAACCTCAATTTAGAGCAATGGGGGTTTATTAAATTATAGAGATTTTTTTTTTTTTAAGGCTGGGAAACCTTTGTTTAGACATTGCTATGGAAAAATTGCAAAGACCCAGGTGCAATATGAGAAACGGAAAAAAAAAGAAGAAGTGGCCCTGTGTCTAGTGAAGCCCAAAGGGGTTACGAAAAAAAAGCATGTGTCCTCATGATCAGTGGTTTCCCAGTACCAGACAAACAACAACCAATTAATTTATGGCAAGTAATCATGGGATGCATAATATCATGTGGGAGGTAATATTTTAGAAAAACAGGGAATGCGGGAAAACCTTACCTAACATCATGTGACTGTTGTGGTAGCAAAGGCCGCCATAATCATGCCTCCAATGCAGGACACTATCCCAATCAGGACGATGTAGGCATCTTTCAGACAACGGTAAAGAGGACAACACCAAGAAAACTGAAAACAAAGCAGAACGTGGACAAGGCAGACCCCCACCAACTCGTACAGGATCCCAACAGAGCGGAGAGTCCAACTCATAAAGGGTGAAGAGACTCCCGGCTCCAATATTAAAAACAGATAGGCCATGAAAGCGGACATGAGAATGCTAATGGCCACCCCTTCTTGCAGGAACGCATGCTATAAAGAGCAGAAAAACTCCAGAGAAAAGCTCCTTGAAGCCTTCTTTACTCATCACTTCTGCTGAAATTCCGATCTTTTCACAGTCTCTTCTAGTATAAAAAGGATATATAAAATATTCAGGATGTGTAGAAGAGTTGGAAGCAGAAAGGACCACCTAAATCCTAAAGCTCTGAGTATAATACCCAGACGTTGATCCCCGCCACTCCGCTCGACACCCCAAGGATCATGTCAACAAATGCAATGCGTACGTTCTTCGTCTGCATGTCTTTAGCTAAGTCCGCTATATAAGAGAAGCATCCACCAACAAATGTAGCAAATCCACCCAAGAAATCCGCTGAAGACAGAGGCTACGTATAAGATTTCAAGGGCAGGTTAAAGAAAGAGGCCAAGCCGTATGCACCGATAGTCAATAAGGCACCTATGGAGGGGAGCAGCAGCGATGCTTTGCGCCCATGTTGATCGCCGTAAGACACCAGGATTAATGCCATTAACAGACTTGGGAAAAAGTGAACTTAATCCAGAGTTGTGTAGAACGTGGACGATTTCTTCTGACCTCCTAAAAGAAAATGAAATGAAAAAGGATTATTAGTGCTAAACTGCCCAAAAACAGCCACAAAAATCAGTAACTCAGGACTACAACTCTGTGTATAAGATATCATCAGGTAAGTGCCTAAAACATGTACGTTTTGTCATGGCTATAGGACCCTTCGCTCAGGGTCCCACAACAAATCATGCTTGGGTCTTATTCACGTGTATATTCACCATTTTTGTTTTTTTTTTAGCACCTTGGATCATTAGTTATTCATTAAAAAAAAAGCAATGTGGTCCAAGAGGAGCACCCCGAGAATCTGGTTCGGATGGCATTCATTTTATATAAAATGATCTTCATTCACGGGAAATCCCTCTAAATATTAACCTTCCAGTCATCATCTGAGTTGGGAGATCCACGTCCAGTCCACTGTCCAATATCATTTCGAATATGATTCTAGCAAGCAAAAGACAGAAAGCAAATTATATGTGGATGTTGTTGGTGATGGTGTTCCATAATTAATAAAATCTGAAAGAGCGGGATCCTTAAAGAGGTCGTCCTCTACTGTAAACAATGACAAGCATCTGTAGGATAGGTAACCAAGTCGATCATTGGGTGGGGGGGGGAACGACACCTGGGAACCCCACTGACAGCTGTCTCGGTGTCACGACCACAACGTCTTTGCGCACAACACAGCTCAACAGCGATTAGTGGGGGGCGCCGGT
>JARQOD010000002.1:56543981-56576481 GCA_033576555.1 Oophaga sylvatica
TTGTTTAGACATTGCTATGGAAAACATTGCAAAGACCCAGGTGCAATATGAGAAACGGAAAAAAAAAAAAGAAGTGGCCCTGTGTCTAGTGAAGCCCAAAGGGGTTACGAAAAAAAAGCATGTGTCCTCATGATCAGTGGGTTTCCCAGTAGCCAGACAAACAACAACCAATTATTCATGGCAAGTAATCATGGGATGCATAATATCATGTGGGAGGTAATATTTTAGAAAAACAGGGAATGCGGGAAAACCTTACCTAACATCATGGTGACTGTTGTGGTAGCAAAGGCCGCCATAATCATGCCTCCAATGCAGGACACTATCCCAATCAGGACGATGTAGGCATCTTTCAGACAACGGGTAAAGAGGACAACACCAAGAAAACTGAAAACAAAGCAGAACATGGACAAGGCAGACCCCCATCCAACTCGCACAGGATCCCAACAGAGCGGAGAGTCCAACTCATAAAGGGTGAAGAGACTCCCGGCTCCAATATTAGAAAACAGATAGGCCATGAAAGCGGACATGAGAATGCTAATGGCCACCCGCTTCTTGCAGGACGCATGCTTAAAGAGCAGAAAAACTCCAGAGAAAAGCTCCTTGAAGCCTTCTTTACTCATCACGTTCTGCTGAAATTCCGATCTTTTCACAGTCTCTTCTAGTATAAAAAGGATATATAAAATATTCAGGATGTGTAGAAGAGTTGGAAGCAGAAAGGACCACCTAAATCCTAAAGCTCTGAGTATATACCCAGACGTGATCCCCGCCACTCCGCTCGACACCCCAAGGATCATGTCAACAAATGCAATGCGTACGTTCTTCGTCTGCATGTCTTTAGCTATGTCCGCTATATAAGAGAAGCATCCACCAACAAATGTAGCAAATCCACCCAAGAATCCACTGAAGACAGAGGCTACGTATAAGATTTCAAGGGGCAGGTTAAAGAAAGAGGCCAAGCCGTATGCACCGATAGTCAATAAGGCACCTATGGAGGGGAGCAGCAGCGATGCTTTGCGCCCATGTTGATCGCCGTAAGACACCAGGATTAATGCCATTAACAGACTTGGAAAAGTGAACTTAAATCCAGAGTTGTGTAGAACGTGGACGATTTCTTCTGGACCTCCTAAAAGAAAATGAAATGAAAAAGGATTATTAGTGCTAAGACTGCCCAAAAACAGCCACAAAAATCAGTAACTCAGGACTACAACTCGTGTGTATAAGATATCATCAGGTAGAGTTCCTAAAACATGTACGTTTTGTCATGGCTATAGGACCCTTCGCTCAGGGTCCACAACAATCATGCTTGGGTCTTATTCACGTGTATATTCACCATTTTTTGTTTTTTTTTTAGCACCTTGGATCATTAGTTATTCATTTAAAAAAAAGCAATGTGGTCCAAGAGGAAGCACCCCGAGAATCTGGTTCGGGATGGCATTCATTTGTATATAATGATCTTTCATTCACGGGAAATCCCCTCTAAATATTAACCTTCCAGTCATCATCTTGAGTTGGGAGATCCACGTCCAGTCCCACTGTCCAATATCATTTCCGAATATGATTCTAGCAAGCAGAAAGACAGAAAGCAAATTATATGTGGATGTTGTTGGTGATGGTGTTCCATAATTAATAAAATCTGAAAGAGCGGGATCCTTAAAGAGGTCGTCCTCTACTGTAAACAATGACAGAGCATCTGTAGGATAGGTAACCAATGTCTGATCATTGGGTGGGAGGGTACGACACCTGGCACCCCACTGATCAGCTGTTCTCGGTGTCAGCGACCACAACGTCTGTTGCTGCACAACACAGCTCAGACAGCGGATTAGTGGCAGCGCCTGGTTACCCGTCATCCACCCCCTACGGATTTGAATAGGGGGCAAGTGTCCATTACTCGGCCACTATACAGCTGACGGAGCTGTGCGGTGCAGTTCCGTAAAAGAACAGTTACCGCTGCCGCCAACATCGTGAAAAGCTGATCGGCGGGGTGAGGGTGTCATACCTCCAATGATCAGAGATTGATTACCAGATGGCCCATCCTTATGACAGGTCAAGTAGTGGACAATTTCCTCAATGAGTATTTGGCGAGTCCTGGATATTTCAGATATTCTGCACCCATTAGGTAAATTAGATTACTTGTGTTTTTTTCAGTGGGCGTGAGACTTTTTTAAATCTTATCTACTTGCTGAAACTGTAAGACGCTGCATTTTTTTTTGCGCAGCAAAGATACGTAGAGTCAAAAACTCACAAAAAAAAAAAAAACTCATGACAGGAGCTTACCCAAAAGTGAACAAAAGTTAAGCACAACTTAAAGAGGGCCACCAACACTTTAAAAGTTAAAATTAATGTGCCCCTTTGGGGATGTAGGTGGAAGGACAGGAAGCATAAAGCTGTATCTGGTAAGTGATTGTTTTTTTTTGTTTGTTTGTTTGTTTTTTATTTCTTATACCCCCATTGAATTAAGGATAAACTTTTAAAGTAGGTCATCTGCTGGTGTAGGTTCTACCAGGAAATTTTAGAGCACTTCATGCTTCCCTCTGCTGACAAGCTTTTGGAGATGGAAATTTCATTCTCCAGCAGAACTTGGCACCTGTCCACACTGCCAAAAGTACCAATACCTGGTTACAAACAACAGTATCACTGTGCTTGATTGGCCAGAAAACTCTCCTGACCTTAACCCCATAGAGAATCTATTGTGTATTGTCAGGAAGAAGATGAGACACCAGACCCAGCAATGCAGAGGAGCTGAAGGCTGCTATCAAAGCAACCTGGGCTTCCATAACACACTCAGCAGTGCCACAGGCTGATCGCCTCCATGCCACGCCACATTGATGCAGTAATTGATGCCAAAGGGGCCCCGACCAAGTATTGAGTGCATTTACTGAACAATCATTTCAGTAGGCCAACATTAGGATTTTAAAATCATTTTTTCAAACTGGTGTCATAAAGTATTCTAATTTACTGAGATAATGACTTTTGGGTTTTCATTGGCTGTAAGCCATAATCATCAACATTAACAGAAAGAAACACTTGAATAGATCACTCCGCTTGTAATGACTCTATATAATATATGAGTTTCACTTTTTGTATTAATTATTGAATTAAATTCACTTTTTGAGGATATTCTAATTTTGTGAGAAGCACCTGTATGTAACGCAATTATTTTCCAAGGCACACGGGTAAAAGCAGGATTCAGCAGTACTGGACCCCAGCGATCATTCATTCATCATCTCCCTGGGTTCAGTGCTTTTGTGAGGAGTTCGTTGTGGTTGTTGCTGTGTACGCTGCAGGTTTACCTTTCTTAAGAACACGAGATCGGCCCATAGGAGAGCGCTGATCTTCATTCTTGTTTACAGATGCTTCGTATAAAACAAAATTGTTATGGAGTCGCTTGCTATCAGATTTCACACATTGATATGAAGCAGATAAGGTAACAATACGTGAAGGAATTGTAAGGGACCAGAGCAAAACACCAAATTATTAAAGGGAGACGCCGGTAACAGACACAAAGTCCTATTAAAATTATTTGGAAGAAGACTAAAGTGATGACCAGTACAAAAATAAAAAAAACTGGAAATAAAAAATTCTCCAAAAAGGTGGACATTTATTTTAAACCTGATATTAACCCCTTCATCCCTGAGCCTGTTTTCACCTTCATGACCATGCCAAATTTTACAATTCTGACCAGTGTCACTTAATGTGGTGATAACTCTGGAACGCTTCCACAGCCCGCACGCATTCTGATATTCCGTGACATATCGTACTTCACGATAGTATAAATTTATTTGCTAGAACTTGCGTTAATTTGTGGAAAAAAAAAACGAAATTTGGGGAAAAAGTTGAAAATTTCGAAATTTTCAAACTTTACATTTTTGTGCCCTTAAACCACAGGGATATGTCAAACAAAATAGTTACCGTATTTTTCGGACTATAAGACGCACCTGACCATAAGACGCACCCCAAATTTTCAGAAGAAAAATAGAGGAAAAAAAATAAAGTGTCAAATGGGGGTCCGTCTTACATTCCGAATTCAGCTTACCAGTGAAGGGATCGCCACAGGTGGATGATTGGTCACAGGGTCATTTGGTCGGCCAGGCTGGTGCCGCAGCTGGGGCTTTGTGTTCCGGGGCAGGGGCATTGTGCTCCAGGGCAGGGGCATTGTGCCCTGGGCAGTGGCTCTCTGTACTGTATGGGGGGGCTCGGCCGGCATTTCGTCAAAGCCCGGAGGCCCCCGCTCCTCCGTTAATGCCATGCTGCGGAAATGTAAGCCATTAGGGCTGTGAAGAATGAATAATTACATTTTTACTGCTAAAAGGTTTTTAGCGCCAAATTTTAATTTTTTTCCTACTGGCCCAATTAGTTTGTTGAGAAATTTCTCTTGAGTGCGCCAATACCATACATCTAATTGGGAACTATTTTTGAGGCACAGAGTAAAACTCAGAAGGGAAGGAGCGCCATAATTTAGTGCAGATTTTACTGTAATGTGCAATGTGCTAATGTAAAGCAGACATGAGGGAAATGTTATTTATTAATGCTTTGCTATGGTGTGACTGAATTAAAGGGATAATCATTCAAAGTTTGAACATTGCTAATTTTTTTTACATTTTTTTTTTTTCAAATTTCTGATATTTTTTTTTATAAATAAACACAAAACATATCAACCCAAATTTACCATTATCATAAAGTATAATGTGTCACGAAAAATCACTGGAATTTGTTGAAGCATTCCAGAGTTATTACCACATAAAGTGACACTGGTCAGCTTTTTAAAATTTGGCTCTGTCACTAAGGGGTTAAATAACATCAGGTTCTTAAGTAACAGTTTTTAATTTAAAAAAAAAACAAAAACATACAAGCTATCCCACCAGCAGCAAAGTGACCCTATTCGAGACGATCCTACACCGTAATATTAAAAGCTTCCCAAGGCTGAGGTGTCCAGAGTTTGAGACCCAGTCCTTTGCCCTTATTCAGACAGGTCACGTCTGACATATAATGAGGTTTTAATGTTAGACAGTGTAAGACCATGCCGAATAGGGTCACCTTGACGCTGGTGGGATGGCTTTTATGCTTTTGTGATAAAAAACAGTGTTACAAAGAACCCGATGTTACTTAGGCTGGTTTCACATCAGCGTTCCACTGACCTGCGTTGGTCAGCGCACGGCCGCCGCTAAGCTCCGACCCGGCCGCATCTCCTCCCGATCGCTCTGCCTATGGGCGCATGACGCTGCATGCGACCTACGCACCCTATCTTTAGCATTGGGTACGCAGGCCATGGCAGATATGCGTTTGCCGGGGCTTGTGTCCTTTTGACGGTGCGCCGACCTGTGCCCAACGCACCGTGTTGCATTTTGGTACGCTTGGCGCACCGTCAAAAGGGCGCATGCGCCGGAAACGCATATCTGCACACGACCTGCATACCCAATGCTAAAGATAAGGTACACAGGTCGCATGCAGCATCATGCACCCATAGGCGGAGCTATTGGGGGGAGGCACGGCCGGGGGCGGAGCTTAGTGGCGGCCGTGCACTGACCGACGCAGGTCAGTGCAACGCTAGTGTGAAACTAGCCTAAAATGCACTTTTGCTTTTCACTTAGTTATTTACAGCAGGGTTAATTCTCATTTTGTTTCTTGAGGTTTTGTATTTTCACTGTATTCTGTACAGACAGTGTGTGAATACGAACACTAGCAGAAAGCCTTGTTATCAGCCATCACCAGCCTCTCCTCCCAGATGACCTACAGTAACCCTTAGCGCCACATTTACACAGTCCTAGTTATATTACCCATAAACAGAATAAAAAGTGTCTGACGCTGTGTGTGATCATTACACACAGACAGTGAATGATAATCATGTTTTCCCCCTCGACATCATACAGTGACTGTAGAGGTGCAGAAAATATAGAAATTACAGTTATTCTAAAGCTCGTGGCTTACATGGACAGGCTAATATATGTAGGAGGTATGGCCGCCCCGCACACACTGTGTATGGACTCCGTACAGACCGCACTGGAGGGAGGGGGTGTATTGTCCCATATATTATATGGCAAAATATCTTATTCTTCAAGACTAAAAGAGCAAAAATTCCAGCCCGGTTTTTAGCCAGATTCGTCGTGAACTTTTAAACCCGAAAAGAGAGAGAGAGGAGAGAGAGACCATGGTTTCCAGAATCCGGATCAGTCTTTTTCCGGATTGCGCAAAAGACTGCTCCAGTACCATACACTTCTATTGTTTCCGGCCGCCTGATGCGCCGCTTCAGGCGCTGTCAGGCGTTTCCGGCAGAAAAAAAAAAACGTTACATGATGCGTCCTGTCCGGCCGCCGGAATTAAAATCTATGACGGATCCAGCAGAAAACGGACTAAACGCAATGACATGCGGCGCAATCCGGCCTAATGCATGTCAATGAGAAAAAACGCATCCGGCGGTAAAAAAAAAAACCGCATCCGTTTTTTGCAAAAACTGCCAGATCGCGCCTGACGGAAAAAAACTGATGTGTGAAAGAGGCCTTATGTTGCTCAAATACACACAAAGGGAATAAAGTTATGAGCGACCGTGCTGGGATAAGGGTCCCGTTACACATAGCGACACACCAGCGATCCCGACAACGATATGCACGTGTCAGAATCGCTGGTGTGTCGCTACATGATCGCTGCTGAGTTTCCAAACAGGCAGATCTCAGCAGTAGAGTTGAGAGATACTTTCCGATATCCAAAAGTATCGGAATCGGAATGGTATCGCCGATACCATTAAAATATCGGCGATACCCGATACCGATACCGGAAATCCAATGTAAGTCTATGGGAACAAAATATCGCAACTAAAAAAACCCCATTCTTTCCTTGTAAACACTAAATATTCACACATAGAATACACATATATATATATATACACATACACATGTCATTGTGACATATATATATATACATATATGTATAGTTTATACACTTCTACATAGTAAAATATCCTCTGATTCAATTGCCGGGTAAAGCCGGCTTCTGTGAAAAGACAGAAGCACCCGACATGAAATGACACTTGGTGTACATAGGGTTAACCATGTCTTTTCATGTCGTTTGCTATCTGATTTGCACAAACAATTACATCAGTCTATGTGTGCAAAATTTCACACCTGTAGGGGTTAATTAAAGGTGTAAATTCGTTGTAAAAAAAACTGACTTTTTTGCTACGAATTTACACCTTTAATTAACCCCTACAGGTGTGAAATTTTGCACACTTACACTCATGTAATTGTTTGTGCAAATCAGATATCAAACTACATGAAAAGACATGGTTAACTCTATGTAAACCAAGTGTCATTTCATGTCGGGTTCTGCATTTTCACAAAAGCCGGCAATTGAATTAGCGGCTATTATACTATGTAGAAGTGTATGAACTATAATATATATATATATGTGTCACAATTCAATGACATGTATATATAATATATATTATATATATATTATATATACAATATATACATATATATATATATAATATATATATATATATATATTATATATATATATATATATATATATATGAGAGGTGTAAAATTGCTGAAAAAAAATGCGTGGGCTCCCGCCCTATTTTCGCAACCAGACAGACAAAGCCAGTGAGTGGGGGCAGATAATAATAGTCCAGAGAGGGACCATTATTTTTGCCCCCCCCCTGGCTACTAACATCTGCCCCCAGACACCCCAGAAAAGACAAATCTATAATTAGATTTGCCCTTTCTGGCACTTTGCCCGTCTATTCCCATTGCCCTGTAGCGGTGGCGAATGGGTTAATATGGGGTTAAAGCCACCTTGCTATTGAAAGGTGACCTTAAGCCAGGTTAATAATTGAGAGCTGTCAATTAGACAACTATCAATTATTAATCCTATTGCATGAAATAAAAATAAAACACACACTTTAATTAAAAATCATTTTAATGAAATAAAGACACATGTTTTTGACCATCTTTTATTTTACTGCAAAAACCATTTCCTGTAATAAAATAAAATAAAAAAGCAAAATTATTCTTACCTATCCCATGCACAGTCAGGTCCCACGGTGTAATCCTTCAGAAAGGGTTAATGTTTACTGCAGGGACCGCAGCTAATGCTGCAGCCTCACAGTAAACCCCAAATGAATGAGTTCCTCTCCTGCCTGACAGGAGAGTAAAGGCTGGGTCTCACATAACGATACACCAGCGATCCCCACAACGATATGCACTTGTCAGGATCGCTGGTGTATCGCTACATGATCGCTGCTGAGCTGCCAAACAGGCAGCTCAGGCAGCGATCTGGGACAGCGACACTGCGGGTAACATCGCTTAAGGGCCCGTCTCACATAGCGATATCGCTACCGTGATCGCTGCTGAGTCACTAGTTTTGTGACGCAGCAGCGAGCTCACCAGCGATATCGCTGTGTGTGACATTCAGCGACGATCAGCCCCCCTGCCGGGTATCGCTGAAATGTCAGGACCTTTTTTTGATCGCTGGTTTCCCGCTGACAGGCACGCATCGCTGCGTGTGACAGGCGGGAGACCAGCGATCCGCTGGTAACCAAGGTACACAGCGGGTTTCCAGGCGCGGGGCTGTGCCTAGAAACCCGCTGTGTACTTTGGATACCAGCGCCCTGATGCAGGGGAGCTGGTATCCAAGGTACACAGCGGGTTTCCAGGCACCGCGCAGCGCTTGGAAACCCGCTGTGTACCTTGGATACCAGCTCCCTGCATCAGGGCGCTGGTATCCAAGGTACACTGCGGGTAACTAAGCGATGTTACCCGCAGAGTCGCTGTCCCAGATCGCTGCCTGTTTGGCAGCTCAGCAGCGATCATGTAGCGAATACACCAGCGATCCTGACAAGTGCATATCGTTGTCGGGATCGCTGGTGTATCGTTATGTGAGACCCAGCCTTTAGTTACCCGCAGTGTACGTTGGATACCAGCGCCCTGATGCAGGGAGCTGGTAACCAAGGTACACAGCGGGTTTCCAAGCGCTGCGCGGTGCCTGGAAACCCGCTGTGTACCTTGGATACCAGCTCCCTGCATCAGGGCGCTGGTATCCAAGGTACACAGCGGGTTTCTAGGCACAGCCCCGCGCCTGGAAACCCGCTGTGTACCTTGGTTACCAGCGGATCGCTGGTCTCCCGCCTGTCACATGCAGCGATGCGTGCCTGTCAGCGGGAAACCAGCGATCAAAAAAAGGTCCTGACATTTCAGCGACAATCAGCGATACCCGGCAGGGGGGCTGATCGTCGCTGAATGTCACACACAGCGATATTGCTGGTGAGCTCGCTGCTGCGTCACAAAACTAGTGACTCAGCAGCGATCTCGGTAGCGATATCGCTATGTGAGACGGGCCCTTAAGTGGAAAGCTTAATTGATTGCTTTCCACTTTCACTTCAGGTCAGCCAGGGACACAATCAGTGACGTCAGAGGGAACTGATTAACAAAAATAGGGGTTCCCTTCGAAAAAAAAATGGCGTGGGGTCCCCCCTATTTTTGTTAACCAGCCAGATGAAGCAGACCGCTGAGGCCTGAATTTTCAGGCTGTTAAGGAGCCAAGATCCATGGACCTTGCCAGCCTGATAATACCAGGCCACAGCAGTCTGCTTAGCTTGGCTGGTTAACAAAAATAGGGGATCCCCTCGAAAAAAAAACGGCGTAGGGGTCCCCCTATTTTTGTTAATCAGCCAAGTAAAATGCAGACTGCTGCGGCCTGGTATTAAAAGACTGTCAAGGCCCATGGATTTTGGCCCTCAACAGCCTGATAATACCAGGCTACAGCAGCCCCACATTTGGCGCATCAAAAGATGTGCCAATTGTGGCACTTTACCCGGCTCTTCCCACTGCCCTGTAGCGGTGGCAAGTGGGGTAATAAGGGGTTAATGTCACCGTTGATTGCACGGTGACAATAAGCCCAGTTAATAATGGAGAGGTGTCAATAAGACACCGATCCATTATTAATCCCAAAGTTTTTAAATGTATAAAAAAAAAAAGACACAGCAAGAAAAAAGTATTTTAATGAAATAAAAGAGACAACACAGTTTTCATTTCTTTTATTACTCTCTCATTCCTGCGACGCCATTGATCTCCTGTAAAAAAATTAAAAAAACAAACCAACAGTATACCACCTGTCCGACGCAGTCCATAGTAACGACTGTACCACGACGATCCAGCTCTGCTACATCGCAATGACAGGCAGAGCCTGTCATCTCGACGCAGCACAGCTGATTACCTGCTTCTCCGGCGGTGACGTCATCGGACTGCTTTACGGCCGCGATTACCCAGCAGTCACTGCAGTTATCGCGAGAAACTGCATGTGACCGCCAGGGAGAAGAGGATGGCGGCCATTAAGCAGTCCGGGATGTGACAGCCGGAGATCTTCTGCCGGGTAAGTGCCGCTGACTCCTGACAGACCCGACCGACGGACACTGACAGTGACAGTGACAATTCCGATTCCGGTATCCGATATGACGAAAATATCGGAACTCGGAATCGGAATTCCGATACAGCGAATATCGGCACACCCGATATTTGCAGTATCGGAATGCTCAACACTACTCAGCAGCGATCAGGACAGCGACACTGCGGGTAACAAGCGACTCATGTCGCTTAGTTACCCGCAAGTGTACCTTAGATACCAGCACGCTTGTGCAGGGAGCTGGTAACCAAGGTACACATTGGGTTTCCAGGCGCTGCTCAGCGCTTAGTAACCCGCTGTGTACCTTGGTTACCAGCTCCCCTGCACAAGCGCGCTGGTATCTAACGTACACATCGGGTTTCCAGGCGCCACCCGGCGCCTGGAAACCCGATGTGTACCTTGGTTACTAGCTCCAGCTTGCTTATCGCTGGTCTCCCGCCTGTCACACGCAGCGATGCGCGCTGGCCAGCGGGAGACCAGCGATCAAAAAATGGTCCAGGACATTCAGCGACACCCAGCAGGGTGGCTGATCGTCGCTGAGTGTCACACCAAGGCCTCTTTCACACATCCGTTTTGCACCGCCAGGCACAATCCGTCCAAAACCGGAAAGGACAGCCGCAAATTATGCAGCCGCAGGGACTCAAACATATTTTTCGAGCACGCCGAAGACACTCCGTTAGCACCCGAGCATGCTCAGATAACATCTTATCCAAGTATGAACACTCATCACTAGAAATAAACATGTGTAATTGCAACAACTTTCTGGGAGAAATTATTTCTTTTTCTGGAACAATTTCAAGGGTGCCAACACTTTAGGCCATGACTGTATAATAACTGACGATCAGCACGGATTCATGATGATTGAGTTCCTGTTTTGCACACAGATCAGTGTCTTCGGTGAGCTGTAATATCGAACAACAGGACCAATAACAACCGTAATAACACAAACCCTTCATATAATACACAGACCATACAGTTACCAGGTGTAATGCGGATCTGTCAATATTGGACAATGATTGTGATACACAGAAACCAGTGCCCGCTCCTGATGGGCTGCAGACGAAACACGGCACCACTGCAAAGGATCTTGTCCTACCGCTCAGCAATGGACTGGCAGATCGGCAATGGTCCCGCTAGGACCAACTACCCCTCTGATGACCCATAGTGGTCCTTACTCCTCTGATGACCTATAGTGACCTTTAATGCTACCAATATATGGTCCTAGTTATGCTCCATGTACCCAACAGCAAACCAAAGTGTGATGCTGTGTGCAAACATTATTATTCACTGACTATGTACCAAGTAAACGAAGACTAAAGAGAATTATAATCACATGGTTGCAACCTATGACTAAGGACAGAAACAAATAGTAATTAAAGGAACTAGTTTTACTAAAGGTATTTTTACTAAATGAATCATCCTTTTAAAAAGGTAGTAGTTTCCTGTAGATGTAATAACTATGGTGGCCCTGTACATTGCGAACACTATAAAGGAGGGGAGGTAGTGTATGGACTCCGTACAGATAGCATTGGGGGAGGGAGATTAGATTTTACCATTATTTATATTGAAAAAACACTTTATTTTTCAAGAATAAAAGAGCAACATTTGAGAAACCCCTTTAAAGAAGCCATAAAAGTCGGTCATAAGGCTTAGATCTACAGTCATGGACAAAAGTTTTGAGAATGACACAAATATTAATTTTTACAAAGTCTACTGCTTCACTTTTTCTAATGGCAATTTGCATATACTCCAGAATTTTATAAAGAGTGATCAGCTTAACAGCAATTACTTGCAAAGTCAATATTTGGCTAGAAAATGAACTTTATCCCCCAAAACACATTTCAACATCATTGCAGCCCTGCCTTAAAAGGACTAGTTAACCTCTTTTCAGTGATTGCTCCATTAACACAGGTGTGGGTGTTGATGAGGACATGGCTGGAGATCAATCTGTCATGATTAAGTAAGAATGACACCACTGGACCCTTTAAAAGGAGGCTGGTGCTTGGCATCATTGTTTCTCTTCTGTTAACCATGGTTATCTCTAAAGAAACACGTGCAGTCATCATTGCAATGCACAAAAATGGCCTAACAGGGAAGAGTATCGCAGCTAGAAAGATTGCACCTCAGTCAACAATCTATCGCATCATCAAAACTTCAAGGAGAGAGGTTCCATTGTTGCCAAAAAGGCTCCAGGGCGCCCAAGAAAGACCAGCAAGCGCCAGGACCGTCTCTTAAAAGTGTTTCAGCTGCGGGATCGGGCTACCAGCAGTGCAGAGCTTGCTCAGGAATGGCAGCAGGCAGGTGTGAGTGCATCTGCACGCACTGTGAGGCGGAGACTCTTGGAGCAAGGCCTGGTCTCAAGGAGGGCAGCAAAGAAGCCACTTCGCTCCAGAAAAAACATCATGGACTGATATTCTGCAAAAGGTACAGGCAGTGGACTGCTGAGGACTGGGGTAAAGTTATTTTCTCTCGATGAATCCCCTTTTCGATTGTTTGGGACATCAGGAAAACGCCTCATTCGGAGAAGACAAGGTGAGCGCTACCACCAGTCTTGTCTCATGCCAACTGTTAAGCATCCTGAAACCATTCATGTGTGGGGTTGCTTCTCAGCCAAGGGAATCGGCTCTCTCACAGTCTTGCCTAAAAACACAGCCATGAATAAAGAATGGTACCAGAATGTCCTCCAAGAGCAACTTCTCCCAACCCTCCAAGAGCAGTTTGGCAATCAACAATGCCTTTTCCAGCATGATGGAGCACCTTGCCATAAAGCAAAGGTGATAACTAAATGGCTCAGGGAACAAAACATAGAGATTTTGGGTCCATGGCCTGGAAACTCCCCAGATCTTAATCCCATTGAGAACTTGTGGTCAATCATCAAGAGACGGGTGGACAAACAAAAACCTAAAAATTCTGACAAAATGAAAGCATTGATTGTGCAAGAATGGACTGCTATCAGTCAGGATTTGGTCCAGAAGTTGGTTGAGAGCATGCCAGGGAGAATTGCAGAGGTCCTGAAGAAGAAGGGTCAACACTGCAAATATTGACTTGCTGCATTAACTCATTCTAACTGTCAATATAAGCTTTTGTTACTCATATGTTTGCAATTATTATATTTCTGTCTGTGATAAAACCATCTGTCAAACACACATAAAAACCAGAGGGCAGCAGATCATGTGAAAATATAATATTTGTGTCATTCTCAAAACTTTTGGCCATGACTGTACACTAGCACCATGACCCAGTGAGGGGCAATCCCCATCCTGGACACTCATGAAATATCCACTGGATATAACTGACAGAATCGCATTGTGAATGTGGCCCCATCTCATGGCTGCTGGGAATGGAGGGTTGGCCACACATGGTGTCTCCATTCACTTCTTTGAAAGTTCCAAAAAATCTTGAACAAATGTGCTAGGCTGTTCTGAAACTCCCATAGGAGTTAATAGATCAAGCCCCAAAAATACATCAAGTAGAGAGAATGCCTGGCCACCTCGCGATTTCCAGAGATGGGGCCCAGTGCCTGAAATAAATACCAGTCCCAGTAGTAGGAGTCACATCTATCAGACATTTAAGGATATGCTGTGGATTTCTGAGATGGGAATACCCCAAAGGCCTCATTCAGGTGTCAGATTTTCATGTACGAGAGCCATCTTTGTTTTTCACAGATAGCACATGTAGCTGTAACAGTCTATGGGGCCATTTACAAGTCTGTGATTTTTGCTTGGTCCCCAGAAAATCGTGGACAGATGTCTGATTTTGATATGAGGTGCGGATCAAAATCAGCAATGCAAGGCTATGGCTCCACGAAGAGGAAAAAAAAAACAGACCATACTCGAATGACGTCCAAGTGCGGTCCGATTTTCACGGACTGTCAGAAAGGAAAAAGGTGAAAAAAAAATTTTTTTTTTCCTCCTTATATGAGAAAAACTGATGAAACTGGGACCAACCACACTCTGCTCAGAATAATAGGACCATTTTTCTTGTACGTGAGAAAATCAGCTGTCTGAATGAGGACTAAGACCTAGACAGACT
Organism: Oophaga sylvatica; assembly: GCA_033576555.1. Taxonomy (NCBI): domain Eukaryota; kingdom Metazoa; phylum Chordata; class Amphibia; order Anura; family Dendrobatidae; genus Oophaga; species Oophaga sylvatica. The sequence goes on from JARQOD010000002.1 coordinate 56,558,409, forward strand.
TCACATTGAAGAGAAAATTAATTTTGCTGTTTATGTAAATTACAGGCCGCCAAGTGCTCTCGCTCTTCCCGGCAGACCCTGATCCTTCTCTTTCGGCCATACTGGATGCCTGCACCCCTCTGACGGGAACAGAAGGGTCAGGGCTTAATGAGGAGAGCTGGGGCACGTCCCAGGCCCTTTTCTCTACAGTATGTGTCAGTGCACTACTCAGAGCCTTTGATCTTAGTTTACAGGGCACAAACGCCCCGGCAGACTTCTAATATGGAAGCACTTTCCTACATCCTCACCTTTTGATGTGTAAAGTTGGGGTTCGTTTGGTTGATTTCACAATGTGATATGTTGTCGCTGTAGAAGACCGTGGAGTTGAACTCCTCCTCCCAGAACCTCTGGTAGACAAACTGCTGCATCAGAGGGTAGCTGGCAAAGCAGGCGAAGCAGTAGAAGGCCATGACCGGCTCCACCAAGTACACGAGTCCCATCTTTACTTCTGATTCTTTCACAGAGGAACCATCACGTGTCTATAGTCACTGCTGGAAAAAGAAGCATCTGTTATTCTGGGCCTTATAACTGCATTACCTCTTACAATTTTGGGGCACATTTACAAACGTTTTATTTTTTTGCCACATTTATTAATGTTTGCAGATTTGCATCACAACCGAAACAGTGACAGATGGTCGTCATATACAGTCAGAGGTGTGAATTCCCAATTAAACATGTCCCACTGCTTTGTATCTACAGCTGCTCTGCAAATCTATGTCTCCATGGCTACAGACTACACACAACCCCCGTGTAGTCTGATCCTCAGTGTCTCCATGGTTACAGACTACACATAACCCCTGTGTAGTCTGATCCTCAGTGTCTCCATGGTTACAGATTACACACAACCCCTGTGTAGTCTGATCCTCAGTGTCTCCATGGTTACAGACTACACACAACCTCTGTGTAGTCTGATCCTGTGTCTCCATGGTTACAGACTACACACAACCCCTGTGTAGTCTGAACCTGTGTATCTATGGTTACAGACTACACACAAACAAACACATGCAATAAGTTAAAGCGGTTGCCCACGACTATTTTATATTTTACTATGGGCCTAAAAGCTAACAGGCAGGTGCAGTAGTTGCTTACGGAATCCTGCTTTACCCGGCGCCGGCTCAGAGTGGTCACTGACCGCTCCTACTGGAGATTCAGCTGCTTAAAGTCAACAGCTCACTTTCCGCCAGGCTGCTGTGTTGATGGGGCGCGATTGCCAACATAATGCTGATTTACAGCCAGCTCACCACAGTTAGGCAGCGGGGATCTGGCTGCCAATATGAGCGGAAGAGAAGCCGCTGCTCTGTCGACATGATGTCAGCAGAAGCTGCAGAATCACAAACAGGAGCGGTCTGTGACCACTTGGCGTCGGGCAGAATTCGCCAAGCACAACAGGCAGGCAATTAGAAACTGCCTGTAAGAGCTTACGCCCGTAATAAAGATATTAAATAGTCATGGAAAACCCCTTTAAATGACAGGCAGCGAACCCCATACATTACAGGGGGTGGTACGTTGTATTATTTTCAGGTTTCAGCTCATCAACCAGATTATCAACTCCAGAAAACCACTTCATTGTCCCCATCACTCACCTCTATAGGTTTATTATCCAACTATTGAAGGTTAAAGTGGGCCCGGTAATACCAAGACCCTCCTGTACCCAAAGCTAAGAATCACCGGGGGCACCCGATAGCAGCGTTCCTCTATATGGATGGTGGGAGAGCTTGTTAACACTGCTGCCATTTACAATGGAGAAGACATTATAAAGCATTGAAGGACAAGAAAAGCATAAAAAGGTGGGGCTGATCCATCACTAAATCAGAATACCAACCATCTTAAAGGGGTTGTCCATGGCCGGGACTGTTGTGGTACTCAATCTCACAGACATCCTATAGCTCCCCATCTCATACTGACCCAGTCCGTGCCGGTCTCAGCGCTCTGCACTGTCATCCAGAAATGCCAGTTCAGTCAATCACTGGCTAAGTGGGGCGCCCCTGTTTCAATTAATGATGGGCACTTAACCATTTCTTGTTTGTCAAGATAGGAACAAGAAGTAGAGACCAGCAGGGACAGGGTAAACATCAGAAGAGGCACTACAGAGAATTGGTGGGGGTTAATATTACTTCTTTAAAGGGAATCTGTGTCTGGGATTTTGCTTCCCCATCCGAGAACAGAATGATTTCAGGGCAGAGACCCCGATTCCAGCGATGTGGCACTTACTGGGCTGCTTGCTGCAGTTTTGATGAAATCAATGTTTTATTGGCTGCAGATCTAGCAGTTCTCTGAATGCTGAGCCCTGTAAAACCCTGCACACATCACTGATTGGCAGCTTTCTGTGTACTGTGCATAGGCAGAAAGCCGAGGTTATACAGACCTCATGAATATGAAGGACTGCATTGTAGCAGGATTACTAGACATCTGGTGTTAACCTCCTGCTGATCAAACTACAGCAAGCAGTCCAGTAAGTGACATATGATGGAATCAGGGTCTCTGCCCCTACATCATGCTGCTCTCACATTAAGTGGCAAAAACTTCCCTTTATCCAGTCTGTGCCTTTTAAAACATTTTTTTTTTTATCTCCTTACAACTGCTTTAAATTATTCAAACATAAATGTAGGTCATCCAAAAGCATTTGTAGAACGCAGATTATTGAGAAGGATCACATTGCAAAACTGGCGAGTCACACACATTCGCTTATCAACGCTGGAAATTTAATACAGCGCATCAAGAATTTTTTTTTTTTTGCCAACTTCCTTTAAGCGTAATAAGAAATAAGGGGAAATTGGAAATTATTTTATACTTTACTCAGTAAAACAGAAGAAAACTGGAGAAAAATCTGACAATGGAAATAGAAAAATATGTCAGCTTTATTGCACAAACAGCGCCACACCTGTCCACGGGTTGTGTCTGGTATTGCACCTCAGCTCCAATGAAGTGAATAGCGCTGAGCTGCAAAACCACTTCTAACCTGTAGACAGTTGTGGGGCTGTTTTTCCAATTGTGCATAACCACTTTAACTTACTAATACCAATGTTGTCAGAACAGATGGACTGCAATAAGCCGATTCCATTAGGAAGAGATGACTGTAAGCATGCGATCCTTATGTGCAGTCTTGTGACACAAGGAATCACGATAAACCTGTCCTTCCACTTTTTCCCTGATTCATGGGTACATGTGATCTAGGTAGAATAAGAATCTCGCTCTGGATACAGATTAGCCATTTCCAGTGTTTCTTAACGCCAGTCCTCAAGTAGCCCTAAGAGGTCTTATCCTACAGAGGAATGTGCAGATTGCCCATAGCAGCTGTTGTAAAAACTTCTGTCCTGCTCCGAAAGTCTGTCATTGTAGTTTCACAACAGCTGGAGTCCCGCAAGTCACTGACCTCTGCTAGGGACAACGCAACACACCGGCTGCTAGGGACAGAACCCCGGGCAATTTTTAAGGCCTCATTCAGACGTCCATGATTTTTTATGATTAATATGGTCAATGTGTCATAAGTGTTTTTTGGTTCAGAGTTTCATCAGTGTTTTTTTGGCATGGGTAAAGAAATAAATTACATAGCTTCTCCTATACATTGCAATGTTAATCACGGACTGCACATGGACGCCATCCGTGTGCCGTTCGCGATTTTCCTGGACCCATAGACTTGTATTGGCACCAGTGTCGCCAACCGTCCAGAAATTCCGGGACAGTCCGAAAATAAATAAACATAGGGCACTTTTTTTGGCCTGTCCATAAAAAAAATAAATTATTATGATTACTTACTGGTAATTGGATTTTCCAGAACCCACTACAGCACCATGGAGACAGAGGACCCGCCCCAAGGACAGGAAACCCTATAGCTTTTAAAGGGAATCTGTCACCCCAATATTGCCATATCAGATAAAGATATGGCTGAATAGCGCGTCCCATAATAAAGCTAACGGTAGGTATCATATATCCCGATACCCCCGCTTTCATATCAAAATACCTTTGTAAACTTCGGTTTTTGCGCTGCAATCACGGTGGTCAGGTCAGGAGGGCGGCGTTTTCTCCCCCTCCCCCCCCGCTCCTCGGCATCTGTTGCGTATCGCCGTCTGTGAATCCCACAGACAGCGTTCGGCTTCCCGCAACTGCGCAATTCGGGCCCCGGCGCATGCGCAGTGTGCTTTGCTCGACAGTGGGCAAAGCATAAAATCAGTACAGCGCATGCGCTACTCTTTCCAAGGCAAGCAGTCATTTCCGGGGCAAGGAAAGAGCAGCGCATGCGCTGTACTGATTCTATGCTTTGCCCACTGTCGAGCAAAGTACACTGCGCATGCGCTGGCCCGATTTTGAATTGCGCAATTGCGGGAAGCCGAACGCCATCTGTGGGATTCACAGATGGCGATACGCAATGGATGCCGGGGAGCGGGGGGGGAGAGGAGAAAACGCCGCCCTCCTGACCTGACCACCGTGATTGACAGGGAAAAAAACAAAGTTTACAAAGGTATTTTGATATGAAAACAGGGGTATCAGGATATATGATACCTACCGTTAGCTTTGTTATGGGACACACTATTCAGCCATATCTTTATCTGATGTGGCAAAATTGGGGTGACAGATTCCCTTTAAAGGCAGAGCCTTCTAGTACGCTTCAGTGGTTTACAGAGCATAAGAGGAACTCTATTTGGTTAGTTTGGTAGACGTACATATGTACAAGCTTGAAACAGGTGTCCCTTTCGTTTTATGGCCCCAACCCTGTACACAATTATAGCCATACAATACATTTTTTTTATTTTTTTTTTTATGAGACAACTGTGCACCATCCACAAGAGAAAGTGAAAAAGGAGGGAATAAGAAAGGGAGCCGTTGTGGGTTCTGGAAGATATTTTTGCTTTCTTGGCCTTTTTTCAGAGAATATGAATGAGAACACCAAAACTTTTTCTACACTCATGGTTAGTGGTTGGGTGAAGCCATTTATTGTCAAACTACTATGTTTTCCCTTTTTAAATCATAATGACAACCCAAAACATCCAAATGACCCTGATCAAAACTTTACATACCCTGGTGATTTTGGCCTGATAACATGCACAGAAGTTGACACAAATGGGTTTGAATGGCTACTAAAGGCATCCTCACCTGTGACATATTTGCTTGTAATCAGTGTGTGAACATAAAAGCTGAGCGAGTTTCTGGGATCTAGACAGACTCTTGCATCTTTCATCCAGCCACTGACGGTAGTTGAAATGGTAGTTGAACTGTATAAAACAGGAAAGGGATACAAAAAGATATCAAAGGAATTAAGAATGCCAGTCAGCAGCATTCAAACTATGATTAACAAATGGAAAATTAAGTCCAGGATTTTCACAGATCCATAGACTTATATGGGCGATTTTCATTTTTGATGACTGTAGAAAACGGACGTCTCAGTGACCGTGTATGGATACACAGCCCACAAAAAAACACGGACGTGTGAACAGTCACAGACTACAATGGCTACGTGCTCTGTGAAAATCATGGATAAAACGTATACATACGGCGTCTGGATGAGGCCTAAGGCTGGCTTCACACATCCGGCGGGCGCCTTGCGGCGCCCCCGGCATGTTTCCCGCAGCGCCGCATCTGAAAATCTGATGCGCCGCATGCGGCTTTTTTCGCATTGACATGCATTAGCGCCGCATGTCAATGCGTTGCATGCGGTTTTGTCCGGATGCGGCGCAAATGTACATTGCGGCGTCCGGAAAAAACGCTGCATGTAACGTTTTTTTTTTGCCGGATGGTCTCTTATCTCTCCAAGCATCAGAAACCATCCGGCAAAAAACCGCATTTTGGGCGCCGGAAGTGTGAAAGCTTTTCACATGCGGCGCTGCGGTAAAATGCCGGGGGCGCCGCCAGGCGCCCGCCGGATGTGTGAAAGAGGCCTAACACACAGACCAAAAAAAAAAAAAAAAGACACCTGCTAATGAAAATCCTGAATGTGAGAATGCAGCCTGAAAACATGAGCAGATGCCGGGATTTGTGGACTGGAGTTGGTAATACTGTTATTTACTATCCAAATATAAAGCACACCTAGAAATCATTCACACCATACTTACTTACTGCGGCTCTCTTACACATGGGGGCGAGCTTTGCCAGTGACAATGCCCCTACATATACCTGCAGGGACACGCAGACAATCGCTAAGTATCATACACAAGAATTGACATGCTGCAGATTTAAAAAAGCAGCAGTTTTCCAACTCAGTCAGTAAAAAAAAAAAAAAAAACCACGCAAGTGTGTGCATGAGATCTCTGAAATCTCATAGCTTTTGCTGGTTCTGTAAAAAGCAGCTTTTAATTTGCATAAAAAAACAGCAAAGACGCATTGTGTGAACATAGCCTTGAAGTGAAATTGTCAGAAGTGACCAGCTTTTGCGTTTTTATTCCCGGTAATCACGTGTATTGTTTTTTTTTTTTGTTAAATCCTCCAGAGATATTTAGTGCTATTGTGTGTGATCTTTACCAAAGGGGAGTTGCTCATAGGGTAATAATGCAAGACAACCTAAAGACACGCCCCTGAGGATCCTGTGAAGACCATAGAGATTCACGCAAAATAAAAAAAGACTGTCTAAAACCATGCGGAGGACTTAAAAAAAAAAATAATACTCAGGGGAGTAGAAAGAATAAAATAAGAGCAAAAACGAGACACATGACTTGGTGAAGGGGTCATTTTTAAATTGAGGGTTGTATATAATCAAGCATGATGCAGAAAAAAAGGAGTTATTGTAGGGGTTTATTAATTGTAACAAAGTTGAAAACTCCTATCCTTCCTACTGCCTGCCTCAAACGGAAATTGAAATGATCAAATTTAAAGGGGTTGTCCACTTTGTGACTATAGACTTATGAACCCTCATATCTCGTGCAACGCATGCTGTGAAGAGTCTGATGCTGACAGCGAGATCAGGCAGTCATATGACTGCAAGTCACACTGCCGACCACATTCCGACCAGACGTGCGCAGCCTCGCTCAATACACGTGCACCGAGTGAGGCCGTGGAAGTCTAGTCGGAATGTGCCCGTGAGTGTGTATACAGCTCGGTCTCGCCTCTAGCACAGGAGAATCCAAACAGCGTGCAATGCGAGGATTCAGAAGTTTACAGTCACGGAGTAACTGCAGACTTTCATGCCAAACCTGGACAACTTCGTTAAAGGGGTTTTTTTTTCATCTAGGCAGGAGCCATATTCCCACCCACTGGAGATGAAGCTACAGAATCAGATGAGAGTTCCGGAAACAGAGAAGCTGAGAGTTGCAGGTCCCACCCTCGACCGATTCTACAGCTCCACCTCCTGTGGTCGGAGTTCTTCCCATTCCCAGAGATAGTGAAGAGAGCAGAGTACATGGCTTTTAGGTTAGGTCAGGAAGTTATATGTGAGCAGTTTATGAGCAGTTATTGCAGAAGTACGGTATTTTCGGTGACATCAGTAAGAACTGAAGAAATCAGGAGATCAGCAGGTACCAGAGGTTTGGGGCTTATTCCCCTCTCACCTGAGAGCACATGCTCACTCCGCCGAGCTAACATGGGAGGATGGAGCTGTCATCCGAGAGCAATTGTTTTGATAATTTCATACATGTGAATGGGGAGACTTCTTCAGGGGGTGAACGGATTTCCATCAACTTCAGAAGAGTGCGACAGTGAGAAATTTCAGCACAGAAGCTGCCACGTGTGTATACATCCTTACGATGACCACCCTTGTCACCTACGGTGTAACCGAGTGCTCAGCTCACATGGACACTGCCCCCATCAATGTTCGTTTTTTCACTGCGATGGAAATGCTTTGTATCTAACCCTAAAATACAAATGTGATAACAATCCCTGACCTACAGGACAACGTTAGTTCCTCCCTCCGCAGATCACGACTGACGGCAGCTCCTATGAATACACAAGATGAACGCACAGTGCCGATGTCTCCAGAACTAATGGATCTAATTGTAGGACTGGTAATAAAATACTTGTAATAACAAGCAATAAAACACAATCCCGCCTAATATAAAGCACAGGCCATACAATTACCAGCTGTAATGTGGATCGGTCATATAGGACAATGTAACCTGTGACTCACCCTGCCGCTCAGTGAGCGCAGGCACCAGGGCTGGAAGATAACTCCGTAGCTTTTTGCTCCAGGTACAGGTCTGTACATACAGTGGGGGGTGGTGGTTACGTTATGGAGAAAGAAGAAGTTAGAAAACACATTGTCATGTACCCCATTAGGGAATTGGGAGTTCGTGAATGTGCACATGGAGTTTTTTCATGGAGTCTGTGGAGCAGAACTGTCCAGAAACTCCCAAGTTTTCGAAGAGTGTACATACTCAAAGATATATTGTCTCGCCTTATTAAATGGGTAAAATTGCATAGTCCTTGTAAAAACAAGCAACTTTTTACAATTTACGGTACCTCTTATTAAAAATCCTTTTCGTTCTTACAATTTTTAATTTCATTGTGTCCTGCTCATTGCCGAGGTTCCCAGCCACCTCCGAGGAGGCCCAATTCCTAGGCAAGGAGCACCTGCACACAATGCTGCTCTGAAGCTGGACAGATTGCTGGATCCGAGCCAGGGCTGTGGAGTCGGAGCCCATTTTGGTGGAGACGGAGTCGGTGGTTTGGCTTACCAACTCCACAGCCCTGAACCGAGCAGCCTCAGCGTACAGACAAAGCTTGGAAGAGCCGACACAAGCGATCAGACGATCACAGCTTCAAGTCCCCTTATTAAATACAGAAAAAAAAAAAAAAGTGTTTTTTAAAAATATGGAAAAAAAATTAAAAAAGTTCAAATCACCCCCATTTTGCCCCATTAAAAAAAACCCACACATTTGGTATTGCTGCGTTCGTAAAAAGCCTATCTGTCAAAATATTAAGTAAATTAATCCGAGCTGTAAAAGGCGTAATGATTAAAAAAAAAAAGAAAGAAAAAATAGAAAGGCCAAAATTATGTTTTTTTGGCTGCGGCAACATTGCAATAAAATGCAATAAGGGGCGATCAAAACATCGTATCTACCTCAAGATGGTATTGGTCAAAAAGCAGGGTGGATAAAAATCATGATTTTTTTAAAAAAATCTAAAAAATCTGATTTTTTTGATTTAAATAGGATTTTTTAATCAAGTTGTACACAAGCAAAACTTTGTCTTTTTGCAAATCAAATTATTTTACACAAATAAAAATATTTAAACAGTTGATGATTATGAAACCTAATAATTTTTATTTGCACTATTAAACAATCAGAATTGAACTACAGAGAGTAAGTACTTTTTAACAATAGCCTATCTCTAACGTTTGAAGTAAGCAAACATCTTCAGTGAATACATCAGTCCTTTAAGCCTACTGTTTATTTAGGACTTTTAATAGGAAAACTAGTTGTCCTGCTTTAGCAGTTCCTAAGCGGTTTCGGACTGTTGTGTGCACAAAACCAAATGAAGAAAACAATCTCTCTACTCCTGCCGATGAAGCCGATGCAGTCAGTAGCTGAGTAGCTACATTTATTATCTTCGCTGGAAGAACAAGTGATTGCGACTTCCACCAGTCCAGTGGTTTTAGTTCATTAACGACGTTATCTGCAAACATGTATTTTTGAAATGGTGCAGATTCACACTTCAATTTCAGCACAGTTGCCACAATGTCATGGTTAGTATTGGCGAGCCACTCCATTGCAGAGTTGATTTCCGCCTCAGATAGTTTTTTCCCTCTGTAGATGGGATGCAAGATATTGGCTAAATAGTGTTCTTCTTTTAATGCTTGGTCCTTGCGGTGGTGTATTGCAACCTTTACATTGTTTGAGAGGTTCAAGCGATCTAGCGAACCTTCTAAATCTTTCCAAACTTCTGTGGCATCAGCTATGGTTGCAGTATCTTTCTGCATTTTATCCAACGCAATAGATATTGGCTTTAACCTTTCCAAAAGGTCCTCGGCATTTCTCTTCACACCAAGATTTAATACTTTGCTTCGTATATTAGCATCAATTTTATCCCGATGTGTTTCGCAAATGGACACTAATTTTGACCAGTTGTTAATAAACAGTTCCAAGCATTCAGCCAAGGTATTCCATCTAACATCTTGTGGTAGAACCAACTTCAGTCCTCCCATTTCCTTGTAGGTTGCATGTGCAAAATGATTATTGCGGAAATATTTAACAATTTCTACAACATGTTCCTTGACACCCGAAATATGCAGGTCTTTTGCCAAAAGATGCAACAAATGGGCAGAACAACCGTATGTAATGACATTTGTGTCATCCTCATGTGCCAGTTCCGCTTGCATTTTTGCCACATTGCTTGCGTTATCAGTAACTAAGCTCCTTACTTTACATCCAAACTGTTCTTGGCATTGGTGAATTGAGTTCTTAGCAATTTCAAGTAAATATTCAGCAGTATGTGAATTTCCAGATGTGTCGATTGTGTCTGTAAGGTAAGTTTCACCATCTTCTGTTGTGACACAAGTGCAAATTATGGGGTCGTTGTGGATGTTGCTCCACCCATCCAAGCTCATGTTAACAACTTTGTCTTTCAAATATTTTGTACAAGCCGCTCTTTCTTTGTCGTATACAGCCTGAAGATGTTTTCCTGAGATATCAAATCTACTTGGTGGTTTGTAGCCTGGTCTTATTCCTTCGATCATTTGTACAAACAATGGGTGTTCAACTAGTCGGAAAGAAGAATTGGTTGCAAATATGAATTTAGCAATTAATTCATCAAAATGTTCTTTCTGGCTCGTCGTAGTCTTTAAGAGGAATTTTTCTACACTTTGCACGCAAAGTTTTTTGTTGGGCTGCTTTGTTGAAGTTGTACCCAGATATTGATTGTCACGTGCAGCACAAGCCATATTTGACCCTGAAAGCACAGTAATTAAAAATATAATTCGACTGCGTATTTGAAGAAATATAACGAAAATATTTTGAAACAAACTTTTTGAACAATGTATGGTCCTCGTCCTATAAGGGCTGTCTCAAAAGTTATGCTACTCAAGTTTCCGGTGAAGTTGCTGTAATACTAGTAATATCAGAGCAACTGAAAAAAAATATGTCACAAAAGTTTTAAAAATGTTTTTTTAAAAAAATGGTCAATTTGGCAGACTTCAAAAGTGAATTGTAGCCTACAATAAAAAAAAAAAATAGGCGTATACACACTCTTTTATTTTTACTTAACGTTAATCTTCTGTGAAATATTGCCTTAACATTTAAATTCTATACTCCAGAACTAGTGATAGAAATTTTTCTTTTCATAGACTTTAACTATCCCAGTAAAACGTCTGTTAAAATAGGTTGTAATTGCCAGACTTACCACTAGTGCTAGGGTCCTGGTGCATAAGAAGCTGTGGGGGTTCATTGACATTAGTTGTATCACTATCAACATCTTCATTTCCCTTCTGGTTGCAGTTTTCATAATGTGATTTCAAACGGCAAACCAAGTCCTTGGATATCCTTTTGACAGTATTTGCACTTTGCTCTCCCACCTTTCTTTCCAAGCTCTGCTGGCATCTCAACAAAATGAACCAAAATAGGGTCTCTCTTACGACCTGCCATGGCTCACGCAGATCACTTCTGAAGTTTGATTGTTACTACAGCCAAGTACTGCTGACTGACTATCCAACAAGTTTGGGCATGTCAACTGAATGGAAAAAGAAACTGAAACCAAGCTACAGAAAGTGAAACCAAGCTAGAAGTGTGGAGTTAATTGAACAATGATTGAAAGTTTTAGATTTTAATCGTGATTTATATTAAAAAAATCTTTTGATTTAAATCAGTGATTTAAATCATGATTAAAATCACGATTTAAATCGATCTGATTTAAATAGAAAAAAATTATGTGATTTAAATCATGATTTAAATCGTTGATTTAAAATCGGCGTGATTTACATCAATCCACCCTGTCAAAAAGTCAGCTTGGGGAGCAAAAAAATAATGGCCCCAGATCCCAAAAAAAATAGAAACATTATGGGTCTCAAAAAATATCAACACAAGCATTTTTTATTTTCTCTTTAAGTTTCAATTATTTCCTCACCATTTATATGTAAAAAAAAACAATTAATGTATGGTATCTGCGCAATTGTAGTGACCAGGAGAATCATATTACTGGGTCATTTTTACCACATAGTGAACATAAATAATAAAAAACATTGTGGAATTGCACTTTCTCGCAATTTCAACACAACTGGATTTTTTTCCCCTTTCCAATGCATCAAATAAAAACAAGTAATTCATACACACAACTCGTACCGCAAAAAACAAATCCTCGTACGACTATGTGGACAAAAAACTAAAAGAAAAAAAAAAAAAAAAGGTATGGCTCTTGGAAGAAGGCGAGGAGAAAACGAGAGTGCAACAATGGAAAATAACCCAGGGTTAGAAGGGGTTATACTGACTCAAGTTTGGAAGTTACTATTGTAACATAGCTGTGGTATGATCAGACCATGTTCCTGTACGGTCAGACACGGCCATTACACAGTACACAGCAGGGGCACATGTGAGTCGCACACTTAGTACCAGGGCAATGGGGTACTCGGCACCGAGCCCATGAAAGTCTATGGGGTTTGTCACTGGCAGCAGGACTCGGTCCGTGGCCCTGGGCGCTCATACAATGGGGGATATTTACAGGGGATTATTATTAGGATAGATAGTTCGTGACGCCACCTGTGGTCTCTGGTCAATTGGACCAGCGCTGCTGTAAGGGTCTTCACAGGGATGTTATGGGGTCAGCTGGGTGGTAAGTCTCCCACAGGTGAGACTGGTCCCTGGAAGTCTATGGTGGTGATGATGTAGGGTGTAGATAAAGATTCAGTCACACACATTGCAGTTTCTTTCCATACCTTTTACTGGCAGATGATTCAAGCAGATCCCGGGGAGCTGGTCGGGGTGGAGAGTGCACATTCGGGTAACAGCTGAGCAGGTTAGAGGCCTCCTTTACTTCCATATACTTGTGAGTCCAACCTGCCTGAAGCGAAGTTAACTCTGAATCTCCAGCTTTCTCAATAGCCTTCTATGTGATGAAACTAAGTCCTTACTTTTGCATGGGCCCGCTCAAAGTCCCTGTTCCACCTGACTCCGGTTACGTATTGACACTTAGGGCTGCTCTCTGCGACCTGTAGTCCAGATGCCTTCGGGTTTCTTGTTACTATGCTTGAAACAGTAGCAACACTTCGGACCCCGGTGTCCGGCAATTTAGTGCAAGTAATCCAATACCTGTAGCACTTCTCTGTCTTCTCCACTGTGCCCTTCGCCCTGCTTCCCGCTCTTAACATAAGCACTTGTGGCAGTTGTGGAAAATGTCAGCTTCCTCCAGAGCTCGCTGCACAGCTCTCAGTTTCCTCCAAAGTCCAGACTGGACCGAGACTGAATGGATGCTCTGTCCTTAGACAGAAGCTAGCAGACTGAAGTTCGACTGAACACTACTTCCTCAAGATCTGACTCACTGACTGCCCTGTCCGAAGACAGGAAGCTGTCTGACTGACTACCTGCCACGTGTCACTCCCCCTTATATCTCAGATGGGTGTGTCTGAAAGTGTGAGTGACAGTGAATGAATATCAAGCGTTGCTGTTACCTTCCTGTGCACTCTCCTGGACTTTATGTGTGCCTGCGTAGCTGGGCTACACACATGTATAAGATTATCTCAGCACAGGAACATTTTATTTTATTACATCCAGTTGTGAAAATTATTATTATTCCAAGATCTATTGATTAAAATGTACTTTTGCTTGTGGCACAACCCCTTTAAGACATCTCCTTTAAAAAGGAGGGTTTTTTTAATATTTGTTACTTAAAAAGTAAAAGAAAAGACAGTAACCCAGGGCTGTGGAGTTGGTAAGCCAAACCTCCGACTCCAACCTCACAGCACTGGTCAGTACTGAGCATGTGCATAAAGTGCAGCACAGAGTAAACGCTACTACAAGCCGAGATCATTAAAGGGAACTTGTCACCTCCTTTTTCGGATATAAGATATACATCCACCGCCTTTCAGGGCTCATATACATACATTCTGGAATGCTGTAGATAAGCCCCCGTTGTCACCTGAAAGAGAAGAAAAACAAATTATATTATACTCACCTGGGGGGCGGTCCGGTCCGGTGGGTGTTGCAGGTCCGGGTTCGGCGTCTCCCATCTTCACGCGATGACGTCCTCCTCCTTGCTTTGTGTCGCTCTCCCGCACAGGCGTACTTTATCTGCCCTGTTGAGGACAGGGCAAAGTACTGCAGTACGCAGGCACCGGGAAAGGTCAGAGAGGTCCAGCGCCTGCGCACTGGAGTACTCTGCTCTGCCCTCACCAGGGCAGAGAATAATGCCTGCGCAGGAGCACGCCAGAAGGAGGAGAACGTCATCGCATGAAGATGGGAGGCGCCGGACCCACAACAACCATCGGATCGGACCGCCCCCCAGGTGAATATAATAAAACTTATTTTTCTGCTCTTGCAGGTCGGATCGGGGGCTTATCTACAGCATTATAGAATGCTGTATATCAGCCCTGAAAGGCGGTGGCTAGTGTTGAGCATTCCGATACTGCAAATATCGGGTATCGGCCGATATTAGCTGTATCGGAATTCCGATTCTGAGTTCCGATATTTTCGTCTTATCGGATACCGGAATCGGGATGTCACTGTCACTGTCAGTGTCCGTCGGTCGGGTCTGTCAGGAGTCAGCGGCACTTACCTGGCAGAAGATCTCCGGCGGTCACGTCCTGCACTGCTTCATGGCCGCCATCTTCTTTCCCCGGCGGTCACATGCAGTTTCTCGCGATAACTGCAGTGACTGCTGGGTAATCCCGGCCGTAAAGCAGTCAGTCCGATGACGTCACCGCCGGGGAAGCAGGTAATCAGCTGTGCTGCGTTGCAATGACAGGCTCTGCCTGTCATTGCGATGTAGCAGAGCTGGATCGTCGTGGGACTATCGTTATGGACTGCGTCGGACAGGTGGTATACTGTTGGTTTGTTTTTTTTCTTTTTTTACAGGAGATCGATGGCGTCGCAGGAATGAGAGAGTAATAAAAGAAATGAAAACTGTGTTGTCTCTTTTATTTCATTAAAAGACTTTTTTCTTGCTTTGTCTTTTTTTTATACATTTAATAACTTTGGGATTAATAATGGATCGGTGTCTTATTGACGCCTCTCCATTATTAACCGGGCTTATTGTCACCGTGCAATCAACGGTGACAATAACCCCTTATTACCCCGCTTGCCACCGCTACAGGGCAAGTGGGAAGAGCCGGGTAAAGTGCCACAATTGGCACATCTTTTGATGCGCCAAATGTGGGGCTGCTGTAGCCTGGTATTATCAGGCTGTTGAGGGCCAAAATCCATGGGCCTTGACAGTCTTTTAATACCAGGCCGCAGCAGTCTGCATTTTACTTGGCTGGTTAACAAAAATAGGGGGGATCCCCACGCCGTTTTTTTTTCGAGGGGATCCCCTATTTTTGTTAACCAGCCAAGCTAAGCAGACTGCTGTGGCCTGGTATTATCAGGCTTGCAAGGTCCATGGATATTGGATCCTTACCAGCCTGAAAAACCAGGCCTCAGCGGTCTGCTTCATCTGGCTGGTTAACAAAAATAGGGGGGACCCCACGCCAATTTTTTTCAAGGGGATCCCCTATTTTTGTTAATCAGCCAAGATATGCAGACTGCTGTGGCCTGGTATTATCAGGCTGGCAAGGTCCATGGATCTTGGCTCCTTAACAGCCTGAAAATCCAGGCCTCAGCGGTCTGCTTCATCTGGCTGGTTAACAAAAATAGGGGGGACCCCACGCCAATTTTTTTCGAGGGGATCCCCTATTTTTGTTAATCAGCCAAGATATGCAGACTGCTGTGGCCTGGTATTATCAGGCTGGCAAGGTCCATGGATCTTGACTCCTTAACAGCCTGAAAATCCAGGCCTCAGCGGTTTTCTTCATCTGGCTGGTTAACAAAAATAGGGGGGACCCCACGCCAATTTTTTTCGAGGGGATCCCCTATTTTTGTTAATCAGCCAAGATATACAGACTGCTGTGGCCTGGTATTATCAGGCTGGCAAGGTCCATGGATCTTGGCTCCTTAACAGCCTGAAAATCCAGGCCTCAGCGGTCTGCTTCATCTGGCTGGTTAACAAAAATAGGGGGACCCCACGCCATTTTTTTTTCGAAGGGAACCCCTATTTTTGTTAATCAGTTCCCTCTGACGTCACTGATTGTGTCCCTGGCTGACCTGAAGTGAAAGTGGAAAGCAATCAATTAAGCTTTCCACTTAAGGGCCCGTCTCACATAGCGATATCGCTACCGAGATCGCTGCTGAGTCACTAGTTTTGTGACGCAGCAGCAAGCTCACCAGCGATATCGCTGTGTGTGACATTCAGCGACGATCAGCCCCCCTGCCGGGTATCGCTGATCGTCGCTGAAATGTCAGGACCTTTGATCGCTGGTTTCCCGCTGACAGGCACACATCGCTGCGTGTGACAGGCGGGAGACCAGCGATCCGCTGGTAACCAAGGTACACAGCGGGTTTCCAGGCGCGGGGCTGTGCCTAGAAACCCGCTGTGTACCTTGGATACCAGCGCCCTGATGCAGGGAGCTGGTATCCAAGGTACACAGCGGGTTTCCAAGCGCTGCGCGGTGCCTGGAAACCCGCTGTGTACCTTGGTTACCAGCGGATCGCTGGTCTCCCGCCTGTCACACGCAGCGATGCGTGCCTGTCAGAGGGAAACCAGCGATCAAAAAAAGGTCCTGACATTTCTGCGACGATCAGCGATACCCGGCAGGGGGCTGATCGTCGCTGAATGTCACACACAGCGATATCGCTGGTGAGCTCGCTGCTGCGTCACAAAACTAGTGACTCAGCAGCGATCTCGGTAGCGATATCGCTATGTGAGACGGGCCCTTAAGCGATGTTACCCGCAGTGTCGCTGTCCCAGATCGCTGCCTGTTTGGCAGCTCAGCAGCGATCATGTAGCGATACACCAGCGATCCTGACAAGTGCATATCGTTGTCGGGATCGCTGGTGTATCGTTATGTGACACCCAGCCTTTACTCTCCTGTCAGGCAGGAGAGGAACTCATTCATTTGGGGTTTACTGTGAGGCTGCAGCATTAGCTGCGGTCCCTGCAGTAAACATTAACCCTTTCTGAAGGATTACACCGTGGGACCTGACTGTGCATGGGATAGGTAAGAATAATTTTGCTTTTTTATTTTATTTTTATTACAGGAAATGGTTTTGGCAGTAAAATAAAAGATGGTCAAAAACATGTGTCTTTATTTCATTAAAATGATTTTTAATTAAAGTGTGTGTGTTTTATTTTTATTTCATGCAATAGGATTAATAATTGATAGTTGTCTAATTGACAGCTCTCAATTATTAACCTGGCTTAAGGTCACCTTTCAATAGCAAGGTGGCTTTAACCCCATATTAACCCATTCGCCACCGCTACAGGGCAATGGGAATAGACGGGCAAAGTGCCAGAAAGGGCGAATCTAATTATAGATTTGTCTTTCCTGGGGTGTCTGGGGGCAGATGTTAGTATCCGGGGGGGGCAAAAATAATGGTCCCTCTCTGGGCTATTATTATCTGCCCCCACTCACTGGCTTTGTCTGTCTGGTTGCGAAAATAGGGCGGGAGCCCACGCATTTTTTTTCAGCAATTTTACACCTCATATATATATATATATACATGTCATTGAATTTGTGACACATATATATATATATTTATATTTGTAGTTCATACACTTCTACATAGTATAATAGCCGCTAATTCAATTGCCGGCTTTTGTGAAAATGCAGAACCCGACATGAAATGACACTTGGTGTACATAGGGTTAACCATGTCTTTTCATGTCCTTTGCTATCTAATTTGCACAAACAATTAAATCAGACTATGTGTGCAAAATTTCACACCTGTAGGGGTTAATTAAAGGTGTAAATTCGTAGCAAAAAAGTCCGTTTTTTTTACAACGAATTTACACCTTTAATTAACCCCTACAGGTGTGAAATTTTGCACACATAGTCTGATTTAATTGTTTGTGCAAATTAGATAGCAAAGGACATGAAAAGACATGGTTAACCCTATGTACACCAAGTGTCATTTCATGTCGGGTGACATGAAATGAC
>JARQOD010000002.1:56581481-56607541 GCA_033576555.1 Oophaga sylvatica
AGCGCGGCACTCGAGCACCCATGATTCTCCATACATACCCAAGCACCCCAATGTCACTGGGGTGGAGAGCGCTCTCATCACTATTGGACACCCTGGTTTAACAGAAGACAAAGCGGAAAAGAGCAGAAATGCTGCAAAAAAAACCTCACCCAATAGTCATTGTAGGTAGGTACGCTGCCTGAAGCAATAACCTACGCTGGATTCTCGTGACCACTGCAGCCAATCACCGGTGACTGACGCTGGCACCTGATCTACAGCACCAAAGACCAATAGGGACCACGAAAGCCACAGGACTGGGGGCACCGGACCCGTGTGACGCACAGATGACCACAGAGGCTTCATAAAGGGAGTTATTTAGATTAAGGAAGTCCCTTTACATTTTTCTCTCTGTCACCCCTTTAAGGTGTATATGATCCCCATGTTCCTACAGATAGCAGCCCCTGCGCTGCTGCAGACCCCCGGCTGTCACTGGGACGCCCCCAACCACTGCTCAGCCGGCTCCTTTCACTTTCAGTGGCGGTAAGTTTCCTGCCTCTGATCATTTCCACCCTATAGTCAGTGACTCCTGCAGACAGCACGGACACACTGCGGTATCGCTTGTAACAACGCAGGCATGTGAATGCAGAAGTCGCCCAGATGACAGATGACGCGGCCAGTAATACCTGTGTGGGGATCCCGCATGTGAGCAGAGGCCGCACCTGCTGCAGCTCCTCCTGTAGAGACAGCAGCCGCCGGCAGCCTGAGCATCGCACTGAGCTGCTGTCACGCCACCCGACTGTTGTTGTCCCGCGGGTCTCCGCCCCTCGCCTGTGCTCATTGGCCCATGCTAATCCCCGCCCTCTCAGCGCAGCAGGTGCTGCGAGCTGATTGGTGGCGAGCAGTGTCACACTGAGTAGTGACGCGTCCCGTGAATTTTAGTGAGGCTTGTCTGTAGTGAGCGGAGCAGCAGAGGGTGGTAACAGGTGGAGAGAGTCTCCGGGACACGGCCGCTCTGAGGTGACGGCTGCAGGAATCTTAGCGTCTGTGCACACATTGCAGTTTTGATCCCGTTTTTTTCAGCGCAGTTTTAGCTCAAACTCTGAAGTATTTCCTTGTACCAGAGTGACTGAGAGCCCTGAAGTCTAATGCACACAGTGCTTATTTTTTCCCTGAAGCTTTGTCAGGTTTTGCAACACATTTCACCCATACAAATGAGGGGGAATAATCTGTAACATAAACACAGGTAAAAAATCGCAGGAAAAATGTATTTTATACTACATTTGTATCACCAACACAGCGGGATTTGCAGGAGCGTTTTTTTTGGAGCGTTTTTTTGTCGTGGCGGGAGGAGATGTCAGAGGGGCAGTGAGGGACATTCAGAAGACGCCCGAGACTGCAGGACGCAGACCTAAATCCGGGGCTGTCCGCTGTACCGGAAGAGGATGGGACTAGAGATGAGCGGACCAAAACTCTAAAAATTCGGGGTCTGTACCGGATACAGACATTTTAACAGGGTTCCAAATAAAGTTTGTTGAAAGGCTGCAGTGTAGCCAATCAACAAGCTTTTAGGCTGTGGGCACTGCTTGGCCGGTGCACCACGTGACCCGGCCTGTACAGGGGTTGGATCACAAGTGGCGGCGTCATTCTGCTCTGATTAGTGTAGGGACAGGACGCAGCTGGACTGAGGGACAAAATTAGATTGCACACTCTGTCAAAAAGCCACTGTCTACGTTTCACCCCCGCCTGTGGGAGTACTGTGCCTTTAAGGCTCTGTGTACTCTGCACCCCTGCCTGTGGGAGTACTGTGCCTTTAAGGCTCTGTGTGTACTCTGCACCCCTGCCTGTGGGAGTACTGTGCCTTTAAGGCTCTGTGTGTACTCTGCACCCCCGCCTGTGGAGTACTGTGCCTTTAAGGCTCTGTGTTGTACTCTGCACCCCGCCAGTTGAAGTACTGTGCCAAATCCTCTATTTGTACTCTGCCCGCTGTGGGGTACTGTGCTTAGCTCTGTGTTACTCTGCCCATCCCTGTGGGAGTACTGTTCCAAAATACCTCTGTGTACTCTGCAGCTGTGTCTGTACGAGTAGTGGGCCTAAAAAATAATTCTGCTCTGCAGCCGTCTCTTTGCCATTTATAGGCCAAAAATATAATTTTACTTTACACTGTGTCTGTATGAGAAGTGTGCCTAAAAGATAAATCTACTCTGCCGCCATCTGTGTGCGAGAAATGTGCCGAAAAGCTACTTCTAAAAATTAGGAGAACAAATAGGGGATGAGTACTGAGTGCACTGATGCCCAACCTCTTGTTAGGTTGGATGATGAGTACGTGGGAGGGCTAGTGCACACGGTCAGTGGACCACCACAGCACATCTCACAGGATGACGAAACACAGTTGCTAACTACAGCGTCTTTCTGAAGTGTGCAGACTGGCAAGGAGGGCAGGGGTGAGGAGTGGGTGGAAGATGATGCTGGGAAGGATGAAGTCCTAAACCCCACATGGAGCAGTGGCCATCCGAGTGACATGCTCAGTTCTGAGGAAGAGGAGGTGGCCACGCTGCCCCAGCAGCACAGCAAAAGAGGGAGCAGAGTGCAAAGGCACAGCGGCTGCTACTGCTCACTGCGCTGCTGAAATCAACACACCAAAGCCAGCTCAAAAGAGCTCCCTGGCGTGGCGTTGCTTCAGGGAATGTGTCCACGACAAGCAACAGGTGGTTTGCACCAGGGGCGGACACAGACTGTAGTGGGCCCCTGTGCAAGAAATTTTTCGGGCCCCCCCCTTGCACTTTATAGGGCAACAAAGTTATGTAATCATATAGATTGTAATATTTATTAGAACGCAACTATCAAATCTAAATAGTAAAGTTGTTTAATATGATCATAAAAACTAATAGGGAGATAGATGATACCTACCTGCCCGTTCTACCTACCACTTGCATAGGTCAGTCACAAACCTCAGTGGGCCCCTTTAACACAGACCACGATTCATGATGCACAGATACAGCAGAGAAATATGGGTATAGTACAATGCCAAATACTTCACTTCTTCCATTACATGAGTGATATCTATTGTAAATTCTACAATAGCTCAAAAACCGCCAAATCCTCACAGCGCACAGAACAGACTGGACAGTACAGTCCTCCATACAATATTATGGGCACCACAGTCTCCCCCTTATCACCCATATAATACCCCATGCAGGATGTCACCCCCATATAATGCTCCATACAGAATACTGGTCCCCATATAATGCTCCATACAGAATACTGGACCCAATATAATGCTCCATGCAAAATATGGAGCTCTCCTCTGCGCTGTACTGCGTTCTGCACTGTTACGGCTCAGGAAAGGGCGCTGTGGAAAGACTCCCCATTATCATCATGATTGCCTCCCCATCATCATCATTGTCTCCTTATCATCATCATTGCCTCCCCATCATCATCATGGCCTCCCCATTATCATCAATGCCTGCCCATCATCATCATCTCCTCCCCATCATCATCAATGCCTGCCCATCATCATCTTCTCCCCATCATCAATGCCTGCCCATTATCATCAATGCCTGCCCATTATCATCATCTTCTCCCATCATCATCAATGCCTCCCCATTATCAGCAATGCCTGCCCATCATCATCTCCTCCCCATCATCATCAATGCCTGCCCATCATCATCTTCTCCCCATCATCAATGCCTGCCCATTATCATCAATGCCTGCCCATTATCATCATCTCCCCATCATCATCAATGCCTCCCCATTATCAGCAATGCCTGCCCATCATCATCTCCTCCCCATCATCATCAATGCCTGCCCATCATCATCTTCTCCCCATCATCAATGCCTGCCCATTATCATCATCTTCTCCTCATCATCATCAATGCCTCGCCATTATCAGCAATGCCTGCCCATCATCATCTCCTCCCCATCATCATCAATGCCTGCCCATCATCATCTTCTCCCCATCATCAATGCCTGCCCATTATCATCAATGCCTGCCCATTATCATCATCTTCTCCTCATCATCATCAATGCCTCCCCATTATCAGCAATGCCTGCCACATCATCTCCTCCCCATCATCATCAATGCCTGCCCATCATCATCAATGCCTGCCCATTATCATCAATGCCTGCCCATTATCATCATCTTCTCCTCATCATCATCAATGCCTCCCCATTATCAGCAATGCCTGCCCATCATCATCTTCTCCCCATCATCAATGCCTGCCCTTTATCATCAATGCCTGCCCATTATCATCATCTTCTCCCCATCATCATCAATGCCTGCCCATCATCATCTTCTCCCCATCATCAATGCCTGCCCATTATCATCAATGCCTGCCCATTATCATCATCTTCTCCCATCATCATCAATGCCTCCCCATTATCAGCAATGCCTGCCCATCATCATCTCCTCCCCATCATCATCAATGCCTGCCCATCATCATCTTCTCCCCATCATCAATGCCTGCCCATTATCATCAATGCCTGCCCATTATCATCATCTTCTCCTCATCATCATCAATGCCTCCCCATTATCAGCAATGCCTGCCCATCATCATCTCCTCCCCATCATCATCAATGCCTGCCCATCATCATCTTCTCCCCATCATCAATGCCTGCCCATTATCATCAATGCCTGCCCATTATCATCATCTTCTCCTCATCATCATCAATGCCTCCCCATTATCAGCAATGCCTGCCCATCATCATCTCCTCCCCATCATCATCAATGCCTGCCCATCATCATCTTCTCCCCATCATCAATGCCTGCCCATTATCATCAATGCCTGCCCATTATCATCATCTCCTCTTCATCACAATGCCTCCCATTTCAGCATGCACTGCCCATCATCATCTTCTCCCCATCATCAATGCCTGCCCTTATCATCAATGCCTGCCCATTATCATCATCTTCTCCCCATCATCATCAATGCCTCCCCATTATCAGCAATGCTGCCCATCATCATCTCCTCCCCATCATCATCAATGCCTGCCCATCATCATCTTCTCCCCATCATCAATGCCTGCCCATTATCATCAATGCCTGCCCATTATCATCATCTTCTCCTCATCATCATCAATGCCTCCCCGTTATCAGCAATACCTGCCCATCATCATCTTCTCCCCATCATCAATGCCTGCCCATTATCATCAATGCCTGCCCATTATCATCATCTTCTCCCCATCATCATCATCAATGCCTGCCCATCATCATCGCCTCCCCATCATCATTATCGCCTCCCCATCATCTTCTCCCCATCATCAATGCCTGCCCATTATCATCAATGCCTGCCCATTATCATCATCTTCTCCCCATCATCATCATCAATGCCTCCCCATTATCAGCAATGCCTGCCCATCATCACACACAGACAGCACCACAGCACACAAGCACTCTCTCACATACAGACATACACACACACAAAGCACCGCACTACATACACACAGACACACACAGAGACACACACACACACGTCTTACCTGTCCAGCGTCCGCGCGCTCTCTGCCACAGCCGGCCGCTGAATGATGACGTCATTCAGCAGCGCTGCTGTGAGAGGAAGCGCCGGCGCCCCCTGCCTCCCGCAGCGCTGCTCTTCTCCTTGTGCCTCGGCTGCGTAGTGCACCACATGGCTAATTTGAATAGGTAAATAATTAGCCATGCGGTGGTGGAGGCTGGAGGGGCCCCCTCTCCCCTGGGGCCCCGTTCAATGAACGGGCTGCACGGGCGGTAGGTCCGCCCCTGGTTTGCACACTTCAGAGCCTGAAGCAAGGCATAAATCTTCTGAACATGAGCACCACCTGCATGACGAGGCATCGGAATTCTAAGTACGAGTTGCAGTGGATTACACAGTTTAAAAAGCGTGACAGATCTGAGCCTCCTGCTGCAAATTCTGCCTGGATTTCGACCTCACGATCAATAAGGCCACCTGCCTCCCCGCAAAGAGAGCACCACCACTAGTGTCACCGAGCATCTCCACACCATCCCATGGAAGTGTTCAGCTTTCTATCCCCCAAACCCTAGAGAGAAAAAGGTGATATCCCCTACTACAAACAAGCAATGGTTCTGAATGACAACATTCCCAAATTACTGGCCTTTCAAATGCTGCCATTCCAGCTGGTGGAGTCATATAGTTTTAAATAAGTGACGTCTGTGGCTGTCCTGCAGTACATTCTTGCCAGCCTCCGCTACTTTTCCCTGCCCTGCCGAGACATATTTTGCGGACAAAATAAGATGCGCACTGCGCAAAGTTTATATGTGTGGTAATTCCTTATCCTTCTCTGTTTTGGTTTATTCCCCAACATCCACGCCCCGGTTCATTCCTCTGTTATATGTGAGTGAATATTTTGCATGCCTGGAGTTTTCTGTTAACCCTTGTTTGTGTTGCCTTGTTTGTCAGGTTGGTGTACTATGGTGCACAGTAGCGCCTCCTCTTCCCTGGGTGGGGGAAGAGAACAGACGGAGGGCTAACTCAGGAGATAAGGCAAGGGCAGAGGCCCTTCATCTTCACCATCTAAAGTATCCCGAGGAGCAGAGCGAGCTAGGGCACCCCCTGGTGTTAGGGACAGGGAAGGAGCCCCTGGTCCTGGGTCACCCGACAGCTGTGTTGTGACAGTGACACTCAAAGCAGCTCATGGGCATCACTGAAGCAAGGCTGGGGGGGTACAGAGTACCAAAACAATACACCTCTCACTGACGACAGCTTGTCATTGTGTTTGGGCAGTCTGGCACACATGAGCCAGTAATTGCTGCTGTGCCTCCGCAACGAATGCTGAATTAGGCCGGGATCACACATGCGAGTAAGTCGTCCGACACTCGCATGTGAAATCCCAGCTCTGGCGCCGGCACTCGGGAGTGGAGCGAACGGCTGCATATAACTACATGCAGCCGCGCGCTCCACTCCTGAGTACCGGCGCCAGAGCTGGGATTTCACATGCGAGTGTCGGACGACTTACTCGCATGTGTGATCCCGGCCTTACTCATATTGTTATTTCCGTCACTGGAGCGGGATTGCAAAATGCGTGATGCGCCTGACTGTGTTCACACCCCTTCCGCGCTAAACACACGTTCCGATAGTACACTTGCCGCAGGGCAGACCAGCACCTCCAAGGCATAAAGGGCAAGCTCAGGCCATGTGTACAATTTGGAAACCCAGAAGTTAAATGGGGCAGACCCATTAGTTAGTAGTTGTAACGCTGCCTCCTGCTAATATGGACGGTGGTACACGCTGGTAGAGAAACTACTGATAGCATTCCCACCTGACAGCGGGGGCTCAAGGAAGAACACGGCGGAGGAAGAAGTTGCCAATGCAGCTGGGGCATCGCCACCACCTAGGAACTAGGGTTAGCATGGCTGAAATGTGGCAAAACTTTATGAGCAGGCACAATATCCGGCACCACCATCTGATACCGTCCATATTAGCAGGAGGCAGCGTTACAACTACTAACTAATGGGTCTGCCCCATTTAACTTCTGGGTTTCCAAATTGTACACATGGCCTGAGCTTGCCCTTTATGCCTTGGAGGTGCTGGTCTGCCCTGCGGCAAGTGTACTATCGGAACGTGTGTTTAGCGCGGAAGGGGTGTGAACACAGTCAGGCGCATCCGCCTATCCACATCCAAGCTAAGATTCCTTAAAATAAACCAGTCGTGGATCCCACAGGACTTGACGGTACCTTTGGGTGACTAGACAAGTATACCAGCTGCACCCAGCCATTATTCAACTCTGTTTGCCATTCGTTTCATTTGGGTACCTTCTACCCAAATAGAAAAACAAAAAACTGTGTTGTCTATCTCTTCCTCAACCTCTTTCACTTATACCACCGTGTTCACCTCTTCCTCCACTTGGACCTATGCCTCCTGGTTGAAGATTATGGCCGGCGTCACACTAAAGAGGAATACGGACGAGTGAGAGGCGTGAAAATCACTCATTACACTCGGACCAATATTTCTCTATGGGGCAGCTCTGATCATGCGTATATTTCTCGGGTGTATTTTACGCTGCGAGACACCCGCAGCATGCTGCGATTGTCATCGTATTATGCCCGTAGTACGCCAATCAGTAGCGTAGATACCGGAGGGGCGGTGGCCCCGGGCCCAGCGCTCTGAGGGGGCCCACCCGGAGCTATGCTACTGTCAACTGTATCGGCGTGCACAGGCGCCGATACAGTTACATTCTGGGGCAGAGCAGGGAGAATCGATCTCCCTGCTCTGCCGCCGGCCGCTATGGGGCCCCTGAGCAGGCGGTGGGGGGCCCGGTGCCAGCAGTGGGCCCCCCGCCCGTCTTCGGAGGGTCAGCTGATTCGGCATGTAGCCGATACAGCTGACCGCATTGAGAGAGAAGGAGCGAGTGCTCCTTCTTTCCCATAATCCCCCTCTCAGCGTCTGACAGCGGGAGCGATGACGTCACTGCCCGACGCCCGCTGTCAGGACTCAGGAGAAGAGGGAGAGCAGTGAACAGCGCAGGAGCCGGGAGCAAGAGAGGTGAGTACAGAATTTATTATTTTTGTAATGGGGGTGGTGCATTATATTACAGAGCAGAGGCTCCATATGGGGTGCATTATAAATAAGACTGCCTATGGGACTGCATTATCATATAGAGACTGCCTATGGGGTGCATTATAAATAATGCCTATGGGGTGCATTATAAATAATGCCTATGGGGTGCATTATAAATAAGGCTGCCTATGGGGAATGCATTATAAATAAGGCTGCCTATGGGGGAGTGCATTATAATAGAGAGGCTGTCTATGGGGTGCATTATAAATAAGACTGCCTATGGGGCTGCATTATCATACAGAGACTGCCTATGGGGGTGCATTACAATATAGAGGCTGCCTATGGGGAGTGCATTATAATACAGAGGCTGTCTATAGGGGTGCATTAAAATATAGAGGCTGTCTATGGGGGTGCATTATAATAGAGAGGCTGCCTATGGGGGTGCATTACAATATAGAGGCTGTCTATGGGGGTGCATTATAATACAGAGGCTGTCTATGGGGGTGCATTATAATACAGAGGCTCCCTATGGGGGTGCATTATAATACAGAGGCTGTCTATGGGGGTGCATTATAATACAGAGGCTGCCTATGGGGGTGCATTATAATACAGAGGCTGTCTATGGGGGTGCATTACAATATAGAGGCTGTCTATGGGGGTTCATTCTAATACAGAGGCTGCCTATGGGGAGTGCATTATAATACAGAGGCTGCCTATGGGGGTGCATTGTAATACAGAGGCTGTCTATGGGGGTACATTACTATATAGAGGCTGCCTATGGGGAGTGCATTATAATACAGAGGCTGCCTATGGGGGTGCACTATATTACAGAGGCTCCTATGGGGGTGCATTATAATACAGAGGCTGCCTATGGGGGTGCATTATAATACAGAGGCTGCCTATGGGGGTGCATTACAATATAGAGGCTGCCTATGGGGAGTGCATTATAATACAGAGGCTGTCTATAGGGGTGCATTAAAATATAGAGGCTGCCTATGGGGGTGCATTACAATACAGAGGCTGTCTATGGGGTGCATTATAATACAGAGGCTGTCTATGGGGTGCATTATAATACAGAGGCTGTCTATGGGGGTGCATTATAATACAGAGGCTGTCTATGGGAGTGCATTATAATACAGAGGCTGTCTATGGGGGTGCATTATAATACAGAGGCTGTCTATGGGGGTGCATTATAATACAGAGGCTGTCTATGGGGTGCATTACAATATAGAGGCTGTCTATGGGAGTGCATTACAATATAGAGGCTGTCTATGGGGGTTCATTCTAATACAGAGGCTGCCTATGGGGAGTGCATTATAATACAGAGGCTGCCTATGGGGGTGCACTATATTACAGAGGCTCCCTATGGGGGTGCATTATAATACAGAGGCTGTATATGGGGTGCATTACTATATAGAGGCTGTCTATGGGGGTGCAATACAAAGGCTGCAGTAATAGGGACACATGGCAGCAGCGGCTCAGTATTGGGGTATCAGCAGGATGAGGAGTTTGTGCAGGTTGAGAATAGTCCAATTGGTGACCGTGACAGTGCTGAAAATATGAGAAGTGAAATGTGTCTTTGTGCAGTCGAGTCCTGGCTGGAGGAGTCGTTATGTCGGTCTGGGGCCAGATGGAAAAGACATGAAAGGTGAACAATTCCAGCAGAAAGAACGTCAGCAGTAAGTCATGTAAGTTTCCAACTCACTCAGCTGCGACGGAGGTAATCAGGACGCACTTTTACATCAAAAGTTCATCAGGTTTATTCCTCCATAAACCACACAGGAACATACAGTACAATTCTTCAGTACTTCAGCTCGGTCCTGGAACCTCACTCTTCAGACACAGAGTCCTCTCTGTAATGTCCTGCCTGGACACATGGAAGTCTGTCCACACTGGTAGACTCCACAACACTCTCTTCAGACACAGCTTACAGGAAGGCTTCTCCCTTCCTAATCAGAGACCTCTCTGTAATGTCCTGCCTGGACACATGGAAGTCTGTCCACACTGGCAGACTCCCACAACACTCTCTCCAGGTGCCAAACACACATTGTTACATAGGTGTAACCCCACCCACAGATGAGGTCAGGATCACATGGTTAGGTCACCTGGTCATGACCTCATCACAGGTCCTTTACCACAACACAAACCATGCCTCCATGCATATCCCGAGGAGCATACCCAGTGCCCCCTAGCTGCATCAGGGGTCACTACACCACAGTCATTATCTGTAAATCTGCTGTAATATATGTTCTGTAGGACTGGTATTATTTACCACTGACCATATGGCGGTGATATCAATATTGGTCTTTTTATATATAGATTATTTTTGGCAACAGCGCTGTTATTTGCTGAGGTTCTCTGGTTAGGGGCCCACTCAGAAGTTTCGCCCCCTCTAAACCGAAACCCTAGCTACGCCTCTGACGCCAATGAAAGTCTATGGGTGCGAGAAAAATACGGATTACACACGGACCACACGTGTGACTTGCAAGGTATACGCACCAGTGTCCTTTAGAAAAGCCGGCAATTCATCCCGGCTATACTGTAAAATCACACTGACAGGTTTAATAAAGAATGGAAAGAATAGATATATACACATAGAGAATATATATATATATATATATATATATATAATATATATATATATATATATAAACAGTACAGACCAAAAGTTTGGACACACCTCATTCAAAGATTTTTCTTTATTTTCATGACTATGAAAATTGTAAATTCACACTGAAGGCATCAAAACTATGAATCAACACATGTGGAATTATATACTTAACAAAAAAGTGTGAAACAACTGAAAATATGTCTTATATTCTAGGTTCTTCAAAGTAGCCACCTTTTGCTTTGATGACTGCTTTGCACACTCTTGGCATTCTCTTGATGAGCTTCAAGAGGTAGTCACCGGAAATGGTTTTCACTTCACAGGTGTGCCCTGTCAGGTTTATTAAGTGGAATAGACTGTTAGAATGTGTATTATGGCAAGAAAAAAGCAGCTAAGTAAAGAAAAAAGAGTGGCCATCATTACTTTAAGAAATGAAGGTCAGTCAGTCCGAAAAATTGGGAAAACTTTGAAAGTGTCCCCAAATGCAGTTGCAAAAAACATCAAGTGCTACAAAGAAACTGTCTCACATGAGGACCGCCCCAGGAAAGGAAGACCAAGAGTAACCTCTGCTTCTGAGGATAAGTTTATCCGAGTCACCAGCCTCAGAAATCGCAGGTTAACAGCAGCTCAGATTAGAAACCAGGTCAATGCCACACAGAGTTCTAGCAGCAGACACATCTCTACAACAACTGTTAAGAGGAGACTTTGTGCAGCAGGCCTTCAAGGTAAATTAGCTGTTAGGAAACCACTGCTAAGGACAGGCAACAAGCAGAAGAGACTTGTTTGGGCTAAAGAACACAAGGAATGGACATTAGACCAGTGGAAATCTGTGCTTTGGTCTGATGAGTCCAAATTTGAGATCTTTGGTTCCAACCACCGTGTCTTTGTGCGACGCAGAAAAGGTGAACGGATGGACTCTACATGCCCGGTTCCCACCGTGAAGCATGGAGGAGGAGGTGTGATGGTGTGGGGGTGCTTTGCTGGTGACACTGTTGGGGATTTATTCAAAATTGAAGGCATACTGAACCAGCATGGCTACCACAGCATCTTGCAGCGGCATGCTATTCCATCCGGTTTGCGTTTAGTTGGACCATCATTTATTTTTCAACAGGACAATGACCCCAAACACACCTCCAGGCTGTGTAAGGGCTATTTTACCAAGAAGGAGAGTGATGGGGTGCTACGCCAGATGACCTTGCCTCCACAGTCACCAGACCTGAACCCAATCGAGATGGTTTAGAGTGAGCTGGACCGCAGAGAGAAGGCAAAAGGGCCAACAAGTGCTAAGCATCTCTGGGAACTCCTTCAAGATTGTTGGAAGACCATCTTTCTGGTGACTACCTCTTGAAGCTCATCAAGAGAATGCCAAGAGTGTGCAAAGCAGTAATCAAAGCAAAAGCTACTTTGAAGAACCTAGAATATAAGACATACAGTATTTTCAGTTGTTCCACACTTTTTTGTTAAGTATATAATTCCTCATGTGTTGATTCATAGTTTTGATGCCTTCAGTGTGAATGTACAATTTTCATAGTCATGAAAACACAGAAACATCTTTGAATGAGGTGTGTCCAAACTTATGGTCTGCACTGTACATGTCATTGTGACATATATATGTGAATATATATATATATATATATATATATATATATATATATATATATAGTTCTTACACTTCTACATAGCAGAATAGCCGCTAATTCAATTGCCGGATTCTGTAAAATTACAGAACCCGACATGAAATGACACATGGTTTACATACAGTAAACCATTTCATTTCATGTAGTTTGATATATGGTTTTGATTAACAATTACATGAGTGTATGTGTGCAAAATTTCATACATGTAGGTGCTAATTAAATGTGCAAATTCGTTGAAAAAAAAATGCACCCTCCCTAGGCTATTATTATCTGCTCCCAATCACTGGCTTTCCCTGTCTGGTGGAGAAAATACCACGGGAGCCCACACATTTTTTTTCAACAAATTTACACATTTAATTAACATCTAAATTTATGAAATTTTGCACACATACACTCATGTAATTATTAGTGAAAACCATATATCAAACTACATGAAATGACATGGTTTACTGTATGTAAACCATGTGTCATTTCATGTCGGGTTCTGTAATTTTACAGAAGCCGGCAATTGAATTAGCGGCTATTATACAGAAGTGTATGAACTATAAATACATATATATGTCACAATGACGTGTGTGTGTATATGATATATATATATATATATATATATATATATATAAGTACAAACCAAAAGTTTGGACACACCTTCTCATTCAAAGATTTTTCTGTATTTTCATGACTATTGGTATTACACATTACACTTTACAAAAAAGTGTGAAAAAAGCTGAAATTATGTCTAATATTCTAGGTTCTTCAAAGTAGCCACCTTTTGCTTTGATTACTGCTTTGCACACAGAAATGGTGAACGGCTGGACTCTACATGCCTGGTTCCCACCGTGAAGCATGGAGGAAGAGGTGTGATGGTGTGGGGGTGCTTTGCTGGTGACACTGTTGGGTAACAGGAGAAATTGGACCTCAAACGTTGTTGTAGAGTTTGTACTGAGTACGCTGATACCCCATATATGCAGGTAAACCACTGTTTGGGTGCATGACAGAGCTCAGAAGGGAATGAGCGCCGTTTGACTTTTCAATGCAAAGTTGTCTGGAATTGAGATTGGACGCCATGACGCGTTTGGAGAGCCCCTGATGTGCCTAAACAGTGGAAACCCCTCACAAGTGACAACATTTTGGAAACTAGACCCCCTAAGGAACTTATCTAGATGTGCGGTGAGCACTTTGAACCTCCAAGTGCTTCACAGAAGTTTATAACGTACAGCCGTAAAAATAAAAAATCATATTTTTTTTGCAAAAATTATCTTTTCGCCCCCAATTTTGTTATTTTCACAAGGGTAACAGGAGAAATTGGACCCCAAAAGTTGTTGTCCAATTTGTCCTGAGTACGCTGATACCCTATAAGTGGGGGTAAATCACTGTTTGGGTGCATTGCAGAGCTCAGAAGGGAAGGAGCACCTTTTGACTTTTTCAACGTAGAATTGGCTGGAATTGAGATTGGACGCCAGGTCGCGTTTAGAGAGCCCCTGATGTGCCTAAATGGTGGAAACCCCCAATTCTAACTCAAACACACCCCTAACCCTAATCCCAGCCCTAACCATAACCCTAACCACAAACCTAACCCTAACACACCTCTAAACCAAACTTTAGCCCTAACCATAACTTTAGCACCAACCCTAACCCTAATTTTAGCCCCAACCCTAACCCTAATAGGAAAATGGAAATATATACATTTTTTTATTTTATTATTTTTCCCTAACTAAGGGGTGATAAAGGAGGGTTTGATTTAGTATCTATAGCGGGTTTTTATGTTTGGCAGCTGTCACACGCTAAAAGACGCTTTTTATTGCAAAAAATAGTTCTTGCATCACCACATTTTGAGAGCTATAATTTTTCCATATTTTGGCCCACAGAGTTATGTGAGGTCTTGTTTTTTGCGGAACGAGTTGACGTTTTTATTGGTACCATTTTCAGGCACATGAAATTTTTTGATCACTTTTTATTACGATTTTTGTGAGGCAGAATGAACAAAAACCAGCAATTCTTGAATTTCTTTTGGGGGGCGTTTATACCGTTCCGCGTGTGGTAAAATTGATAAAGCAGTTTTATTCTTCGTGTCAGTACGATTACAGCGATACCTCATTTATATCTTTTTTTTATGTTTTATACAATAAGCTATTTTATATAAAAAAATAATTATTTTTGCATCGCTTTATTCTGAGAGCTATAACTTTTTATTTTTTCGCTGATTACGCTGTATGGAAGCTCGTTTTTTGCGGGACAAGATGACGTTTTCAGCGGTACCATGTTTATTTATATCCGTCTTTTTGATCACGTGTTATTCCACTTTTTGTTTGACAACAGTATAAAGGAAATTTGTGGATAACATCCGTGCTGCCGAACACATGTGCATCCAGACGTATTAAAGATAGCAATGGTGGTTTATTTCTATACGTTTCGAAGTCTATATGACTTCTTCAGGAAATACCACAAACATATGGGGACAGTGCTCTTACATCGTTTAAATAGAAACAAAATTGAAAAAACTGCGCCAACAGAAACCACCTGACACAGTGTCAGAGTTCCTCATACAAAGGCACATGGTGTAACACATGACAAAAATTTAAATTTGATAAATGATTAATATACAAACTAAGGAATATACAAATTAGAATTCATGCGGTTATTATGTCCTTCATTCTTTTTCAGGATTATTTGCGAAGAATCAAGAAAAAAGAAAAAAATTGGTAAAAAGAAAAGAAAACGGGAGAAGAACCTACAAGAAGGATATGGTCATAATCCTCATTCTGCCTCCCAGCTCTGTGTGCCACGGCTCCAGACAGAAATTTATTCATGGACTAATTTTATAGGCTTGTAAATTAATATTCAAATTAGTTCATGTTAGTTAATATTGTCCGGCAGGATGATGATAAAGCATTGGTTTTATACTTTTTTTTATGGGGTTCACTAAAGGGGTTAACTAGTGGGACAGTTTTATAGGGTGGGTCGTTACGGACGAGATACTAAATATGTGTACTTTTATTGTTTTTTTTGTTTACATAAAGAAATGTATTTATTGGAAACATTTTTTTTCTTTATAACAATATATTTACACGTTAATATTTTTTCCATGTTGAAAATGCAGTTATCAATGCCCAGAGAGAGAGAGAGAGAGAGAGAGAGACACCTTGGATTCCAGATCAGTTTTCTGACAGATTTGTCAAAATACTGGTCCGGCTCCATAGATATGCATTGTTTCCGGCCGCCTGAAGTGCCGATTCAGGCACTATCAGGCAGCTCCGGAAAAAAAAAAAATTTGCAGCAAGCGTCTTGTCCGGCCGCCGGAATGTACATTTCCGACGGATCCGGCCAAAAACGGATGCAACGCAGTGACATCAGACGCGATCCAGCGCTAATGTAAGTCAATGGTAAAAAAACACGCCGGATCGCGCCTGATACAAAAAGCCTGAAGTGTGAAAGTAGTCTTAGGCCCCGTTCACACATTGCGGTTCTAGATGCGTTTCCGCTGCGTTTTTCAACGCAGCGGAAACGCATCCAACCCGCAGCACAGTGCACATGCAATGTAATCTAATGGGAACCGCATGTCTGCTGTGCACATGCTGCGGAAAAAAACGCGCGGTTTAGCCGCGTTTTATTTTCCGCAGCATGTCAATTCTTTGTGCGGAACTGCAGCGGTTCGGCGCCCATTGACTTGCATTGAGTCGGGCACTTCCGCAGCAAAACCGCAGATCTAAAAAAGATCTGCGGGTTTGCTGCGGGTGAAACCGCTGCAGTTCGGGAGGAGGGAAGTGTATAGTGTGCGACGCTGTGTGTGTGGGCGGTGCGTGGGCGTGTATAGTGTGCGGCGCTGTGTGTGTGGGCGGTGATCAGTGTGCCGGTGTCTGCGTGATCGGTGTGCGGGGCTGTGTGCTGGTCTGTGTGCGCGATCGGTGTGCGGTGCTGTGTGCGCGATCGGTGTGCGGTGCTGTGTGCGCAAACGGTGTGCGGGGCTGTGTATGTGCAGCGGTGTGCGGGCCTGTGTGCGTGTCTCCGTGTATGCAGGCATCGTCGGATGGGACTACAAGTCCCATCCGGCGATGCCTGCTACAGTGACTGACACATTAGCCAATGATGGGACAGTAGTAGTCCCATCATCCGGCTAATGTGCTGAATGTAAAAAAAAAAATTACATGACATACAACATATAACATACATATGACATACAGAACATATAACATACACATGACATACAGAACATATAACATACACATGACATACAGAACATATAACATACACATGACATACAACATATAACATACATGACATAAAACATATAACATACACATGACATACAACATATAACATACACATGACATACAGAACATATAACATACAATGACATACAGAACATATAACATACATGACATACAACATATAACATACATGACGTACAGAACATATAACATACACATGACATACAGAACATATAACATACATGACATACAACATATAACATACACATGACATACAACATATAACATACACATGACATACAACATATAACATACATATAACATACACATGACATACAGAACATAAAACATACATATGACATACAGAACATATAACATACACATGACATACAGAACATATAACATTCACATGACATACAGAACATATAACATACACATGACATACAGAACATACACATGACATACAGAACATACAACATACACATGACATACAGAACATATAACATACACATGACATACAACATATAACATACATGACATACAACATATAACATACACATGACATATAACATATAACATACACATGACATACAGAACATATAACATACATGACATACAACATATAACATACATGACATACAACATATAACATACATGACATACAGAACATATAACATACACATGACATACAGAACATATAACATACATGACATACAACATATAACATACACATGACATACAACATATAACATACACATGACATACAACATATAACATACATATAACATACACATGACATACAGAACATATAACATACATATGACATACAGAACATATAACATACATATGACATACAGAACATATAACATACATATGACATACAGAACATATAACATACATATGACATACAGAACATATAACATACACATGACATACAGAACATATAACATACATATGACATACAGAACATATAACATACATATGACATACAGAACATATAACATACACATGACATACAGAACATATAACATACACATGACATACAGAACATATAACATACAATGACATACAACATATAACATACACATGACATACAGAACATATAACATACACATGACATACAGAACATATAACATACATGACATACAACATATAACATACATGACATACAACATATAACATAGAGTACATACTCACCTCTTCCCCGACGCCATCGATCTGTACCGCTCTGCCTCTGCCGCCGGGAGAGAATGACGTCACGACAGTTCATTCTCTCACGGCAATGCTGGGTGAGAAAATTCCCACGCAGCATTGCCATAACGTGAGAGAATGAACTCAGTGATGCACTGCAGGAGCCATTGTCTCCTGTCAGTGCATCACTGGGAGGCCCTACAGAGCAGTGGCATCAACTGATGTCACTGTTCTATAGGGGAGACCGTCGTGGGACCCTCGTTATTAATTGGACTGCGTCGGACAGGGAGTATACGGTTGTTTTATTTTTTTACGTTTTTTTTACAGGAGATCGAGGGCGTCGCTTGGATCTGAGTGTGTAATAAAGATATGAAAACTGTGTTGTGTTTTATTTCATTAAAATAATTTATTCTTATGCGTGTTGTTTTTTTTTAACCCTTTATTAATATAAGATTAATAATGGATAGGTGTCTTATTGACGCCTCTCTATTATTAACCGGGCTTAATATCACCTTACAATAGCAAGGTGATATTAACCCCTTTTTACCCCATATCCCACCGCTACAGGGGAGTGGGAAGAGAGGGGCTAAGTGCCGGAATTGGCGCATCGTACAGATGCGCCAATTCTGGGGCGGCTGGGTGCTGGTATTTTTAGCCAGGGGGGCGCCAATATCCATGGCCCCTTCCTAGGCTATGAATATCAGCCCGCAGTTGTCTGCCTAGCCTTTCTGGCTATACATTATAGGGGGACCCCACGTCATTTTTTTTGGGGGGATCCCCCTAATTTAATAGCCAGTGAAGGCTAGCTGCGGGCTGATATTCATAGCCTGGGAAGATCCATGGGTATTAACCCCTTCCCAGGCTAGAAATATTGGCTCCGGCTGTCTTCTTTCCCCCTCTGGCGCAGAAAAGCCCACGCCATTTTTTTTCTATTGCGTTATTTTGTGTATGTGTACGCGTGTGTGTCTTTAACTATTTATGTACCATTCTATCTATCTACCTATATATCTTTCTGTCTATATATCTATCTTTCTATATATATTTCTTACTATCTATTATCCATCTATCTATGTATTTTCTATCTAACTACTGGTATCTATTATCTATCTATGGCCGGCGTCACACTTGCGAGTGTGATGCGAGTAAGTCGCACGACTTTCTCGCATCAACACCCGGCACGGCCGTCCGCTCTCAGACCCGAGTGTGCGGCTGCATAGAAATACATGAATAGAAATACATGCAGCCGCACACTCGGGTCCGAGAGCGGGCGGCCGTGCCGGGTGTTGATGCGAGAAAGTCGTGCGACTTACTCGCATCACACTCACAAGTGTGACGCCAGCCTATCTCTATCTGTGTGTTTGTGTGTAATGGAGTGTGGGTTGGACAAATGTAAAAGAGGAAGTTGGACAAGAAATGACATCACAAATCTTTTTTTTTGTTAAACAACATATCTTTATTTAGCTGTAAAAACCGCATACAAAACCGCATGAGAAAAACCGCGTCAAAACCGCACCAAAAACCGCATCAAAACCGCGCCAAAACCGCGTCAAAACCGCGCCTGCGGTTTCTGTCAAGAGGTGCGGTTTTGGCACGGAAAAATCCGCAGGCAAATCCCAATGTGTGCACAGGCCCTTAGGCTGCTTTCACACATCAGTCTTTTTGTGTCAGCCATAATCCGTCCTATGCCTGATAGGACGGATCCATCGCTGATTTGAAAAAACGTATGCAACTGATCAGTTTTCTTGCCGGATCCATCCTGACCTTTTCAACCCGGAAAGATAAAATTTCTATGTGGAAAATGCAGGTACCATTGTCCGGACCGAGGAGAGAGAGAGAGAGAGAGAGACCTTGGTTTCCGGATCAGTTTTCTGACGGATTTGTCAAAACACTGGTCCGGTTCCATAGATTTGCATTGTTTCCGGCCGCCTGAAGCGCCGATTCAGGCACTATCAGGTAGATCCGGAAAAAAAAAAACGTTGCAGTCAGCGTCTTGTCCGGCCGCCGGAATGTACATTTCCAACGGATCCGGCCAAAAAACGGATGCAACGCAATTACATCAGGCGCGATCCGGCGCTAATGAAAGTCAATGGTAAAAAAAACGCATCCGATACCGGATGCGTTTTTTTAAAAACACGCCGGATCGCGCCTGACGTCAAAAGACTAATGTGTGAAAGCAGCCTTACCGGTGCTTGCTTTCAGCAGGCACTGAGAAGCCACCTCCCTGCAGGATCCGGAAGCCATCTTGCAGCCGGGGTCTGAATGGAAAACCTCAGGACAATGCGTTGTTCTGAGGGAAGCACGCAGGGAGCCCCCTCCCTACGCGATGCTTCTCTAGATGCCTCTGCCTTCATCGGAACGCTACGATCTTGTTTGATTGCAGTATTCCGAGGGTTAAAGTGCCGGGAGCGGTCCGTGACCGCTCCTGGCACCTAGTACCGGATGTCAGCTGTGAGAATCAGCTGACACCCGACTGCGATCGGCCGAACACACCTCCGTGACATACTTTTGGCGCCCCTGAGGGTCCAGTCGCCACAGAGGTACTGCACCTCAGCCAGAGGTGCGGTACTCCACTCTCGGGTAAGAAGGGGACACTGCCCAGAACCCACACACTTACATCCAACAGCAGACCTCTGCAGGCCTGGGAGGGGCTAGGTAGAGGGTGTGGTGGAGAAAGTAGAGAAGGGGCGGAGCTTAGTGAGTGGTCTGATAGAACACAGAGAGTTATTGACAGTGAGTGAAATGGAGCTGAATACAGTTGGTGCTGGGGACTGGAGCAGAGAGGAGCTCGTCCCAAGGCAAGACAACAGAAGAGAGAGAGGGAGGACAGAGAAGCTTAAGAGAGAGAGAGAGAAAGAAGATTGAGTGAGAGAGGTAAAAGAGGTCCTAGGGGCGCAGGAAGTGAGGAATCCACCCATTGGGTACCTATCCACGCTGACTGAAATCGTGTGGTGGGACCAGGTCGCAGTAAGGGGACCGGCCCGAGTCTAGTGGAGAAACAAAGGACTCAGCCAGCTAACCGGAGGCTACAGTATCTACAAGTGCTACTGCCACATCCACAAACATTCGCTGAAAAGGCAGCCGCATAGGATCAAGACCTAGAGTTCGTCTCCCAACAGGATCCGAGGCTGCTGGCTTGAGACACTGTGTGTGAAGGCACAGGGCAGGAGAGGCGGGATCAAGCGCAGGGAGACTGCCAGGAAAGGAACATCAGAAGGGGGTTCTGACTCGGTGTACCCCAAATTACCTGATAGTTGTCTCAAACACCTACCAAGAGGACACAGTACCCCGGCTGGGGATTGTACCAAATAACTGTGAGTAAACTGAAAAGACTGCAGCCTGCTGTGTCCTTAGAATTATTTACTGCGTCATCTGCCCTGCACCACAACCACCACCATCAACTTTATCACTTTAACTGCCCTGGGGCCTAGCTTTACCCGTGAGGAGCTGTAACAACTCTGCTGCATCATCAACAGCCCCAGCAGTCTCTTAAGCAGCGTCGGCTAACACCTTTATTGCCGAATACCACGGGTGGCGTCGCGAACTATTCCCCTATTCCCCATAGCTTTTATTTTTACGTCTTCATCATTTTTATTGGACGCACAGGGCCACGGACCGGGTCATTGCTGCCGTGACTTCCCCTTTAAAGAACAGTCCGACCCGGGTCCAAGTACCCTATGGCCCGGGGGGGGCACTCCATTTTAGCGTCAGGAACAGGATACGTACCCCGACATTACTGGGTCCTGTGTGCCAGAGACTTTAGTGAACTGAAAAATTGAAGCCATTATTGTGTCACACGGCGCGAGGGAAGAGAAAGGCGTGTCGTCGTGGGCGACATCCAGCCATGAGGCACGAAGACCATGCCCACCCACTGCAAATACTACTATGCAATGAGGACATGTCCATCAGCAAGGGAGAACCGCCTCCTGATCTGGGATGGCGGGAACAGAAAGAAGAAGGCCCGCCCACGAAGGAGAGCGCGGGAACAACATGCGAGTGTCTCAAAGAACCCGGACGACAAGATGGCGAGTGATGGTGACCTGGAGCGTGGGGTGGCAGCAGGGGACTCCCCCAGCCGACGGGATGAGGACCCGGACCAGCCGACAGCTATTGATACGGAATTCCTTGGAGTTCAGGTGGAGAAGCTGAGCCGACAGCTACTGGGCACTCAGCTGACCACGGTGAGCAGCTGGAAATCAGCCCTGCTGAGTAAGATAAAGATGGAGAGCAGCGTTTCATCCGGCGACCAGCGTCCCCAATACCAGTGGAGGAGGAGGAGACCGGCACCGGAGAGACAACAATAGCAGGTACTGTGACCGACCCTGCCCCGGTGACTGAAGGGACTTTAGTGGGCCCACTTACAGCCCCCAAACCTGGCTGGGTTTTCCATAATCTAGCCTGGGACCAGACATTAGGCATCGAGGATCACTTGGAGGTTCCACTACAGCCCACAGGTATGCCCCTGGAGGTGAGCGTGGAGGAAGTGGTGTTCCGCTGGGAAAACCCAGGAACTGAAATGATCGGGTTCCCTGGGGAGGCCTAACCAGAAGGGTCCCACATAGAAGTCCTCAGCTTGGAGGAATACAAACAACAGCTAGCGCTCAAGTGGGAGGAGGACGAGGAGTGTGACGCCTGGCAAATGAGACCATAGAAAAGTAGCAGTATGGGACTTTAAATAGTTGAAAGAGTTAATCTACCTAGTTTTAAGGCTCGATAAAGTTAAAGTTTAAAAGGACAATAGGATCATGGACAGTGAGTGATCAGAACTTTATTGTACATAGTTAGCACTTCTTAATGTGCTCCTTATTAGTTTTACATAAGGCCTTGTAGGGTGCAAGTAGCACACTACATTTTACAACAGACCACAGAACAAAACCCGTCTGGCGTGGCCGAAAAAGTGGTCCAATGTGTTAACCAGTTATGCCCTGTAGCCACACCCTGGGCTTACGTTGGGGGTTTGAGCCTGGTCCCCCATGTTGCACTAAGAAAAAGAAGAATACCCCAGTTCGGGATGCTACTATGCTACTGAACTTTGTTGCACTTGACAGAAAAGTTTTATTGATAGTATAGTTATATTTTAAGTGCAGATAATTTTTATTACTGAAAAGCTATATTTTATATTTTTGATAGTTCGTATTAATGGTAAAGCTAAATGACATAGTTAATAATTTTATTAAAGTTATATTTATATAGTAGCTATATGTAACATTTAAGTGAAGGAGCCTCCCATAAAAGGAAGAAGAGTTACCTGTTTACTATTATAATTGTTGGGATGCATTCCATAAAATTTTGCATGTTTTTTAACATCTGTTTGCTCTGTTCCAGCCCGAGGACATGCTGTGTTTAACGGGGGGGGGGGGGGGGAATGTGGCATCCCTGAGGGTCCAGTCGCCACAGGGGTGCTGCACCTCAGCCAGAGATGTGGTACTTTGCTCTCAGGTAAGAAGGGGACACTGCCCAGAACCCACACACTTACATCCAACACCAGAACCTCTAAATTGTCATGGATGGCTGTTGTGTCTCACAACATCAACTGCAGACTCAGTTGAGCAGTGGTTAATTTGTTTGACTGCTGCCTTTCTTGGATGTTGAACCCATTTATCATGCTTCCTCTCCAGTTTCAAAACATGATTCACTGTACTCCAAGAACACCAGTATGTAATGGAGCAAGTACAGCATGGTGGAGTTGGTCAGAAGGAGAGCGGCTCGCTGTGTGGGCAGGTCCAGAAAAGAAAACACCCCTTGCATAGTGATGGTGAGGTTGGCCTCCAGAGAACACTATGGCCGCCCTGTCTTGTCAATCAACGTACCCAAGGCAATGCATAGGGTCGTCAGGGAGATGGGCGGTGGCGTAAGGTCCTACGTCGAGCCTCTGTTAGGATTTCCATGTATTCCTTTACCGATTCATAATTTTACGGGGATCTGTATATGAATATTCCTTCCATGGATCTGTTTTGAAGTTTGGAACGTTTTTCTCTTGGAATGAATATAAAAACTTTACATCCAAAAACTTTTAAATGATTGACACTTTGTTTCATACCTTGCCACAGTTCATATGGAGTTTTCTTCAGTTTTCTGGAAAAAAGTCTGTTCTGTAGATATGTAGCTGTCATTGCTGCCTCACCCCAATATTTCTCTGGTAGTTTAGAATGTCAGCATACATCTCATCATCTCTGTTAGAGTTCTGTTTTTCCTTTCTGCTACTCCATTTTGTTCGGGTGTGTATGGAACAGTTTTCTGATGTTCTATTCCATTTTGTCTTAAGTACTCTTCTATTCTGTGACCTGTAAATTCACCTCCATTATCACTTCTGATGACAATTGGCTTCCTTTGAAATTTGTTACTTGATCTTGTTA
Organism: Oophaga sylvatica; assembly: GCA_033576555.1. NCBI lineage: Eukaryota > Metazoa > Chordata > Amphibia > Anura > Dendrobatidae > Oophaga > Oophaga sylvatica. Next base: position 56,605,944 of record JARQOD010000002.1, read on the forward strand.
CATAGTCTACAAGTTTATCAAAAACTTCACTTTTGTTCTTAATTAAGTATGTTACTGTGTATCTTGAGTAGTTGTCTATAAAAGTCAACATGTATCTATTGACTCCTGATGTAGTCACTTTCATGGGTCCACATACGTCAATATGCACCAAATCAAGTGGTTTTTCACTTTTCATCTCACTTTCTTTTGGAATAGATATCCTTGTGGCTTTGGATTTTATACAACATTCACATCTTATGGTAATTGAGCAATCTGATATCTTTAAATCTTTTGTCAATTCTTTTCTCTGTAGTTCCCTTATACTGTCCGGGTGTCTATGTCCTAGACGTCTATGCCACATGTGAATACAGTTTTTGTGATCTTGTGTACATACCTTCATCTGTTCCTTTGGTTTGTCAAAATGATATAATTGTTCATCTGCCTTGACTTTGGTTATCATCTTGCTTCCTGCAATAATTGCACACTCATTATCTTTGAATTTTACTGTAAGTCCTTTTGCTGTTAAACGTTTCACAGATAATAATCCGCCTTCCAATTTTGGAACATACAACACATCCTGTACAAGTATCTTTGAATCTTGTCCGAACTTGTTTGAACAATTTAGCATACCTTTTCCGATACCTTCTGCGGTTATTTTGCTTCCATCTGCAAGATAAATGGCTTCTTTCTTATCTAAATCAAGATCAGCAAAGAAATTCTTGTCACTTGTCATATGACTCGTTGCTCCTGAATCAATAAACCAACCAAGTGATGATTTCTTGTCTGTTATTTTGAATGTGCCATTCCAATTATTCTCACACGAATCGGAAATTGTGTTTTTTACTTTCTGTGTATGATTTTTATGTTGTAATCTTTGTTGTTCTGCTTTCCATATGGTACAGTCTTTCTTTAAATGACCTTTTTTCTTACATCTGAAGCATTCTCTTGTCTCTTTATTATAGGGTTTTTTAAATTCTGTAGCTTTAAGAGCGTTTTCACTGTCCTTTTCAGTAGAAGAATCATTGCTTTGTTCTTTTCTTCTCTGATAGTCATCTATTAGCCTTGTTTTCACAAAATCTAATGTAATGTCAGTTTCTGGTCTTGTCTCTAGTGCATTTATTAAAGCTGTATACAAATCTGGTAAACTGCACAACAATATAGCTGCTATATGACTTTCTTTAATAGCTTCACCAATAGATCTAGCTGTGATATCACTTCCATCATTGAGAATATATTCTTCTGCATGTCACTGTCTGCATTTAGTCTCATATTGTAAAGCTTTCTTAATAAAAATAATTTGTGATTTAAGCTGGGTCTCTCATATAGCTTTCTTAATGCTTCCCACATTCCTTTCGCTGTTTCTTCATTTCTTATACGTATTAATTGAGCATCATCCACTAATAAGCTAATGGTGGCTCTCGCTTGTCTATTTTTCTTATCCCATGTCTGATTATCTTGATCAGGTCTATCTGTAGTGATTACTTCCCATAAATCATCTTTAGACAATAGCATCTCTACTTTGAACTTCCATAGCTGATAGTTCTCATCATTCAGTTTAGCTACTGTGAGTTTTAGCTCTGTGCTACTTGCATTTTTAACTTATCTTACTTGTTTGGAGA
>JARQOD010000002.1:56607641-56708904 GCA_033576555.1 Oophaga sylvatica
TGGGCGGTGGCGTAAGGTCCTACGTCGAGCCTCTGTTAGGATTTCCATGTATTCCTTTACCGATTCATAATTTTACGGGATCTGTATATGAATATTCCTTCCATGGATCTGTTTTGAAGTTTGGAACGTTTTTCTCTTGGAATGAATATAAAAACTTTACATCCAAAAACTTTTAAATGATTGACACTTTGTTTCATACCTTGCCACAGTTCATATGGAGTTTTCTTCAGTTTTCTGGAAAAAAGTCTGTTCTGTAGATATGTAGCTGTCATTGCTGCCTCACCCCAATATTTCTCTGGTAGTTTAGAATGTCAGCATACATCTCATCATCTCTGTTAGAGTTCTGTTTTTCCTTTCTGCTACTCCATTTTGTTCGGTGTGTATGGAACAGTTTTCTGATGTTCTATTCCATTTTGTCTTAAGTACTCTTCTATTCTGTGACCTGTAAATTCACCTCCATTATCACTTCTGATGACAATTGGCTTCCTTTGAAATTTGTTACTTGATCTTGTTACATAGTCTACAAGTTTATCAAAAACTTCACTTTTGTTCTTAATTAAGTATGTTACTGTGTATCTTGAGTAGTTGTCTATAAAAGTCAACATGTATCTATTGACTCCTGATGTAGTCACTTTCATGGGTCCACATACGTCAATATGCACCAAATCAAGTGGTTTTTCACTTTTCATCTCACTTTCTTTTGGAATAGATATCCTTGTGGCTTTGGATTTTATACAACATTCACATCTTATGGTAATTGAGCAATCTGATATCTTTAAATCTTTTGTCAATTCTTTTCTCTGTAGTTCCCTTATACTGTCCGGGTGTCTATGTCCTAGACGTCTATGCCACATGTGAATACAGTTTTTGTGATCTTGTGTACATACCTTCATCTGTTCCTTTGGTTTGTCAAAATGATATAATTGTTCATCTGCCTTGACTTTGGTTATCATCTTGCTTCCTGCAATAATTGCACACTCATTATCTTTGAATTTTACTGTAAGTCCTTTTGCTGTTAAACGTTTCACAGATAATAATCCGCCTTCCAATTTTGGAACATACAACACATCCTGTACAAGTATCTTTGAATCTTGTCCGAACTTGTTTGAACAATTTAGCATACCTTTTCCGATACCTTCTGCGGTTATTTTGCTTCCATCTGCAAGATAAATGGCTTCTTTCTTATCTAAATCAAGATCAGCAAAGAAATTCTTGTCACTTGTCATATGACTCGTTGCTCCTGAATCAATAAACCAACCAAGTGATGATTTCTTGTCTGTTATTTTGAATGTGCCATTCCAATTATTCTCACACGAATCGGAAATTGTGTTTTTTACTTTCTGTGTATGATTTTTATGTTGTAATCTTTGTTGTTCTGCTTTCCATATGGTACAGTCTTTCTTTAAATGACCTTTTTTCTTACATCTGAAGCATTCTCTTGTCTCTTTATTATAGGGTTTTTTAAATTCTGTAGCTTTAAGAGCGTTTTCACTGTCCTTTTCAGTAGAAGAATCATTGCTTTGTTCTTTTCTTCTCTGATAGTCATCTATTAGCCTTGTTTTCACAAAATCTAATGTAATGTCAGTTTCTGGTCTTGTCTCTAGTGCATTTATTAAAGCTGTATACAAATCTGGTAAACTGCACAACAATATAGCTGCTATATGACTTTCTTTAATAGCTTCACCAATAGATCTCAGCTGTGATATCACTTCCATCATTGAGAATATATTCTTCTGCATGTCACTGTCTGCATTTAGTCTCATATTGTAAAGCTTTCTTAATAAAAATAATTTGTGATTTAAGCTGGGTCTCTCATATAGCTTTCTTAATGCTTCCCACATTCCTTTCGCTGTTTCTTCATTTCTTATCGTATTAATTGAGCATCATCCACTAATAAGCTAATGGTGGCTCTCGCTTGTCTATTTTTCTTATCCCATGTCTGATTATCTTGATCAGGTCTATCTGTAGTGATTACTTCCCATAAATCATCTTTAGACAATAGCATCTCTACTTTGAACTTCCATAGCTGATAGTTCTCATCATTCAGTTTAGCTACTGTGAGTTTTAGCTCTGTGCTACTTGCATTTTTAACTTATCTTACTTGTTTGGAGAGACTTGCACTGAAGAATTCTTCTGCATTGACCAGGGTCTTGCTGAGAGTTCCAGTGTCCTGGGTATCTGGTATTCTTGGTGCTTGGGATCTGTGGTGTCTGGATTCTCTGGTGCCTGTGTGTCTGTAGTATTCTGGGTGTCTGGGCCCATAACCTGTTGCAGCTTCTGAATCCACACCTTTGCAGTAGAAAACTTCACAGAGCAGGCTGCATAGGATAACAAGCTTTTACTTCTATCAACATGAGGTAAAGGAAGAATGCACAGTTATTTCAGCATTGCATCAGGAAACAGGAACAAAATGAAAGTGAAAGTACAAGTGAGACTATTTCTTATACAATACATTAAACAGAAGGAAACGTTACACAACATCGCCATCTACTGTCAGGTCAGCACAAAGTCCTCCTTTTACTTATAACAAGTCCTAATCTGTTGCATATGCCAATATTTGCGTGGTTTTATTCCGGGTTCTCCAGTTTCCTCCCACACTCGAAAGACATACTGATAGGGAATTTAGATTGTGAGCCCCATTGGGGGACAGAGATGATAATCTGTGCCCTGTACTGCGGAATATGATAGCTGTATAAGCTTATATTGCTATATAAACAATGTAATAAATAAATAAATGGCAGATAAAGAGACTTTACATGGGCAGCGATGCCCATGGCAGATGAAGAGAGATTACAGAGGCAGCAAAGCACTTGGTGGATGAAAAGACATTACAGAGGCTTACAGAGGCAGAGATGCACATGGCAGATGAAGAGACATTACAGGAGCAGCGAGGTGCATGGCTGCTGAAAAGACATTACAGAGGGCACCATGGCACGTGACAGATGAAGAGACATTACAGGGGCAGTTAGGCACATAGCAGATGAAGAGGCAATACAGGGGTAGCGAGGCGCATGGCAGATGTAGAGACATTACAGGGCAGTGAGGTGAGTGGAAAAAATCTCACATGTGAACAGCTCCATTGACTATCATAGTTACGATGACTATCCATGAAAAAAAGGGATAGCACTCGTATGTGAAAAACTGACTTGTGAATGAGGCCTAGGAGTAGGTTCACACGAGCATGTAAAAAAAAGAAAAAATTGCTCAGAGTTTCATTTATAAAAGTGGGACAATTTTTTTATCACTTGTCTGTGTGCAATCTGCTTTTTTTACAGCAGCAATTAATCATTTACAGGACGATTTACAGTTTCCTATGTTACAGGATTGCAATATATCCGAAAAAATCGGACGCTGTACTGTGGCTCCGTGTGACAGACGATTTGTTTCCCTCATCCATAGACTTGAATGGGTGAGTTTCATCCAATTTCTGGAGTAAAATTGTGCACGCTGTGATTTTTTTTACGCTCTGAATCAAGCATTGAAAAAAAATGTTCATCTGCATTGCCAAACTGAATAACATTGGTCCGACTGCTGTGCGTTATTTTTATGGACAACACTCGGATCGAAAATACGGTCGCGTGGACGAGCCCTAAGGCTATGCTCCCACGATGAGCTTGTGATGAGTTTTTGACGCTGCACTAATTTCTGTACCTATTATTTAAATTAGGTTACTTGCATTGTTTCTTATTGCGTGAGATTTTAAGATGCATTTTTAGCAAACTAAAAACCACATGTGTGTTTTTTATCTGTGGATTTTTCACATCTAATACATGTCTATGGGAAAAATCTGCAAATAAAACTTAGCATATCTGCAAGAGAAATTGACATGTTGCAGATATGAGATGCGAACCGCAGGTTATTGTAAAATAAAAGCACAGTGTGCAGGAGATTTCTATAAATCCCATCCATATTACTGGAACTGTAAAACTCTGCATTTTTTTATACAGCAGAAATACTCAGCGTGAAAAACTCACCAAGAGCTCATCGTGGGAATGTGTCCTCACAGTTATTTCTTATAAATGACCCAAACTTGTGTGCCCCTCCTCCTACACGCACCCAAGGTCCTAATGCTTCTATCTATACATATTGTGTTGACTACAATGTGAATGGCCCCATAGACTGTCACAGGTACGAGTGCTATTCGTGAAAATCATGGGTTGCACTTGTACGAGAAAAGACGAGAAGGACGCCTGAATGAGGTCTTACAGCTGCTCCATGGTAGTGGTTCTTTGCTCTGACTCATGGAACGATGTCATGGGTATGTGTAATACGAAAATGGGGAGACATCCAGGACGCCTGGAAGAGTTGTCAGGTCTCACACAAGCTAGTAACATCTTCCAAAAAGGACATTCTAGCTGCAGCAGATTTGTCATGTCAGCCAGGTAAAAAAGTTCTTACATGATAAACTGAAAGTGTATGAAGTCTCAAAAAAAAATCTTTGTGTGGGTGTATTAAGCCACCTATAAATACTACAAGTGTTAGTTACTACAGTGGCATGTAAAAGTTTGGGCACCGCTGGTCAAAAATACTGTTATTGTGAACAGTTAAGCAAGTTGAAGATGAAATGATCTCTAAAAGGGCTAAAGTTAAAGATGACACATTTCCTTTGTATTTTATAAAAAATAAATATAAAGAACAGGTAATCCCTGCATGTGTTGCGACTGTCGAACAGCCGTGAAACATGTAGCCGCAACAACTCAAACATAGTATTAGAGAACACCGAAGATGCTGTATTAGCACTCGAGCATGCTCGGATAACACGTTACCACTATTGGCGAGATGTTCTTTTCCTGATATTCTACGCACTTTTTTCTCCACACATACCTTTGATCATTATGGCCAAAGAGTTCTATTTTAACCTCATCGGTCCACAGGACTTGTTTCCAAAATGCATAAGGCTTGTTTAGATGTTCTTTTGCATACTTCTGAAGCAGAATTTTACAGTGAGGGAGCAGGAGAGGTTTTCTTCTGATGACTCTTCCATGAAGGCCATATTTGTACTAGTGTCTTTGAACAGTAGAGCAATGTACCACAGCTCAAGAGTCTGCTCAATCTTTATGAAGGTCTTTTGCACTCAAGCGGGGGTTCTGATTTGCCTCCCTAGCAATGTAACGAGAAGCTCTCACTGAAATTTTGCTTGGTCTTCCAGACCTTATCTTGACCTCCACTGTTCCTGAAAACTGCCATTTCTTAATTACATTTCAAACTGAGAAAAAACAACTTGAAAACGCTTTGCTATCTTGTTATAGCCTTCTCCTGCTTTGTGGGCCTCCACCATTTTCAATATCAGAGTGCTAGGCAGCTGCTTAGAAGAACCCACCGCTGCTGTTTTTTCACACAACATTAGAAGAGGCCAGGTTTTTATAAAGCTGGGAAATTTGCATCACCTGGCCTTTCCTAACAATGATAGTGAACAAGCCATAACCCTAACAGGCTAATTAAGTTCTGAAACCTTGGTCACAGTTATCTGAGCACACAAATCTGCAAGGGTGCCCAAACTTTTGTATCTGCCAATTTTCCTTATTGTAATTTTTAAAATGTAAAAGCTTACAATATATATATATTTCCTAAAATACAAAGGAAATGTGTCATCTTTAACTTTAGCCCCTGTAGAGATCATTTCAATTTGCCTAACTGTTCACAACAGAGGTGCCAAAACTTTTATATGCCACTGTATACCATATGTGCTTACTTGGGTAAAATGAATAATGGAAGTATTTACAAAGATATCAACGAGTTTCAAAAAGTCCCAGCGGACGCTCAGTAATCACAGACACCAGATATACTTGACAGTAGTGGAGAAATACGTATATACAGACGTAAAGACTATTTGGTGAGTATCACTGTAAAAGATTTACTTTTTTTAAGGAGCTCTTGTGATCCCCGCATGCCATGGCTCTAGAAGTCTGACAAGTGCCACTCGTCTGCTTTCAGAGCTATACATTGACTTAATTCTGCATTCCAAGTCAAGGTCAAAAGGGTGTGGAGTGTTTTATGTGACTTTTTCCGTTACTTATGTAAAGGTAGTTTATGGTGTATTTAGCTATTTCAGTGAGAATTGGATTTTAAAGCACCACTCCAGCATTTCTTTTTTAATTTACCCCTTGAGTTGTGCCACTAATTTAAGTTCCCTGGCCTTAGACTTATACTTACCAGCCGCTGTCTTCTTCTGTTCTTGGCACCGCTCCGGTCATCTTCTGCAGGTTGTGACCTGACAAATCTCTCCAGTGTATTCTGGATGATCTGGAAATCACAACTCAATGTACGTGCATGAGGCCAGACTGGGGATCTCATAGACTTACACAATTAGCTAGTGACTGTAACCTCTGACTTCTGGTCAGTGACAAGTTGCGGTTACAAGATGTCGGATTCGGACTGGAGCGGCTCTGGGCTGAGCAGAAGACTTTGGCTGTTGAGTATAATACTAGGGTCTGGGAACTTGTATTAGTGGCACTACTCCAATGCAGAAATAAAAAATAAAAAAAACACCTCTGGAGTGCTATCCCTTAATGACATATCCAATATTTTTTTCCCATTTTTAATTTCCTGCCCTTCTTCCAAGAGCCATAACTTTATTTCTCCATCAACAATGTCGCACTGGGGTTGAATTTTTTAATTCCATTCAACAATGATGAAGCTGTGAATGCTCAATAAGACATCCGGTTGCTTTCTCAGACTTCCCATTGACTTTTATTATAACATTTGGAGGGTCTTCAGAGTGGAAAACGCCAAGAGAATAGTCACACAAAACAATCGGTGATAAATCATCCTGAGCTAAGAGACTGCCATTGTTCTCGGCAGCGCATGCAGTTTCTGCAAAAGGATGTGCTGCCGAATATGATTTTTTTCTAAGCTTGCTTAAAAATAATTTCCCTTGATGAATGAAAAATATTTAGAGTTGAGAGTCCTCAGTGGTTGATACCTTTTAATGGCTAACTGAAAAGATGGTAACAAATTGCAAGCTTTCGAGACTACTCCGGTCTCTTCATCAGGCAAAGACTAAAACAAAAACTGAAGAATCACATATATATATATATATATACACAAGAGGACACAGGAATAGTGCAATAGGTAAGACAAGTGACGTGAAGCAGAACTGTCATTATGGCAGAGGGATGAACATAAATATTGGAACAGATCATAGATAAGGAGAGAAAGTTTTATTACCCTCTGATTGGGGTCTGGTATTGTGTTTTGATGCCCCTAGAAGGTCAGAGACGCAGATTCCTTAATTGATATAGAATGACATGAATCCATGTGACACGTTCATTCCAGCACTAAGAGTGTCAAAGGTCATCATAAGTTTGTATTCCCAAACCTTTCTATCTTTCTCAGATTTGAAGTTAGATTTTAATACCAGTAATTCCATATCCATTATGCTATGACCGGGCATACAAAAGTGTTTTGCCACAGGTAAATCCATTCTTTTTTCTCTTATCGTGTGGCGATGAGAATTCATCCTTGTTCTCAGTTTTTGCCCGGTCTCCCCCACATACAGACCCCCAGTTGGACATTTAGTACATATAATTAGGTACACCACATTAGATGTGATGCAGCTGAAAGTACCTGGGATCTTGTAGTCCTGATGGGAGTTGGGTATCTTTATCTTGTCCGTGGTCATTATAGATGCACATGTTTTACACTTCTTCTGTTTGCAAGGAAAGGTTCCTGCAGCTGTTGGGGAGGACAGGGAGCTTCTGACAATGATGCTTCTTAGATTTGGGGGCTGCCTAAAACATAGTAGTGGGGGGTCTGGAAATATGGATTGTAATCGGGCATCTTTTTGTAGTAAAGGTTGTAGTTTCCGTGCAGCTCCCCTTAGCATCTCCAGATTTGGATTGTAGGTGACCACTAGAGGCACCCGGTTATTTTCTTCTTTAGTTTTGTAATGTAGCAGGTGATTCCTTGATATTCTGGTGGCTCTTGTAATTTGGTTTTCAATTGTTCTTGGATGGTAGCCCTGGTTCAAAAAAGTCTTTCTGAGGCGACCAAGGTGTTCATCTCTATCCATGGGGTTGGAACATATACGGTTGTATCTGATGGCTTGGCTGTAGACTATAGAGTTTTTTATGTGTTTTGGATGGAAACTGTCCCATTTAAGGTATGTTGGACGGTCGATTGGCTTCTGATACAGGGATGTCTCTATTTCATTGTTCTTTAGCTTAATGGTGGTGTCTAAAAAGTTAATTTCAGTGCTGGAGTAGTTGAGTGTTAAGTTGATGGTTGGATGAAATTGGTTGAACTGTTCATGGAACGTCTTTAGCTGTTGTTCAGACTCCGTCCAGATGATTAAAATGTCATCAATGTAGCGGTAGTAGGCCCGAGGCCTGATTGGACATGAGGACAAAAAGTCGCTTTCAAGATTGGCCATGAAAAGATTTGCATACTGTGGAGCCATTTTACTTCCCATAGCTGTGCCAGTCTCCTGAAGATAGATCTTGTTGTCAAATTCAAAGTAATTGTGGGTGAGGATAAATTTTGTGAGTTTCACCACAGAATCAGCATCATTCCCGGTGTTTCCCATGAAGACTTTGCAGGCATTTAATCCATCCTGGTGTGGGATATTAGAGTACAAAGATTCCACGTCCATGGTGGCCAGGATGGTTCCTTCTGGTAGGGGACCTATTGCTGCTAGTTTATTCAGTAGGTCAGTTGTGTCCTGAATGTAGCTGGGTGTATCCTTTACCAGGGGTTTAAGAATGCCCTCTACCCATCCAGATACCTGCTCAGTAAGGGTGTCCACACATGAAATAATCGGCCTCCCTGGATTCCCAGCTTTGTGGATTTTGGGAAGCATGTAAAATGTCCCTGTTCTTGGACTTTCTGGTATCAGGTCATCAGCTCTTATGGATTTGTCAGACAGACAAGATACCAACTTGCTTAGTTCCTTGTAATAGTCCTGTGTAGGGTCCGACTCCAGTTTTCTGTAGTAGCGTGTGTCCGTAAGTTGTCTGTTTGCTTCCTTAATATAGTCTGATGTGTTCATCATGACTATTGCACCTCCCTTGTCAGCAGGTTTAATGATGATTTCTTTGTTGGTTTTCAGAGACTGTATGGCCTTTCACTCCTGGGCACTGATGTTGGATGCTTGTCTCTTGTTGGTGGCTATGATGGTGGATTTTATCAAATGAATATCAAGGAATCACCTGCTACATTACAAAACTAAAGAAGAAAATAACCGGGTGCCTCTAGTGGTCACCTACAATCCAAATCTGGAGATGCTAAGGGGAGCTGCACGGAAACTACAACCTTTACTACAAAAAGATGCCCGATTACAATCCATATTTCCAGACCCCCCACTACTATGTTTTAGGCAGCCCCCAAATCTAAGAAGCATCATTGTCAGAAGCTCCCTGTCCTCCCCAACAGCTGCAGGAACCTTTCCTTGGAAACAGAAGAAGTGTAAAACATGTGCATCTATAATGACCACGGACAAGATAAAGATACCCAACTCCCATCAGGACTACAAGATCCCAGGTACTTTCAGCTGCATCACATCTAATGTGGTGTACCTAATTATATGTACTAAATGTCCAACTGGGGTCTGTATGTGGGGGAGACGGGCAAAAACTGAGAACAAGGATGAATTCTCATCGCCACGCAATAAGAGAAAAAAGAATGGATTTACCTGTGGCAAAACACTTTTGTATGCCCGGTCATAGCATAATGGATATGGAATTACTGGTATTAAAATCTAACTTCAAATCTGAGAAAGATAGAAAGGTTTGGGAATACAAACTTATGATGACCTTTGACACTCTTAGTGCTGGAATGAACGTGTCACATGGATTCATGTCATTCTATATCAATTAAGTAATCTGCGTCTCTGACCTTCTAGGGGCATCAAAACACAATACCAGACCCCAATCAGAGGGTAATAAAACTCTCTCCTTATCTATGATCTGTTCCAATATTTATGTTCATCCCTCTGCCATAATGACAGTTCTGCTTCACGTCACTTGTCTTACCTATTGCACTATTCCTGTGTCCTCTTGTGTATATATATATATATGTGATTCTTCAGTTTTTGTTTTAGTCTTTGCCTGATGAAGAGACCTGAGTAGTCTCGAAAGCTTGCAATTTGTTACCATCTTTTCAGTTAGCCATTAAAAGGTATCAACCACTGAGGACTCTCAAGTCTAAATATTTTTCTATCTACTGGCTAACACGGTACGAAGATACACATCTTTCCTATACCTTGATGAATGAGCATTTTACTCATTTAGTGAGCGATTGTCAGCCTGTTTACACTGCATAATTATCCGGAGATCGTTACTTTCATCAGCGCCTTGGCAGCTCCTGTTCCAATGGGTGAGGGCGAGTGGCAATGTTTTTCTCAGGCTACGTGCTATGTTCAGGATTTGCTGTAGAAAACTCTGCTGGAAATTCTGATGCGTTGGCAGGAAAAACGCTGCATAAGATACGCACATTTTTGCTCCGTTTGTGACATGCTTTTTGTTGCAGAATTTTCCCAACTCATTAGTATGAGCGAAATCTGCTGCAAAAACGCTGAAAGAATTGACATGCGCAGATTTGAATCTGCAAGAAAAAAATTAACAATGTGCGCATGAGACTTCAGGAATTTTATTTGCTTTGCTGGTAATGTAAAACAATGTGTGCGGAAAAAAACGCAACATAAAAGCACCGTTTGCACATAGTTCTATGCTAAGCCCTATAAAATAATTTTTATTTTAAACTAACATTGTTTTACCAAATCTACAGTCACTATTTTCTGATAACTATTGATCTCTTTTCAAGGCTGATGATTATGGGCACATCAAATAACTGCTGTATTGTTTGGTTTTTTTTTTATTAGATGGTTACAATAATTAGCAAGTTGTTCATGCCAAACAACAGATGTGTGCCCCATAAATAGAAAAAAAAATAAGGGAAGAGGGTATATGGAAACTCAGCTCACCATGTCCAGATGCACCTTGTTTAGTAGAAGTTCATCGCACGGAGCCGTCCTAGTCTGGGACGTGAATATCAAATGCACCAAGAAACAGAGAGGTTTTTCTCCAGCGATAACAAAAGCAAGTAAACGTTAAAAACTTGCTTTTATTGATCCAATATCAGAGCATGAATGTACTGGTCACCATGACTATCCGTAGCAAGCAAACCAACGCGTTTCAGCTAAGAGCCTTAATCGCATAGGACAAATGTCTCCTGATGCGCATTTTTGCTCAATGCATTTTTGGTCAAATGGTGCAACCTATATATTGCATGTTACATTCCACAAATTCAACCATGTAAATGACTCCTGTCGTGTTACAGATAATAAAACTATGTGTAGGAAATTTTCTTGATTAGTAATGCTCGATTTGAACTTGTATTTTTTATTGTACGCATGAGAACATGCCTTGCATGGTATATGCCTGCATTTGTAAAGCCCTTTAAGAGAGAGCCATGGATTGTTTATTTCCTTGACATTAACTCAGGGAAGGAATATTACTACTAATACTAATGTGGGTTCTCTTTTGGACACAAACATAATGTCTGATTTTTTTAGGACCCCGGAAAGCTTGCTATCTACATTCCATATTGGCAGATATTTTTTATGATATTTATAATATCCAAATATTGTGGGCTGTACTGAGTTGAAAATGTTATGGAAGTTTATAGAATCATAGAATAGTAGAGTTGGAAGGGACCTCCTGGGTCATCTGGTCCAACCCCCTGCTCAAAGCAGGATTCACTAAATCATTCCAGACAGATGTCTGTCCAGCCTCTGTTTGAAGACTTCCATTGAAGGAGAACTCACCACCTCTCGTGGCAGCCTGTTTCACTCATTGATCACTCTAACTGTCAAAAAGTTTTTTCAAATATCTAATCTGTGTCTCCTCCCATTCAGTTTCATCCCATTGCTTCTAGTCTTTCCTTGTCCAAATGAGAATAAAGATGATCCTTCTACAATGTGACAGCCCTTGAGATATTTGTAGACAGCTATTAAGTCTCCTCTCAGTCTTCTTTTTTGCAAGCTAAACATTCCCAAATCCTGTAACCGTTCCTCATAGGACATGGTTTGCAGACCGGTCACCATTCTGGTCGCTCTTCTCTGAACTTGCTCCAGTTTGTTGATGTCTTTTTTAAAATGTGGTGCCCAAAACTGGACACAGTATTCCAGATGAGGTCTGACCAAAGAGGAGTAGAGGGCAATAATAACTTCACGTGATCTAGACTGTGTGCTTCAGTTAATACATCCCAGAATTGTATTTGCCTTTTTTGCTGCTGCATCACACTGTTGACTCATGTTCAGTCTGTGATATATTAGTATACCCAAGTCTTTTTCACATGTGCTGTTGCTTAGCCCTATTCCTCCCATTCTGTATACACTTTTTTCATTTTTATTTCCCAGATGTAGTACTTTGCATTTTTCCCTGTTAAAAACCATTCTGTTAGTAGCTGCCCACTGCTCCAGTTTATTTATATCTTTTTGAATCCTCTCTCTTCTCTAGTATTAGCTTTCCCTCCTAGCTTTGTGTCATCAGCAAATTTAATCAGTTTACCCTCAATTCCTTCATCTAAATCATTGATAAAGATGTTGAACAATACAGGGCCCAAGACAGGGCCCTGTGGAACCCAACTAGATACATTCTTCCAACTGGATGTGCAGCCATTTACTACCACTCTTTGGGTCCTATCACTAAGCCAGTTATGAATCCACCTAACAGTTGCCTTGTCCATTCCATACTTAGTCATTTTTTCAATAAGGATTGTGTGAGATACTTTGTCAAATGCTTTGCTGAAGTCAAGATATAATATATCTACAGCATTTCCCTGATCCACCCAGTCAGTGATTCCGTCATAGAAGGAAATTAAGTTAGTCTGACATGACTTATTAGTTACAAACCCATGCTGACTCTGGTTAAGCACTTTGTTCTTGGACAGGTACTTACATACATGTTCTTTAATAATTTGTTCAAAGATCTTTCCTGGTATAGATGTCAGACTCACCAGCCTGTAGCTCCCTGGGTCCACCTTCTTCCCTTTTTAAAGATAGGAACAACATTTGCTCTTCTCCAGTCTTCTGGGACTTCTCTTGTTCTCCAAGAATTTTCAAAGATTATGGAGAGTGGTTCAAAAATTTCTTATGCTATCTCCTTCAGTACTCTGGGGTGTAATTCATCCGGACCTGGAGACTTGAATTCATTTATGTTAGCTAAGTGTTTCCTCACTATTTTTCTGTTTATAGATATCCTGGATTCTTCTATTCCCTTAATAGAACAGTGAAGATCAGTTGATGTTACATTTCCTTTCTGAGAGAAAACAGATGCAAAATAGGAATTTAAAAGTTCGGCCTTCTCAACATCCTTTCTTACCATTTCATAATTTTCATCCGGTAAAAATCCTATAGCATCATTGACTTTTCTTTTACTTTTGACATATCCCCAAAATCCTTTTTTATTGCTTTTGACATCTCTTGCAAGCCTTAATTCATTGTCAGCTTTAGCTAATCTGATTCTTGCCCTGCAGGTTCTGCAGAGATCATTATATTCTTCTTTAGATATGCCTCCCTCTTTCCATTTGATAAACATTTCTTTCTTCCTTTTTAGCATGTGTTTAAGTTCTGTGTTCATCCATCCTGGCTTCCTTAAATGCTTCCTATTCTTCCCTCTTTTTGGAATTATTAATGATTGTGCTTTGAGAATCTCATTTTTCAAGATTTCCCATACTTCCTGGACATTTTTGTCCTTAATCATAGAATCATAGAGAATCATAGAATCATAGAATAGTAGAGTTGGAAGGGGCCTCCTGGTCCAACCCCCTGCTCAAAGCAGG
Organism: Oophaga sylvatica; assembly: GCA_033576555.1. Lineage (NCBI taxonomy): Eukaryota > Metazoa > Chordata > Amphibia > Anura > Dendrobatidae > Oophaga > Oophaga sylvatica. The sequence continues at coordinate 56,621,421 of JARQOD010000002.1, forward strand.
ATTCTCTAAATCATCCCAGACAGATGTCTGTCCAGCCTCTGTTTGAAGACTTCCATTGAAGGAGAACTCACCACCTCTCGTGGCAGCCTGTTCCACTCATTGATCACCCTAACTGTCAAAAAGTTTTTTCTAATATCTAATCTGTGTCTCCTCCCATTCAGTTTCATCCCATTGCTTCTAGTCTTTCCTTATGCAAATGAGAATAAAGATGATCCTTCTACAATGTGACAGCCCTTGAGATATTTGTAGACAGCTATTAAGTCTCCTCTCAGTCTTCTTTTCTGCAAGCTAAACATTCCCAAATCCTGCAACCGTTCCTCATAGGACATGGTTTGCAGACCGGTCACCATTCTGGTGGCTCTTCTCTGAATTTGCTCCAGTTTGTTGATGTCTTTTTTTAAAATGTGGTGCCCAAAACTGGACACAGTATTCCAGATGAGGTCTGACCAAAGAGGAGTAGAGGGCAATAATGACCTCACGTGATCTAGACTGTATGCTTCTGTTGATACATCCTAGAATTGTATTTGCCTTTTTTGCTGCTGCATCACACTGTTGACTCATGTTCAGTCTGTGATATATTAGTATACCCAAGTCTTTTTCACATGTGCTGTTACTTGTGAAAAAGGATATCCAGCCATTGGATCCCTCCGATTCTCTTTCTGAGTCCCTTAAAATCTGCCTTTCTGAAATCTAACCTTGAAGTCTGAGTCTTCACAGGTCTTCCTCCTCTAGTTATCCAAAATTCTAAAATAGCATGGTCGCTACCTCCTAAGGTCCCAGCCACTCTTACCTCCTCAACCATTTCCTCCCTGTTTATAAGGATTAGATCCAAGGTAGCAGATCCCATTGTTTTCTCCCCTACCTTTTGGAAGATAAAGTTGTCAGCAAAAGAGGATAAGAATTTCCTGAACCTGTTAGTTTTGCCTGAGAGAGATTCCCAACAAATGTCTGGATAGTTGAAATCTCCCATGACCACTATGTCATATTTGTGTGAGAACTTGACCATTTGATGCATAAAGAGTTCATCCATATCTTCAGCTTGCATAGGCGGCCTATAGTAAATGCCTACAGTGGTGTCCTTTCCATTGTTCACTCCTTGTATTCTTAGGCCGGCGTCACACACAACTACAAAAAATTGGACCGTTTTAGTCGGTCGATTATCGGAACAAAATGAAAACATCACACATCCGCCTGGCATCCGATTTTCCTTCAAAGATGCGATTTAGTCGCATGTGTGTGTACCTTGTAACATCCGATTTGCATCCGACCACCGTTTTTTTGTTGCAGCTTACCAAAAAGGACCAATAACGGTTTTGAGGCCTGATACTCATTTAAATCATCAGGCTGACCTATATTTAAGTGATCTGCTACAGGTGTGACTCTCCCACCTTTGCACTGGTGTCATTTTGTTCCTTGTGCTTAGTGCTTGCTAGCTGCTTTATCCAAACATCAGCGACACACTCAGATTTTCTCCCACTGAGCATGTGCTGTTCCATTGGGTTATATCCAGACGTTTTGTGGAGCCCTATCCTGTACTAGCAGATCCCAGAAGACGCACAAGGATGTGGGTACATCCACTTTTGACAAGAAGGATAAATAAAGGCCATTTTCACCGGCTATATTTGTCACTGCGTAGGCATGGAGATAATTTTTTCCAATATTGTCCAATGAGCATAGCTACCTTTGATACGCTGATTGACATTGTGCGCCCTGGGATCACATTTCAGGACACCAGGATGAGAAAAGCAATTTCTGCAGAGGAACGCCTTCTCCTAACAATAAGGTATGTGTGTCAACGATTATGTTGATGATGTTTTCATCAACATAGCCACTTTGCAAGTGTTTGAGCACACTTCTTGTAAACTTATAATGTGAGTAATGTATTTCTCAAGCTTACCTATCTAAATTATTGCTTTGGTGTATTCCACAGAAGCCATGGCTTGTAATCTATTTTCCAGCATGTGTGTGTACCAAACTCAAGCATTGTAAGTGTTGTGCATGCTGTGTGTGTTGTTTTTGTTGTCATGTTGTGTGTAAGTTACGCAGCCCATCACGTATTGAAATAATCACATACAATCAATGCCACTTAAACTATTTTTTATGTCTGGTGTAATGTTTAGTGGCTTTAAACATAATGCTAAAGGACTAATGTGTCCCTAGCTTTTTTCAACATATTTGCTGATAAATTCTCAGCAGTAAAACAAAGTACAATTTAATAACTTAAAACATAAACATAAGAAATACATAACACCTATAACTGCTGGTAGGTGTGGGGTGGTGAAGGTGGAGGGCCAGCTTGTGAGGGCTGGCTAGACTGCTCTCCAGTCACTGTGTCACCATGAGTGGTGGCTGACTGTGCAGTTTGCTGCATGCTTCTTGCTTGCTCTGGATGTGGGTTTGGGTAAGGGAAGTTTGGGAACTGTTGTGGGTAGTCATAATATGACTGCCCACTTACACTATAGCCACCAAAATGCCCATGTCGACCATACCCATGTTGTGGCCAGCATTGAACATTGGGTATGGTCGAGTGGGCATATTGTGAATGGCCACTCTGTCCCATGGATTGGAGCTGGGGAGCTCCGTATAAAGAAGGAGCTGCAGTAGGATGAGTAGTAGGAGGAGTTGGGTTCTGTTGGACACAAGGAGGAGGAGGATGATGAGGAGGAGAGGAGGATCAGAGGCTGAAGCAGATTGTGAGGGATTTGGTCCAAACAACCTTAAGACATTCTCAGGACCAACCACCCATCTATCAAGATAATTTAGTAGGTTGGTTGGATCATTAGGCGGTGTTCCAGAATCCAACACAATCTGCAGTCCGCTTCTGATCCGCAGTCTGTGCTGTCTTGGAATAGCCCGGAGGTAACGGGCCAAACTGCGGCAAAATCCCTCCTCCCCATCATCATTTGCTACACTGGACAAATAGTCCAGAACTCCTCGGTCCACCTGCCTCCTTGTGCCAGAACCAACTCCTTCTCTTCTACCCTGGGTCGCCGTGCAACATCTGCTGGAGGCGAAGGCACATCCAGGGGCCTACCAGGGCTGCTGCTCAGGGGAGGGTCTTGGGACTGTAGAGGCAAGCTCTGTGACTCCACTGCTGGTGGTGGTGGTGGTGATGCTGCTGCTGCACTTGCTGCTGATGATGGGTCAGCCTCCTCAACATCCCCCACAGGGTCGATCACTGCCTCAGAGTCTGAAGCTGGCTCTCTGTCTGTAAGGTTTGACTCGGTGCTAGAGAATAAAATAAATTTATTACAATTTATTCATAAAAATAGCAATACACTTTGTACAGACATGAACTTACGGTCGCAAATCCAGAGCTGGAGCAAGAAAATTCAGTCTATCATAATAGACATATTTGCGTTTAGTGCTTGCTGCTGCCCCACTGCGCCCCCTCAGCTGTCTCTCTCTCCTGTAGCAGTCTCTACAGCTGCGCCAACGTCTTGTAACATCTGAGGCTGAAAAAGTAACGGATAAAATACAAATTTAAAATTATCTTCCCTTGTAATGTATTTTAAAAATAAATACCGTACAACAGCAATATTATACTTTTTTAACGTGTTATAGGGGTATAGAACACCAATACAAATTGGATGTAGGTAAAATAACAATTAAATATTACAAGGGTTCATACATACAAAGCTCTATGACATATGTGTCACAATAATGAGCATTTATTTTGGACACAGCGATGGGATTACCAAAAGGGACACATATTAAGTAGTTCACCTACACATTTATTGGGTAGGGCAAAATTTATAAAGTTTACTTTGCGACCATTGCTGTTGTAGCTAAATATCACACCAACACAGACGGCACCTGAACATTCATCCTACCAGGACCTTCAGTTCGTCCCTGCCCTGTGGGATTACCGTATATATGGGATGGAGCCTTTTCAAGTTCTCATATCCACAGTGGCCTCCTCTGTTCCTTTTGTGTTATGTTCCTTAAGGTTTCAGAAAGACCCATTGCAGGGTCGAAACGTTACCTATACATGTTTTTTCGGCTGTGGTGTTTTAAAATTACACTTTTTTCACTTGCATTGAAAGATTGTTTTATTGCGGCTGGTTTGCAAATTACAGGAGCTAAATATTAGATGTGCTTGGAGTACTCACATAGCACTGGGGTTCAACAGGCATAATGTTTTTTTAAACACATTTCGGTTTCACATATAAGGGTACAGGGACATTATAACACATTGTTGTTGGGAGATACTGAGTAGTCAAACCGTATTGTAAGCATTTTCAAAACGTTACTTACTAATGCGTTCTTGGTCCTCTCTAGACCTGTCGCCAAAATCCGGGAACATCTGGGAACATATTCTCCTCCAAGCCGCGTCCTTCCGCGAGCAGTTAGAATAATTGTGATCCCGCTGGTCCCAAAGTTCTGGTCTCTCCTGGACCAGAACGATCAACATCTCAACATTGATGTGAGTGGACATCGTTCTGGACTCCGTGGAGGCGGTTTCCTGTTTGGGTTTGAATTTTCGTAGCCTAATTAGCATGTCAGCCCTTCCTGCCAATTATCCTGATGCAATTTCCTGACACCTGGGATAGTGGTGCGCTTTAATCGCAAGTCACACGTGCGGTCCGTTTGTAATCCGATTTTCATCGCTCCCATAGACTTGCATTGGCGATAGTCGACCCACAATCGGTGACAATCGCAGCATGCTGCGATTGCACACGGACGTTTCAAACGGACCACAAAAAATCTGATACTGGGAGCTGCTCCATAGATTAACATAGGTCCGACTGCAATGCGATATTTCATCGTATTGCAGTCGTCCGATTCTGTCGCCAGTGTGACTCCAGCCTTACCCAAATAGTTTCCACAGAACTCCCAGTCTCTGAAGCTTCAATCTCTGTGCAGATATACGCTTTTCTAACATACAATGCGACACCTCCTCCTCGTTTATCAAGTCTGTTTCTTGCAAATAAGTTGTATCCTTCTAGCCTTGTATTCCAATCATGTGTATCGTCCCACCAAGTTTCAGTGATTCCAATAGTAGTATAGGAAACCGGGCACACTCGAAAATTGCTGATGTGCAAGGTGAGGATGCGTCCTCAAGTCTGCCAGTTCTCCCTACTGCCATCGGCTTCCTATTCTGGGTCATTACCCAAGCATATCATTATACCGACCAACTGGTTCTTTTCCCAGCATAGCATACTGAGTCAACCCATCAGGGTTTCCTTACTCATATATGCTTAACGATACATACGGCCCATCCTTTATGGGGATACTTATCTCCAACGTTTTCACCTATTCTCCTAGCACACTGATGAAGGTCTAGTGAAGACCGAAACGTTTGTTAGTGAGTACTGTATGTATTGCACTAATAAAATCACCTTGCACCTCAGCAATTTTCGAGTGTGCCCGGTTTCCTATACTACATATCACGGTTTGGTAACCTACCGAGGCACCTCTCTCCCTATGGGCTGTGCAAGCGGTATACTCACTTCAGTGATTCAAATGACATCATATTTCTTTTCCTGCGTTAGTAGTTCCAATTCTACTTGTTTGTTGCCCATGCTTTGTGCGTTTGTATAGAAACATTTTAGTTTGTGATTGGTTTCTCTTCCTCCAATATTTTTATTATTTAGATTTTTTTGTCTTCGTTCTTCCTTTCCACTTCTAATAGCAGAGTTCTCAATAGCATTTGTCAGGTGTATGGATTTTTCTGGACTTTTTCTTCCCTTCCCACATTGTTCTAATTTAAAACTCTCCTGATAAGTGTAGCAAGGCGACTTCCAAATACATGTTTTCCAGTCTTCATAAGGTGCACCCCATCTCTAGCAAGTAGTCCATCGTATAGGTAATTTACTCCGTGATCCAGAAATCCAAATCCTTGCTGATGGCACCATCGACGTAGCCAGTTATTCACCTGCAGAATCTTCTTCCACCTCCTTGTTCCATGGCCATCCACTGGAAGGATGGAAGAGAAGACCACCTGCGCTCCCAGTTCTTTCACTTTCTTGCCTAAATTTTAAAAGTCACTGCAGATGGTTTCCAGGTCACTTCTTGTGGTGTCATTTTCCCCACATGTATTAGCAGGAATGGGTAGTCATCTTTACGTCTGAAGAGTCCTGATAGCCTGTCAGACAGATCTTTAATTTTTGCACCTGGAAGACAGCACATTTCTCTTGAGGTTATATCCGGTCTGCAGATGGCGGCTTCTGTTCCTCTCAGCAGGGAATCCCCATGACCACAACTCTTTGTTTCTTCTTCACAACATTTTTCTTTCTCCATCCATGAGGACTCTGAGGGCTTACAAGGTTGTTTTTTGTGGGCAAAGTCTTATCCTGATGTATTTCTTCATCGTTCTCCTGTGTGAGAGCCTGGTACTGGTTCCTGATCAGTATGGGTGCTGACTGCCTCCCGATGCTACTGCTTCTCTGGGTCACATGCTTCCATTCCTCTGTTTCTTCAGGTGCACTTCGAATTTCTTCTCTTTCTGTACCATGAAGAGATAATTCTGCTCTGTCTAAGAACTCTTCATCTTCCTTAATGATCTTCAATGTAGCTAACCTCTCTTCTACATTTCGCAACTTTTCCTCCAACATGGACACAAGCTTGCATTTCTGGCATGTGAAATTTGGCTTTTCCACTGATAAATCTGTGAACATGTAGCAAGAAATGCAGCTCACCACATGGCTCCTGGTCTCTTCCATGCTCTTATTGTTAAAGAGATATCAAAGTTGTGAAAAACGTACCAAAATTTGTGCGCTCCTTTCAGCTGCAACGGCCAAAACCCAGTGTTCTTGGAGCTCGCGTAACCTCTTCACTTATCCGAGAATGAACTGGGAATATGCAAATGATCTCAGGACTCCTCCCCTGGTTTACCGATGTCCTCCTTTCAGCTGCAGCGGCCAAAACCCAGTGTTCTTGGAGCTCACGGAGACTCTTCACTTATCCCAGAATGAACTGGGAATATGCAAATGATCTCCTCAGGACTCCTCCCCTGGTTTACCGATGTCCTCCTTTCAGCTGCAACGGCCAAAACCCAGTGTTCTTGGAGCTCGCGGAGACTCTTCACTTATCCCAGAATGAACTGGAACTATGCAAATGATCTCCTCAGGACTCCTCCCCTGGTTTACCGATGTCCTCCTTTCAGCTGCAACGGCCAAAACCCAGTGTTCTTGGAGCTCACGGAGACTCTTCACTTATCCCAGAATGAACTGGGAATATGCAAATGATCTCCTCAGGACTCCTCCCCTGGTTTACCGATGTCCTCCTTTCAGCTGCAACGGCCAAAACCCAGTGTTCTTGGAGCTCGCGGAGACTCTTCACTTATCCCAGAATGAACTGGAACTATGCAAATGATCTCCTCAGGACTCCTCCCTGGTTTACCGATGTCCTCATTTCAGCTGCAACGGCCAAAACCCAGTGTTCTTGGAGCTCGCGGAGACTCTTCTTCAATCTTATGCCCCAAAATGTACAGCACCATGAGAGATTATTTGCAAATGCGATCTCCTCAGGACTCCTCACCTGGTTTACCGATGTCCTCCTTTCAGCTGCAGCGGCCAAAACCCAGTGTTCTTGGAGCTCACGGTGACTCTTCACTTATCCCAGAATAAACTGGGACTCCTCCCCTGGTTCATGTTGGTTATATTTATATTGCGCTTTGGCAGTGCTTTCCCTTTTCTTTCCTCTCTTTCCAATTTCCTGCCCAGGATATTTCAACTTCGCTATCCTATTCTATGAACCCTATGCTATACCACACAGTACCACACAGGGAACTTACAATGAAGCAGCAAGTGTACACATAGATCACTAATATTGTACAACGACAACAGAATAGAGTTCAGAGTACAGAAAAGGTACAGGTTCAGACACTGCAGGTTTTTAGAGATAGGTACAGGTTCAGTCACTGCAGGTTTAGCAACACGTACTGGTTCAGACACTGAAGGTTTTTAGATATAGATATTGGTACAGACACAGGAGGTTAGGGAGAGATCAGACTTAGATACAAACAGTGTCACAACACAGCTGTCGGGTGACCCGAGACCAGGGGCTCCTTCCCTGTCCCTAACACTAGGGGGCGCCCTAGCTCACCCTGTTCTCCGGGATACTTCAGATGGCGAAGATGCAGGGGCCTCCACCCTTGCCTTATCTCCTGAGGTAGTCCTTCGTCTGTTCTCTTCCCCCACCCAGGGAAGAGGGGGCGCTACTGTGCACCGTACTACACCAACCCGACAAACAAGGCAACACAGACAAGGGATAACTGAAAACTCCAGGCATGCAAAATATTCATTCACGTGTAACAGAGGAATGCACTGGGCTGTGAAGGTAAGGGAATAAACAAAAACAGAGAAAGATAAGGAATTATCACGCATACAAACCATGCAACAGTCACTAATAACTACTTTAACTCTCCTTCTCATATGTCCTGTTCTGCCAGAGAGAAATAAACACATTTAAATGAAGGAGAAGTGCTTCTTCTCAGCGCTGGAGTAGGAGCAATCAGACGCTGCGGTCTTCTGGCTCCACACTTGCATTAACCCCGTTCAGGAATTGGTCCCAATTCAGACAAGGGCAAACATGGGTTCAGGGTTCAGGCCTGGGTATTCAGCCCACAGGGTGGCAGAAACAGGAAAGATGATATACAGGTACAGATTCAGGGTTCAGGCCTGGGCATTCAGCCCCCAGGGTGGCAGGTTCAGGCAAGATCAGAAACAGGATAGAACCTGGAAATTCAGTAGTTGTACACAGAATGAGAGAGAATGTTGCTCACTCAGGCACCTTCCAAGAGGTGGAGGTGCCTTAAGTACCAAGTGCCTCTCAGCAATAGGCCCTAAACATGCACAGCCAGCAGAGGAAACAGAGCTTACAGCAGACAGCAAGCAGAGGGCAAAGAGCTCTCTATATGGCCTGGGGTGGTGAGTACGTTGGTGTCCCTGCATGTGGGGGATGGGAAACCATGCAAGGACGCAAGCAGTGGTGCTACATAATGCAAAAATTAATTGATGGACTCAAAGCATTTAGGGGTCATAGCCATGTGGAACACTAGTGTTATATAAAACATCAACACTCCAATATTTCCAAAGTTCTGGCTTCTTCACTATCACCATTTGGAGAACAAGGCCCCAAAACGTCATCATTTCTACTGTATCTATGGAAGTCCAATTAGAAAATGATAAAATGAGAATGTGAGAATTCAGGTAGGCCGGGACTCCACACATCATCAGTGACGTCAGAGGGAGTCCCCGGATGACCAGAAGTGAACTGAATAGCGTGAGAAACAATCAATTAAGCTTCCCACACTAATCAGCTCATCTCCTGTGAGCCGGGGAGATGAACTCATTCATTCGGGGTTTACAGCAAGACTGCCAGCATTAGCAGCGGTCGCTGCTGTAAACCTGTTAACTCTTTCAGAAGGATTGCAGCGTGGGACCTGAGTGAGCGCCGGAGAGCTAAGAATATGGTTGCTTTATTATTTTATTTTTATTACAGGAGAACAAGGGATTCAGATGGATTACCAGTACAATAAAATTTGGTCAAAAACTGTATTTATTTAATTAAAATAATTTTTAATTATTGTGTGTTTTTTTAAGCAATTAATACAATAGGATTAATAATGGAGAGTTGTCTAATTGACAACTCTCCATTATTAACCCGGCTTAATGTCACCTTCCAATAGCAAGGTGGTCTTAACCCATTATTAACCCATTAGCCACCGCTACTGGGCAATGGGAATAGATGGGCTAAGTGCCAGAAAAGGCGCATCTAATAATAGATGTGCCTTTTCTGGGGTGGCTGGGGTCAGATGTTAGTAACCGGGGGGGGCAGAAAAAAATGGTTCCTCTCAGGGCTACTAATATCTGTTCTTCGTCACTGGCTTTCCCTGTCTGGTGGAGAAAATACCACGGGAGCCCACGCATTTTTTTCAATGAATTTACACATTTAATTAACACATACATGTATGAAATTTTGCACATACATACACTCATGTAATTGTTAATCAAAACCATATATCAAACTACATGAAATGAAATGGTTTACTGTATGTAAATCATGTGTCATTTCATGTCGGGTTCTGTAATGATTTTACAGAAGCCGGCAATTGATTTAGCGGCTATTATACTATGTAAAAGTGTATGAACTATAAATATATGTATATATATATGTCACAATGACATGTATATATATATTATATATATATACATGTCATTGTGACATATATTTATAGTTCATACACTTCTATATATATGTATTCTATGTGTGTATATGTATTCTTTCTTTTGTGAGTTAAAAACTGTCATTTGATCCAATATATATCGGTTTCGCAAGCCGGCGAGAAAATCTCGCCATACGGATGCCATACAGATGACACACGGATATTTTGATGCGAGGAAATCGCATCCTCGCACTGCACACGGATGACATACGGATCACTGTCCAGGGGACTTTTCTGTGTATTACGGCTGTATAATACGGTCCGATTTTTATACATTGTGTGTGACCCCGGCCTAACCCTTACAATATTCAGTAAACAATACTGTAGTAAACGCCAATTACTACAGTATGTTTTTACTGTCCCTAATCTAACTCTATCAACTAATTCAAATTATTATTTCTATTTTATTTTTTTCACTTCATCGAAAAAAAAAAAAAAATAACAGTGATGTGTGTCACTGATCAATGCTCAGCGGCTGTAGGATGCGAGCACGGATTTGGTGCAAAAGGGGGGAAAAATGGACATGAAAAAGAGAAATTCCTGGCCAGAAGCGAGCATGGATGCTAGTTAGTGATGTGCATCACTGATTAGCGCTCAGTGGCTGCAGAACACACACAAACGTGGTGCAAAAAAAAAAACTGCCAAAAGACGAGTAATCAAGTACTGGTGGAAGAAGGGGGGAGGGGAAGAGGTTAGGATGAGGGGAAAGGGGTGAAGGAAGAAAAGGGGGGAAAGAGGGATTGGGTTGGACTGGAAAAAGCAGGGAGGAACAATACAGGAACATGAAAATTCAAAGTGTGGTGAAATTGCAAAAAAAGTGCACTTCCACAATTGTTTTTTTTTTTACCATGTTAACTAAATGCTAAAACTGACCTGCCATTATGATTCTCCGGGTCACTACAAGTTCATAGATAACAAACATATATAGGTTCTTCTTTATTTAAGTGGTGAAAAAAAAATCTAAAATTTGTAAAAAAGTCGCCATTTTCCGAGACCTGTAGCGTCTCAATTTTTTGTGAACTGGGCCTGAGTTATGGCTTATTTTTTGTGTGCTGAGTTGATGTTTTTATTGATATTATTTGGGGTAGATACAATCTTTTGATCGCTCGTTCTTGCATTTTAATGCAATGTTGCGGCGACGAAAAAAACATAATTCTGGCGGTTTGATTTTTGTTCTCGTTACAGCTTTTACTGATTGGATTAATTCTTTTTATATAATGATAGATCAGGCTTTGGTCCTGCTGTGTCTAGCTAAAATGGTCACCTGCAATGAGCGTCGGCCGCTGGGCGGCGCTCACAGCTATCCAGCAATAACAACCACAGGGGTCTCCTGCAGACCCAGGGTTGTCATGACAGCCTATCGACGACCCACTGTCATGTGACACGGGCGCCGATGGGCAGGGTTTGTGATGCTCTTTCGGTTCGAGCATGTTAAATGCCGCTGTCAGAGATTTACAGTGGCATTTAACATATTAACAGCCACGGGTGGATCGTGATTCCACCCGTGGCTGTTAGTGACACATGTCAGCTAATGAAATCAGCTGACATGTGCCGGAAAATTTGCGGGCTCATCGCCAGAGCCTACAGCAAACATGGAGAGGCGACCTTAGACGTACCTATACGTCTAAGGTCGGAAACGGGTAATGACCTATCTATATTTAATCAATATCTTAGTCCTGCACAAGCCCTTTTGTTCCATTTTTCACTTTCTATCCCTATTTGATGATGAGATATGACTTTGATCTCAGGTGGAGTAACTGTCCAGCCAAGCAGGAGATTAAATGCAAAGCTGCAATCATGATTCTAAGGCCGGCGTCACACTACCGAGTTTGATGCGAGTTAGTCGCACGACTAACTCGCATCAACACCCGCACGGCCGCTCGCTCTCGGACCAGAGTGCGCGGCGGCACAGAAATACATGCAGCCGCACACTTGGGTCCGAGAGCGGGCGGCCGTGCTGGGTGTTGATGCGAGTTAGTCGTGCGACTAACTCGCATCAAACTCGGTAGTGTGACGCCGGCCTAAATTATGAAGAATGCTCATAAAAGTTAAACTAAAAATATAAAAAGTTGAATTTCCATACATGCTGTATGAACAGATGTGCTCCTAAAGCCTCGACTATTCCATATGATTACTAATGGTTGTGAGATGTTATTTCACTGTGTTGTGAACTGTGAACAAAATGTCTGAATTATTTAGAAACCGGTTAATGTGGCTTTTCCAACCAGAAGAGGAGACCTATAATCCTTGGCATGAGTGACTTCTGCCTCACATCTGTTTCAGAACTGATTCAATTTCACCTAAATTAATTTAAGGCGGTTCTTGGTAACTAGAGAGGCTGTTCTACCCTTTTCGGAGACTTACCTATGACTTGACTCTTATAAATCCTTAATAGAGTTGTCACGTAACATTTCCAATGTCAGTATTTCCTTGAAAAGGCTCTAGGAATTGTCTGATCTTTTTCTTCAAAGCCACAATAATCTCAGTGTTCAAACAGTCCTTTTGCTTGGATGATCTCTCATGTAGTTTTAAGTGTCCTTTATCCCAAAATACCAACTGACAATACTAATACTTTCCAGCCCACTGCTATGAAATGACGTGTTTGTTCTGACATCTGCCAAGGGTCCTCGATACGTTAATTCAGCAAATATTAAATCAAATAGTTAATACAGAATCAACATAGAAACCTGAGAATTATTTTGTCGTATCTCACATTCCTATTTTGTTTTACATAGCACATAGTTGCATAGTTAGTTTGGTTGACAAAAAAAAAAACACTAGGAATAAGCGGCCCGGTGGAATCTCTCTCTCTCTCTCTCAGGCCCCTTTCACACGTCGGTGTCTCCGGTACGTGAATGGGTTTATGTACATGTCAGTGTGTTTTTATGGACCATGTGTCCGTGTGCAAAACACGCAGACATTTCCGTTTTCACACGTGCACACAGAGAACAGTGCACACTGTCCTCTGTGTGCACGGACGGCCGCCGGGGAAGTAGAGGCTACTGCAAGCCGCTGTTCCCCGGCGTCTGGTGCTGAAGCCGGCTGTCATTCTGCCTGCGAGCAGAGGAGAACGATGAGCGGTATATACCGCTCATCGTTCTCCTCTGCTCGCAGGAAAGGCAGGGAGAATGACAGCCGGCTTCAGGAACAGCGGCTTATAGTAGCACTACTTCCGCCGGCCGTCCATGTGTCCATATGGTACTGATGCGGCACACGGTTGCCACACGTGTACCGCACGTAGTACACACACGGACACTGATATCTCCAGTACCGGTTTTTTCCGGTACCAGAAATATCAGGACGTGTGAAACCTGCCTTAGACAGAAGGAGGAGAAACTTTTTTTTTTTTTATCAGTGAAAAAAACTGATGAAACTCTGATGAAAATCACTGGTGAAACTCTTTCCCAGCTGGGTAGGCTTGTTCTAAAGTCCAGATTCTCCATAACTGGTTAACTCTAGATTCAGAAATGATCAAAGGTGGTGTTGCAGAGGCTTGGGCCTGAATGGTTTCATGATGCTAAATCTGCCACCACTTGAAGGCCATACATAATATGCACGACCAGCTATACTGTTTTGAGGGCACTGTTTGTGGTCACATGACAGCTCTAAAAATGGCTAAGGGTGAGTTTCCACGGTCAGGAAACGCTGCGTGTTTGGCGCTGTGCGCTGGCGCAGCGCCAAACACGCAGCGTCCAGATGTTACAGCATAGTGGAGGGGATTTCAAGAAATCCCGTCTCCACTATGCGTAACAATACGCAGGTGGCAGACCTGCGTTAACGGACATGCGCGCGTCTTTTTAGACCGCAGCATGTCCTCGCGTATTGCGGCGACGGTGCGTCGCCGCAACAGAATTTACACAGGGCTATGTAGCCCTGCGTTCTTTCCGGAGGTGTTCCGGAGGTGTCCTGAACACCTCCGGAAAGATCGTGCGTCATAAAGGGGGCGGGGCTTAGACGGAGCGGAATTTACCGCTCCGTCCAAAGCGCTGTGGTTCCGGACCGTGGAACCACTGCCTCACACTAACAAGCTTAACAATAGGTATTGTTTACCAGGATTTACACTGGCATTCACTTTTTAATAGAAAAAGATTAACCAGCTCACCCCAGCTAGGCATCCCAGGAGGCACGGACCTTCAAGTAACCACTTGTAGAAATGAAGAGAGGAAATGATCCAGCTTCCAAGCTTGCAAAAATTTATTGGATTAAAAAAATTCATAGATTCCATCATGAGTGTAGACACAGCTATACGTTTCGAACATCCATTGCGTTCTTTGCTTTGTTAAAGAACGCAATGAATGTTCAAAACCCGTAGCTGTGTCTACACTCATGATGGAATCTATGAATATTTTGTAATCCAATACATTTTTGCAAGCTTGGAAGCTGGATCATTTCCTCTCTTCATTCACTTTTTAATCCCTGTATAGGGGCCCATAGGCTGGGCCTACAGAGTTGGCTTCTTTTGGTGGTGCAAGCTGATAATAGTCCGGTAGCAGGGTCAGAACCAGGAAGTACGAGTAGGTACAAAAATCATCATCCAGGAGAAATCTTTGTAAACAAGCAGGAACTGAGATACCCACAAGAGATAGTTAGGTTATATCTGGCAGAAGGAACTGATTCACAGTGATTTAAAGGGAATCGGTCACCGTAAATTGGCAGGATATTTTAATGATGGCAGTCAGGTCAAATGGGCGGTGTTTTGGGTACTTGCCTTAACATGTTGTTCGCCGCTGTCTCCATTATTTCTGGGAATTGTAGTCGTTGCCCTCCATATAACGCGCCTGCGCATTGCAATCTTGAATTGCGCATGCGCAGTATGCTTTGATCGCAGATTGCAATGCGTGGTTCGGTAGGCCACCAAAAGGACCGACTCACTAAGTCTCTGGTACCAAAAATCCCGGGATGACCAGCCAACGCGGAACAATGAATCTCAGACATCACACTCTTCTTCCACTGGTCTGGGACAAACAATTTCCCAATAGGGCAGCGCTCAGGTTTATCCTCCTGACACCCTTCCAGAGCCAGTCTCAAATTGGGCGAGATGGCGGAAAGAACTACACCCTCTTTCAAAATAACAGTAGGATCAGATAACTCAGGAGAGTCCGCAAAGAAACTCCTCGAGAGGGCATCCGCCTTAACATTCTTAGTGCCAGGAAGAAAAGAAACCACAAAATTAAAACGTGTGAAAAACAAGGCCCACCTGGCCTGTCTAGGATTAAGTCGCTTGGCTGATTCGAGATAAACCAGATTCTTATGGTCCGTGAGGACCACCACCTGATGTTTGGCTCCTTCCAGCCAATGTCTGTACTCTTCAAAGGCCCACTTCATGGCCAATAACTCCCGATTACCCACGTCATAATTACGTTCAGTTGGAGAAAATTTTCGAGAGAAAAAGGCACAAGGGTTACTCTTAGAGGTCTCTGGATCTCTTTGGGACAAAATGGCACCTGCCCCAATTTCAGAGGCATCAACCTCCACCTGAAACGGTATAGAAACATCAGGCTGCCGTAGAACAGGAGCAGAAGTGAATCTCTGCTTAAGTTCCTGAAACGCAGAGACTGCCTCAGGAGGCCAATTCACCACATCAGAACCTTTTTTGGTCAAATCAGTCAATGGTTTAACAATACCAGAGAAATTACCAATAAATTTACGATAAAAATTGGCAAAACTCAAAAATCTCTGAAGAGCCTTTAATGAAGTAGGTTGGACCCAATCACAGATGGCCTGAACCTTGACCGGGTCCATTTCAATAACAGACGGAGACAAAATGAATCCCAGAAATGAGACCTTCTGTACGCCAAAAAGACACTTTGATCCCTTCACATACAGTGCATTCTCTCTCAAAATCTGGAACACAGTCCGAATATGTTTCACATGAGAGTCCCAGTCATTGGAAAAAATCAAGATATCATCCAAATAAACAATCAGAAATTTATCCACAAAATCCCTGAAAATATAATTCATGAAGGATTGGAAGACGGAAGGAGCATTAGTGAGCCCAAAGGGCATCACTAGGTACTCAAAATGCCCCTCTGGGGTATTAAACGCTGTCTTCCATTCATCCCCGTGCTTAATGCGAATAAGGTTATATGCCCCCCTGAGGTCAAGCTTGGTAAACCAACTAGCACTTTTCACCCTGGAAAACAGGTCAGAAATCAAGGGTAATGGATATTGATACTTCACAGTGATCTTATTCAAGAGATGATAATCAATAAACGGCCTCAATGAACCATCCTTTTTGGCCACAAAGAAAAAACCGGCACCCAAGGATGAAGGGATGGTCTGATATGACCCTTCTCCAATGACTCCTTGATATAAGATCGCATAGCATCGTGTTCAGGTACAGACAAGTTAAAAAGGCGACCTTTAGGAAATTTACCACCAGGCACTAATTCAATAGCGCAATCATAGCTCCTGTGAGGGGGCAAGGATGCAGATTTACTTTCACTAAATACATCCAAAAAATCAGTCAAAAAGTCAGGAACATCCTGAGACTGGGGAGAGGCAGAAAAAACAGGAGTGTCGGCATTAACACATTGGCAGCCCCAACTGGTCACTGACACAGATTTCCAATCCAAAACAGGATTATGAGACTGTAACCAAGGGAAACCTAGTACAATAATGTCATGCAGATTATACAGCACCAGAAATTTGCAACTCTCCTGATGATCTGGTTCAACCCTCATTATCACTGAGTAGAAAACTGGGATAGAATCAATGCCCAGTAGGGAATAGACTTCCGCAGGGGTATCATGGAAACCCACAACGTTTGGCAAAGTCAAAATCCATCAGGTTAATAGCTGCTCCTGAATCAACAAAAGCCTGAGCAGAAAATGTGGACAGGGAGCAAATCAGGGTAACAGTCAACAGAAATTTAGTCTGAACACTACCCAAGACAACTGAGCGAGCAAAACATCTTCCCCGCTTAGGGCAGACTGAAATAGCATGAGAGGCGTCACCACAGTAGAAACATAACCCATTGCGCTTTCGAAACTCATGACGCTGTGCCCCAGAAGTCACTCTATCACACTGCATGGGCTCAGAAGCTGACTCACAAGGCAACACTATCTCACGCATACCTCTGCGCTCACGCAAACGTCTGTCAATTTGAATAGCCAATGACATAGAATCATTGAGACCAGAGGGAGCAGGGAATCCCAACATAACATCCTTTACATTCTCTGACAGCCCCTTCCGAAAAAGGGCTGCCAAAGCATCATCATTTCATTTGGTCAGGACTGCCCACTTTCGGAATTTCTGACAGTACAACTCAGCATCTTCAAGACCCTGATTTAATGCCAACAAGGTTTTTTCAGCTTGATCAGTGACATTAGGTTCATCGTACAATAACCCCAGAGCCAGAAAAAATGCATCAATATCATTCAAAACAGGATCCCCAGGTGTCAGGGAAAAAGCCCAATCCTGAGGATCGCCGCGCAGGAGAGAGATGACAATTTGAACCTGCTGTGCTGCGTTCCCTGAGGACTTAGGTTTTAAGGCAAAAAACAACTTACAGTTATTTTTCAGAAATTTAGCCCGATCCCCCAAAAACAAATCTGGCATGGGAATCCTAGGTTCCACAACCGGCAACCTAGCAAGATAGGTAGCAATACTCCGAACTTCAGTGGCAAGCTGATCCACACGGCCAGACAACTGTGCAAGCTCCATTGAGAGAAAAAAAAATCCTCCTCAGCACCCAGAGAAAAAGAGGGAAAAAATGCAACAAACAGGAAAAAAAAAATCTCTGACAACTCTGAGAACTTTTTTTTTCTTTCCACACTATTTTCCCTTCTGTGAGTACCATATAATTTTCAGTTTGGGCCGGTGATACTGTTGTGTTTTGGTAGCTGAGGAGAATAAGCAAAAACGGCAATACACCAGAGAGGCTGGAACCTATTGGATTGCAGTAACCTGAACTAACCACACAACTAGAGGTAGCCGTGGAGCGTTCCTACGTTGATCCTAGACGCCTCGTCACAGCCTGAGAGATAACTACACCTAAAGGCAGAAAGATGAAAGCTATCTGCCCCGGAGCAGATCCCCAAAGAAAATAGGAAGCCCCCAAACATGTAATGGCGGTTAGACAAGAAGAAGCACGGACACAGACAGAAAATAGAATGAGCAAACACTGGGGCCCAATCTGTCTAGACAGAAAAGTACAGGATAGGATACTCACTGCAATCCAAAAAAAACCCTAAAAGATACCAACTCTTCTGATTGCAAAAACACCTGAGATCACACGATCTCTACCACCTAAATCAGATCTCTGGTGTAACAAAACTAAGCCACATCCACTGAAAAAACAGGAAAAAGCAAATGAACAAATAACAGTGGCTACAGATAAACTGAGAGGAGCACAAGCCCCCCGGAGGGGACCTGGCTGACCTCCACAGAAGTGCAGGAACAATGCAAAAAGCAAGCACAAAAATAAAAGCAGAAAATATCTTACCTGATAGCAGAAGATGCAGGCAAGACTCAGCAAACTTCCAAATGAACCAGGAACCACAATTGAGACAAGAACAATTGATCACCGGCAACCATCATGGGAGGGAACCTCCCTTATATCAGACCAGTCAGTGATCCCAGATTGCCATTCCTCGCTGAAAGGTTCAGTACTGTCTGTAATCACCAGAGGGAGCCTCTGCTCAGAAACCATCTCTAGCACATTCATAACAGAAATGGCAGCGAAATAGTTCCGGGTCATTGAAAGCAATCACCTATGCTGGCACATGCGCAATACTGCTTTTCTGTTTTGCCCACAGTTGGGTAAAGCATACTGCGCACACGCAAGATGCCATTTGAATGCGCATGCGCGAAAACTGTACGCGATCTGTGATATTCACAGCAAGGAATACATACAGCAAATCAAGGAGGGGGACAGATGGAAACTAAGTTACGCCCATCGGACCGGACAGAACAGATTACCATACAGCGCGGGAGGAAAAAAAAAAGGTTTTTATGGATGGTACATGGGGAGTCAGGGGTTTCAGAAGTAGTTAAGTAATGCATAGGTGACACTAAATTAAATAATTATTTTAGCTGGTAGACCAAAAAAGTGATGACAGGTTCCCTTTAAGCAGGAAACCCTGAGCCTGGGAAACTGGACCATAACCAGGCCTTTGTGACCACAGGTCTGACGGAACCCTGTTCATGGACATTGTTATGTTGTTTTGCAGGATCTAAAGGCTATTTCCTTTGTGTTTGTGCTGCTGGGGTTATGGAGCAATAAACCCAAGTAAATCTTTTAAAGAAATACAATTTTCCTGTGTGTGTTATCACTGCCAAGCAAGTATACCCCAACCCGCTAGTGATCGCTCTGCTACAGGACATTTCCAGAAAATGTGCAAAATAGGTGATATTTTACTTAAGTATTTGAAAGTCAAAACCAGGAGTGGAATAATCAGAGGAGAAGTATAATAGAATAACGTGCACCACTTCTGCATTTTTCACCCACTCCTGGTTTTGGCTTACAAATACTGATGTAAAATACTGACCAAGTGTCATGGGTTTAACGCGACAGAGAGGACTACAGCATCTGATTTCTCCTACTCCTGCAATGATTAGAAGCACTTCACCTTCATATTAAATGGTATAATTTTTTTGGTGGTGCAGGGGTTAATCTGCTCTGTTGAGAGCTCCTGGAGCTATGGCTCTCAGCTGTGCACTGGTAGCCACTCCCATCTCCTGGGTCCTGACTAGCACTCATTGTCAGAGTTAGCTTATGCTGCATGGCTGGAGATTATTGTTGTTGGTTATTATAGGAGAAGACGTTTGGTGGGTTTATCTGTAACTGTTGCTAGATTTTGAGTGTGTGATAATTGCTTTTCTTCTCCTACTTTGGTTTAACCCCATTCTCCACTCCTTGATGCATTCGCCTGTTATACTGTATGTGTGAGTATATTTGTATGTTTGGTATTTTCCTTTTCTAGTATACTATTACTCCACTCTTCCCTTGGTGGGAAAAAGGGTGCAGACTGAGGGTGATTTCCGCAGCTACGGCAAGGTACGTGGCATTGGCGTCTTCATCATCAGAAGTAATTCGGGGAGCAGAGTGAGCTAGCGCACCCCCTAGAGTTAGGGACAGGGAAGGAGCCCCTGGTCCCAGGACACCCCACAGAGTTGTGACACCAAGTACTGAACATGTGAATGTGGCCTTTAGAGATGTTAATTCCTGAAATTGTGGGTAACTTTGTCTTAATATTTTTTTTTGCAATAATTGGATCTCCATAGTTGCTGCATTGTTCATTTCCCACAGTCCACTTCTCCACCCTTCAATAAAACCTGACCTCTTACTTACCTAACTACACACTTATTTTCTCTTTTGGCTTACCCTTGTGTCTAGATCAAATGCTCCATCACGTCTTGCTAGAATTGCCTCCTACAGCACAGCAGCCTCCGTTCCATTCAGCTGCAACTTATCTTCTGGCTACAGGTTGTACCCCAATGACTAGTAAGCCCACTGTTCTAGAAATCCAAATCCTTCTGCTCTGTGCCAAGGCATAAGCCCTGCAGTGAACTTCTTAAGTTCTCGCTGTCTCTTCTGTTCCACATGGCACAGGCAGTATTCCACAAATACTACCTTGGAAGTCTTTCCCTTCAGCTTGCAGCTCAAGGCTTTACAATTATTACTAAGGATTAGGGTTGAGCATTCCGATACTGCAAATATCGGGTATCGGCCGATATTGGCTGTATCGGAATTCCGATTCCGAGTACTGATATTTTCGTCATATCGGATACCGGAATCGGAATTGTCACTGTCACTGTCAGTGTCCGTCGGTCGGGTCTGTCAGGAGTCAGCGGCACTTACCCGGCAGAAGATCTCCGGCGGTCACATCCCGGACTGCTTAATGGCCGCCATCCTCTTCTCCCCGGCGGTCACATGCAGTTTCTCGCGATAACTGCAGTGACTGCTGGGTAATCGCGGCCGTAAAGCAGTCCGATGACGTCACCGCCGGGGAAGCTGGTAAGCAGCTGTGCTGCGCCGGGATGTCAGGCTCTGCCTGTCATTCGATGTAGCAGAGCTGGATCGTCGTGGGACTGTCGTTTATGGACTGCGTCGGACAGGTGGTATACTGTTGGTTTGTTTTTTTTATTTTTTTACAGGAGATCGATGGCGTCGCAGGAATGAGAGAGTAATAAAAAAAATGAAAACTGTGTTGTCTCTTTTATTTCATTAAAAGACTTTTTCTTGCTGTGTCTTTTTTTTACACATTTAAAAACTTTGGGATTAATAATGGATCGGTGTCTTATTGACACCTCTCCATTATTAACCGGCTTATTGTCACCGTGCAATCAACGGTGACATTAACCCCTTATTACCCCGCTTGCCACCGCTACAGGGCAAGTGGGAAGAGCCGGGTAAAGTGCCACAATTGGCACATCTTTTGATGCGCCAAATGTCGGGCTGCTGTAGACTGGTATTATCAGGCTGTTGAGGGCCAAAATCCATGGGCCTTGACAGTCTTTTAATACCAGGCCGCAGCAGTCTGCATTTTACTTGACTGGTTAACAAAAATAGGGGGACCCCTACGCCGTTTTTTTTTCGAGGGGATCCCCTATTTTTGTTAACCAGCCAAGCTAAGCAGACTGCTGTGGCCTGGTATTATCAGGCTTGCAAGGTCCATGGATATTGGATCCTTACCAGCCTGAAAAACCAGGCCTCAGCGGTCTGTTTCATCTGGCTGGTTAACAAAAATAGGGGGACCCCACGCCAATTTTTTTCGAGGGGATCCCCTATTTTTGTTAATCAGCCAAGATATGCAGACTGCTGTGGCCTGGTATTATCAGGCTGGCAAGGTCCATGGATTTTGGCTCCTTAACAGCCTGAAAATCCAGGCCTCAGCGGTCTGCTTCATCTGGCTGGTTAACAAAAATAGGGGGGACCCCACGCCAATTTTTTTCGAGGGGATCCCCTATTTTTGTTAATCAGCCAAGATATGCAGACTGCTGTGGCCTGGTATTATCAGGCTGGCAAGGTCCATGGATCTTGGCTCCTTAACAGCCTGAAAATCCAGGCCTCAGCGGTCTGCTTCATCTGGCTGGTTAACAAAAATAGGGGGGACCCCACGCCATTTTTTTCTAGAAGGGAACCCCTATTTTTGTTAATCAGTTCCCTCTGACGTCACTGATGGTGTCCCTGGCTGACCTGAAGTGAAAGTGGAAAGCAATCAATTAAGCTTTCCACTTCCTCTCCTGTCAGCCAGGAGAGGAACTCATTCATTTGGGGGTTTACTGTGAGGCTGCAGCATTAGCTGCGGTCCCTGCAGTAAACATTAACCCTTTCTGAAGGATTACACCGTGGGACCTGACTGTGCATCGGATTGGTAAGAATAATTTTGCTTTATTATTTTATTTTTATTACAGGAAATGGTTTTAGCAGGAAAATAAAATATGGTCAAAAACTGTGTGATTATTTCATTAAACTTCTTTTTTATTAAAGTGTGTGTGTTTGATTTTTCTTTCATACAATAGGATTAATAATTGATAGTTGTCTAATTGACAGCTCTCAATTATTAACCTGGCTTAAAGTGACCTTTCAATTGCAAGGTCATTTTAACCCCATATTAACCCATTCGCCACCGCTACAGGGCAATGGGAATAGACGGGCAAAGTGCCAGAAAGGGCAAATCTAATTAGAGATTTGCCCTTTCTGGGGTGTCTGGGGGCAGATGTTAAGTAGCCGGGGGGGGCCAAAAAAAATGGTCCCTCTCTGGGCTATTATTATCTGCCCCCACTCACTGGCTTTGTCTGTCTGGTTGCGAAAATAGGGCGGGAGCCCACGCATTTTTTTTCAGCAATTTTACACCTCATATATATATATACATGTCATTGAATTTGTGACACATATATATTTATATTTATAGTTCATACACTTCTACATAGTATAATAGCCGCTAATTCAATTGCCGGCTTTTGTGAAAATGCAGAACCCGACATGAAATGACACTTGGTGTACATAGGGTTAACCATGTCTTTTCATGTAGTTTGATATCTGATTTGCACAAACAATTACATGAGTGGCTGTGTGCAAAATTTCACACCTGTAGGGGTTAATTAAAGGTGTAAATTCGTAGCAAAAAAGTCCGTTTTTTTTACAACGAATTTACACCTTTAATTTACCCCTACAGGTGTGAAATTTTGCACACATAGACTGATGTAATTGTTTGTGCAAATCAGATAGCAAAGGACATGAAAAGACATGGTTAACCCTATGTACACCAAGTGTCAGTTCATGTCGGGTGCTTCTGTCTTTTCACAGAAGCCGGCTTTACCCGGCAATTGAATCAGAGGATATTTTACTATGTAGAAGTGTATAAACTATACATATATGTATATATATATGTCACAATGACATGTGTATATATATATATATATGTATTCTATGTGTGTATATTTAGTGTTTACAAGGAAAGAAAGAGGTTTTTTTAGTTGCGATATTTTGTTCCCATAGACTTACATGGGACTTCCGGTATCGGTATCGGGTATCGCCGATATTTTTTGGGTATCGGCGATACCATTCCGATTCCGATACTTTTGGATATCGGAAAGTATCGCTCAACTCTACTAAGGATCCTTCATCTAGCACTTATTCTGTCATTGGTTCCCACATAGACCATGACAGCTGGGTCGTCACCAAACTCCCTAGTGATTTATTAATCCGTTCCACCACATGCCTTACCTTGGCACCAGGAAAACTACAAAATTGGCGACATCCCCTATAGCATCGCCTATAACCACCAACTGTTTTTTCCTACCTACATTACCATCCCCAGGTTCCTAGCTTGGCTGTTCTGACCGTTAGGGAGAGCAGTATGCACTAGGATTGCCATTTCTGAGACTCTCACCTTTGTATCTTTACCCAATTTGGTAATTTTTGCTTTGAAATACAGAAACAGGAGCTGTCTTCCTTTTCTACAGTAACTCAGCTACTTACGTGCTCCTTGTGACTCACTTCTCCGCCATCTATGTCTACTCCAGTAAATACCTGCTCAGTGAGTAGCATCCAGCTGTCAATAGCCTTCAGCATTGCATTTTACTCCTCCAGATCTCTTATACGAGCTTCCAGGTGGGCAACATGCTCGTATCTGCTACAGCAATATCAAACCTGGAACTCCTGCTCCACTTGTGTACACATATGGCATATGGAAGGAAACCTGGAATCCTGCTATCCATTATCCACTCAAAAAATTGTAAGGAATAATGAAAGGAGGGGAAAGATAAGTAATTACAGATCTTGGACTCCTGCTTTCAAACCCTGTTTTTTAAAACCCACTTTTTCTACAAACTGCTTAGTTTAACAAGTCTAGACTGAGCAAGCTCACACACACTACTCTGCCCTCTTCTATTTTGAGGGCTGTGGGTGTAAGCAAATTCCTGGATGTAACACACAGACAAGGACAAGGAGAAGTAACCAACTTAACTATTTAACTATTTCTTTTCCTAACACGAATATAATGAAGGGTGGTTTTAGCAGGAATTTAATTGTGTGAAAAACAAAATATATACAACATACCATATTCATAAGGTTGATATTGAACACGTTATACAGATCTGCTCAAAAGTTTACATACCACAGCAGAATTTTTGCTTTCTTGGCCTTTTTACAAAGAATATGAATGATAACACCAAACCTTATTCTCCACTCATGGTTAGTGGTTGGGTAAAGCCATTTATTGTCAAACTATTGTGTTTTCTCTTTTTAAATCATAATGACAACCCAAAACATCCAAATGACCCTGATCAAAAGTTCACATTCTCCATTACTTAATACCGTGTATTGCCCCCTCTAAAGGGTATGCTACACTGAACAATATCGCTAACGGGATCGCTAAAAAACGTCACTATTTAGCGATCCCGTTAGCGATGTTGTTCAGTGCGGCAGCTGCCAGCGACGAGCTTCCTGCTGTGATCTCGCTCGTCGCTGGAATCGTTCCGGACCCTATTTTCTCGTCGGCGCTCCCGCTGGGTAAGTATATATCGCTAGTGTGGCACCTTTTCTTAGCGATTTAGCGGTACTTTTGTACCGCTAAAGTCGTTAAGAAGATCGCTAACGGCGATAGCGTCGTTAACTATATCGCTAAATGTGGCCGCACTTAGCGATATAGAAACAATCCCGCTAGCGATCGCATTAGTATGCGTCGTTATCGTGATCGCTAGCGGGATTGTTTAGTGTGGCAGTACCCTAACATCAATGACAGCTTGAAGCCTTTTGTGGTAATTGTGGATGAGGTTCTTTATTTTCTCAGATGGTACAGCTGCCCACCGTCCTTGGCAAAAAAACCTCCAGTTCCTGTAAATTCCTGGGCTGTCTAGCATGAGCTGCACGCTTGAGATCTCCCCAGAGTGGCTCAATGATATTGAGGTCAGGAGACTGAGATGGCTACTCCAGAACCTTCGCTTTGTTCTGCTGTAGCCAATGACAGGTCGACTCGGCCTTGTGTTTTGGATCGTTCTCATGTTGGAACATCCAAGTATGTCCCATGTGCAGCTTCCGGGCTGATGATGTCAAATTTGCCTCCAGTATTTGCTGATAATGTGCTGCATTCATCTTTCCTTCAACTTTGACCAAGTTTCCTGTGCCTTTGTAGCTCACACATCCCCAAAACATCAGTGATCAACCTCCATGCTTTACAGTATGAATGGTGTTCCTTTCATCATAGGCCTTGTTGACCTCTCTCCAAATGTAATGTTTATGGTTGTGGCCAAAAAATTAAATTTTGGTGTCATCACTCCAAATTACCTTGTTTCAGAAGTTTTGAGGCTTGTCTCTGTGCTGTTTTGCATATTGTAGGTGAGATACTTTGTGGCTTTCTTCTAGCAACTCGACCATGCAGTTTTACTTCAAGTGCCTACTTATTGTGCATCTTGAAAGAGCCACACAACTAGTTTTCAGAGAGTCTTGTATTTCAGCTGATGTTATTTGTGGGTTTTTCTTTGCATCCCGAACAATTTTCCTGGCAGTTGTAGACGACATTCTTGTTGGTCTACCTGACCGTGGTTTTGTTTTTACAGAGCCCCTTATTTTCCATTTGTTAATCACACTTTGAACACTGCTGACTGGCATTATCAATTCCTTGGATATCTTTTTGTATCCCTTTCCTGTTTTATGTAGTTCAACTACCCTTTCCCGTAGAGTCGCTGACAATTCTTTTGCTTTCCTCATGACTCACAATCCAGAAACGTCAGTGGTTTGATGAAAGATGCAAGAGGCTGTCTGGATCCCAGAAACTCACTCAGCTTTTATGCTCACACACTGATTACAAGCAAACAGGTCACAGGTGAGGATGTTACCTTTAGTAGCCATTCAAACCCATTTGTGTCAACTTCTGTGCATTTTATCAGGCCAAAATCACCAGGATATGTGAACTTTTGATCAGGATCAATTGGATGTTTTTTGTTGTCATTATGATTTAAAAAGAGAAAACACAGTAATTTAACAATAAATGGTTTCACCCAACCATTAGCCATGAGTGGAGAAAAAGTTTTGGTGTTATCATTCATATTCTCTGAAAAAAAAGGCCAAGAAAGCAAAAATTCTGCCGGGGTATGTAAACTTTTGAGCACAACTGTAACTCTTGCTGCAGGAATCTTCTACACTAATTAGCTAATTTTTAGTGTGTGCAACGTTAACTGTCGCTAAAGTGGACCCACTTAAGTTACAGGCACTAAATGGGTTCACCGGTATTTCCCGCTAGGCCTTCTAACAGAGTCTAGTAACCCCCTGTATCGTATGCTGCAGAAACCCGGACCAAACCTTGTACGATACGTCAGCGTTGGAAGCAACAGCCCAGTTCACTCGTGCATCCTGATTACTGCAGCGGACATCTACTTCCGGATTGGGGTCTACTTCCGGTCTTCGGTGCTTGACCTGCGATGGTTGCCTATCTGGCCAGGACAAATAAAGGCTGGAGCTTGGATCTTGGCTGATGTAATCTGGTTCGCGGGTCTTGCCTGGCATAGAGCTAGGCCATAGGTTTTGACCAGTGTAGTCTGGTTTGCGGGTCTTGACCGGTGTCTTCTGTATCCCACTCACTGGCACACAACGTTCCATGGCACCTACAGCACACATCCTGTTAGTTTCACTGATTGGCGCCAATCTGCTTCCCGCCTTGTCAATTTGGCCTTTTATATCGGGGGCTGCATTACAGAAGTCACCTGATCCAGTGCCCCTTTTAGACTCGTCCTTCTCGAAACACTTTCCCCTTCCTTTGGTTCCGGTTGAGCAGTAGGTTGCAGCCTCTGGTCACAAACGCTGCACAACGTTGGGGAATCTTATTTTCCACGGCAAGTCCTCCTACATGGGCACATAGAGAAGTGAACTACAAGAGTTAGGGGCCATCCTGATTGGGTACACTTTGTCACGATGTATTGGCTTTCACACTTTTTTCGATGAAAATAGTGTCAAGCAAGTACTCTATGTTATTTACATGTACTATTATTATTTACTGTACTTATTGCAGGGTATTTGCTCATTTTGTTTTTATCCTAGGTTATGTTTGTTAATGGCCACGGTGTGAATGTACACCTACACATTGCCCTTATACCAACATGTGTTCCAGCTCATTTCTTTGGTTTTGCTTAGTTTAACAAACCTAGACTGTCCAAGCTCACACAGGGAAAAAAAGTTTGTAAATCATGTCATTAGTTATAAAACAAACTGTACAAAACAAAAAATTGCTGAATGCTACAAACAAAATAAAACCCCACTAAATGCAGCTCTCAACCAGCAGCATTTTCAGCAGCATCTCCTGTTTATAAACTCCCTCTTTGTTACAAATCATTTAGTTGGCAAGCCCAGACTGAGATTTGCAGAATGTACAATTGTAATAACACAATTCACACAAGGAGTTATTTTTAAAGAATTTAGCAGAGCAGAGCTGCTCCAAAATCCTCTGCAAAAACCAGCTTCTAAACCACTTGGATAAAAAAAGTTCATGTCACTTTTTTTGAATCAGATCTGATTCCTGATGGATTCACTCCAAACTAGGCACTGGCAGATCAAAAGGACACAAATAATGCTTTTTGAAAAAACTCTTCAAAACTGCATCAGAAACTCAACAGGAAAAGAAAACTCCAAAAAGTCTCTAAAAAGAGGTTTTCTACTTAAAAAACTAGTCAGACTTTTCCACCTTAAAAATCAGTGTCAAATTGCCATATTGAAATATTCTCAAAGGTGTTGCACAAAAAGAACCTTCTTCTATATGACCTATTCAGCCATATCAACGTCACAGAGAGTGGTCCGCCATCCAAGAATCTCCTCTCTATGCAAAAATGGAGAGCAACTCTGTATTTTCTGAGCTGGTGAACCAGGTACATCCATGCATTTGATTGGCGAGGCACTTACATTTGCATATTGACAAGCCATAAAGCTTCTGGGGGAATGTCCTTTGTGCACAGATGAATCAAAACTAGAACTTTTTGGCAACTCACACAAGTTCTATGTTGATAGATGCAAAAATTAAGAATACAAATAAAAGTGCTGCGCGTCAGTGTACTAGCGTCTTCAGGTGTCTTCAGACGCTAGTACACATGACTGACTCACTTGATGTAAGCCCTGACCGCCGCCGACACTTCCGCATCAATGAAGAGCCTGCAGCGTGATCAGGTCACATGATCACGCTGCTGACGTCACATGCCGGCTCTTCAGAGGCGAAGACACAGTCAAGCAGTGAGGCAGCGTTGCGGTTGGTGGTAAGTGCTCCAGACAGGTAATGGAGCTGAAGACACCAAAGAAGATTAATGGAAGATTAATGGTGGAGATTAGGACATGCTCTGGGGGCTAGGAAGGGATGGTTGGGGTCGGGGACGCTATATGGAGTCAGTGCAAGGGAATATGTGAGATTGGGAGATGGCTGCAGGCACATGGATAGGGAGGGAGCAGGGGCAGTAAATTGAGGACAGTGTGTGAGGAGCAAGGCCAGGGGCAGACAGATGCATGTGGTGGAGAAATATGGGGGAGGGGGAGAGAAATATGAGGAACATATTGGGGGGAGAAATCTGAGGACATTATGGGGGCAGAAACCTGAGGACATTACGGGGCAGAAACCTGAGGACATTACGGGGGGCATAAATCTGAGGACATTACGGGGGCAGAAATCTGAGGACATTACGGGGCAGAAACCTGAGCACATTACGGGGGCAGAAACCTGAGGACATTACGGTGGCAGAAACCTGAGGACATTACGGGGGCAGAAATCTGAGGACATTATAGGGGGCAGAAACCTGAGGACATTACAGGGGTAGAAACCTGAGGATATTATGGGGGCAGAAACCTGAGGACATTATGGGGGCAGAAACCTGAGGACATTACGGGGCAGAAATCTGAGGACATTATGGGAGCAGAAACCTGAGGACATTATGGGGGTCGAAATCTGAGGACGTTATGGGGGCAGAAACATGAGGACATTATGGGGGCAGAAACCTGAGGACATTATGGGGGCAGAAATCTGAGGACATTACGGGGCAGAAACCTGAGGACATTATGGGGGCTGAAATCTGAGGACATTACGGGGGGCAGAAACCTGAGGACATTACAGGGGGCAGAAATCTGAGGACATAACGGGGGCAGAAACCTGAGGACATTATGGGGTGTTGTGTTTTGGTAGCTGAGGAGAATAAGCAAAAACAGCAATACACCAGAGAGGCTGGAACCTATTGGATTGCAGTACCCTGAACTAACCACACAACTAGAGGTAGCCGTGGAGCGTTCCTACGTTGATCCTAGACGCCTTGTCACAGCCTGAGAGATAACTACACCTAAAGGCAGAAAGATGAAAGCTATCTGCCCCGGAGCAGATCCCCAAAGAAAATAGGAAGCCCCCAAACATGTAATGGCGGTTAGACAAGAAGAAGCACGGACACAGACAGAAAATAGAATGAGCAAATGCTGGGGCCCAATCTGTCTAGACAGAAAAGTACAGGAAAGGATGCTCACTGCAATCCAAAAAAAACCCTAAAAAATACCAACTCTTCTGATTGCAAAAACACCTGAGATCACACGATCTCTACCACCTAAAATCAGATCTCTGGTGTAACAAAACTAAGCCGCAGCTACTGAAAAAACAGGAAAAAGCAAATGAACAAATAACAGTGGCTTCAGATAAACTGAGAGGAGCACAAGCCCCCGGAGGGGACCTGGCTGACCTCCACAGAAGTGCAGGGAACAATGCAAAAAGCAAGCACAAAAATAAAAGCAGAAAATATCTTATCTGATAGCAGAAGATGCAGGCAAGACTCAGCAAACTTCCAAATGAACCAGGAACCACAATTGAGACAAGAACAATTGATCACCGGCAACCATCATGGGAGGGAACCTCCCTTATATCAAACCAGTCAGCGATCCCAGATTGCCATTCCTCACTGAAAGGCTCAGTACTGTCAGTAACCACCAGAGGGAGCCTCTGCTCAGAAACCATCTCTAGCACATTTATAACAATGGGGGCTGAAATCTGAGGACATTACGGTGGCAGAAACCTGAGGACATTATGGGGGCTGAAATCTGAGGACATTATAGGGGGGATAAATTAAATTTTAGACTATTCTATTGTGGAACATAGCAAATTCTTATTATATCACCAACAGCCTCACAGGTATACCAGCAGTTTTAGTCATACCCACTGACTAGCTTAGGTATGTTATTGTTTTGTTAAAATACCATATATACATGGGGGGCGCAAAACTGATGCTTTGCCCCGGGTGCAGGAAAAGCTAGATACACCTCTGCCCAAAACACACAGCTAGGAACATCCTAGAATGGGTAAGAGCAAAACACTAGACTATGCTGAAGTGGCTTCTATGAGCCCCAATCAAAATTCTATCAAACATCTGTGTAAGGAGCTGAAGCATGGAGTCTGGAGAAAGCGCCCTCACACCTGGACACAAGGAGCAGTTTGCTCACTAAGAGTCGGCCAATGTACCTATGGACAGGTGCAGAAGTGTCATTGAGTGTTATAGAAATCATGTGTTTGCTGTGATTGCCTCAGAAGGTTGTGCAACTATATATTAAGAAAGAGCACCATGATTTTTGTCCAGGACAGTTTCATTAGTTTTTTTTGTTGAACCAAAATTCAAAAGCAATGTCTGATTTTCATTAGTTAATATTCAGTAAATTTAAAGGGAATCTGTCAGTAGGATCAACCCTCCTAAGCCGACTGTATAGATATGTAGGTCGTAGGAAGCTGAATAAAATGATACCTTAATATCTGTGATCTCTCGTCTTATTTCAGACATAGACATAGATTCCAGACATAGATCTCCCTGAGAATCTGTTTCCAGAGATTATTTTAAATGAAAAGGAGACATGTAATGATCAACAGTCATCTCTCCAGATCTACATGTCTCACACTTGTAGCACTGTCTAAGAATTAATCAGAGGGGCTCATTTATCAATAGTGTCTAATTCTGAAACTTAGACTAAACAGTCTTAAGATGCACCATCTTTATCACAGTGGTTCATGCAGTTTGAAAAATCTGGTGTATTTTAACCCCTTTCCGACATCGGACATAATAGTACGCCAATGTCAGACTACCTCCCTTTGATATGGGATCCGGCACTGAGTCCACAGCTTTTCTGGCACATGTCAGCTGTTCTGAACAGCTGACATGTGCCTCTAACAGCCGCGGGTGGAATCGCAATCCACCCGCAGCTGTTAACTAGTTAAATGCTGCTGTCAAACTGTGACAGCGGCCTTTAACACGTGCTTCCGGCAAGCGCGCCAGAAATCCCGCCCACTGGCACCCGTGTCACATGACCGCTGGTCGTCGAAGGGTTGGCATGATAACTAGAGTTCTCCAGCAGAATTCTATGGTTGTCACTGCCGGATTGCTATGAGCGCCGCCCAGAGGTCGGCGCTCATAGCAAGTGAGCAATTCTGCTACATACAGGCGATCTGATCATCGCCTGTATGTAGTAGAGTCGATCAGGTTATGGCAGCTTCTATTCTCCCATGGAGACTATTGAAGCATGCCAATAGTTAAAAAAAAAGGTTTTAAAATATAAAAAAATAAAAAAAATATAAAAGTTCAAACACCCCCTCTTTCGACTCATTCAAAACAATAAAAAAATCAAACATACACATATTTGGTATCCATATACAAAGAAAGAATGGATGACACTCACCGTCATATAAAATCCATGCTTTATTGGCACATTAAAATCTTCAGCAGGTGAGCAATGTGTGGGATACAAGTTTCGTGCGTCTGCGCTTCCACGGGACCCGTTTTTTCACCGTTTTTTTTTCACCACTTAAATAACAAACAACCTAGACATGTTTGGTGTCTATGAACTCGTAATGACCTGGAAAATCATAATGACAGGTCAGTTTTAGCGTTTAGTGAACATGGTAAAAAAAAAAAAAAAAAAAACAACTGTGGGATTGCACTTTTTTTGCAATTTCACTGCACTTGGAAATTTTTTATTCTCGTTTTTCAGTACACGATATGTTATAACCAATGGTGTCGTACAAAAGTACAACTTGTCCTGCAAAAAACAAGCCCCACATGGCCATTTTGACCAGAAAATAAAAAAGTTATGGCTCTGGGCAGAAGGGGAGCAAAAAAAGAAAATGCGAAAATGAAAACACCTCCAGGGTTAAGGGGTTAAGACCTTCTAGTCTAAACTGAAACAATCTTTTAGCTGGCTTACTTGCACCAGAAATTTGTGCCTAAAACGTCGCACACTGTTGCATGTTAGGGTACACCTTTTCAGACAGACCACATCCCTTTTGATGAGGCCAAGCACCAACACCAGACAAAGTGCAGATATACGTAATGTATACGGTGCAAGTCATGAGAAACAGCTTTTTGTTGTAAATGGGTTCAGAATTTTGGCGCATTTAGCTTATAAATATGCCTTATTGTGACATTTACCAGACAAGAGCAATTAGAGAAACATTGATTGCCCCCTCCAGCAGTGATTGACGGCTGTTTGCCCTGTATGTATATAGAAAGCAGCCTGCAATCAGCGTGAAGAGGGCGAGGGAAGCTGAATAACATGAATACGCTGGACTCAAAACACTAAGGTTGCAGATGTGATAAAACATAATGATTTAAGATTTAACAATATGTTCAAAAAGTTTACTAGCAAGTTAAATAGCAGTAAACATAAGAAAAAGTATGAGGGTCTGTGCACACGTTGTAGGTTCTGCTGCGGATCCGCAGAGGAATTGGCCCTGTGGATCCGCAGCAGAACTGCAAGTGATGTACAGTACCATTATATTAAATGGAAATCAAAAAACGCAGTGCACATGCTGTGGATTTTTCCGCGCAGATTTGCTGCGGATTTAAAACTGCAGCATGTCACTTCTTTTGTGCAGATCCGCAACGTTTTTAGACCTGCTCCATTATAGGAATCCGCAGGTCTCAAAACTGCAGTAA
Source organism: Oophaga sylvatica (assembly GCA_033576555.1). Taxonomy (NCBI): domain Eukaryota; kingdom Metazoa; phylum Chordata; class Amphibia; order Anura; family Dendrobatidae; genus Oophaga; species Oophaga sylvatica. The sequence goes on from JARQOD010000002.1 coordinate 56,654,962, forward strand.
ATCTGCACTAAATCCGCAGGTAAAACGCAGGTCATTTTACCTGCGGATTTAGCAAAATCTGAAAGGAAAATTCCACAGCAGAATCCGCAACGTGTGCACATAGCCTTATTACCACTGACAGTTACATGATCACCTTGTCAATGTGCACACAGAGCACTACTGCTCTCCTGTATATGTGGCTGTACTTTGAAGCACCTTTCAGATTAAAAGAGCCCAATGGGCCCCACTGCTGCACATATAGAGACTGAATAAAGGTGTGTTTGCACATGGCATATTTACAGCATTGTTTCAGCACCAAAAGCAAAGTGGTGGCAGTAAAAATGCTGCGTACAATTTTTTTCAGGTTTTTATGTTCGTTTTTGCTTGCATTTTTCATCCATTCATTTGAATGAGTGAAAAGCGCTTTAAAAACACTGAAAGAATTGACATGCTGGGTCATGGCAAAAACACAGCAGGGCTGAAAATAAACACAAAAATGCGTATATTAGATTTCAGAAATCTTATTGATTATGCTAGTACGGTAACATGCAGAGTGTTTTATGCACCTAAATTGCTCTGCAAAATATGCAGCAAAAAAAGGCTGCAAAAACACCGTATGTGAAAATACCTTAAAAATGCATAATAGTTTTAGGGTCTGTTACAGAATTTGCATCAGTCCAAGAGCTTCATTTTACACCATTTGGTGGAGTAGATAGGAGGCCCACTTTTATACAGTGGGTACGGAAAGTATTCAGACCCCTTTAAATTTTTCACTCTTTGTTTCATTGCAGCCATTTGGTAAATTTAAAAAAAGTTCATTTTTTTCTCATTAATGTACACTCTGCACCCCATCTTGACTGAAAAAAACAAATGTAAAAATTTTTGCAAGTTTATTAAAAAAGAAAAACTGAAATATCACATGGTTATAAGTATTCAGACCCTTTGCTCAGACACTCATATTTTCATCACATGCTGTCCATTTCCTTATGATCCTCCTTGAGATGGTTCTACTCCTTCATTCGAGTCCAGCTGTGTTTAATTAAACTGATAGGACTTGATTTGTAAAGGCACACACCTGTCTATATAAGACCTCACAGGTCACAGTGCATGTCAGACCAAATGAGAATCATGAGGTCAAAGGAACTGGCCAAGGAGCTCAGAGACAGAATTGTGGCAAGGCACAGTTCTGGCCAAGGTTACAAAAGAATTTCTGCAGTACTCAAGGTTCCTAAGAGCACAGTGGCCTCCATAATCCTTAAATGGAAGAAGTTTGGGTCAACCAGAATTCTTCCTAGACCTGGCCGTCCAGCCAAACTGAGCAATCGTGGGAGAAGAGCCTTGGTGAGAGAGGTAAAGAAGAGCCCCAAGATCACTGTGGCTGAGCTCCACAGATGCAGTAGGGAGATGGGAGAAAGTTCCACAAAGTCAACTATCACTGCAGCCCTCCATCAGTCAGGCCTTTATGGCAAAGTGGCCCGACGGAAGACTCTCCTCAGTGCCAGACATATGAAAGCCTGCACAGAGTTTGCTAAAAAACACATGAAGGACTCCCAGACTATGAGAAATAAGATTCCCCGGTCTGATGAGATGAAGATAGAACTTTTTGGTGATAATTCTAAACGGTATGTGTGGAGAAAACCAGGCACTGCTCATCACCTGCCCAATACAATCCCAACAGTGAAACATGGTGGTGGCAGCATCATGCTATGGGGGTGTTTTTCAGCTGAAGGGACAGGACGACTGGTTGCAATTGAAGGAAACATGAATGCGGCCAAGTACAGAGATATCTTGGCTGAAAACCTCTTCCAGAGTGCTCTTGACCTCAGACTTGGCCAAAGGTTCACCTTCCAACAAGACAATGACCCAAAGCACACAGCTAAAATAACAAAGGAGTGGCTTCATAACAACTCTGTGACCATTCTTGACTGGCCCAGCCAGAGCCCTGACCTAAACCCATTTGAGCATCTCTGGAAATTCCTGAAAATAGCTGTCCACCAATGTGCACCATTCAACCTGACGGAACTGGAGTGGATCTGCAAGGAAAAATGGCAGAGAATCCCCAAATCCAGGTGTGAAAAACTTGTTGCATCATTCCCAAGAAGACTTACGGCTGTACTAGCTCGAAAGGGTGCTTCTACTCAATACTGAGCAAAGGGTCTGAATACTTATGACCATGTTCAGTTTTTCTTTTTTAATAAATTTGCAAAAATTTCTACATTTATGATTTTTTCAGTCAAGATGGGGTGTAGTGTACATTAATGAGAAAAAATTAACTTTTTTGAATTTACCAAATGGCTGCAATGAAAGAAAAAGTGAAAAATTTAAAGGAGTCTGAATACTTTCCGTTCCCACTGTATTTGGCACTCAAGGGTGCGTATATACCTGGGCTTCGATCTAGAAACAACATTGAGCACCTCCTTTTCTATGAGGAACATAACTTTATGTGGTTTGGTTGTTGATTATGTGACATAATGAAAGACGATATTTACTTCCCTTCTCTTTATCATTTGGTTCCTGTATGTTACAGTTCCTGTGAGCAACATAGATAAATCAGTAATGTCATATACAACCACATTGTTGAGTGATTGTAAGGGGTTACAGAGACTGACCTATGCCCCAAGCATGTCTCGGTTAACTGTTGATAACTGAATGTTCTAATCTGTATATATGTATGTATTATAATGTACTTATTACTGCTATATATTCATGTGTATTGTATATACAGTACAGACCAAAAGTTTGGACACATCTTCTCATTCAATAATTTTTCTGTATTTTCATGACTATGAAATTGTAGAATCACACTGAAGGCATCAAAACTATGAATTAACACATGTGGAATTATACATTACACTTAAAAAAGTGTGAAACAACTGAAAATTGTTTATATTTCTGAGGTTCTTCAAAGTAGCCACTTTGTTTTGATTACTGTTTGCATGCAGAAAAGGTGACGGATGGACTCTCTTGCTGGTTACCACGTGAAGCATGGAGGAGGAGGTTGATGATGTGGGGTGCTTTGCTGGTGACACTGTTGGGGATTATTCAAATTGAAGGCATAGTGAACCAGATGGCTACCACAGCATCTTGCGCAGCTGCTATTCATCGGTTTGCGTTAGTTGGACATCATTTATTTTAACTGGACAATGACCCAAATACACCTCAGGCTGATGTAAGGGCTATTGACCAAGAATGAGAGGTTGGGTGCTACGCCAGATGACCTGGCTCCACGTCACAGACCTGAACCCAATCGAGATGGTTTTGGGGGAGCTGACCGCTCACGCTTCAATTGAATAAATCCCACAGTGTCACCAGCAAAGCACCATCACACCATCTCCTCCATGCTTCACGGTGGGAACCAGGCATGTACAGTAGAGTCCATCCATTCACCTTTTCTGCGTGCAAAGCAGTAATCAAAGCAAAAGGTGGATACTTTGAAGAACCTAGAATATAAGACATATTTTCAATTGTTTCACACTTTTTTGTAAAGTGTAATGTATAATTCCACATGTGTTAATTCATAGTTTTGATGCCTTCAGTGTGATTCTACAATTTTCATAGTCATGCAAATAAAGAAAAATCTTTGAGTGAGAAGGTGTGTCCAAACTTTTGGTCTGTACTGTATATCGATAAGGAAAGTGAAGTTATAGGGTTAGCCACTAGAGAGGGGGCACTGTAGGATTGCAGTAGGAACTTAGGATAGAATAGAAACTAGTTAAATTAGGAGGGGCCAATAAGTACAGTAAGCTGTAGGAATTACTGGTTTCTAGTTAGTAGGGCCTGAGAGCCCAGACAGGGCAGGTGGACCCTGTAACGTTGAAGCACTGTGCCCAGTAGTCCACGGCCTAAGGGTCGAAAGTCACAATCGTACGAGAATGCAGGGCAGCTCCAGTATATGGCAGCTAAATGGATGCCCTTTTGTCTGGGGCGAAACAGACAGGGGAACTCCTGAAGATAGTTAGGCTGGCCAAAAGGTTACCTGCGATCCGGTATCGACCAGACAGCGAACGGCTGGTCCATTTATCTCAGCCCATACGAGGGGACTCATAGAAATTAAACTTTCAAGACTGCCTTCTCTCCGCCTTGGCCTCTCAGGCTCCGGGCGACGTCCCCCAGCCACGGAGCCCACAAGTTTAACGGCTGCCAAGCTAGGGGCCACTGTCACGCGGTCACTGCGTACCTGAGGTCAGGGTCCTATGCTGACCCTAAGCTAGTGCCCTGACTAATCCCTCTACCTGGAGGTACTGTTAATGGTACAGAGGTCCAGGCCGCCAGCGTAACCCTACCTCCTGAAAATCCCTGAACCTCAGTAATCTAGTCCTGAGAAGGACCCCGATCACAACAGAAGGGGACAGGGTAGTAAATGCTTATACACAGAACTAGACGAACGAGACAGTACAAGGGGAAAACCAAAAACCACCTTGCATACAAAACTCACACCACAATAACAGAGGGAGCACAAACGGGTAAGGAGATAAATGATAAAGCGAGGAAGGGAAAAAAACCACACCGAGTACACCTCACTCCAAACTCTTCAATACCACGATCCGCTCTGATGGTCTGTATGAAATGCTTTCACCGACAACTACCCAATCAGACCGGCAGGTATTTGAAGGAGTCCCAATACTGCAGAAATAAGTGCAGCTGGGTGAGGCTGGGTCTCGTCTAGCACAGAGAGAGAGAATTAACTCCCTCACTGCCGAAAAAAAACACCAAGCACCAAAAATTCAGCTGCGAGAAGTCAGGCTGTGCAATCGCGACGATCTTCGTGGTGACACACCCATGACAGTACCCCCCCTTCTACGAGGGACCTCCGGACCCTCAGGGCCAGGTTTATCCGGGTGAGTCGTGTGGAAGGCCCGAATTAATCGGTCTGCGTTAATATCCGACGCAGGAACCCACATCCTCTCCTCAGGGCCATACCCCTTCCAATGAACCAGGTACTGAAGGGACCGGCGATTAAAACGTGAATCGATGACTTTCGATACCTGAAACTCCAAGTTACCATTGACCACCACTGGAGGAGGAGGTAAAGGTGACGGTATCACCGGCGCCACATACCTCTTAAGCAAAGATCTGTGGAACACGTGAATTTTAAACGTAGGGGGAAGGTCAAGACGGAATGCCACCGGATTAATTATAGAACTGATCCTGTACGGCCCGATGAACCTAGGACCCAGTTTCCAGGAGGGAACCTTAAGTTTTATATTCTTGGTAGACAACCATACCCAATCGTTCACACTTAGGTCCGAACCAGACACTCTCCTCCTATCAGCCATACGTTTGTATTGGTTCCCCATAGTACTCAGATTATTCAGCACCCCTCTCCACACTGAAGCGAGTGATGATGAAAATCGTTCCTCCTCAGGAACTCCCGAGGAGCCCCCCTACTGAAAGTACAAAACTGGGGGTGAAAACCATATGCCCCAAAAAACGGGGACTTACCAGTGGATTCGCTCCGCCTATTATTAAGAGCAAACTCCGCCAGAGGCAAGAAAGAAGCCCAGTCCTCCTGGTTCTCTGACACAAAACACCGGAGATATGTCTCCAAGCTCTGGTTCAGACGTTCCGTCTGACCATTGGTCTGAGGATGAAAAGCCGATGAAAACGACAAATGCATCCCCCGCCGTGTACAAAATGCCTTCCAGAATTTGGACACAAACTGAGACCCCCGATCCGACACATCGGTGGGTACCCCGTGAAGCCTTACAATCTCCCCAATGAACACCTGCGCAAGAGTTTTAGCATTAGGAAGAGCAGGAAGAGCGATAAAATGTGCCATCTTGCTGAACCTATCCACTACAACGAGTATGACCGTTTTACCCGAAGACGGCGGGAGGTCCGTAATAAAGTCCATAGACAGGTGAGTCCAAGGACGCTCCGGGATCTTCAAAGGTAAAAGAGCCCCAGACGGACGTGTATGTGGGGTCTTAGAGTGCGCACAAACCCCACAGGACGCAACAAAAGTTACCACCTCCCTATGTAAGTTAGGCCACCAAAATCGACGCGAGAGGAGATCCACAGTAGCTTTACTCCCTGGGTGTCCTGCCAAAGCTGAGTTATGGTGTGCCTCGATCACCTTTTGTCGCAACTGATCTGGAACAAACAGTCTCCCTGGAGGTCCAACAGGGGCGTCCCCCTGAGCCTCCAATACCTCCTCCTCAAGCTCAGAGCATACTGCCGATACCACCACCCCCTCCTGAAGGATAGGAACCGGGTCATCCGTATTCCCGGCCACAGGGAAACTACGAGATAAGGCATCCGCCTTTACATTTTTTGACCCCGGACGATATGTGATGACAAAATTAAACCTGGTAAAAAACAATGACCACCTAGCTTGTCTGGGATTCAGATGTTTTGCGGACTCAAGATATAGCAGGTTCTTGTGATCGGTGATGACGGTGACTGGATGGACTGCCCCCTCCAAAAAATGGCGCCACTCCTCAAAAGCTAACTTAATGGCCAAGAGTTCCCTATTGCCGACATCGTAATTCCTCTCAGCGGACGACAATTTTTTAGAGAAAAAAGCGCACGGATGCCACTTACCAGGGGACGAACCCTGCGATAATACTGCTCCCACCCCTACCTCAGAAGCGTCTACCTCTACAATGAATGGCTGTGACACATCACGTTGAATGAGTATGGGTGCCGAGGCAAAACATTTTTTCAAGGAGGAGAATGCTTGACAAGCCTTGTCAGACCACCTAGAAAAATCCGTGCCTTTTTTTGTCATATCTGTGAGAGGTTTAGCAATGGATGAGAAATTACGAACGAATTTCCGGTAATAATTAGCAAACCCCAGGAAACGTTGTAGTGCCTTAAGATTCTCTGGCAGATCCCACTCAAGAACTGCCCGCACTTTCCCAGGGTCCATACGAAAACCGGATGCTGACACCAGGAAGCCTAAAAACTGGAGTTCCTGTACGGAGAACACACACTTTTCCCATTTGGCGTACAGTTTATTATCCCGCAAGATCTGTAACACCTGCCTAACATGCTCCTGATGAGACACAAGATCCGGCGAGTAAATTAAGATATCATCCAGATATATGACAACAAACTGTCCCACCAGGCGGCGAAAAATGTCATTGACAAAGTGTTGGAACACCGCCGGAGCATTAGACAGACCGAATGGCATGACAAGGTTCTCATAATGTCCCTCCGGAGTGTTAAACGCCGTCTTCCACTCATCCCCCTCCTTCATCCTAATCAGATTGTACGCCCCCCTGAGATCCAACTTAGAGAACCATTTGGCGCCCACGATCTGATTGAAGAGATCGGGGATAAGTGGGAGCGGATACGGATCTCGGACCGTAATCCGATTAAGTTCACGGAAATCCAGGCAAGGGCGTAGGCCTCCATCTTTCTTCTTCACAAAGAAGAACCCCGCGGCCACCGGGGAAGATGAAGGTCTAATATGCCCCTTAGCCAAACTTTCAGAAATATAATCCTTCATGGCCTGCCTCTCAGGACCTGATAGGTTATACAACCTAGATTTAGGTAATTTGGCCCCAGGGAGCAGTTTTACAGAACAGTCATACATGCGATGAGGAGGTAGTTCCTGACACCCTTTTTCCAAGAATACATCCTCAAAATCCGCCAGAAATGGAGGTAAGGCTCTAGGAGCGACCGCACCGATGACCGTATTCATGCAGTTTTTATTACAAAATTCACTCCATTGGCTTATCTCCCTGGATTGCCAATTAATAACCGGGTTATGCTTAGTTAACCAAGGAAGGCCCAACACTATAGGAGTGGGAAGACCCTCCAACACGTAATAAAACAACAGTTCTTTATGTAACGCCCCCACTTGAAGATTTACGGTATGCACTGCTTGCAAAAAACTTCCCTGACCGAGAGGCCTGGCATCGATCGATGAATATGGGGACGGGTTTAGCCAACAAGCTCAATCGCATACCTTGAACCCGGGCAAACCGAGCGTCCACCAGATTAGCCCCAGCCCCACTATCCAGAAGAACAGATATCCTCTCAGTTCTCGTACCCACCACCACCTCCGCCGGTACGAGAAACTGAGATGAACCTAGGGACGAAATACTTACTCCCAGATTGCCGTCCACCATACAACCTGGGATCAATAGTTTTCCGACGACCCTTTACTCTGTAAAAGACGGGATGGGCACCCCCCAATAAAATGTCCCTTTCTCCCGCAGAAGAAACACCTTCCAGTCTTGTGGCGCACCGCCTGTCCCCTTCCCCGAAATGATGTCCCTCCTAACTGCATAGGCTCCTCTGGACTGACCAGGGGAACCTCCATATAAGGGGCCCTTGTAGAAGGTGGAGTCATCACAGGGGGCGGAGTTACCCCTCACCTCTCCCGAAGCCGTCTGTCAATGCGAATAGCAAGGGCCATAGCGGCTTCCAGTGACGGGTCATACTGTGCCAATACATCCTTTAATCTGTCAGATAAACCTTGACAAAACTGGCTCCAAAGAGCCGGGTCATTCCACTGGGTGTCCGTGGCCCACCTACGGAACTCCGAACAGAATTCCTCCGCCGGACGATCTCACTGCTGGATCCTACGTAACTTAGATTCAGCAAGGGAGATCCGATCCGGATCATCATATACGAGACCCAGAGCAGCGAAAAACCTATCCACTGACTGGAGAGCCGGGAGCCCGGGGGAAGAGAGAGAACGCCCATGATTGTGGGTCCCCTTGTAGGAGTGAGATGACAATTCCCACCCTTTGGTCTTCACTCCCTGATGATCGTGGCCGTAGCCGAAAGTACAACTTACATGCCTCCCGGAAAACAAAAAACTTGTCCCGCCCCCCAGTAAACCTGTCCGGGAGAGCTACTTTAGGTTCTGGTCCGGCTTGCTCCGGGGGATACAACACCTTGGACTTAACGTCCGCCAGCTCCATGGACAAACTCTGCAACTGCCGAGCTAGACTGGCTACTGGATCCATGGAGGCTGGAGAGAATCTTTTGTGGGTCGGTGAAAATGTCACGCGGTCACTGCGTACCGGAGGTCAGGGTCCTATGCTGACCCTAAGCTAGGACCCTGACTAATCCCTCTACCTGGAGGTACTGTTAATGGTACAGAGGTCCAGGCTGCCAGCGTAACCCTACCTCCTGAAAATCCCTGAACCTCAGTAATCTAGTCCTGAGAAGGACCCCGATCACAACAGAAGGGGACAGGGTAGTAAATGCTTATACACAGACTAGACGAACGAGACAGTACAAGGGGAAAACCAAAAACCACCTTGCATACAAAACTCACACCACAATAACAGAGGGAGCACAAACGGGTAAGGAGATAAATGATAAAGCGAGGAAGGGAAAAAACCACACCGAGTACACCTCACTCCAAACTCTTCAATACCACGATCCGCTCTGATGGTCTGTATGAAATGCTTTCACCGACAACTACCCAATCAGACCGGCAGGTATTTGAAGGAGTCCCAATACTGCAGAATTAACTGCAGCTGGGTGAGGCTGGGTTTCGTCTAGCACAGAGAGAGAGAATTAACTCCCTCACTGCCGAAAAAAAACACCAAGCACCAAAAATTCAGCTGCGAGAAGTCAGGCTGTGCAATCGCGACGATCTTCGTGGTGACACACCCGTGACAGCCGCCCCATCTCGCGCACCCCCAGGCATTGTGTCTGGTGTCCCGCACTTAAAACAAGTCGGATTGCTCTCTGTGTGGAGTTGTCCCATTCCTTGGCGCTGTTCAACTAGCAAGTAGGGCTCAGAGACACTCCCGTCTCTAGGCACATTTGGAGCTGCAGTGGGGGCTCCTCTGAGGCTGGACCACTCTTCTCGCATGTCCTGTATTTCCTTCCGGATCTCTCGGGCCCACTTTGGTTCTGCTGCAGGAGAGGTGGGTACCCCATTGCTCCGAGCCATCTCTTCCAAGGCTGCTGTCCCCTGCTCCTACTCTCTTTCGCGTGCTTCTGCCCCAGCTTCTAAGAAGGTCATACGTGGCCTAGCATGCAGGCGCTCCCGCAAAGCTTGCTTAAGCGACATGTCTCTGAGGCCTGCCACGAACTGTTCCCTCAATATTACATCAGGGGGCCCCACTCCTATTACCCCCACATCATCCAGTCGGGCGATATGCGCATGTATTTCCTGTAGCGCATTACTGTATTGCGTCACTGACTCCCCCTCCCTTTGGACATGGCTGAACAAGCGCATCTGCAATTCTCCAACATTGGTGGGATCTCCATGCATCGCTTCCAAGATCTGTAACACCTTGGTCAGCGTATCCCATTCATGAGGGGAGCGAAACATCACAGAACATCTAACCTCACCGTCCAGGGCCATCAGAGTATTCTCTGCCTGCATAGCAGGTGTTACGGGATGCATCCTTAACATGCCTTTAACCCGCTCAGTCCAGTCCCACAGCATGATATTACATCCTGTAAATTTAGGGAGGTTGCTGAGCATGGCCCCCAGCGGCATGCTGGACTCTGGGGCACCCATGACAGTTTGGTCTGCTGCCTCTGCGCTCGTGGACTGCATCCTGCTGACTACGCCAAATGTAAGCAGGTTTGGGAATGCAGTAACGTAGGGATTGCAGAACAAGGCTGTATAACAAGATTGTTTAATTGGTTAACATAAACGATGGAAATAGTCTGGCAGGAAGCTAATAACATTAAACAATAAATAATTGCAAGGGGAGTAAACAGGGTTAACGTGACAGTCTGATATGTAAATAGCACTTATCGTGGTCTTCTCTGGTCTTCATCCAAATACAGTCTGATGGGGGTTGTAGTACAGGCAATGGCCGGCGTGCTGTCTGCAGATGGATTCCAGCAAATCTCGGTCCAGATCTCGCGGCAACGGGCGGTCACCGGATTTACCCGTTGAGCACCTAGTACATAAATCTGTGCAGCCGAAGTGGGGAGCGCTGTAGGAGTCTCTGTCCAACACATGTGCCGCTGCTGCACATCTATCAACAACGGGGAAGGCACCTCGGGGTCCTGCACTTGGCACACGCTCCTCTTCACGAACACAGCCCTCTACTTAGCCGGGCACACGGCGCTCTGCACACTCACTGCCTTACTGGAGCGCTCGATTAAGCTCTGCTGGGGCTCGACTCTGCACTGTACCTCACGCTGCAGAGCGCGCTGCACGCCAACTTCTGCTCGCGCTGCCGGCGGGAAACCCTGACCTATTTCCCGTGCTTTCTTCTCTCTCCTCGGCTTAACCACGCCCCCTCTCTCCGGGTCATAGGACCTGTCCAGTCCCCTCTTCTTTCCCCCTGGCAACACTAGACGCAGCCATGACAGTTCCGGACACGGCGTGACGCAGGTACATGCAGCCCGATCTTCCTCCTTACACGAACACCACTCCAGTAGGCAGTGAATATAGCAGTGGTCACACATGCTCACTTACACTACATTCACATAAAGGACTTTGTGACCCCTATTCTTGTGATCTATGGGGACCCCAGTGATTATATATTTACCTGTTACAAGTAAAAAAAAGTTTTATTGTAAAGGCTATAGCCACTGACATAACTAGAGTCCGATGGGCCCCGATGCAAAATTTGTACAGGGGCTGGCTCCACGCCCCCATCCTTCATCCTGATATATATATTCCCCAATCCTGGTATATACAGTGCATTGCAAAAGTATTCGGCCCCTGGAACTTTTCAACCTTTTCCCACATATCATGCTTCAAACATAAAGATACCAAATGATAATTTTTGGTGAAGAATCAACAACAAGTGGGACACAATTGTGAAGTTGAACAAAATTTATTGTTTTTTTTTAAATTTTTGTGGAAATACAAAAACTGAAAAGTGGGGCGTGCAATATTATTCGGCCCCTTTAACTTAATACTTTGTTGCACCACCTTTTGCTGCGATTACAGCTGCAAGTCGCTTGGGGTATGTCTAATTCAGTTTTGTACATCGAGAGTCTGAAATTCTTGCCCATTCTTCCTTGGCAAACAGCTCGAGCTCAGTGAGGTTGGATGGAGATCGTTTGTGAACAGCAGTTTTCAGCTCTTTCCACAAATTCTCTATTGGATTCAGGTCTGGACTTTGACTTGGCCATTCTAACACCTGGATGGGGGATGTGCTCACAGCCCAACACCGTGCAGGATGCTTGGCATTTGCCACAGAACACCAGGATAGGCAAATTCGCCACTGGCGCCCGGTGCCCTTCACAGATGAAAGCAGGTTAACACTGAGCAGATGTGACAGACATGACAGAGTCTGGAGACGCTGTGGAGAGCAATCATCTGCCTGCAACTTCCTTCAGCATGACCGGTTTGGCAGTGGGTCAGTAATGGTGTGGGGTGGCATTTCTTTGGAGGGCTGCACAGCCTTCCATGTGCTCACCAGAGGTAGCCTGACTGCCATTAGGTATCGAGATGAGATCCTCAGACCCCTTGTGAGACCATATACTGGTGTGGTTGGCCCTGGGTTCCTCTTAATGCAGGACAATGCCAGACCTCATGTGGCTGTAGTGTGTCAGCAGTTCCTGCAAGATGAAGGCATTGAAGATATGGACTGGCCCGCCCGTTCCGAAGACCTGAATCCGATTGAGCACATCTGGGACATCATGTTTCGCTCCATTCCACCAGGTGGATGCTTTAGTCCAGGTCTGGGAGGAGATCCCTCAGGAGACCATCCCCCGCCTCATCAGGAGCATGCCCAGGCATTGTAGGGAGGTCATACAGGCACAGGGAGGTCATACAGGCACGTGGAAGCCACATACACTACTGAGCATCATTTTGACTTGTTTTAAGGACATTACATCCCACTTTAATTTTGTGTGTGACTCCAAATCCAGGCCTCCATTGGTTAAAAAATTGGATTTCCATTGATGATTTTTGTGTGAGTTTGTTGTCAGCACATTCAACTTTGTACAGAACAAAATATTCAATAAGAATATTTCATTCATTCAGATCTAGGATGTGTTATTTGAGTGTTCCCTTTATTTTTTGAGCAGTGTATATATAGTATATCCCTCATCGTGGTATATATGTTGTTCTTTATCCTGGGCCCCATTCTTATATATATATATCCCTCATCCTGATATATATATACTAGATGGTGGCCCGATTCTAACGCATCGGGTATTCTAGAATATGTATGTAGTTTATTTATGAAGATTTAAGAATAATGCAATGAATACACAGGATTTTCCGGGTAAAATATATACATTATCATTAAATGTTATTGGTCATAGAATTTAATACAACTCAACGAAATTATTAAACAGATCATCTGGGTGTATATAGAGGCTGCTGGGGTATAAATAGAGGCTGCTGGGGTGTATATAGAGGCTGCTGGGGTGTATATAGAGGCTTCTGGGGTGTATATAGAGGCTGCTGGGGTGTATATAGAGGCTGCTGCGGTGTATATAGAGGCTGCTGCTGGGGTGTTTGTGGAGGCTGCTGCTGGGGTGTATATAGAGGCTTCTGGGGTGTATATAGAGGCTGCTGGGGTGTATATAGAGGCTGCTGCGGTGTATATAGAGGCTGCTGCTGGGGTGTTTGTGGAGGCTGCTGCTGCTGTGGTGTATATAGAGGCTGCTGCTGGGGTGTATATAGAGGCTGCTGCTGGGGTGTATATAGAAGCTGCTGCTGGGGTGTATATAGGCTGCTGCGGGTGTACGTGGAGGTTGCTGCTGGGGGTATATGTGGAGGCTGCTGCTGGAGTATATGTGGAGGCTGCTGCTGGGGTATATAGAGGGTGCTGCTGATGAGGTGTACGTGGAGGCTGCTGCTGGGGTTTACGTGGAGGCCGCCGGTCGGGGTACTTCCGCTGCGCCGGTCATCTCCTGGTTGCGTCGCCGATGACCTCCATGCAGCATTAGATGACCCGTGGCTACCTTCGGGAGACCAGAGTTGGAAGTGAAGAAATCAGGATATTCTAACTCCTAAAGGCCATAACCACATTGATAGACGCATTGCAGCTGAATATAGTGAAATAATATATTGTTAAGTGGGGTAGTCTTCTTTTTGCCTCCTTCTAGCTCTTGTCACTGTAGAGGGCAGTCCGAGAGTCAATCATTGACACAGTCAGGATGTAGAGGCTCACTTATTCTATAAAGCTGGGTCCAAAAGCATCTATTGTGACCCATTCATTTGACCATTCAAGCAAGTTAAAAGCATTTGCTGCGTCTGATAATGCAACTACCCTAGTACCAATGTAATCCTGTCTGGTCTGTATATTAGAGTACAGGAGCCTACCACTAAAAAAGTTGCTTTAATGGTCATTAAACCAGTATGGTTGGGTTGAATCCAGCAGAGAATAAGTGCTTTAGTCTACTGGAAAATATGTCGCTATGAGTTGCATATTGAGGGATCTTTTCCTGGTTTAGGTATAACAATGATAGGCTGTGGTTCCACGGTCCGGAACCACAGCGCTTTGGACGGAGCGGAAATTCCGCTCCGTCTAAGCCCCGCCCCCTTTATGACGCGCGATCTTTCCGGAGGTGTTCAGGACACCTCCGGAACACCTCCGGAAAGAACGCAGGGCTACATAGCCCTGTGTTAATTCTGTTGCGGCGACGCACCATCGCCGCAATACGCGAGGACATGCTGCGGTCTAAAAAGACGCGCCGCATGTCCGTTTACCAGGTCTGCCACCTGCGTATTGTTACGCATAGTGGAGACGGGATTTCTTGAAATCCCCTCCACTATGCTGTAACATCTGGACGCTGCGTGTTTGGCGCTGCGCCAGCGCACAGCGCCAAACACGCAGCGTTTCCTGACCATGGAAACTCACCCATAGAGTCCTCATAGTGAAGGGGAAAAGGTTCCCAATTCTTTGGGTGTGGTAACACACCACATAATTGAGGTATTCAAGATTTGTCAAATTTTTTTTATAAAATTTCTTAGATGGAAATATGAACCTGTTGATTTGCCATTCTTTAGAGAGGAATTCCACTTCAGAAATTGTTCTTTATTGAAACATAAGAAATTGCAGGTACCAGCGTATTAAAGGTTTCTTGTAAGCTGTAAATTGTCTTATTAGAACTGACAAAGGCTTCAGGGATGGAATTAATTGATCAGACTGTGATGGGATCCGCTGCTGTGATCACTATTCTCAAATATCTTCTGTGTCCAGAAAAAGACCTTGAAGGGGTTGTCCAGCCTTGCGAAACAAGTCTGTACTGTATGTGACTGCTGCAGACTTGTGAATGCTCACATTGGTTGCACTGCGTGCAGTGAGGATTCTCCAGTAATGGCCGGAGCAGAGCCTCCCTCCCCTCAAGAAAGAGGCGTGGGCGGAGGCCGGCATGACGGGGGTTTGGAGGGGTTTAAAATGAGGGAGGAACATTTAAATAAGGGGGGGAGTGGTTGGGGGGGTTTATAAGGCAGTGATGGGGCGGTCCCAGGGCAGTTCCTGTCTTGCCCCATCAGTAGTAAGACGCAGTACAACTTACCATGTCTGCAAACGCGGCGATCGAGCGCCTCAGGGCTGTGGCCTCGTCGCAGCCTCCTGGATGGCTGGAAGCGCAGGTGGCGATTATCGTTCAGGGAGCTTCTGGTCCGTCGTCTGGGGCATCGCAAAGGGAGAGGCGGCCAAGAAGGGTGAGGCCTCCTGAAAGACTGTCGCCGGATCAGGCTCCTCGGGCCTCGCGTCGGCGCAGGAGCCCCTCACGGGCCCCTCCAGGCCGGGCGGCGCGCGGAGCTCGCGTTAGCAGGCCTCGGCCTGGGAGGAATCCACCAAGCCAGCGAGGCCCTGCGGCGGTAACTTCTCCTCCGCCGAGTGCACGTCGGGGGGCGGAGTCTTTGCGCGCCGGCCGTCAAGCGAGAGCTGCGTCCTCGGGAGGTCGCAGTGGTGAGCGATCCTTTTTGCGGCCTGTTTCAGATAGCAGCGCGGGTGCGTCGGCGTTGGTGTCTCCAAGCGCCGGGCGTCGTGGAAGATCTGCGTCCTCGGGGGGTCGCAGTGCTGAGTCACCTGCTGTGCGACCTGCTTCCAATCGCACTGCGGGTGCGTCGCCTTTGGAGCCGGTATGTCCCGGGCGTCGCGGGAGAATTGCGTCTTCGGTAGGTCGCAGTGGCGAGGGACCTTCTGGGCGGCCCGCCTCAGGAAGCATCGGCGATGCGTCGTCGTTGGAGCTGCTAAGCGATGGGCGTTTTTTGAGAGCGGCGTCAGCGGGCGGTCGCAGTTGCAATCGGCTTGCATTGCTATCTGTTCCGGATGGTCATGCAGGTGCGTTGTCAAATTACGGAACGGCCGGCTCATCAGACCAGCAATTTTCCCCCTTGGTGATGGCGGGGTTCCAGGTTCGTCGGGGGGTCACAGCGGCAGTTTTACTGCACTGCGGCCTGCCTCTGTGGACGGCTTCAGAATTTCGGCAGCCGTGGCATCGGTTGGCACGGGTCAGCAGTTTTTACCCCCCCTAGGTGGAGGGTTTACAGAGGGATCGGAGGGCCGTTGCTGTGGGGTGAACGCGGGGCGGCTTGGTTTGGCTGCTGCTGCTAATCCATCGTCGGGTGCTGCTGCGACCCAGTCTTCAATGTTGTTTCAGGATCAGCGGGCTGGATCCCCAATGGGGTTTAGGCCTTCTTCATCTGGAAGTCACGGAGCGGTTTCCGGACGTCAGGAGCAGGTCAGCGGAGTCGTGGTGTCAGATCAAGGCGGTGGCGTTGCACCTTTGGAACCAGGTTATCCGGCTGGAGGGCTCACAGCTCCCTCGCAGCCCGGTGAGTATAATTCTATGTTAAGCGTTGGTCATTCATTTTTGTCTTCTTCACCGCTTGGGGTAGCTCGGCCGGGAGTTAGTAATAGTGTTGGGGGGGTGGCCGAGGTAGCCGGGGTTACGGATATGCTGGTAGATGTGCGGAATTTGCTATCCCGATTAGAGAAGGGTATAAGTTCTCCGTCTCCAGTGACGGCGTGGGTTGGATCACAGGTTGGGGGGCAGATAGTGGCGAGCGTGTCGGAACAGGAAGGGATTAGTGCTGAACCGGTGTCTGTGTCGGTGCAGACAGAGAAGGAAAAGGAGTGTCGGGTGCGTTTAGATGATAGGGCTCACGGGGAGGTATATGTTTGTTTTGAGGGCCCTTGGGGGCTCATTTGAAGAAGGAAGTTAAGGAGCGTATTTGGAAGGATGAGTACGTTGAAATATTCTCATTGTTGCCTTTGGAGAAGTTTAATTTGGATAAAAGTAAAAAGGAAGATAGTAAGAAGGAGGAGGAGGAGAAACGGAGGTGGCGATTAATTCCTCAGACGTTCGTCAACTGGCAACAAGCGTTTGCTATTTTAGCAAGTGTTATCGGGGAGAAAGCTTCAGACAACTGCTCGGCTTTGTTTTGTTATTTTGATGCTATTGGGGAGGCGCATAGGGTGTATGGGGGACAGGCTTGGCTGCGGTATGATGAGCAGTTCAGGCAAAGGAAGGCCGTGCGTCCGGCGATTCGTTGGGATCAGAAGGACATTGGTCTGTGGATGAGAGTCATTGCACAGAATAAGTTTGGGCATTCCTTTCTCGGGGGAACTGGGGGCGCCGGCCAGAGTGGAAATACAGCTGGGGCAGCGGGAGGAAGTGGTCAAGGCCAAGGAGGTGGGAACAAATTTGGGGTGTGCTGGCAGTTTAATGACGGCCAGTGTAAGTTTGGGGCGGGGTGTAAATTTAAGCATGTCTGCTCCAATTGCAATGGCGCCTCCCACGGAGCGTCTAAGTGTTTTAAAAAAGGGAAGCAGAAGCCTGGGGGTGGTAATTCCCAAGGGAGAGACTCCGGTGAGTTTGGAAAAGATGGTCCCTTATCTAAATAGATACGGTGACAGGGAAAAGGCGACGTTACTGTTCAATGGTTTTAAGGATGGTTTTGTTATCCCGCATCCTCCGTTTGTTATCCCGCGGGTACTTAAGAATTTGCATTCGGCTTTATTGCATAAGGAGGTGGTCAGTGAGAAATTGGCAAAAGAGGTTTTGTTGGGTCGTATGGCGGGCCCTTTCTCGTCGCCACCTTTTCAGGACTTAGTGGTTTCCCCGTTGGGCGTTGTTCCCAAGAAGGAGCCGAACAAGTTTCGGCTTATTCAGCATCTTTCTTACCCACGGGGGAGGTCGGTCAACGATGGCATTGATCCGGAAATTTGTTCGGTTATTTATTCCTCTTTTGACGAGGCTGCGCGGTGGGTGAGGAAGTGTGGTCGAGGGGCCCTTATGGCTAAGACTGACATTGAATCTGCTTTTCGACTTTTGCCAGTTCATCCTGATAGTTTGAAGCTGCTGGGTTGTTTTTGGGAGGGGGAGTTCTTTGTTGACAGATGTTTGCCGATGGGCTGTTCCTTATCATGTGCTTATTTTGAGGCTTTTAGTTCTTTTTTGGAGTGGGCGGTGCGAGAGGTGTCTGGTTGTGAATCTGTTATTCATTACTTGGACGATTTTCTGTGTGTAGGCCCAGCAAATTCTTCATGCTGCCATGGGATCTTGAAAACTGTTGAGTGGGTGGCGGAGCATTTTGGGGTTCCTTTGGCGCCAGGCAAAACTGAGGGCCCATCTTCTTGTTTGTGTTTTTTGGGAATAGTCATCGACACGGTGGCATGGGAGTTCAGATTGCCCGAGAAAAAGTTGTTGGCTTTACGGGCTGAAGTAGGTAGAGCGCGCCGGGTGAAGAAGTTGTCGTTGCGTGATTTGCAGTCGTTGCTAGGGAAGTTGAACTTCGCATGTCGAGTGATGCCGATGGGGCGAGTTTTTTCACGTAGGCTGGCTAGCGCTACGGCAGGGATAAAAGCCCCTCATCACTTCATACGTTTGTCTGGGGAACTTAAGGCGGATTTGGCAGTTTGGGATTCCTTCTTAGAAGGATATAACGGGCGCTCTTTGGTCATGGCCGAGGTTGTTGGGAGTGATGTGTTGGAGTTGTTTACGGACGCGGCCGGAGGGGTTGGTTTTGGAGCCTATTTCAGGGGGCAATGGTGTGCGTCTCGTTGGCCTGCAGAGTGGGTGGCTGAGGGCTTAGTTCGGAACATAACATTATTGGAAATTTTTCCAATTCTGGTGGCGGTGCATTTATGGGGAAGTGAGTTTCGTGATCGCAGGGTGCGTTTTAATTGTGACAACATGGGAGTTGTTTGCGCGATTAATGGGCTTACTGCGTCCTCTCCTCCTGTCGTGCGAGTTTTGCAACGTTTGGTCTTGTTATGTTTGGAATTGAATGCACACGTGACGGCGACGCACGTGCCGGGTGTGAAGAATGACATAGCTGATTCTCTTTCTCGTTCACAGTGGGATCGTTTTCGCTCATTGGCCCCGGAAGCGGAGTGCGAGGGTCTAGCCTGCCCGGAGGAGTTGTGGAAGGTGGTTTACGGTCTGCAGAGTCTCTGATTAGGGCATCGTTGGCTCCAAAAACTTGGGCGGCTTATCGGGCAGTGTGGCGTAACTGGGAAGAGTTTTTAATGACAATTCCAGTTCTGGGGGATGGGGTGGATTTACAAAGGGCCTTATTGGCTTGGTTGGGGCAAGGGGCGAGGGAAGGATGGTCTTGTGCCAAAGTGTCGCGGGTTTTAGCAGCACTATCTTTTGGGTTTCGTTTGCGGGGGATTAGCGATGTGTCAAAGACCTTTTTGGTGCAGCAGGCGGCAAAGGGTTTTCGTCGAAATAAGGGGTTGGGTGATACGAGGCGCCCGGTATCCTTCGCTTTGCTAGAGCGATTGGGTTTTATTTTGGACACGACGTGTTCTTCTCGTTTTGAAGTTCTGTTATTCCGTCTGGCTTTTTCGTTGGCATTCTTTGGGGCTTTGCGGGTAGGTGAGCTGGTTTCGGGTAATAGACAGGCGGCGGGGGGTTTGTTGGCTAAGGATGTATTATTGACGGCAGGTGGTGTTGAGTTTTGGCTGCGTAAATCCAAGACGGATCAAGAGGGGAGGGGCCGTCGGGTAGTGTTGGGTATTGTATCAGGGTACCCTATGTGTCCAGTGTTATGTTTGCAGCGTTTTTGGGAGTTGGGCCCGGGTTGGGGGGCTCATTGTTGTGCCATGCCGATGGTGGTAGCCTGTCCAGGTATCAGTTCAACGCCATTTTCAAAAAGTCCATTCGAGCATTAGGTCTCGATGATTCTCGTTTTGGGACGCATTCTTCCGGATTGGGGCGGCGACTGAGGCGGCAGGTAGGGGGTTGGACGCGGCATCAATACAACGTATTGGGCTTGGAAGTCTAATCGATTTAGGAGTTATATTAGGCCTTGATTTTTCGAGGTGGTATTTGATTGTTCTGAGGGTCTGCGTGGGAAGTTTGGAGTTGGTTAAGGGTGATCTTTTGGGATGTTTAGTGTTATTTTCTCATTTCAGGTTCCCTTCCTATGCTGATTTGGATTTTTGGTCACTCCTTCGTCCACTGGGGAGCGTTGAGAGCCGACGTCAGGACTGATGGTCGGCAACTGGGATTTCCCCGGTCTATGGCGGTAGTGCGATGGCTCGGTTTTCGAGGAATGCAGTGGAGAAGGGTGTTGCCCGAAATTCATGCGTGCGCCCGCTTGGACCGTGCTCCCGATGTTTTGGTACTACATGTCGGGGGGAATGATCTTGCGGTGCGTCCTTTTCGTGAGTTAGTGCGAGATATCAAGCAAGATTGCTTGCGGTTATGGGTGTTGTATCCGGGGGTCATTTTAGTTTGGTCTGACATTGTGCCACGCAGACGTTGGAGGAACATGAGGTCTCTGGTTAAAATTAATAAGGCCAGGATAAAGGTTAACAGGGCTGTGTCTTCATTCATGGCTCGGAATGGTAATGTGTCGGTGCGGCATTTGGATTTGGAGAAGGGGGAGGGGGATTTTTGGTTGGCCGATGGGGTTCATCTGAATGCTGTTGGTTCAGATATGTGGGCACTAGGTATTCAGGAAGGTATTGAAAGGGCCATGGCTTTGCGATCTTAGGGGGTCTCGGGCCATTGAGGTTTTCAATGGGCCCTCGTTGTGGCGGCTCAAGGGGGTGGGGAGAGAGAGTCCTTGAAGTTGGTGGAAATTGGTTTGTGGGGACTCTGTTTAGGGTCTCCACTGTTTGAAGTTATGTGGTGGTGATCTGGTGAATGGTGGAAGGGGAGTTCACACGGAGTGGGCGGATCCCCAGGTGGTTGGGTGAACAGCACACCTCAATGGTGGTGCTCCCGAGCCTGTGGGGTAACGGCTGGGAGTAAGAGGTGGGATGTTGTTCACAGGATATTGGTTTAATTCACCATGATCTTTGTAGCTTCAAGGACTCCTCCCTGATGTGTTATTGGTATATATATATATATATTGTTATATATATATTGTTATATATTGTTATTTATTGTTATTGTTGTTTGTACTTAAATAAAGGCTGCTGTGGCCATACATATTCCAAAGAATTACTGTAATTCGTTATTGGGGTATGGATAACTGGGGTATATTGATAAGGGTAAAGGGGGGCTCAGTTCTAGAGTCCTGGGTTTCGTACGAGTAACAACTCGACTATACCAACGTCAAGTAATGGCCGGAGCAGAGCCTCCCTCCCCTCAAGAAAGAGGCGTGGGCGGAGGCCGGCATGACGGGGGTTTGGAGGGGTTTAAAATGAGGGAGGAACATTTAAATAAGGGGGGGAGTGGTTGGGGGGGTTTATAAGGCAGTGATGGGGCGGTCCCAGGGCAGTTCCTGTCTTGCCCCATCAGTAGTCCCACCCTCCCTCCCTATTGGATGATGTTACTGGATGGTTAATTTTGGGTCATGGCGGCTCAAGGGGGTGGGGAGAGAGTCCTTGAAGTTGGTGGAAATTGGTTTGTGGGGACTCTGTTTAGGGTCTCCACTGTTTGAAGTTATGTGGTGGTGATCTGGTGAATGGTGGAAGGGGAGTTCACACGGAGTGGGCGGATCCCCAGGTGGTTGGGTGAACAGCACACCTCAATGGTGGTGCTCCCGAGCCTGTGGGGTAACGGCTGGGAGTAAGAGGTGGGATGTTGTTCACAGGATATTGGTTTAATTCACCATGATCTTTGTAGCTTCAAGGACTCCTCCCTGATGTGTTATTGGTATATATATATATATTGTTATATATATATTGTTATATATTGTTATTTATTGTTATTGTTGTTTGTACTTAAATAAAGGCTGCTGTGGCCATACATATTCCAAAGAATTACTGTAATTCGTTATTGGGGTATGGATAACTGGGGTATATTGATAAGGGTAAAGGGGGGCTCAGTTCTAGAGTCCTGGGTTTCGTACGAGTAACAACTCGACTATACCAACGTCATGTGCCTGGAATGGTGGTCATGTGACCGTAAATATGCAATATGCATAATCCTGGCCTCACTCAATACACTTGCATTGAGCGATGCCGCACCTATCTAGTCGGCAGGTGACCACATATATGCGAATCACAAATTTGTGGTCTCACGCCCGCTGCTCCCGCCAATGCCGCCCGAGAATCCTCACAGCGCACAATGCATGAGAGGATTTACAAGTCTGCAGCCACATAGAGTGACTGCAGACTTGTTGCCTAAAAGCTTGTGCAGATGAGCGTATTTTCGGTCCGAGTGAGATCCGACATTTTGGACCAATTTTATTCTATGGGGCTGAGCACATGTCCAATTTTTTTTTAACATAGCCATGCAAGTCAATGAGTACGTGGAAAACATCGGACTGCCCTCATAGGAATTGGATCGCACTATGCTCACACTTTGAACATTGTCATTTGCAATATCGGTCCAATTATCATGGGTAAGAGAATCTATGGTTGTCTGCACCTAGCCTAAGGCTGGACGACCCTTTAAGCTGCATTTACACTGCAAGATAACTGTGAATGAGTGTTGTTAAAAATACTCATTTCCCAATCATCGTGCTGTGTAAACAGGCTGCCAATCACCAGATGAACAAGCAAAACGCAGCACAAAAAATTATCGTTCTCAGCGATACATTGTCCTGTTTAAACAGGACTTACACTGTGGAGAACTACAGCATCCAGTGTAAACTGAGCGATCTATTATAGATGGCGCAGTGCATGTCATTTACTCTGGTCTGCCTGTGTGAAGAGAGATTTAAATGACCACCGATCAGTAAAATCTTACCGACCAGAACTCATATTGTGCCGCCGGTTGGTCCATGTAAATGGACCCTTACATTAGTCGGTCGTATAAGTGTTCTTAGCACAACCTGCCTGTACTGGTACAATCAGAGATTATGTGTGCTCCATTTAAGGCAGCTGCTTCTTTATTTGAAGCCTTTAAATAGTAGTTTTTAGAGGAGGAAATAAAAAAAAAAATTGAAGCAAAAAAATGTAATAAAGAAAAAAGGTCAACTCACCCCTCAGACATCCAGGAGTCCAAGCATGGAAGATCTGCAGTGCAGTAGGATTACAGTGCCTTGCGAAAGTATTCGGCCCCTGGAACTTTTCAACCTTTTCCCACATATCATGCTTCAAACATAAAGATACTAAATGTTAATTTTTGGTGAAGAATCAACAACAAGTGGGACACAATTGTGAAGTTGAACGAAATTTATTGGTTATTTAAAATTTTTGTGGGAATACAAAAACTGAAAAGTGGGGGCGTGCAATAATATTCGGCCCCTTTGACGTAATACTTTGTTGCGCCACCTTTTGCTGCGATTACAGCTGGGGCATGTCTCTATCAGTTTTGTACATCGAGAAACTGAAATTCTTGCCCTTTCTTCCTTAGCAAACAACTCGAGCTCAGTGAGGTTGGATGGAGATCGTTTGTGAACAGCAGTTTTCAGCTCTTTCCACAGATTCTCGATTGGATTCAGGTCTGGACTTTGACTTGGCCATTCTAATACCTGGATACGTTTTTTTGTGAACCATTCCATTGTAGATTTTGCTTTATGTTTGGGATCATTGTCTTGTTGGAAGACAAATCTCTGTCCCAGTCCCAGGTCTTTTGCAGACTCCAACAGGTTTTCTTCAAGAATGGTCCTGTATTTGGCTCCATCCATCTTCCCATCAATTTGAACCAGCTTCCCTGTCCCTGCTGAAGAAAAGCAGGCCCAAACCATGATGCTGCCACCACCATGTTTGACAGTGGGGATGGCGTGTTCAGGGTGATGAGCTGTGTTGCCTTTACGCCAAACATATCGTAAGTGCACCTTCTTCCACATGTTTGGTGTTTCTCCCAGGTGGCTTGTTGCAAATTTTAAACAACACTTTTTATGGATATCTTTGAGAAATGGCTTTCTTCGTGCAACTCTTCCATGTACGACTGATTGTTGCCCTACGGACAGACTGTCCCACCTCAGCTGTAGATCTCTGCAGTCACCCAGAGTGATCATGGGCCTCTTGGCTGTATCTCTGATCAGTCTTCTCCTTGTTTGAGATGAAAGTTTAGAGGGACGGCCGGGTCTTGATAGATTTGCAGTGGTATGATACTCCTTCCATTTCAATATGATCGCTTGCACAGTGCTCCTTGGGATGTTTAAAGTTTTCAAAATCCGGGTTTAAACTTCTCCACAACAGTATCACGGACCTGCCTGTTGTGTTCCTTGGTCTTCATGATGCTCTCTGTGCTTCAAACAGAACCTGAGACTATCACAGAGCAGGTGCATTTATGCGGAAACTTGATTACACACAGGTGGATTATATTCATCATCAGTAGTCATTTAGGACAACATTGGATCATTCAGAAATCCACAATGAACTTCTGGAGTGAGTTTGCTGCACTGAAAGTAAAGGGGCCGAATAATATTGAACGCCCCACTTTTCAGTTTTTGTATTTCCAGAAAAATTTCAAATAACCAATAAATTTCGTTCAACCTCACAATTGTGTCCCACTTGTTGTTGATTCTTCACCAAAAATTAACATTTGGTATCTTTATGTTTGAAGCATGATATGTGGGAAAAGGTTGAAAAGTTCCAGGGGGTCGAATACTTTCACAAGGCACTGTAGTAGTCAATAGTAGAGTGAATCCAGCTCTTGGTTCCTTAGAAATTCATCTCTTATTGGAATACAAATTTTTTTAAATCCAACTTCATTAAGAGCCTTTAAGCTTGAAATGCGTCTGCTTATGTATCCCTGGTGATGTTGGTGGCACGATGCAGTAATTATGAAGTTGGATTTAAAAAAATTGATATGTAAATACTCGCGCTGTGATTATAGTATAGCAACAATAACTGATAAAGACTAATCAAACCAATTACCTGTAGTTAAGAAGTTCAAAAAAGGAGGGGAATTATTGATTGAAGAAAGAGATGCAGAAAATCGTACCAGGTAAGAGTGCGCCTTTTTCAAGATGGCTAAAAAAAGGGAGAATATATTAAAAGAAATGGGTCTAAATGATATCTGCGTGATAAGATACAAAGAAATAAGTGTCAAAATATATATACATATAGTTCACCCTGGGGTGAGTTAAAAGCGAACCCGGAAAAGAGTATTTCACTAAAGACGGCAAAAAACTCCCTAATAACTCTAAAGACTGTACACAGATGGCGCACTGTTCACAGAGTAAGGTGACAAAATAAAAAACTAAAGGTGAACAAAGCAGATAGTCTAAATATATGATTTAGGAAGGTGGTTACATAATAACAATAAGTAAATAATAAGCTGCATAAAAAACGCAAACTAAAGGCATTAGGGAATATATTGATGGTGGTAGGCGGAATCAAGCGATAGGTCTGACAATGTGCACAAAATAAAACATGTGGCATACGTTGTGATTAGAGTGTTGCTGTAAAATAAACGCAAATGGTGATAACAAAAAGATCCCACCAGGGGTAACCAGAAGGGCTGAAGCAAAAGATTCACCGTAAGTAAATCAATAAAGGTGCTGTGACAGTGTCACTGGATTTATATGTGAGGGGTGGTATGTGTCACACAGGATGCTCTCCTGTGTGAACTAAAACCTACTTTATTTATCTGCCAGCATGTTATATGCTGGTAGGTTTACTGTTAAAGGAGGTGCGGTTTTATGGGAATGCCAAAGAGGGCGGGAGGCATTCCCCCTACCTCCCCTCAGGGTGTGGCTGAGCAATGGATAAAAGCTCAGTCCTGTTTTTTTTTCTCTGAAGTGTGGTCTGGAGAAGAAAGTCTCCAGACAGTATAGTGGAAGCTGCAGAGCTTACCACAAGGACTTTAGCAGTGCAGTTATGCTACCGAGAGCGGGTGGAACCCACTCATCTATGGACTGAGTCATTGTTTGTTTTTTATGTTTTTCCCCGTTTAACCCAGAAGGGTCATGTTTATTTTTCCTGCGAAACCTGCATGAGTTTATGGCTGATAATAAACCAGCAGAAGGAAAACCTGAGAACGTGTGTCCTGAGTCTACCTTGCCACAGCGAGTCGTCTTGCCACAGTTGGTGTGAGAGTGCGTGCAGGATTCCAGGAACACGTGTACCTGCTACAAAGACCGGTGGATGTCCTGGGTGAAGGCTGTCAGCCAGCCAGAGAAGACCGGCAGCATGGAGGAGCTCGTTAAGCACCTGGTCCAGGCCCAGCAGAGCATGCAGCAGCAACACCTACAGAGCCAGCAGAGCATACAACAGGCCCAGCAGAGAATGCAACAGCAGCACCAGGAGACGACCAAATTGTTGCTTCAGCAGATCCAGTTGCAGCAAAATTCGCAGCAGCAGCACCAGCAGGAGGCGCAACAGCAGATACAGCTTTTGGCGGACGCCATCCAGAGCAGGGTGGCCACCTGTTGTGAATGGGTTTGAGATGAGTTCTGAGCAGAGGCTCCCTCTGGTGGTTACAAGCGGTACTAGTGAGGATTGGGAATCAGGTGTTACTGATTGGTTTATTTAAGGGAATCATTTTCCCATCAGGGTTGCCGGTGATCAATTGTTCTGGTCTGAATCCTTCTTTCCAGTTTCCCTTGTAGCCTGCTGTGTCGTGTCTGCATCTCCTGCTATCAGATAAGACAATTTCTTATTTTGTGTTTTTGCTATATTTTTGCATTTTGTCCTGCACTTCTGTGGGGGCCTTCTGGGTCCCCTCCGGGGGCTTTTGCCCTCTCAGTTTGGTCCAGCCACTGTGTTTTGTACTTTTGCTTTTTGCAGTTTTTTCAGTGGCTGCTGTTTTTGTTACACCAGAGAACTAATTTAGGTGGTAGAGGTCGTGTGATCTCAGGTGATTTTGAAATTAGTAAGTTGGTGTTTTTCAGGGTTTTCTGGGATTGCAGTAAGTACCCTTCCTATCCTTTTCTATTTAGATAGTTTGGGCCCCAGCGTTTGCTCATACTATTTTCTTTCTGTGTCAGTATTTCCTCTTGTCTAACCGCCATTACATGTTTGGGGGCTTTCTATTATCTTTGGGGTTCTGCTCCGGGGCAGATAGCTTTCCTGTTTCTGTCTTTAGGTGTAGTTAGTTTCTCAGGCTGTGACGAGGCGTCTAGGACCATCGTAGGAACGCTCCACGGCTGCCTCTAGTTGCGGTGGTTAGTCAGGGTACTGCAATCTCATAGATTCCAACTGCTCTGGTGTATTTCCTTTTTTACCTGCACTCCTCAGCTACCGTAACATAACAGTATCACCGGCCCTAAAAATTGTATGGTACTCACAGAAGGGAAAAAATATTTTGAAGGAAGAAAAGTTGTCAGAGATATTTTTCTGTTTGTTGCATTTTTTTTTTTCCCTCTGTATCTCTGGGTGCTGGGGAGGATCTTTTCTCCCAATGGAGTTTGCACAGTTGTCTGGCCGTGTGGATCAGCTTGCCACTGAGGTTCAGAGTATTGCTGCATATCTTGCTAGTTTGCCTGTTGTGGAACCTAGGATTCCCATGCCAGATTTGTTTTCAGGGATCGAGCTAAGTTTCAGAACTTCAAAAATAATTGTAAATTGTTTTTTGCCTTAAAATCTAAGTCCTCAGGAAACGCAGCGCAGCAGGTTCAAATTGTCATCTCTCTCCTGCGCGGCGATCCTCAGGATTGGGCTTTTTCCCTAACACCTGGGATCCTGTTTTGAGTGATGTTGATGCATTTTTTCAGGCTTTGGGGTTATTGTACGATGAGCCTAATGTCACTGATCAAGCTGAAAAAGCCTTGTTGGCATTAAATCAGGGGCTTGATGACGCTGAGTTATACTGTCAGAGATTCCGTAGGTGGGCAGTCCTGACCAAATGGAATGACGACGCTTTGGCGGCCCTTTTCCGGAAGGGTCTGTCGGATAATGTAAAGGATGTTATGGTGGGATTCCCTGTCCCCTCTGGTCTCAATGATTCTATGTCATTAGCGATTCAAATTGACAGACGTTTGCGTGAGCGGAGAAGTATGCGTGGAGTGGTGTCTGGGGCACAGCGTCATGAGTTTCGAAAGCGCAATGGGTTATGTTTCTACTGTGGTGATGCCTCTCATGCTATTTCAGTCTGCCCTAAGCGGGGAAGACGTTTTGCACGCTCAGTTGTCTTGGGTAGTGTTCAGACTAAGTTTTTATTAACTGTCACTCTGATATGCTCTCTGTCCTCATTTTCTGCTCAGGCTTTCGTTGATTCTGGAGCAGCTATTAACCTGATGGATTATGATTTTGCTAAACGTTGTGGATTTCCCTTGATACCCCTACAGAAGTCTATTCCCCTACTGGGGATCGATTCTACCCCTTTGGCTGAGAATAAACCCCAGTTTTCTACTCAGGTGATAATGAGGGTTGAACCTGATCACCAGGAGTGCTGCAAATTTTTGGTTCTATATAATCTGCATGACATTATCGTGCTGGGTTTCCCTTGGTTACAGTCTCATAATCCTGTTTTGGATTGGAAATCTGTGTCTGTAACCAGTTGGGGCTGCCAATGTGTTAATACCAACACTCCTGTTTTTTCTGCCTCCCCCCAGGCTGAGGATGTTCCTGACTTTTTGTTTGATTTTTCTGATGTGTTTAGCGAAAGTAAATCTGCATCCTTACCTCCCCATAGGAGCTATGACTGCGCTATTGAATTAGTGCCAGGTAGTAAATTCCCTAAGGGTCGCCTTTTTAACTTGTCTGTACCTGAACATGACGCTATGCGGTCTTATATCAAGGAATCATTGGAGAAGGGTCATATCAGACCATCCTCTTCACCCTTAGGTGCCGGTTTTTTCTTTGTGGCCAAAAAAGATGGTTCATTAAGGCCGTGTATTGATTATCGTCTCTTGAACAATATTACTGTGAAATATCAATACCCGTTACCCTTGATTTCTGACCTGTTTTCCAGGGTGAAAAACGCTACTTGGTTTACCAAGCTTGACCTCAGGGGGGCGTATAACCTTATTCGCATTAAGCACGGGGATGAATGGAAGACGGCATTTAACACCCCTGAAGGGCATTTTGAGTACCTTGTGATGCCCTTTGGGCTCACTAATGCTCCTTCCGTCTTCCAGTCCTTCATGAATGACATTTTCAGGGATTTTGTGGACAAGTTTCTGATTGTTTATTTGGATGATATCTTGATTTTTTCTAATGACTGGGACTCTCATGTGAAACATGTTCGAACTGTATTCCAGATTTTGAGAGAGAATGCTCTGTATGTGAAGGGATCAAAGTGTCTTTTTGGCGTACAGAAGATCTCATTTCTGGGATTCATTTTGTCCCCATCTGTTATTGAAATGGACCCGGTCAAGGTTCAGGCCATCTGTGATTGGGTCCAACCTACTTCATTAAAGGCTCTTCAGAGATTTTTGGGTTTTGCCAATTTTTATCGTAAATTTATTGGTAATTTCTCTGTTATTGTTAAACCATTAACTGATTTGACCAGAAAGGGTTCTGATGTGGTGAATTGGCCTCCTGAGGCAGTCTCTGCGTTTCAGGAACTTAAGCAGAGATTCACTTCTGCTCCTGTTCTGCGGCAGCCTGATGTTTCTCTGCCATTTCAGGTGGAGGTTGATGCCTCTGAAATTGGGGCAGGTGCCGTTTTGTCCCAAAAAGATCCAGAGACCTCTAAAAGTAACCCTTGTGCCTTTTTCTCTCGAAAATTTTCTCCTACTGAACGTAATTATGACGTGGGTAATCGGGAGTTATTGGCCATGAAGTGGGCTTTTGAAGAGTGGAGACATTGGCTGGAGGGAGCCAAACATCAGGTGGTGGTCCTTACGGACCATAAGAATCTGGTCTATCTGGAATCTGCCAAGCGACTCAATCCTAGACAGGCCAGGTGGGCCTTGTTTTTCACACGTTTTAATTTTGTGGTTTCCTTTCTTCCTGGCACTAAGAATGTTAAGGCGGATGCCCTCTCGAGGAGTTTCCTTGCGGACTCTCCTGAGCTATCTGATCCCTCTGTTATTTTGAAGGAGGGTGTAGTTCTTTCCGCCATCTCGCCTAATTTGAGACTTGCTCTGGAGGGTGTCAGGAGGATAGGCCCGAGCGCTGCCCTGTTGGAAAATTGTTTGTCCCGGACCAATGGAAAAAGAGTGTGATGTCTGAGATTCATTGTTCCGCATTGGCTGGGCATCCCGGAATTTTTGGTACCAGAGACTTGGTTAGTCGGTCCTTTTGGTGGCCTACCTTGTCTCGCGATGTCAGGGAATTTGTGCAGTCCTGCGGGACTTGCTCTCGCTCCAAGCCTTGCTCTCGCTCTAGTGGTTTGTTGATGCCATTGCCTGTGCCCAAGAGACCATGGACCCATATCTCTATGGATTTCATTTCCGATCTTCCTGTTTCTCAGAGAATGACCACCATCTGGGTAATTTGTGATAGGTTTTCCAAGATGATACATCTTGTGCCATTGCCTAAGTTGCCTTCCTCCTCTGAATTGGTGCCATTGTTCCTTCAGCACGTGGTTCGTTTACACGGCATTCCTGAGAACATTGTGTCTGACAGAGGAGTCCAGTTTGTTTCCAGATTTTGGAGGACTTTTTGTTCTAAACTGGGTGTTCAATTGTCTTTCTCCTCGGCATTTCATCCTCAGACCAATGGTCAAACTGAGAGAACAAACCAGACATTGGAGACTTATCTAAGATGCTTTGTGTCTGCTGATCAGGATGACTGGGTCTCTTTTTTGCCTTTGGCTGAGTTTGCTCTTAATAATAGGGCTAGCTCTGCCACTTTGATGTCTCCGTTTTTCTGTAATTCTGGTTTCACCCTCAATTTTCTTCAGGACAGACGGAGGCTTCTGTCTGTCCAGGTGTTGACTCTGTTGTTGAGCGTATGCAGCAGATTTGGGACCAGGTAGTGGAGAGGTTGTCCCTCTCTCAGGAGAAGGCCCAGCGGTTTGCTAACCGGCATAGGACTTATGGTCCTCGGTTTAAAGTGGGGGACTTGGTCTGGTTGTCCTCAAAGAATATTCCTATGAGAGTAGCATCTCCTAAATTTAAGCCTAGGTTCATTGGACCTTATAAGATCATGGAGATTATTAATCCTGTTTCTTTTCGTTTGCTTCTTCCAGGGACATTTAAGATCCATAACGTGTTCCACAAGTCCTTGTTGAAGAGGTTTGTTGAGCCAGTGGTTCCTGCTGCTGTGCCTCCTGACCCTGTTTTGGTTGAGGGCAATCTGGAGTATGTGGTTGAGAAAATATTGGATTCTCGTTTTTCTAGACGAAGACTCCAGTATTTGGTTAAATGGAGAGGTTATGGTCAGGAAGATAATTCTTGGGTGTTTGCTTCGGACATCCATGCTAGGAGACTTATCCGTGCGTATCATAGAACTCATCCTGACCGACCTGGTTGCTCAAATGAGGGTTCGGTGACCCCTCCTCAAGGGGGGGGTACTGTTGTGAATGGGTTTGAGATGAGTTCTGAGCAGAGGCTCCCTCTGGTGGTTACAAGCGGTACTAGTGAGGATTGGGAATCAGGTGTTACTGATTGGTCTTATTTAAGGGAATCATTTTCCCATCAGGGTTGCCGGTGATCAATTGTTCTGGTCTGAATCCTTCTTTCCAGTTTCCCTTGTAGCCTGCTGTGTCGTGTCTGCATCTCCTGCTATCAGATAAGACAATTTCTTATTTTGTGTTTTTGCTATATTTTTGCATTTTGTCCTGCACTTCTGTGGGGGCCTTCTGGGTCCCCTCCGGGGCTTTTGCCCTCTCAGTTTGGTCCAGCCACTGTGTTTTGTACTTTTGCTTTTTGCAGTTTTTTCAGTGGCTGCTGTTTTTGTTACACCAGAGAACTAATTTAGGTGGTAGAGGTCGTGTGATCTCAGGTGATTTTGAAATTAGTAAGTTGGTGTTTTTCAGGGTTTTCTGGGATTGCAGTAAGTACCCTTCCTATCCTTTTCTATTTAGATAGTTTGGGCCCCAGCGTTTGCTCATACTATTTTCTTTCTGTGTCAGTATTTCCTCTTGTCTAACCGCCATTACATGTTTGGGGGCTTTCTATTATCTTTGGGGTTCTGCTCCGGGGCAGATAGCTTTCCTGTTTCTGTCTTTAGGTGTAGTTAGTTTCTCAGGCTGTGACGAGGCGTCTAGGACCATCGTAGGAATGCTCCACGGCTGCCTCTAGTTGCGGTGGTTAGTCAGGGTACTGCAATCTCATAGATTCCAACTGCTCTGGTGTATTTCCTTTTTTACCTGCACTCCTCAGCTACCGTAACATAACAGCCACCCCAACCCCAGGGCCGACTGATGATTCCCACGTCAGGAAGGCGGTAAGGCGGGCCATGCAGAAGATGACCCCTGGGGATGATGTAGAAGCATTTCTGACTGTTTTTGAGAGGGTGGCTGATCGGGAGAGACTTCCACCAGCACAGTGGGCAGAGGTTCTGGCGCCATATTTATCGGGTGAACCCCAAAAAGCGTATTTTGACTTGGCTCTGCAAGATGCTAAGGAGTATCCCAAACTAAAGACAGAGATCTTAGCACGTCTGGGAGTAAATATGGCAGTAAGAGCCCAGCGAGTTCATCACTGGGCGTATGCTAGCAACAAACCCCCTCGTTCACAGATGTTTGACCTACTGCATCTTGTTCAGAAGTGGCTACAACTGGACTCCTCCACTCCGGCCCAGATGGTTGAGCGGGTGGTGATCGACAGATTCATGCATTCCCTTCCCAAGTCAGTACAGACCTGGGTTGCCCAGGGTGATCCCCAGAACGCAGATGACTGTATCGGCCTGGTAGAGAGGTACCAGGTAGTTAAGAGATCTCTTGGGAAACCGGATGCAGACATTTCTCCCTACTGGGATACCCAAAAGGGGTGGGTTCACCACGGAAGGGGTCTAGAGCCACCACTGGGGGGCGTCCCACTCCTATTGAAGGGGCCTTTAGAACAGTGGGGAAAGATATAGTTTGCGGGCGATGCCATAACCCTGGACATGTAGCCGCCAAGTGTCAAATATCCCCTGAGCCCATGGACTGCAGCCTAGGCAGACGGGTCTCCTATTATGCCTATCCAGCCTGTAGCGTGGACTGTCGACCCGGCAAGGGACCGCAGGCGTGTACAGTATCCATTAATGGAATAAAAGTGCTTGGGATGTTGGACTCCGGGAGTCTAGTGACCTTGATCAGAGCATCCCTTCCCCACCAGTTGATCCCTTCCAAAACCCTGGGTGTTCGGTGCATCCATGGTGACGCCAAGGACTATCTCGTGGCCACAGTAACAGTGGGGACAGACTGTGGTGCCCAGTCCCATGAAGTCGGGGTGGTAAAGGACCTGATACATCCCATTATATTGGGCCGTGATTTTCCCTTATTCTGGGACTTGTGGGGGAAGGGAACTGGACTAAGTAGCATGGGAAAAAGTGAGATCCTTGAAGAAGAACCCCCGATAGAGTCTCAGAGAGAGGAGTTCACACTGTGCGTCCTTGTCGGTGATGAGGGTGAGACGGTGACCGAGGAGACCGACCTACCTGCGTTAGATATGTCCAGAGAGAACTTTGGGACTGCTCAAGTTCGAGACCTGACCTTAAAAGGGGCGTTCGACCAGGTTACTGTATGTAATGGGGTTGCCCAAGAGCCGGGGGCCGACACCAGATTCCCCCACTTTGCAGTACAGGGGGAGTTGCTATATCGGGTGGCCAAACTGAGGGGCGGTGAGATAGTGGAACAGCTGTTAGTGCCGGGGCCATACAGACGACGGGTGCTAGATATGGCCCATTCACATGTTCTGGGGGGACACCTAGGGGTCGGGAAAACTCAGGAGAGGATACTGTGGAGGTTTTATTGGCCAGGGTGTTATCGAGAAATTCAAAACTTTTGTAGGTCCTGCCCCACCTGCCAAATAACCGCTCCCTCCTCCCACTTCCGTAGCCCCTTAGTTCCACTACCTGTGATAGAGGTTCCCTTTGAGAGGATTGCCATGGACCTCGTGGGCCCCAAGTCAAATCAGCTCGGGGCCACCAATATATCCTGGTCGTCATGGACTATGCGACTCGGTATCCAGAAGCGGTTCCCCTAAGGAACATGTCCAGTAAAAGTATAGCCCGAGAGTTGGTCCATATTTTTGCTCGGACAGGTCTACCAAAAGAGATTCTAACAGACCAAGGAACCCCCTTCATGAGCAAGGTGATGAAGGAGCTTTGCAGAGTCCTTCAGATAACTCAGCTGTGGACCTCGGTTTATCATCCACAAACGGACGGCCTAGTGGAACGCTTCAACAAGACCTTAAAGGCGATGCTCAAGAAGGTCGTTGAAAAGGATGGGAGAGACTGGGACTACCTGCTCCCATTTTTGCTTTTCTCGGTAAGAGAAGTTCCTCAAGCCTCCACTGACTTCTCTCCATTTGAGCTCTTATATGGGCGGCATCCAAGAGGTCTCCTAGACATCGCCAAGGAAACTTGGGAGGCTGAAGTCACGCCACACTGGAGCATCATCGAACATGTCGCCCAGTTACAGGAGAGAATGTCAAAGGTGATGCCCATCGTAAAGGAACATCTCCTCCAGGCGCAGGAAGCCCAGGCGAGGGTCTATAACTGGTCGGCGAGACTAAGACAGTTCCAGCCCGGAGACCGTGTTTTGGTGCTGATCCCTACCGTCGAGAGCAAGTTCCTCGCCAAATGGCAAGGTCCATACGAGGTGGTGGAGAAAATCAGCGAGGTTAATTATAAAGTCCACCAGCCTGGCCGAAGAAAGGCACATCAAATATATCATGTAAACTTGCTCAAGCCGTGGCGGGACCGTGAACCTGTGGAAACTCCTTGCCTGGGAGCCGCACCAGAAGGCAAGGAACCTTGGGAGGAGGTCACTATTGCAGAGACTCTATCACCGGCCCAGAAGCAACAGTGTCGAGAATTACTACAGCAGAATCGGGAGCTGTTCTCAGAGTTGCCGGGCATACACAAGTGGTAGAGCATGACGTGCTGACAGAACCGCATGTACGAGTGAATTTGAAGCCGTATCGGATTCCAGAAGCACGCCGGGAGGTGATCTCGGCTGAGGTGAAGAGGATGTTAGACCTCGGGGTAATAGAGGAGTCAAAGAGTGGGTGTCGAGCCCAATCGTCCTCGTGCCGAAACCCAATGGAGAGTGGAGGTTTTGTAATGACTACCGTCGGCTAAATGAGGTATCCAAATGTGACGCGTACCCGATGCCCCGCGTCGACGAACTCATCGAGAGGCATGGACCGGCGAGGTACATCACCACTCTTGACCTGACGAAGGGCTACTGGCAGATCCCCATGTCCCAGATGGCTAAAGAGAAGACGGCTTTCTCAACACCTGATGGCTGTTTTCAATACAAGCGGATGCCGTTCGGACTACAGGGGGCCCCAGCCACTTTCCAGAGGGCTATGGATCGGATCCTAGCCCCACATAAGAAGTATGCCGCAGCCTACCTCGATGACATTGTGGTCTTTAGCCCAGACTGGGCTAGTCACCTACCCAAACTACAGGCCATTTTGGACGCGCTAAGGAAAGCAGGATTCACCATAAATCCGAGAAAGTGTGCCATCGGAAAAGAGGAGGCCAAGTACCTGGCTATGTTGTTGGGAAGGCGAAATAAAGCCGCAAATCAAGAAAGTGGAGGCAATTCAAACCTGGCCGCAACCTCTCTCAAAGAAGCAGGTGAAAGCATTCCTGGGAATGGTGGGATACTACCGGCGGTTTATCCCGAATTTCGCCACGATGGCCGCTCCACTAACAGATCTTCTAAAAGGCATCAAATCAACCATGGTGAAATGGACGGAAGAAACGGAGACCGCATTTCAAAAGCTGAAGCTAACACTGTGCAAGCAGCCTGTCCTGGTCGCGCCAGACTTTAAAAAATAATTTGTGGTCCAGACTGACGCATCATAGGTTGGTCTAGGGGCCGTACTCTCCCAAGAAATAAATGGGGAAGAACATCCCATTCTCTATCTAAGCCGAAAGCTGTCCTCCTGTGAGAAGAACTACGCCATAGTAGAAAAAGAGTGTTTAGCCATAAAATGGGCCGTGGATACACTGAAATATTGCCTACTAGGCCGGAAGTTTAAATTAGTATCAGACCATGCCCCGTTGAGATGGTTGAGGGAAAAGAGGGGAAAAAATGCTAGGGTAACTAGATGTTCCTAGAGCTTCAAGATTTTAACTTTCACGTGGAGCATAGGCCAGGGAAGTTACATGGGAATGCAGATGCCCTCTCTAGGATTCCCTGTCTGGTGTCAGAAGTTGCCCAAACCCCCGGCTTTGGGCAGAGGGGGGGAATATGTGACAGTGTCACTGGATTTATATGTGAGGGAGGTATGTGTCACACAGGATGCTCTCCTGTGTGAACTAAAACCTACTTTATTTATCTGCCAGCATGTTATATGCTGGTAGGTTTAAGGTACTGCCACACTAAGCAATCCCGCTAGCGATCTCGTTAGCGTTGCATACTAATGAGATCGCTAGCGGATCGTTTCTATATCGCTAAATGCGGCCACATTTAGCGATATAGTTAACGACGCTATCGCCGTTAGCGATCTTCTTAACGACTTTAGCGGTACAAAAGTACCGCTAAATCGCTAAGAAAAGGTGCCACACAGCGATAAGATACTTACCCAGCGGGAGCGCCGACGAGAAAATAGGGTCCGGAGCGATTCCAGCGACGAGCGAGATCACAGCAGGAAGCTCGTCGCTGGAAGCTGCCGCACTGAACAATATCGCTAACGGGATCGCTAAATAGTGACGTTTTTTAGCGATCTCGTTAGCGATATTGTTTAGTGTGGCATACCCTTTACTGTTAAAGGAGGTGCGGTTTTATGGGAATGCCAAAGAGGGCGGGAGGCATTCCCCCTACCTCCCCTCAGGGTGTGGCTGAGCAATGGATAAAAGCTCAGTCCTGTTTTTTTTCTCTGAAGTGTGGTCTGGAGAAGAAAGTCTCCAGACAGTATAGTGGAAGCTGCAGAGCTTACCACAAGGACTTTAGCAGGGCAGTTTATGCTACCGAGAGCGGGTGGAACCCACTCATCTATGGACTGAGTCATTGTTTGTTTTTTATGTTTTTCCCGTTTAACCCAGAAGGGTCATGTTTATTTTTCCTGCGAAACCTGCATGAGTTTATGGCTGATAATAAACCAGCAGAAGGAAAACCTGAGAACGTGTGTCCTGAGTTTACCTCCTGGATAGCCGAGCGAGTCGTCTTGCCACAGTGCAAAAAGTAAAACAGAACTTATCTGAAAAAATGGGGAGTGAGCCGAGTCCTTGGAGGTCCGGTGATAGTTCCTTGCTGCAAGGCAGGCCAGTGACGGAGAGCTGTCCCGGCCGGAGACGCTCTCACGCCGAACCTTGGTGTGCAGAGATGGAAGCAGGAAGTGAGGGCGCGGCGGAGGCCGCGTCTGACGTCGGCTCTTTAAGCACATCATCCTTTGCTTTTTATTTTTTAATTTTTCCCGGACTTCTTCTGGGGCACCACGTGACTTACTGCAGTCACGTGACCCGAACCCTCGAGCTCCACCACGTCAGACGCGGCCTCCGCCGCGCCCTCACTTCCTGCTTCCATCTCTGCACACCCAGGTTCGGCGTGAGAGCGTCTCCGGCCGGGACAGCTCTCCGTCACTGGCCTGCCTTGCAGCAAGGAACTATCACCGGACCTCCAAGGACTCGGCTCACTCCCCATTTTTTCAGATAAGTTCTGTTTTACTTTTTGCACCTTTATTGATTTACTTACGGTGAATCTTTTGCTTCAGCCCTTCTGGTTACCCCTGGTGGAATCTTTTTGTTATCACCATTTGCGCTTATTTTACAGCAACACTTTAATCACAACGTATGCCACATGTTTTATTTTGTGCACATTGTCAGACCTATCGCTTGATTCCGCCTACCACCATCAATATATTCCCTAATGCCTTTAGTTTGCGTTTTTTATGCAGCTTATTATTTACTTATTGTTATTATGTAACCACCTTCCTAAATCATATATTTAGACTATCTGCTTTGCTCACCTTTAGTTTTTTATTTTGTCACCTTACTCTGTGAACAGTGCGCCATCTGTGTACAGTCTTTAGAGTTATTAGGGTGTAAGGTTCTATGTATATATTCCTGAAACTCAGTTTGTTCGTCAGCCATTTTACTTTCTGTCTTGCTGCAGCTATCTTGCCCTCAGTCAAAATGGAGTTTCCAGCTTGCATGTTCCCGCCCTGATTCTCTCCTTTGCTTCTTAAGCAGCCACAGCTGAGCAATCAGTGCTTCAGAATCTAGCCTGCAGTGAACCTGTGACTTGACTCCTGTAAGCCTTGGACCTTGTACTCCAGCTATTCCTACTGAGGAACTCTGAAGCACTTGTGGACTCTGAACCCTGCTCTTTGAAAGACCCACGTTTGCATGGACTTACGGTAACAGAGAAGAAGATCCTGAATCTGTATTGGAGAGTGATTGCTGAGCTTGGATTACTCTGGCCTGCTGTGTCTCCTGTTTCTGTGTCTGCAAACTGTGTGACTATTTCTGCCAACTTGTATGAAGTAATACAGGACTTTTCTATATCAAACCTGTGACTCCTGTGTTTTCATCGCACCCAAGCACAAGACGCTATATGAACTGTACTACATACATTACAAGATTCTGAAGCCAAAACGTTAGTGTCTGCTGGGTCTGGAAGGCTGTGTCTGCTGTACTGTGGATATCAGACGTCCGGTTGTACTTTCTGTGATGACAGTGGTTGTGACTTCTCACAACCATTCCAGTGAGCAATTCCCTTAAGTTTTTTCTTTTTGCAGTGTTACCACAGGTAAACACTATTGTTTTTTTTTTTTCCTTTCTTTTCTCTTTTTTGTCTGCTGTAACTCTGGATATCAGATGTCTGGTTGAAACTTTCTGTGATGATAGTGGTTCTCACAACCATTCCAGGTGAGCAGTTCCCTTAATTTTTTTTTTCTCTCTGCAGTGTTGCCACAGGTGAACAGGTTTTTTCTCTCCTCTTCTTCCAGTAATCCTGTCTTAAAAGATCTGGAAAATGGAGGTCCGCATAAAGGAACTTTGCGGAGTGACTGATAATATCCTTGCAGATTTGCAGAATATAAAGACCCGTTTTACAAATCTACAGGACCTCAATAATCACAATTTACAAGTGGTTGGACAGACTACCCAGGATTTGCGAGCCAGGATTGAGGTTCTAGAGGGGCGAGTCCAGGCTCCTGCCGTAGCCCCGAGTGCTGGGATTCCCAAGTTGCCCCCTTTTCGTTTTGGCGGTGAACGTGAGAAATTCAGGGATTTATTAATCAATGCAATCTTTTTTTTTCTGCACATGCTTCACAATTTCCCACTGAACGATCTAAGGTGCTTACTATAATTATGTTGCTTACCAACAAGGCTTTAATGTGGGCAAACCCTCTGATTGAGACTGAGGATGATTGTTTGAATCACCTTGATGATTTTATTTCAGCCATGGGGCAGGTGTTTGATGACCCCAATCGAGGTGCAACAGCTGAAGCAGCCATGTTAGCTTTGCGCCAAGGTAAGCACTCGGTAGCTGAATATGCCTTGGATTTCAGGAGATGGGCCCTTGATACCACCTGGGACAGTTCCGCCAAAAAATCTATTTTTCGAAAGGGGTTATC
This sequence comes from Oophaga sylvatica, assembly GCA_033576555.1. Lineage (NCBI taxonomy): Eukaryota > Metazoa > Chordata > Amphibia > Anura > Dendrobatidae > Oophaga > Oophaga sylvatica. The sequence continues at coordinate 56,694,614 of JARQOD010000002.1, forward strand.
TCCACTGATTAAGGATGAACTTGCTCGTGCCGACCCTCCCACTGCGTTAGGTGACTTTATTAACTATTGTATCCGTATTGATACTCGTCTGACTGAACGCAGGCAAGAGAGATGGTTCGAAAGCAATCGCACTAACCTTTTCCTACCTTCCTCTCCAGCTAAGGAACCTTTGAGTAGGATTACACGGGAACCTGAACCTGAACCCATGCAGGTAGACTCTTTACAACGACGGGTTAGTGATGCACGCAAGGAACATCGTTTTAAGGAAAATCTATGTTTCTATTGTGGTAAGTCAGGGCACTTCATTATAAACTGCCCCAGCTGTTCTCGTAAGACTACTGCAGCACTCATTCATTGTGAGTGTTGCGAGAGGGGATCTGTCAGGTCCGAGCCTCAGGCTCCAGAGAGATCTGCAGCAACAGATCTTGATTTCTCGGACTTAAACTCCGTTACCTCTGAGGACGTTGACTGTGTAAACGCTGCCATTTTTCAAGTTTCCTCAGCGGTGTCCCAGCTGAGTTGTAAGAAAAACAATTCTCATTGCTTTCTTTCCATCAAACTCTGGGTTGACTCAGCTTGGGTGTCTAGCTCTGCTATGATCGACTCAGGGGCAAGTGGTAATTTTATGGATGTCTCCTTTGCTCTGAAACAGGGAATACGTTCAGTGAAGAAGGCTACTCCAGTACAGATGGAAACTGTGGATGGCTCCCTGCTGACCTCTGGACCAGTGGATCAGGAAACAGAGCCTTTGAGGGTTCTTATGGGTAAAGATCATCAAGAGAAACTGTCCTTTATGCTTATCTCTTCTCCCCACTTTCCCATTATTCTAGGGCTACCATGGCTGCAGGCTCAGAATCCTACCATTAACTGGGAGACCAAGGAATTACACTTTCCAGAGAAACAGATGAGTCCAAAAGTTTCAGCTTGCTCTGTTCCTAAAGGAATCATGTCAGTCCCTGAACTACCAGCTGTATACCAGGACTATGTGGATTTATGTGACAAGAAGAACGCTGACCAGCTTCCTCCTCACCGTCCATATGATTGTCCAATTGAATTATTGCCTGGAGCAGAGATACCTTTTGGTAAGATCTACCCCCTGGCGGGGCCCGAGCTAAAGGCTTTAAAGGATTACATAGATGAAAATCTAGCCAAGGGCTTCATACGCCCCTCTTCATCTCCTGCAGGTGCACCCATCTTCTTTGTAAAGAAGAAAGATGGATCTCTGAGACCATGCGTAGACTATAGGGAACTCAATAAGGTTACTATTAGAAACCGTTATCCATTGCCTTTAATCCCTGAGTTATTGGAGAGAGTGCGACATGCCAAAATTTTTTCTAAACTAGATCTTCGTGGGCCTATAACTTAGTCCGTATTAGACCTGGGGATGAATGGAAGACTGCATTCAGGTCACGCTATGGACACTTTGAATATCTAGTTATGCCTTTTGGTCTGAGTACCCCGCCCAGCCACTTTCCAACACTTGGTGAATGACATCTTCAGGGATCTCCTAGATACATTCGTGGTAATTTATTTGGATGATATTCTAATTTTTTCTAACTCCACAGAGGAACATCATGGACATGTGAGAATGGTCTTGGAACGTCTAAGACAAAATCATCTTTACATCAAACTTGAAAAGTGTGAATTCCATAGGACCGAAATTCAATTTCTGGGTATGTACTGTCTACACAAGGAATTAGTATGGATGGAAGCAAAACCCAAGCCATCAAGGATTGGCCAAGTCCTAGAAATGTGAAGGAGGTACAGCGCTTCATCGGGTTTGCCAACTTCTATAGACGTTTCATTAGAAATTTCTCTGAGGTAGTGTCACCTATCACTCAACTTACCCGGAAAGAGTCTAGGTTTTCCTGGACTCCCCAAGCCCAGGAAGCATTTTCCCGTCTAAAAGATAAATTTACCACTGCACCTATCCTAGTACATCCCAACCCCGAGCTTGCCTTCATAATAGAGGTGGATGCTTCAGACTGTGCCGTTGGAGCTATACTCTCTCAGAGAACAGGTGAGAAGAATGTCTTGCATCCCTGTGCCTTCTTTTCCCAGCAGTTGTCTTCGGCTGAGAGGAACTACGATGTGGGCAATAGAGAGTTGTTGGCCATTATTGCCGCCTTCAAAGAATGGAGACACCTTCTTCAGGGAGCTGCACAGCAAATAGTCGTCCTGACAGACCATCGTAACCTTGAGTTTATCAGGTCGGCTAAGTGCCTGACTCCTCGCCAGGCTCGCTGGAATCTTTTCTTAAACCAATTTAATTTTATCATCTCTTATAGACCAGGATCGCGCAATGGAAAGGCTGATGCACTCTCTAGGATTTACTCAGCAGAGACACGTCCAATTACTCCTCCTAAGACTATTCTTCCTGACTCTAGATTCCTAGGAGTAATTCATAATCAAGACCTACTTAAGGACATCAAGGAAGCATACCATGCGGATTCCTTTTTGGCACAACCCCCAAGGGACGTAAGTCTTGTCTTTAAGAATGGTGTGTGGATTCAGGGACAACGTCTGTATATTCCTGAAACAGTCAGATTAAGAGTATTGCAACTCATTCACGATTCCAAGATAGCTGGGCATAGAGGAATTCTAAAGACACAGGAATTTCTTTCTCGTTTCTTTTGGTGGCCCACTTGCAGGAAGGATGTTTTGAATTATGTCACTTCATGTGAGGTCTGTGCAAGATGCAAAACACCTCGCTCCTCACCAACTGGTCTGTTACAGCCTCTTCCCACCCCGTCCCGCCCGTGGGGATCCATTTCTATGGACTTCATTGTGGAGTTACCAACCTCTCAGGGAAGAACACCATTCTAGTGGTGGTTGACCGTCTAACAAAGGCAGCTCATTTTATCCCTTGTGTCGGCTTACCCACTGCAAAACAGACATCAGATTTGATGATTAAAGATGTGTTTCGCTTACATGGAGTACCGGATGAGGTTATTTCGGATCGAGGGTGCAATTCACTTCTAGGTTTTGGCAAAATTTCTGTGCAGCATTGGACATTAAAGTAAACCTTTCTTCTGCTTTTCATCCCCAGACTAATGGACAGACCGAACGAACCAATCAAACCCTGGAGCAGTATCTCCGCTGCTTTATCTGCCACCTACAGGATGATTGGGTGGATCTACTTCCATTAGCTGAGTTCTCGTATAACAACTCTCAGAGTGCCTCCACTAAACAGTCTCCTTTTTACTCTAATCGAGGTTATCATCCTAACATTCTACCACGATTTCCCATAGAAACGCCTTTACCAGCAGTGGCTGAAAGAATCACGTCTTTACAGAAGAATATGGATCTTCTAAAGGAAAATCTGGAATCGGCTCAAGAAAGGTACAAGAAAGCAGCAGATAAATTTCGTAAACCTGCACCAGCTTTCAAGGTAGGAGACTTGGTCTGGCTGTCAACCAGAAATCTTAAGTTAAGGATTCCATCGTCTAAGTTGGGACATAAGTACATTGGACCCTATAAAATCAAACCAGGGGAGGAGTCCCGAGGAGATAATTTGCATATTCCCAGTGCCTTCTGGATAAGTGAAGAGTCTCCGCGAGCTCAAGGAACACTGGATTTTGGCTGTTGCAGCTGAAAGGAGGACATCAGTAAACCAGGGAGGAGTCCCGAGGAGATAATTTGCATATTCCCAGTGCCTTCTGGGATAAGTGAAGAGTCTCCGCGAGCTCAAGGAACACTGGATTTTGGCTGTTGCAGCTGAAAGGAGGACATCAGTAAACCGCGCGCCGCTAGGCGCGCGAGTTTTGGCTTATATTTCACCGCTTGATTATCTCTTGAACAATAAGAACATGGAAGAGGCTAGGAGCCATGTGGTGAGCTGCATTTCTTGCTACATGTTCATAGACTTACCAGTGGAAAAGCCAAACTTCACATGCCAGAAATGCAAGCTTGTGTCCCTGTTGGAGGAAAAGTTGCAAAATCTGGAAGAGAGGTTATCTACATTGAAGACCATTAAGGAAGGTGAAGAGTTCTTAGACAGAGCAGAATTATCTCTTCATGGTACAGAAAGAGAAGAAATTCGAAGTGCAACTGAAGAAACAGAGGCATGGAAGCATGTGACCCAGAGAAGCAGGAGGATCAGGAGGCAGTCAGCACCAATTCTGCTCAGGAACCAATACCAGGCTCTTACACAGGAGAACGATGAAGAAATACATCAGGATAAGACTTTGCCCACAAACAACCTTGTACGCCCTCAGAGTCCTCCTGAATGGAGAAAGAAAACTGTTGTGAAGAAGAAACGGAGAGTTGTTGTCATGGGCGATTCCCTGTTGAGAGGAACAGAGGCCGCTATCTGCAGACCGGATATAACCTCAAGAGAAATGTGCTGTCTTCCAGGTGCAAAAATTAAAGATGTGTCTGACAGGATATCAGGACTCTTCAGACCTAAAGATGACTACCCATTCCTGCTAATACATGTGGGGACAAATGACACCGCTAGAAACGACCTGGAAACCATCTGCAGTGACTTTGAAAACTTAGGTAAGAAAGTGAAAGAACTGGGAGCGCAGGTGGTCTTCTCTTCCATCCTCCCAGTGGATGGCCATGGAACAAGGAGGTGGAATAAGATTCTGCAGGTGAACAACTGGCTACGTCGATGGTGCCGTCAGCAAGGATTTGGATTTCTGGATCACGGAGTGAATTACCTATACGATGGATTACTTGCTAGAGATGGGGTGCACCTTACGAAGACTGGAAAACATGTATTTGGAAGTCGCCTTGCTACACTCATCAGGAGAGCTTTAAACTAGAACAATGTGGGAAGGGAAGCAAAACGCCAGCAAAAGCCATACACTTGACAAATACTATTGAGATTTCTGCTATTAGAAGTGAAGGGGAAGAACAAAGACAAAAAAATTTACATAATAAAAATATTGAAGGAAGAGAAATCAATCACAAACTAAAGTGTTTCTATACTAATGCACAAAGCATGGGCAACAAACAAGGAGAACTGGAGCTACTAACGCAGGAGAAGAAATATGATGTCATTGGAATCACTGAGACTTGGTGGGACGATACACATGATTGGAATACAAGGCTAGAAGGATACAACTTATTTGCAAGAAACAGACTTGATAAACGAGGAGGAGGTGTTGCATTGTATGTTAGAAAAGCGTATATCTGCACAGAGATTGACGCTTCAGAGACTGGGAGTTCTGTGGAAACTGTTTGGGTAAGAATACAAGGACAGAACAATGGAAAGGACACCATTGTAGGCATTTACTACAGGCCGCCTGTGCAAGCTGAAGATATGGATGAACTCTTTATGCATCAAATGGCCAAGTTCTCCAAAAAATATGACATAGTGGTCATGGGAGATTTCAACTATCCAGACATTTGTTGGGAATCTCTCTCAGGCAAAACTAACAGGTCCAGGAAATTCTTATCCTCTCTTGCTGACAACTTTATCTTCCAAAAGGTAATGGAGAAAACAAGGGGATCTGCTACCTTGGATCTAATCCTCATAAACAGGGAGGAAATGGTGGAAGAGGTAAGAGTGGCTGGGACTCTAGGAGGTAGTGACCATGCTATTTTAGAATTTTGGATAACAAGAGGAGGAAGACCTGTGAAGACTCAGACGTCAAGGTTAGATTTCAGAAAGGCAGATTTTAAGGAACTCAGAAAGAGAATTGGAGGGATCCAATGGCTGGATATCCTTAAGGACAAAAATGTCCAGGAAGGATGGAAAATCTTGAAAAATGAGATTCTCAAAGCACAATCGTTAACAATTCCGAAAAGAGGGAAGAATGGGAAGCATTTAAGGAAACCAGGATGGATGAACATAGAACTTAAACACATGCTAAAAAGGAAGAAAGAAATGTTTATCAAATGGAGAGAGGGAGGCATATCTAAAGAAGAATATAATGCCGTCTGCAGAACCTGCAGGGCACAAATCAGATTATCTAAAGCTGACAATGAATTAAGGCTTGCAAGTGACGTCAAAAGCAACAAAAAAGGATTTTGGGGATACGTCAAAAGTAAAAGAAAAGTCAAAGATGCTATAGGATTTTTACAGGATGAAAATGATGAAATGGTAAGTCAGGATGTTGAGAAGGCTGAACTTTTAAATTCCTATTTTGCATCTGTTTTCTCTCAGAAAGGAAATGTAACATCAACTGATCTTCACTGTCCTATTAAAGGAATAGAAGAATCCAGGATATCTATAAACAGAAAGACTGTGAGGAAACACTTAGCTAACATAAATGAATTCAAGTCTCCAGGTCCAGATGAATTACACCCCAGGGTACTGAAGGAGATAGCAGAAGAAATTCTTGAACCACTGTCCATAATCTTTGAAAATTCTTGGAGAACAGGAGAAGTCCCAGAAGACTGGAGAAGAGCAAATGTTGTTCCTATCTTCAAAAAGGGGAAGAAGGTGGACCCAGGGAACTACAGGCCGGTGAGTCTGACTTCTATACCAGGAAAGATCTTTGAACAAATTATTAAAGAACATGTATGCAAGTACCTGGATAAGAATGAAGTGATTAAACAGAGTCAGCATGGGTTTGTAACTAATAAGTCATGTCAGACTAACTTAATTTCCTTCTATGACAGAATCACTGACTGGGTGGATCAGGGAAATGCTGTAGATATAGTATATCTTGACTTCAGCAAAGCATTTGACAAAGTATCTCACACAATCCTTATTGAAAAAATGACTAAGTATGGAATGGACAAGGCAACTGTTAGGTGGATTCATAACTGGCTTAGTGATCGGACCCAAAGAGTGGTTGTAAATGGCTGCACATCCAGTTGGAAGAATGTCTCAAGTGGGGTACCACAAGGCTCTGTTTTGGGCCCTGTATTGTTCAACATCTTTATCAATGATTTAGATGAAGGAATTGAGGGTAAACTGATCAAATTTGCTGATGACACAAAGCTAGGAGGGGTAGCTAATACTAGAGAAGAGAGAGAGAGGATTCAAAAAGATATACATAAACTGGAGCAGTGGGCAGCAACTAACAGAATGGATTTTAACAGGGAAAAATGCAAAGTACTACATCTGGGCAATAAAAATGAAAAAAGCATATACAAAATGGGAGGAATAGGGCTAAGTAACAGCACATGTGAAAAAGACTTGGGTATACTAATTGATCACAGACTTAACATGAGGCAACAGTGTGATGCAGCAGCAAAAAAGGCAAATGCAATTCTAGGATGTATCAACAGAAGCATACAGTCTAGATCACGTGAGGTCATTATTGCCCTCTACTCCTCGTTGGTCAGACCTCATCTGGAATACTGTGTCCAGTTTTGGGCACCACATTTTAAAAAAGACATCAACAAACTGGAGCAAGTTCAGAGAAGAGCCACCAGAATGGTGACCGGTCTGCAAACCATGTCCTATGAGGAACGGTTGCAGGATTTGGGAATGTTTAGCTTGCAAAAAAGAAGACTGAGAGGAGACTTAATAGCTGTCTACAAATATCTCAAGGGCTGTCACATTGTAGAAGGATCATCTTTATTCTCATTTGCACAAGGAAAGACTAGAAGCAATGGGATGAAACTGAATGGGAGGAGACACAGATTAGATATTAGAAAAAACTTTTTGACAGTTAGGGTGATCAATGAGTGGAACAGGCTGCCACAAGAGGTGGTGAGTTCTCCTTCAATGGAAGTCTTCAAACAGAGGCTGGATAGACATCTGTCTGGGATGATTTAGAGAATCCTGCTTTGAGCAGGGGGTTGGACCAGAAGGCCCAGGAGGTCCCTTCCAACTCTACCATTCTATGATTCTATGATTCTATGATTCTATGAAATCAGTAAAATTATAAGTGCCGTTGCTTGTCGTCTTCAACTGCCCAGAACTATGAGAATCCACCCTGTCTTTCATGTATCCCTACTAAAGGCTGCGACACCCAATACGTTTCCTGGACGTTCCTCTCCTTGCCCTGACCCAGTGCTAGTCGATGGTCAGGAAGAATTTGTGGTGGAAAGGATTTTAGATTCCAGGTTGTATAGAAATCAGTTACAATATCTGATTAAATGGCAGGGCTACCCAGTGGAGGACAACTCATGGGAACCGGTCAATAACGTTAATGCTCCTCGCTTGCTCCGTCAGTTTCATCAGAGGTACCCACACAAGCCTGGTCTGAGGTCATCCGGAGGTTGTCCTTAAGGGGGGAGTAATGTAAGGTTCTATGTATATATTCCTGAAACTCAGTTTGTTCGTCAGCCATTTTACTTTCTGTCTTGCTGCAGCTATCTTGCCCTCAGTCAAAATGGAGTTTCCAGCTTGCATGTTCCCACCCTGATTCTCTCCTTTGCTTCTTAAGCAGCCACAACTGAGCAATCAGTGCTTCAGAATCTAGCCTGCAGTGAACCTGTGACTTGACTCCTGTAAGCCTTGGACCTTGTACTCCAGCTATTCCTACTGAGGAACTCTGAAGCACTTGTGGACTCTGAACCCTGCTCTTTGAAAGACCCACGTTTGCATGGACTTACGGTAACAGAGAAGAAGATCCTGAATCTGTATTGGAGAGTGATTGCTGAGCTTGGATTACTCTGGCCTGCTGTGTCTCCTGTTTCTGTGTCTGCAAACTGTGTGACTATTTCTGCCAACTTGTATGAAGTAATACAGGACTTTTCTATATCAAACCTGTGACTCCTGTGTTTTCATCGCACCCAAGCACAAGACGCTATATGAACTGTACTACATACATTACATAGGGAGTTTTTTGCCGTCTTTAGTGAAATACTCTTTTCCGGGTTCGCTTTTAACTCACCCCAGGGTGAACTATATGTATATATATTTTGACACTTATTTCTTTGTATCTTATCACGCAGATATCATTTAGACCCATTTCTTTTAATATATTCTCCCTTTTTTTAGCCATCTTGAAAAAGGCGCACTCTTACCTGGTACGATTTTCTGCATCTCTTTCTTCAATCAATAATTCCCCTCCTTTTTTGAACTTCTTAACTACAGGTAATTGGTTTGATTAGTCTTTATCAGTTATTGTTGCTATACTATAATCACAGCGCGAGTATTTACATATCCATTTTTTCCTTTTTTTCCCTTCTTTATGGTGGAAGGTTTACAAATACTTGCAGCTGATTAGGGTATATGTGCACTGGCGCCGCTAGTATCTGTTTTTTACTTTGGATTTAAAAAAATTTGTATTCCAATAAAAGATGAATTTCTAAGGAACCAAGAGCTGGATTCACTCTTCAAGCAAAAAATGTGGTCAATTCTATACTTAATATCCCCCATCCTGGTATGCATGGCTCCCTTATCCCTATCCTGGTATGCAGGGCCCCCATCTCTGTCCTAGTATGCATGACCCCCTTATCCCAATCCTGGTATGTATGGCCTCATCTTTATCTTGGTAGCATTGGCCCCCATCTCCATCCTGATATGCAAGGCCCCATCCTTATCCTGGTATGCAGGGCCACATCCTTATCCTGGTATGCATGGCCACATCCTTATCCTGGTATGCATGGCCCCATCCTTATCCTGGTATGCATGGCCCCATGCTTATCCTGGTATGCAAGGCCCATCCTTATCCTGGTATGCATGGCCCCATTCTTATCCTGGTATGCAAGGCCCCATCCTTATCCTGGTATGATTGGCCCCCATCCTGGTATGCATGGCCCCATCCTTATCCTGGTATGAATGGCCCCATCCTTATCCTGGTATGCATGGCTCCATCCTTTTCCTGGTATGCATGGCCCAATTCTTATTCTGGTATGATTGGAACCAATCCCTATCCTGGTATGCATGGCCCCATCCTTATCTTGGTATGATTGGGCATCTTCCCCATCCTGGTATGCATGTCCCCCAGCAGAAAAAAAAAAAACATTCTTACCTTCCCTGAATGTCCTCACAGCGTCCTGCTCCGGTGCCAGCAGCTGCTTTATGCCTGTAAGCAGCACTTGGCGGTGACGTCATGTGCTGCCTACAAGCCTCCCAGGGCAAATGTTGGAATACTCACTGTTCTCCACGCCAGGACAATGTTCGTCGAGCGCAGTCAGTGTTCATTGCTCTTTAGCGAGCACAGTGTAAGGATTCCGGACTTTTCCTTTGTGCCTGTTTGCCCTGATCCAAAACAGAGTTTCGTATCTTGCCCTGTCATGGAACTTCCTGTCTGTCCTGATTATTTAAGTCCAGGTAGTGTGATCCTCTTTGCCTGAGTATTTTGTTGTTGTTGGCTCCTGAGCTCCTGCTGGTCTGCTGGTGACTCCTTGCTGCTGCTGCTGCTACTCGTTACTCGGTGCTCTGCCTCTCCACGTTCTGCTACCTACAGTCCTCTGTGCGTCTCCCTGATGCTGTCGGTGCTTAACTACTGTCTGGACTTCTAGTTGGAGCTATTCGCCCCTGGAACTGCTGTGGCCTGTAAGGAATCCAGACATCACCATCTCCTCTAGGTCTGTGCTTGTGTGGGCTGCAGTGCTGGACTTGTGCGGGACTTTCAGCACAAAAGTTACACATAGTGACCTTCTCTTGTTAATGCCACTTCTGTATATTGCTGGACTTCTACACTTTAGTGCTGTGTGCGTGCTCATTTTTAATATCGCTGGACTGCCTCATTAAATGCGGTGTGCTTAATCACATACTTTCTGCTGGACTCCTACGTTTAGTGCCTTGTACACACCTGCGTTATATTACTGTTGGACTGCTTATTAGCAGTCGCGCCACGCTCTTCAGTTACTCTGGACATTTTTATATTCAGCTGTGCATTTGTTACTATTGCAGGAAGTGCTCTGTTAGTTTTTGAATCATTCCATATTGTGCTGTTTTCGTTACAATTGCAGGAAGTGTTCTGTTAGTTTTGCTTTACTTGCACCATTCTATATTGTGCTGTGTTTTCGTTCCTATTGCAGGAAGTGCCCTGTTAGTTTTGTTACACTTGTTAAATATACTTATTTGCATCAACTTTGGTCTCAGTGTCATATTATCCCATGCAATCAGATTTCGTAGTACCCATATAATTGTTACACACAGTGTCAGCCCCAACCGCCGGGTTCCTGCAGCTGCCGGATTTTCACATGTGACGGTACTAAAGGGAAGGAATATTCATTGCATTCCATGCCTATGGGAGTGGAATGCAGTGAATATTCATTGCCTTAAGTAGCCTGCACCCTCGAAATCCCAGCAACTGCAAGAAGCCGACTGCTGCGGCTAACACTGTGCTCGCTATTAAAGAGAAATGAGTATTCACTTCTTTCCATGCCCATGGTCGTGGAATTGAGTGAATATTCATTTCTTTTTAGCAGCATGCACAGGAGTTAGCAGGAGCCGGCTCCTGCCTCCTGTGACCCACTGCTCCGCCGCTGCCGCTCCTGCACCTCCCCACCACAGCCAGATTAGGGATATCCGGAATATAAGACAAACCCCCCAGTTTCCTCCACATTTTTGGAGGAAAAAAGTGCATCTTATAGTCCAAAAATACAGTATATATAGATATATATATCTATATATATATAGATATATATATACAGTGGTGGCCAAAAGTATTGGCACCCCTTGAATTCTGTCAGATAATACTCAGTTTCTTCCTGAAAATGATTGCAATCATAAATTATTTGCTATTTTTATCTTCATTTAATTTGCTTGCAAGGAAAAAACACAAAAGAGAATGAAGCAAAAATCAAATTCTTGATAATTTCACACAAAACTCCAAAAATGGGCCAGACAAAAGTATTGGCACCCTCAGCCTAATACTTGGTTGCACAACCTTTAGCCAAAATAACTGCAAACAACCGCTTCTGGTAACCATCAATGAGTTTCTTACAATGCTCTGCTGGAATTGTAGACCATTCTTCTTTGGCAAACTGCTCCAGGTCCCTGATATTTGAAGGGTGCCTTCTCCAAACTGCCATTTTCAGATCTCTCCACAGGTGTTCTATGGGATTCAGGTCTGGACTCATTGCTGGCCACCTTAGAAGTCTCCAGTGCTTTCGCTCAAACCATTTTATAGTGCTTTTGGAAGTGTGTTTGGGTCATTGTCCTGCTGGAAGACCCATGACCTCTGAGGGAGACCCAGCTTTCTCACACTGGGCCCTACATTATGCTGCAAAATTTGTTGGTAGTCTTCAGACTTCATAATGCCATGCACACAGTCAAGCAGTCCAGTGCCAGAGGCAGCAAAGCAACCCCAAAACATCAGGGAACCTCCGCCATGTTTGACTGTAGGGACCATGTTCTTTTCTTTGAATGCCTCTTTTTTTTTCCTGTACACTCTATGTTGATGGTTTTTCCCAAAAAGCTCGACTTTTGTCTCATCCGACCAGAGGACATTCTTCCAAAACGTTTTAGGCTTTCTCAGGTAAGTTTTGGCAAACTCCAGCCTGGCTTTTTATGTCTCGGGGTAAGAAGTGGGGTCTTCCTGGGCATCCTACCATACAGTAGTCCCTTTTCATTCAGACGCCGACGGATAGTACGGGTTGACACTGTTGTACCCTCGGACTGCAGGGCAGCTTGAACTTGTTTGGATGTTAGTCGAGGTTCTTTATCCACCATCCGCACAATCTTGCGTTGAAATCTCTCGTCAATTTTTCTTTTCCTTCCACATCTAGGGAGGTTAGCCACAGTGCCATGGGTTTTAAACTTCTTGATGACACTGCGCACAGAAGACACAGGAACATTCAGGTCTTTGGAGATGGACTTGTAGCCTTGAGATTGCTCATGCTTCCTCACAATTTGGTTTCTCAAGTCCTCAGACAGTTCTTTGGTCTTCTTTCTTTTCTCCATGCTCAATGTGGTACACACAAGGACACAGGACAGAGGTTGAGTCAACTTTAATCCATGTTAACTGGCTGCAGGTGTGATTTAGTTATTGCCAACACCTGTTAGGTGCCACAGGTAAGTTACAGGTGCTGGTGATTACACGAATTAGAGAAGCATCACATGATTTTTCAAACAGTGCCAATATTTTTGTCCACCCCCTTTTTTAGGTTTGGTGTGGAATTATAACCAATTTGGCTTTAGGTCAATTCTTTTTGTTTTTTTCATTGAAGACTAATTAAATGAAGATAATAATACCAAAGAAGTTGTGTTTGCAATCATTTTCAGGAAGATACTGAGTATTATCTGACAGAATTGCAGGGGTGCCAATACATTTGGCCACCACAGTATATATATATATATATATATAATATATATATGTATATATACTGTATATATATATTTGCAGTGGGGAAAAAAAGTATTTAGTCAGCCACCAATTGTACAAGTTCTCCCACTTAAAAAGATGAGAGAGGCCTGTAATTGACATCATAGGTAGACGACAACTGTGACAGTCAAAATGAGAAATCAAATCCAGAAAATCACCTTGTCTGATTTGTCAAGATTTATTTTGCAAATTATGGTGGAAAATAAGTATTTGGTCATTAACAAACGATCATCTAAATATTTTGTTATATATCCTTTGTTGGCAATGACAGAGGTCAAACGTTTTCTGTAAGTCTTGACAAGGTTGCCACACACTGTTGGTGGTATGTTGGCCCTTTCCACCATGCAGATCTCCTCTAGAGCAGTGATGATTTGGGCCTGTCGCTGGGTAACACAGACTTTCAAATCCCTCCAAAGGTTTTCTATGGGGTTGAGATCTGGAGACTGGCTAGGCCACTCCAGGACCTTCATATGCTTCTTATGAACCCACTCCTTCGTTGCCCTGACAGTGTGCTTGGGATCAAAGCATGATGTTGCCACTCCCATGCTTCACAGTAGGCATACTGTTCTTTGGATTCAACTCAGTATACTGTCTCCTCCAAACACGACGAGTTTTGTTTCTACCAAACAGTTCTACTTTGGTTTCATCAGACCATATGACATTCTTCCAACACTCTTCCGGATATTCCAAATGCTCTCTAGCAAACTTCAGATGGGCCCGGACATGTAGTGGCTTAAGCATGGGGACCCGTCTGGCACTGCAGGTTCTGAGTCCCTGGCGGCGTACTGTGTTACTGATGGTAGCCTTTGTTACGGTGGTCCCAGCTCTATGAGGTCATTCACTGGGTCCTCCGTGTGGTTCTGGACTTTTGCTCACTTTTGGGGTCATTTTGACCCCAAGGGTGAATTTGCGTGGAGCCCCAGAGGTTTGGACAGGAGTCTTTTATACTGATAAAAAGTTTTAAACAGGTGCCATTACTACAGGTAATGAGTGGAGGAAGAGGAAGAAGAAGTTACAGGTCTGTGAGAGCCAGACTCCTTTAATATGCCTCCTCTAGATGTGCAGGTGAAACCCCTGGGGACAAAGGATTAAAAGCATCTTGCGGAAAGATGGGGGAAATTTTTTTTGTTTGTTTTTATTTCCTTTTTTGAGATTACT
>JARQOD010000002.1:56709004-56752765 GCA_033576555.1 Oophaga sylvatica
AAAAATGGTACCAATAAAAACGTCAACGCGCCCCGCAAAAAATAAGACCTCACATGACTCTGTGGGCCAAAATATGCAAAAATTATAGCTCTCAAAATGTGGTGATGCAAAAAACTATTTTTTGCAATAAAAAGCGTCTTTTAGCGTGACAGCTGCCAATCATTAAAAACCCGCTATAAATAGTAAATCAAACCCCCCTTTATCACCCCCTTAGTTAGGGAAAAATAATAAAATTAAAAAAAGTATTTTATTTCCATTTTCCCGTTAGGGTTAGGGTTGGCGCTAACGTTAGGATTAGGATTAGGGTTGGGATTACGGTTAGGGGTGTGTTAGGGTTTAGGTTTGTGGTTAGGGTTGGGACTAGGGTTAGGGGTGTGTTGGGGTTAGGGTTGGAGTTAGAATTGGAGGGTTTCTGCTGTTTTAGGCACATCAGGGGCTCTCCAAATGTGACATGGCGTCTGATCTCAATTCCAGCCAATTCTGCGTTGAAAAAGTCAAACGGTGCTCCTTCACTTCTGAGCTCTGCCATGCGCCCAAACAGTAGTTTACTCCTGCATATGGGGTATCAGCGTACTCTGGACCACAAGAGTTATTGTGCAATTTGTCCTATTTATCCTGTTACCCTTGGGAAAATAAAAAACTGGGGGCGACAAAATCATTTTTGTAAAAAAAAAAAAATGATTTTTTTTGTTTTTACGGCTGTATGTTATAAAACTTCTGTGAAGCACTTGGGGCTTCATAGCGCTCACCACACTTCTAGATAAGTTCCTTGTGGGGTCTATTTTCCAAAATGGGTTCACTTGTGGGGGGTTTCCACTGTTTAGGCCATCAGGGGCTCTCCAAATGCGACATGACGCCCCCAGACCATTCCATCAAAGTCTGCAATCCAAAATATCACTACTTCCCTTCCGAGCCCAGACGTGCACCCATACAGTCGTTTTCTCCCACATATTGGGTATCAGCGTACTCAGGACAAATTGGACAACAAATTTTGGGGTCCAATTTCTCCTGTTACCCTTGTGAAAATAAAATATTGGGGGCAAGAAAATCATTTTTGTAAAAAAAAAAGAGATTTTTATTTTACGGCTGTACGTTATAAACTTCTGTGAAGCACTTTGGGGTTCAAAGTGCTCACCACAACAGCTAGATAAGTTCCTTGAGGGGTCTAGTTTTCCAAAATGGTGTCATTTGTGGGGGGTTTCCACTGTTTAGGCAGATCAGGAGCTCTCCAAACACGACATGGCATCCAGCCAATGTAACGGGTCTGGGAGGCGGAACCTCTGAGCTATTATACAAGAGGCTTTCCTTGTAAAGGAGCGGGTGGCGCCCGGGGAAGACGGACAGGAAGTCACGGCAAGAGACCGGGGCAGTCTCTGGACAGACAGGCAGGAGGTCACGGCAAGTGACCGGGGCAGTCTCTGGATAGACAGGCAGGTAGTCACGGCAAGTGACCGGGGTAGTCTCTGGATAGACAGGCAGGTAGTCACGGCAAGTGACCGGGGCAGTCTCTGGATAGACAGGCAGGTAGTCACGGCAAGTGACCGGGGCAGTCTCTGGATAGACAGGCAGGTAGTCACGGCAAGTGACCGGGGCAGTCTCTGGATAGACAGGCAGGTAGTCACGGCAAGTGACCGGGGCAGTCTCTGGATAGACAGGTATATACGACCTGAGATGGCTGAGCCTCCCGGTAGGCTAGCAGGCAGATGACAGATGAGCGCCCCCAAGTGAGCAGGCGAGAGTCTCTGGAATAGCCGATGGTCACCGCATGTGACGGCCGAACCTCCAGGTAGGCTAGCAGGCAGATGGCAGATGAGCGCCCCCAAGTGAGCAGGCAAGAGTCTCTGGAATAGCCGATGATCACTGCACGTGACGGCCGAACCTCCAGGTAGGCTAGCAGACTGGTAACCGGTGAACATCAGCAGATAAACGGACAGGCTGGTCCATAGACAGACTGGCAGGTGATGGCGGGCAGACTGTCGGACGATGGAGCCTCCAGGTAGGCTAGCGGACAGGTAGCAGACAGCAAAATGGCAGGAAACAGGCAGGTAACTGGTAACGGAACCTGAGGCTGAAGCAGAGTAGTGAACAGTGCAACAACATTGCTCGGGCACCTCCATTAAGGAGGAGGTGCTTTATATAAGGTGGAGTCCTCCGGCATTGGCCGGGGACCTTTTTTGAAAGATGCGCGCGGCCCCTTTAAGAGCGGGGGCGTGCACGCACGCACGCCCTAAGCCCAGTGGCAGGGAAGGAGCGCGCAGCCCCAGCAGGGCGGAAGGAGGACGCTGTGTGAGGGTAAGGGGAGCGACGTCCCTGCCTGGCAGAGGACGCTGGCGCAGGGGAACAGAGTCCCTGCCTGGCAGAGGACAGGGACGCTGGCGCCGGCGCTACAGTACCCCCCCCCTTTAGGCCCCCCTTTTTTAGGCCAGAAAGAAATTTAGCTAGGATGAGAGGGGCATGGATGTTCTCCCGAGGCTCCCACGTTCTCTCCTCAGGACCAAACCCCTTCCAATCCACCAGAAAATAGGTCTTTCTTCTTACCCTTTTGGTGGCCAGAATGTTCTCTACCTCAAATTCGTTTTCAGCAGAAACTGGAGCAGGAGGTGTACCTGTAGGCTTGACAAAAGAGTTAAGAACCACTGGTTTGAGGAGAGATACATGGAAGGAGTTAGGAATCCGCAAATTGGCCGGGAGTCTCAATTTATAGGACACCGGGTTGATCTGACTGATGACCTCCAGAGGGCCGATGAACCGAGGACCTAACTTGTAGGAAGGAATCTTGAGCCGGACATACTTGGACGAGAGCCAGACCTTATCTCCAGGATGGAATTGAGGGGGATCCAGATGTTTTTTGTCAGCATGTTTCTTCATGCGCTCGGATGACAGAATGAGTGCGGACCGGGTACTCTCCCATATGGAGGAAAATTCGTTAACAAGAGATTCCGCAGCTGGATTGTCCACTGAGGTGGAGACGGGAACAGGGATCCGAGGATGCTGACCGAAGACTACAAAAAACGGAGATTTGGAGGAAGATTCGCTCTCGTGATTGTTGTAAGAAAATTCGGCCCATGGCAGGAGATCCACCCAATCAGAATGGTGGGCATTAACGAAGTGCCGGAGATAACTGGTCAGAATCTGATTGATGCGCTCCACTTGACCATTGGACTGTGGGTGGTAGGCGGAGGAGAAATCCAGGGGGACATCTAGCAACTTACAAGTGGCTCTCCAGAAACGTGAGGTGAACTGTACCCACGATCCGACACAATGTGACGAGGCAGACCATGAAGACGGAAGATGTGGCGGATAAAGTCTTTAGCCAACTCGGGTGCTGATGGAAGGCCTGGCAGGGGAATGAAATGAGCCATCTTGGAAAATCGATCTACGACCACCCAAATGACCGTACAACCAGCAGAGACGGGAAGATCAGTTATGAAGTCCATGGCTATATGCTGCCAGGGGGCAGCGGGTACAGGAAGCGGGAGAAGACGGCCGGCAGGCAGGTGTCTCGGAACTTTATTGCGGGCACAGGAGGCACAGGCAGAAACAAAGTCTATTACGTCCTTGTGCAGGGTAGGCCACCAGTAATGCCGGGTAATGAGCTGGAGGGTCTTTTTTTGACCAGCGTGGCCAGCTAGTTTAGACGAATGACCCCAGTGTAGGATCCTCTCCCGATCAGGTACCGATACGAACGTCTTACCAGGAGGGAGACGATTTAGACTCACGGGAGCCACCTGCATCACTCTGGCGGGATCGATGATATGTTTGGGTTCCTCCTCGAGATCCGACACCAGGAAGGACCGGGACAAGGCATCCGCCTTGATGTTCTTGTCGGCCGGGCGAAAATGTAAAAGAAAGTCAAAGCGGGCAAAAAACAATGACCACCGGGCTTGGCGAGGGTTAAGTCTCTGGGCATGCTGGAGGTAAGCCAAATTCTTGTGGTCAGTGTAGATGATTACCGGATGAAGAGCCCCCTCGAGCAAGTAACGCCACTCCTCCAATGCCAGCTTGATGGCCAATAACTCTCGGTCTCCTATGGAATAATTGCGCTCAGAAGAGGAGAAGAGTTTGGAGAAGAACCGCAAGATACCATCCTCCCGGACGAAGATTTTTGAGTAAGTACCGCTCCGGCTCCAGAAGAGGAAGCATCCACCTCCAGGAAGAACTGCTTGTTGCCGTCCGGGCGATGCAGCACTGGAGCGGAAGAGAAGGCCTGTTTTAAGGACAGAAAGGCCTCTTCTGCTTCGGGCATCCACTGTTTGGGGTTAGCGTCCTTGCGGGTGAGCGTGGAGATTGGAGCAGTCCGGGAAGAGAAGTGCGGTATGAAGAGGCGGTAATAATTGGCGAATCCCAGGAACCGCTGAATGGCCTTCAATCCCTCCGGTCGGGGCCATTTCTCGATGGCAGATAGTTTCTCCGGATCCATTCGTAGGCCTGTCTGAGAAATGATGTAGCCCAAAAACGGAAGCGAGGTCTGCTCAAAGAGGCACTTCTCAAATTTAGCGAAGAGGTGATTCTGCCTGAGCCTGAGCAGAACTGACGAACGTCCCTCCGGTGAGACTGGAGATCCGGAGAGAAGACCAAGATGTCGTCTAGGTACACCACAACGCAGGAGTAGAGAAGGTCCCGGAAGATGTCATTGACCAACTCTTGAAAGACTGCCGGAGCATTACAGAGACCAAAGGGCATCACCAAATACTCGTAGTGGCCGTCCCGAGTGTTGAATGCCGTCTTCCATTCATCTCCCCGACGGATACGGACTAGGTTATAAGCCCCACGAAGATCCAGTTTGGTGAAGATTCTAGCCCCCTCAGACGATCAAACAATTCAGGAATGAGCGGAAGAGGGTACTTATTCTTCACCGTGATCAGGTTTAGACCTCTGTAGTCAATACAGGGACGGAGAGAGCCGTCTTTCTTTTTACGAAGAAGAAACCTGCTCCCGCTGGGGAGGTAGATTTCCGGATGAATCCCTTGGCCAAATTCTCCTCAATATATTCGGACATCGACCTGGTCTCAGCAGCGGACAAGGGGTAAATACGCCCACGGGGAGGCGTGGTACCGGGTAGCAGGTCGATCGGGCAATCATAAGGTCTGTGAGGGGGTAATGTCTCTGCTTCCTTTTTATTAAAGACATCAGTGAAAGACCAATATGGAATCGGGAGCCCTGGTAGATTAGTTGGTGTAGGAGAAGGACGGACGGGATGAACAGGAACCAAACACGTTTTATGACAGTCCTGTCCCCAGCGAAGAATCTCTCCAGTCTGCCAGTCGAGCACGGGTGCATGCTTTTGGAGCCATGGTAGGCCTAATAAGAAAGCGTGAGAGAGTCCTGGCAGAACATGAAACGAGATGCTCTCAGAATGCAGCATTCCCACCTGCAGGGTTATGGATTCGGTGATAAGTTGGATGGGACGTGGTAGGAGACCCCCATCCACAGCAGCGACAGATACTGGTACAACCAGAGGTTTGGTAGGAATGCAATATTTTTCTACCAGAGCTTGTGAAACGAGATTCCCGGCTGCTCCAGAATCAAGTTGGGCTAGTTCGAAATAACGATTCTCACAGAGAAGAATTGAGACTGACAGCAGCAGAGATGGAGAGGATTTATTCTTGTCTAGGTTGACCTCTCCGAGCGAACCTAGACACAGGCGTTTCCCGACCTCTCTGGACAGGTACGGATCAGGTGCTCCTTACTGCCACAGTAGAAGCAACTCCCCTCGGCACGGCGTAAGTCCTGACGGGCTTTGACCATCTTGGTCTGGTCGACCTGCATAGGCTCAGGAGTGTGTACCTGGGGAAACGGAGGGAGTTACGGGTCTCTGAAAAGTAGGAGCTAGACGAGGAAGCCTTCTCTCACGGGTGACCTCTTTGGCGCGCTCCTGGAACCGTCGATCAATTCGATTGGCAAGAGTTATTAGGTCATCGAGAGAGGTAGGAATGTCCCGACCGGCAAGTTCATCTTTAATACGGCCGGACAGACCCTCCCAGAAGACAGATATCAGAGCGTCATTATCCCAAGCCAGCTCCGAGGCAAGGGTACGGAACCGTATGGCATATTGACCCAGGTGAGACTTCCCTGACGGAGACGTAGCAGAGATGATGCGGAGGAGGTCCTCCGTCCGGGTTCGTCGAATACCTTCCGGAAGGCCGAGAGAAAGGCAGGCAGGTCGGACACCAGGGGGTCCTCTCTCTCCCAAAGAGGATTAAGCCAGGCCAGAGCCTCTCCGGTGAGATGGGACATGATGAAGGCAATTTTGGCCCGGTCGGAGTTAAACTGGTGGGACAGGAGTTCAAAGTGCAGGGTGCACTGGTTAATGAAACCCCGAGCCAGAGCAGGGTCGCTGTTATGTTACGGTAGCTGAGGAGTGCAGGTAAAAAAGGAAATACACCAGAGCAGTTGGAATCTATGAGATTGCAGTACCCTGACTAACCACCGCAACTAGAGGCAGCCGTGGAGCGTTCCTACGTTGGTCCTAGACGCCTCGTCACAGCCTGAGAAACTAACTACACCTAAAGATAGAAACAGGAAAGCTATCTGCCCCGGAGCAGAACCCCAAAGATAATAGAAAGCCCCCAAACATGTAATGGCGGTTAGACAAGAGGAAATACTGACACAGAAAGAAAATAGTATGAGCAAACGCTGGGGCCCAAACTATCTAAATAGAAAAGGACAGGAAGGGTACTTACTGCAATCTCAGAAAACCCTGAAAAAACACCAACTCTACTAATTTCAAAATCACCTGAGATCACACGACCTCTACCACCTAAATTAGTTCTCTGGTGTAAAAAAATCAAAACAGCAGCCACTGAAAAAAAACTGGAAAAAGCAAAAGTACAAAACACAGTGGCTGAACTAAACTGAGAGGGCAGAAGCCCCCGGAGGGGACCCTGAAGGCCCCCACAGAAGTGCAGGACAAAATGCAAAAATATAGCAAAAACACAACATAAGAAATTGTCTTATCTGATAGCAGGAGATGCAGACACGACACAGCAGGCTACAAGGGAAACTGGAAAGAAGGATTCAGACCAGAACAATTGATCACCGGCAACCCTGATGGGAAAATGACTCCCTTATATAAGACCAATCAGTAACACCTGATTCCCAGTCCTCACAATCCTCACTAGTACCGCTTGTAACCACCAGAGGGAGCCTCTGCTCAGAACTCATCTCAAACCCATTCACAACAGTACCCCCCCCTTGAGGAGGGGTCACCGAACCCTCATTTGAGCAACCAGGTCGGTCAGGATGAGTTCTATGATACGCACGGATAAGTCTCCTAGCATGGATGTCCGAAGCAAACACCCAAGAATTGTCCTCCTGACCATAACCTCTCCATTTAACCAAATACTGGAGTCTTCGTCTAGAAAAACGAGAATCCAATATTTTCTCAACCACATACTCCAGATTGCCCTCAACCAAAACAGGGTCAGGAGGCACAGCAGCAGGAACCACTGGCTCAACAAACCTCTTTAACAAGGACTTGTGGAACACGTTATGGATTTTAAATGTCCCTGGAAGAAGCAAACGAAAAGAAACAGGATTAATAATCTCCATGATCTTATAAGGTCCAATGAACCTAGGCTTAAATTTAGGAGATGCTACTCTCATAGGAATATTCTTTGAGGACAACCAGACCAAGTCCCCCACTTTAAACCGAGGACCATCAGTCCTATGCCGGTTAGCAACCGCTGGGCCCTCTCCTGAGAGAGGGACAACCTCTCCACTACCTGGTCCCAAATATGCTGCATACGCTCAACAACAGAGTCAACACCTGGACAGACAGAAGCCTCCGTCTGTCCTGAAGAAAATCGAGGGTAAAACCAGAATTACAGAAAAACGGAGACATCAAAGTGGCAGAGCTAGCCCTAAATTTTTAAGAGCAAACTCAGCCAAAGGCAAAAAAGAGACCCAGTCATCCTGATCAGCAGACACAAAGCATCTTAGATAAGTCTCCAATGTCTGGTTTGTTCTCTCAGTTTGACCATTGGTCTGAGGATGAAAGACAATTGAACACCCAGTTTAGAACAAAAAGTCCTCCAAAATCTGGAAACAAACTGGACTCCTCTGTCAGACACAATGTTCTCAGGAATGCCGTGTAAACGAACCACGTGCTGAAGGAACAACGGCACCAATTCAGAGGAGGAAGGCAACTTAGGTAATGGCACAAGATGTATCATTTTGGAAAACCTATCACAAATTACCCAGATGGTGGTCATTCTCTGAGAAACAGGAAGATCGGAAATGAAATCCATAGAGATATGGGTCCATGGTCTCTTGGGCACAGGCAATGGCATCAACAAACCACTAGAGCGAGAGCAAGGCTTGGAGCGAGAGCAAGTCCCGCAGGACTGCACAAATTCCCTGACATCGCGAGACAAGGTAGACCACCAAAAGGACCGACTAACCAAGTCTCCACTCTTCAAAAGCCCACTTCATGGCCAATAACTCCCGATTACCCACGTCATAATTACGTTCAGTAGAAGAAAATTTTCGAGAGAAAAAGGCACAAGGGTTACTTTTAGAGGTCTCTGGATCTTTTTGGGACAAAACGGCACCTGCCCCAATTTCAGAGGCATCAACCTCCACCTGAAATGGCAGAGAAACATCAGGCTGCCGTAGAACAGGAGCAGAAGTGAATCTCTGCTTAAGTTCCTGAAACGCAGAGACTGCCTCAGGAGGCCAATTCACCACATCAGAACCCTTTCTGGTCAAATCAGTTAATGGTTTAACAATAACCGAGAAATTACCAATAAATTTACGATAAAAATTGGCAAAACCCAAAAATCTCTGAAGAGCCTTTAATGAAGTAGGTTGGACCCAATCACAGATGGCCTGAACCTTGACCGGGTCCATTTCAATAACAAATGGGGACAAAATGAATCCCAGAAATGAGATCTTCTGTACGCCAAAAAGACACTTTGATCCCTTCACATACAGAGCATTCTCTCTCAAAATCTGGAATACAGTTCGAACATGTTTCACATGAGAGTCCCAGTCATTAGAAAAAATCAAAATATCATCCAAATAAACAATCAGAAACTTGTCCACAAAATCCCTGAAAATGTCATTCATGAAGGACTGGAAGACGGAAGGAGCATTAGTGAGCCCAAAGGGCATCACAAGGTACTCAAAATGCCCTTCAGGGGTGTTAAATGCCGTCTTCCATTCATCCCCGTGCTTAATGCGAATAAGGTTATACGCCCCCCTGAGGTCAAGCTTGGTAAACCAAGTAGCGTTTTTCACCCTGGAAAACAGGTCAGAAATCAAGGGTAACGGGTATTGATATTTCACAGTAATATTGTTCAAGAGACGATAATCAATACACGCCTTAATGAACCATCTTTTTTGGCCACAAAGAAAAAACCGGCACCTAAGGGTGAAGAGGATGGTCTGATATGACCCTTCTCCAATGATTCCTTGATATAACATCCTGAGCCTGGGGGGAGGCAGAAAAACAGGAGTGTTGGTATTAACACATTGGCAGCCCCAACTGGTTACAGACACAGATTTCCAATCCAAAACAGGATTATGAGACTGTAACCAAGGAAAACCCAGCACGATAATGTCATGCAGATTATATAGAACCAAAAATTTGCAGCACTCCTGGTGATCAGGTTCAACCCTCATTATCACCTGAGTAGAAAACTGGGGTTTATTCTCAGCCAAAGGGGTAGAATCGATCCCCAGTAAAGGAATAGACTTCTGTAGGGGTATCAAGGGAAACCCACAACGTTTAGCAAAATCATAATCCATCAGGTTAATAGCTGCTCCAGAATCAACGAAAGCCTGAGCAGAAAATGAGGACAGAGAGCATATCAGAGTGACAGTTAATAAAAACTTAGTCTGAACACTACCCAAGACAACTGAGCGTGCAAAATGTCTTCCCCGCTTAGGGCAGACTGAAATAGCATGAGAGGCATCACCACAGTAGAAACATAACCCATTGCGCTTTCGAAAATCATGACGCTGTGCCCCAGACACCACTCTCACACTGCATGGGCTCAGCAGCTGGCTCACAAGGCAACACCATTCCACGCATACTTCTCCGCTCACGCAAACGTCTGTCAATTTGAATCGCTAATGACATAGAATCATTGAGACCAGAGGGGACAGGGAATCCCACCATAACATCCTTTACATTATCCGACAGACCCTTCCGGAAAAGGGCCGCCAAAGCGTCGTCATTCCACTTGGTCAGGACTGCCCACCTACGGAATCTCTGACAGTATAACTCAGCGTCATCAAGACCCTGATTTAATGCCAACAAGGCTTTTTCAGCTTGATCAGTGACATTAGGCTCATCGTACAATAACCCCAAAGCCTGAAAAAATGCATCAACATCACTCAAAACAGGATCCCCAGGTATCAGGGAAAAAGCCCAATCCTGAGGATCGCCGCGCAGGAGAGAGATGATAATTTGAACCTGCTGCGCTGCGTTTCCTGAGGACTTAGATTTTAAGGCAAAAAACAATTTACAATTATTTTTGAAATTCTGAAACTTAGCTCGATCCCCTAAAAACAAATCTGGCATGGGGATCCTAGGTTCCACAACCGGCAACCTAGCAAGATATGCAGCAATACTCTGAACCTCAGTGGCAAGCTGATCCACACGGCCAGACAACTGTGCAAAATCCATTGGGAGAAAAGATCCTCCCCAGCACCCAGAGATACAGAGGGAAAAAAAAAAAATGCAACAAACAGAAAAAATATCTCTGACAACTTTTCTTCCTTCAAATATTTTTTTCCCTTCTGTGAGTACCATACAATTTTTATGGCCGGTGATACTGTTATGTTACGGTAGCTGAGGAGTGCAGGTAAAAAAGGAAATACACCAGAGCAGTTGGAATCTATGAGATTGCAGTACCCTGACTAACCACCGCAACTAGAGGCAGCCGTGGAGCGTTCCTACGTTGGTCCTAGACGCCTCGTCACAGCCTGAGAAACTAACTACACCTAAAGATAGAAACAGGAAAGCTATCTGCCCCGGAGCAGAACCCCAAAGATAATAGAAAGCCCCCAAACATGTAATGGCGGTTAGACAAGAGGAAATACTGACACAGAAAGAAAATAGTATGAGCAAACGCTGGGGCCCAAACTATCGAAATAGAAAAGGACAGGAAGGGTACTTACTGCAATCTCAGAAAACCCTGAAAAAACACCAACTCTACTAATTTCAAAATCACCTGAGATCACACGACCTCTACCACCTAAATTAGTTCTCTGGTGTAAAAAAAATCAAAACAGCAGCCACTGAAAAAAAACTGGAAAAAGCAAAAGTACAAAACACAGTGGCTAAACTAAACTGAGAGGGCAGAAGCCCCCGGAGGGGACCCTGAAGGCCCCCACAGAAGTGCAGGACAAAATGCAAAAATATAGCAAAAACACAACATAAGAAATTGTCTTATCTGATAGCAGGAGATGCAGACACGACACAGCAGGCTACAAGGGAAACTGGAAAGAAGGATTCAGACCAGAACAATTGATCACCGGCAACCCTGATGGGAAAATGACTCCCTTATATAAGACCAATCAGTAACATCTGATTCCCAGTCCTCACAATCCTCACTAGTACCGCTTGTAACCACCAGAGGGAGCCTCTGCTCAGAACTCATCTCAAACCCATTCACAACAGGTCGCCTCCAAAACGAGGAGGAGCTGAAAGTCGAGGTCCGGGAACGGAAACCACGGAATTGGTGAGCAGCGGAACTGCCGGATTGCGAGTCATGGCGCCAGCGGTGGTTGCTGGTGAAGTAGTCAGAGTGTCCAGGCGGGAATTAACGTTCCGCAGGTGACCCAGGATGGACTCCTGTTGAGACCTCTGACGAGACAGTTCATGACACAGGTCAGAGAGCGAGGGAGTTTGGGTGCCACCGGGTTCCATGGCCCGAGCAAACTGTAACGGGTCTGGGAGGCGGAACCTCTGAGCTATTATACAAGGAGGCTTTCCTTGTAAAGGAGCGGGTGGCGCCCGGGGAAGACGGACAGGAAGTCACGGCAAGAGACCGGGGCATTTCTCTGGACAGACAGGCGGAGGTCACGGCAAGTGACCGGGGCAGTCTCTGGATAGACAGGCAGGTAGTCACGGCAAGTGACTGGGGCAGTCTCTGGATAGACAGGCAGGTAGTCACGGCAAGTGACCGGGGCAGTCTCTGGATAGACAGGCAGGTAGTCACGGCAAGTGACCGGGGCAGTCTCTGGATAGACAGGTATATACGACCTGAGATGGCTGAGCCTCCCGGTAGGCTAGCAGGCAGATGACAGATGAGCGCCCCCAAGTGAGCAGGCGAGAGTCTCTGGAATAGCCGATGGTCACCGCATGTGACGGCCGAACCTCCAGGTAGGCTAGCAGGCAGATGGCAGATGAGCGCCCCCAAGTGAGCAGGCAAGAGTCTCTGGAATAGCCGATGATCACTGCACGTGACGGCCGAACCTCCAGGTAGGCTAGCAGACTGGTAACCGGTGAACATCAGCAGATAAACGGACAGGCTGGTCCATAGACAGACTGGCAGGTGATGGCGGGCAGACTGTCGGATGATGGAGCCTCCAGGTAGGCTAGCGGACAGGTAGCAGACAGCAAAATGGCAGGAAACAGGCAGGTAACTGGTAACGGAACCTGAGGGCTGAAGCAGAGTAGTGAACAGTGCAACAACATTGCTCGGGCACCTCCATTAAGGAGGAGGTGCTTTATATAAGGTGGAGTCCTCCGGCATTGGCCGGGGACCTTTTTTTGAAAGATGCGCGCGGCCCCTTTAAGAGCGGGGGCGTGCACGTGCGCGCGCCCTAAGCCCAGTGGCAGGGAAGGAGCGCGTAGCCCCAGCAGGGTGGAAGGAGGACGCTGTGTGAGGGTAAGGGGAGCGATGTCCCTGCCTGGCAGAGGACGCTGGCGCAGGGGAACAGCGTCCCTGCCTGGCAGAGGACAGGGACGCTGGCGCCGGCGCTACAGCCAATTCTGCGTTGAAAAAGTCAAACGGCGCTCCTTCCCTTCCAAACTCTGCCATGCACCCAAACAGTGGTTTACTCCCACATATGGGGTATCAGCGCACTCAGGACAAATTGCACAATAACTTTTGGAGTCTTGTTACCCTTGGGAAAATAAAAATTGGGGTGAAAAGATCAATTTTGTGGAAAAAATATGATTTTTTAATTTTACGGCTCTACGTTATAAACTTGTGTGAAGCACTTGGGGGTTCAAATTGCTCACCAAAGATCTAGATAAGTTCCTTAGGGGGTCTAGTTTCCCAAATGGTGTCACTTGTGGGGGGTTTCCACTGTTTAGGCACAGCAGGGGCTCTCCAAATGCAACATGGCGTCCAATCTCAATTCCAGCCAATTTTGGTTGGAAAAAGTCAAATGGTGCTCCTTCCATTCCGAGCTCTGCCATGCGCCCAAACAGTGGTTCCCCACCACATATTGGGTATCAGCGTACTCAGGACAAATTGGACAACAAATTTTGTGGTCCAATATCTCCTGTTACCCTTGGGAAAATAAAAAATTAGTGACTAAGAGATAATTTTTGTGGGAAAAAAATAGGATTTTTTATTTTCATGCCCGGGCATTATAAACTTGTGTGAAGCACTTGGGGGTTCAAAGTGCTCACCAAAGATCTAGATAAGTTCCTTAGGGGGTCTAGCTTCCAAAATGGGGTCACTTGTGGGGGGTTTCCACTGTTTAGGCTCATCTGGGGCACTACAAACGGAACATGACCCCCATCAATGTTTGCATTCCAAAACGTTACTGCTTCCTTTCCAAGCCCTGCCGTGCGCCCAAACAGTTCCCCCCCCCACATATGGGGTATCAGCGTACTCAGGACAAATTGGACAACAACTTTTGGGGTCCAATTTCATTGGGATAAATCAAAAATTTGGGACTAAAAAATCATTTTTGTGGAAAATTTTTATTTTTTTTTTCACACCCAGGCATTATAAACTTTTGTGAAACACTTTGGGGTTCAAAGTGCTCACAGCAGATCTAGATAAGTTCCTTAGGGGTCTAGTTTCCAAAATGGTGTCACTTGTGGGGGGTTTCCACTGTTTAGGCATATCAGGGGCTCTCCAAACACGACATGGCGTCCAATCTCAATTCCAGCCAATTTTAGTTTGAAAAAGTCAAACGGCGCTCCTTCCCTTCCAAACTCTGCCATGCACCCAAACAGTGGTTTTTCCCCAACATATGGGGTATTGGCGTACTCAGGAGAAATTGCACAACAACTTTATCTGCCCATTTTCTCCTTTTACCCTTGTGAAAATAAAAAAAAGTTTGTAAAAGATCATTTTTGTGGCTATAAAGTTAAATATTAATTTTTTCCTTCCACGTTGCTTCAGCTCCTGTGAAGCACTTGAAGGGTTATTAAACTTCTTGAATGTGGTTTTGAGTACCTTGAGGGGTGCAGTTTTTAGAATGGTGTCACTTTTGGGTATTTTCTGCCATATAGACCCCTCAAAGTGACTTCAAATGTGAGGTGGTCCCTAAAAAAATGGCTTTGTAAATTTTGTTGTAAAAATGAGAAATCACTGGTCAACTGTTAACCCTTATAATTTCCTAACAAAAAAAATTTTGGTTCCAAAATTGTGCTGATGTAAAGTAGACATGTGGGAAATGTTATTTCTTAACTATTTTGTGTGACATATCTCTCTGTTTTAAGGGAAAAAAAATTCAAAGTTTGAAAATTGCAAAATTTTCAAAATTTTCGCCATATTTGCGTTTTTTTCAAAAATAAACGCACGGTATATTGAAGAAATTTTACCACTAACATGAAGTACAATATGTCACGAGAAAACAATCTCAGAATCGCGAAGATCCGTTGAAGCGTTCCAGAGTTATAACCTCATAAAGAGACAGTGGTCAGAATTGTAAAAATTGGCCCGGTCATTAACGTGCAAACCACCCTTGGGGGTGAAGGGGTTAACAGTGGTATGAGTGCTATGTGATGCTTTCTCACATAGCACTCGTTCGTATTCTACAGTAGTGTGACTCCGGCCTTATTCAAGCTATTCAGTTAGAGGAAAGAAAAAAAAAACACCTCAATTTGAAAATGGTGCCCGCCGTGCCTGCGCAGTAGCTGCTATTGGTGTATCTGTGATCTGAGAGCTGCAACTGTGTATGCGCCGGTGGCACCATCTTACTGGAGAAGAAAAAAAAATTCCTCCTCCAAGATGGCGTCGCTCGTGCCTGCGCAGTAGCAACTCTTGGCTATCTCCGGCGCCATCTTTGAGGAGGAATTTTTTTTTTCTTCTCCATTAAGAGCAGTTCTCAGATCACAGCTACACTGAAAGCAGCTACTGCGCAGGCGCAGCGGGCGCCATTTTCAATGTAGATTTTATTTTTCTTTCCTCTAGCTGAATAACTTGAATGAAATGTATTACTGGCACACAAAACGTGATTATATTGCAGAGCAGGTGCCACGGCTGGAACTTACTTGCAGAAGGTTTTTTTTTTTTACTGTACTGTGGGTTTGCAAAGTATTCAGACCCCTTTACATTTTTCACTCTTTGTTTCATTGCAACCATTTGGTAAATACAAAAAAGTTCATTTTTTTCTCATTAATGTACACTCTGTACCCCATCTTTACTGAAAGAAAACAGAAATGTAGAAATTTTTGCAAATTTATTAAAAAAGAAAAACTGAAATATCATATGGTCATAAGTATTCAGACCCTTTGCTCAGTATTGAGTAGAAGCTCCTTTTGAGCTAGTACAGCCATGAATTTTCTTGGGAATGATGCAACAAGTTTTTCACACCTGGATTTGGGGATCCTCTGCCTTTCTTCCTTGCAGATCCTCTCTAGTTCCGTCAGGTTGGATGATGAACGTTGGGGGACAGCCATTTTCAAGTCTCTCCAGAGATGCTCAATTGGATTTAGGTCACAGAGTTGTTCTGAAGCCACTCCTTTGTTATTTTAGCTGTGTGCTTAGGGTCATTGTCTTGTTGGAAGGTGAACTTCGGCCAAGTCTGAAGTCCAGAGCACTCTGGAAGAAGTTTTCAGCCAAGATATCACTGTACTTGGCCACATTCATGTTTACTGCAACTGCAACTGCAACCAGTCGTCCTGTCACTGCAGCTGAAAAACACCCCATAGCATGATGCTGCCACCACCATGTTTCACTGTTGGGATTGTATTGGGCAGGTGATGAGCAGTGCCTGGTTTTCTCCACACATACCGCTTAGAATTATCACCAAAAAGTTCTATCTTCGTCTCATCAGACCAGAGAATCTTATTTCTCATAGTCTGGGAGTCCTTCATGTGTTTTTAGGGCTTTCATATGTCTTGCACTGAGGAGAGGCTTCCATTGGGCCACTCTGCCATAAAGGCCCAACTGGTGGAGGACTGCAGTGATAGTTGACTTTGTGGAACTTTCTCCCTTCTCCCTACTGCATCTGTGGAGCTCAGCCACCGTGACCTGTCCCTGAGCTCCTCGTCCAGTTCCTTTGACATCATGATTCTCATTTGGGCTGACATGCAATGTGAGCTGTAAGGTCTTATATAGACAGGTGTATGCCTTTACAAATCAAATTCCATCAGTTTAATTAAACACAGCTGGACTCCAATGAAGGAGTAGAACCATCTCAAGAAGGATCACAAGGAAATGGACATCATGTGACGTAAATACACCATGTTCCAAATTATTATGCAAATTATATTTTTCTCTGATTTTCCTAAGTGGTCGGTGCAAATGACAGTATAATAAAAGTCATCACCCGTTAGAGTATACATCAAATTTTATTGAAGAAACCTCCCAATGATAACAGTATAATCTCCAAAATTAATAAAAACTCAAAATGCACTGTTCCAAATTATTAGGCACAGTAGAATTTCTGAACATTTGATCTGTTTTAAAGAACTGAAAATGCTCATTTGTGGTATTTGCAGCATTAGGAGGCCACATTCACTGAACAAAAAAGCTATGTAACTCCAAAACATCCTAACAGGCCAAGTTACATGTTAACATAGGAACCCTTCTTTGATATCACCTTCACAATTCTTACATCCATTCAGCTTGTGAGTTTTGGAGAGTTTCTGCTTGTATTTCTTTGCATGAAGTCAGAATAGCCTCTCAGAGCTGCTGTTTTGATGTGAACTGCCTCCCACCCTCACAGATCTTTTGCTTGATGATACTCCAAAGGTTCTCTATAGGGTTGAGGTCAGGGGAAGATGGTGACCACACCATGAGTTTATCTCCTTTTATGCCCATAGCAGACAATGACTCAGAGGTATTCTTTGCAGCATGAAATGGTGCATTGTCATGCATGAAGATGATATTGCTCCTGAAGGCATGTTTCTGCTTTTTATACCATGGAGGAAAGTTGTCAGTCAGAAACTCTATATACTTTGCAGAGGTCATTTTCACACCTTCAGGAACCTTAAAGGGCCCTACCAGGAACTTCCTCATGATTCCGGCTCAAAACATGACTCCTCCACCTCCTTGCTGACGTCGCAGCCTTGTTGGGACATGGTGGCCATCCACCAACCATCCACTACTCCATCCATCTTGACCACCCAGGGATGCTCGACACGCATCAGTAAACAAGACTGTTTGAAAATTAGTCTTCATGTATGTCTGGGCCCACTGCAACCGTTTCTGCTTGTGAGCACTGTTTAGGTGTGGCCGAATAGTAGGGTTAAGCACCACAGCAAGCCTTTAAAGGACCCTATACTGTTGTGAACGCTCTGGATCTGACTTTGGAGTTTGGGCTCCCTCTGGTGGCTGCTGATAGTAATGAAGCTGCTTTGGCTGACAGAGGTTCATCAGCTGGGAGCAATGATTGGCAATCTGGTGTTGATGACTGGCGAGATTTAAGTGAGCTACCTTCCCATGATCCTCACCGGTGATTTGTTCTTCCTGGTCCTATTTGGAAGTCAACTCGCTTCCTGCTTGTCCTGCAACTTTCAGATATGTTATTTGCTGTTTATTTCTGTGGCATTCGTTTTTGTATATCTCAGTTTTCTGCCCTCCTGGAGTTTGTACAGGCATGTTCCCCTGCTGGGGCCTGCGCTGGCCTCTGTTTATCATTTGCCACTGTTTATGTATTATCAGTTCCCTGTTATATCAGTATCCGCTTATTTGCTACCAGTTACTCCTGAGTTCTGATCTAGCGGGGGAGAGATCGTGTGGTCTCAGTATTTTTGTATATCAGACCGTGTTGGAGTTTTTCTTAGAGTTTTTGCCGGATTGCAGACAGTATTCTTTCCTGTCCTGTGCTATCTAGACAGATTGGGCCCCAGTATTTGCTCAATCTATTTTCTGCCTGTGTTTGTATTTCATCTTGTCTCACCACCAATATATGTTTGGGGGCTACCTATTCCTTTGGGGGCTCTACTCCGGGCAGTTAGCTTTCCCCTTTCTGTCTTTAGGCTTAGTTACTGTATATACTCATGTATAAGCCGACCCGTGTATAAGCCGACCCCCCTAATTTTGCCACAAAAAACTTGGAAAACTTATTGACTCGCGTATAAGCCAGGTGTATTGCCGTCCTGCTCTGTGCTCCCCCATCCAGCTCTGTGCGCCCCCATTCTCCTCTGTGCTCCCCTCCTCCTGCTCCATTATCCTGTCCTGCTCCGTGCTTTTCATCCTCCCCCCGTCCTGCTTGTGCTCCCCCATCCAGCTCTGCATTCCCCCATTCTCCACTGTGCCCACCCCCGTTCTGCTCCGTGCTCTCCGTCCTCCCCCGTTCTGCTCCGTGCTCTCCGTCCTCCCCCCGTTCTGCTCCGTGCTCTCCGTCCTCCCCCCCGTCCTGCTCTGTGCTCCTTGTCCTCCTCCATGCTCCCCCCATCCTCCTCCATCATACTCACCCTCCCCGTGCCATCGCTGAACGTCCCGGCCGGCAATCCTGCGTTCTCCCCGGCTTCCTGCAGCTCTCCAGCGCTGAGCGGTGAAGTAATACCGCTCATTAAGGCCATGAATATGGAGGCTACGCCCATGGGAGTGGCGTCGCGTCCATATTACATGACCTTAATGAGCGGGTATTACGTCACCGCTCAGTGCTGGAGAGCTACAGGAAGCCGGGGAGAACGCAGGATTGCAGGGACGTTCAGCGATGGCACGGGGAGGGTGAGTATGATGTCCCAGCCACCGGCTCCTGCCGCCGCATCCCCTCCCCCGCTGGTTTCTGCCCTATGACTCGTGTATAAGCCGAGGGGGCATTTTCAGCACAAAAAAAGGTGCTGAAAATCTCGGCTTATACACGAGTATATACGGTATCTCTCCAGCTGTGTCGAGGCGTCTAGGGCACCGAAGGCACGTCCCACGGCTACTTCTAGTTGTGCTGTCAGTTTTGGGGTCTGCAATCCGCTAGTTACCAACCCCTCCGGTGTCTGGTTGTCTGTCTATTTTTGCGTCTGTCCTCCTCGGCTACCGAATCATAACACTATACCTTGAGGTTTGAGGGACTCCAGAGGCACCAGCAGCTTCAAATATCTGTTTGCTGGTTTGTAATGGCTTTTTTGCAGCTGTTCTCTTAATCCGATGAACTTGCCTGGCAGAAACCTTCCTCATTCTGCCTTTATCAGCACGAACACGTCTGTGCTCAGAATCAGCCACAAATCTCTTAACTGAACGATGATCATACTTAAGTTTTTGGGAAATAGCTAATGTTTTCATCCCTTGACCAAGGTATTGCACTATTTGATGCTTTTCAGCAGCAGAGAGATCCTTTTTCTTTACCATGTTACTTGAAAATTCTGGCCTGCTTAATAATGTGGAACATGCAGTTTTCCTTTTATTGGGCTCACATGGCAAACTAATTATCACAGGTATCTGAGATTGATTTTAGTGATCCAAAGAACCCTGAGACACAATACCATCAAAGGTTTTCATTTACAAAAAAAAACCAAAAAGCTATGACACTTAAAACCAATTTGCATAATAATTTGGAACATGGTGTATGAGTGTCTGAGCAAAGGGTCTGAATACTTATGACCATGTGATATTTCAGTTTTTCTTTCTTTTAAATTTGTAAAAAATTTCTACATTTGTTTTTTTTCAGTAAAGATGGGATGCAGAGTGTACATTAATGAGAAAAAAATGAACTTTTTTGCATTTAACAAATGGCTGCAAAGAAACAAAGAGTGAAAAATTTAAAGGGGTCTGAATACTTTCCGAACACACTGTATGTACATGTAAGGGGTTACAAGTACTTGCTATATCCCTAACCCCTTACGTATATAGTTATGTAGCTTGCTCTGCACAGTGTATATTACAGCAAAATATAGTTAATAGTTTTTGGCCACTAGATGAGTCCTTTAGTCTAGCCACCCTATACATAGTTAACTGTAGGAGGGGTTAGTTGTAGGGTAAGGCAGGAGTATTTCCTGAATATAGTTAGTAAGGGGTATACCCCTTAGTGCTCGGGTGGGCTACACGCCCGAGCGGCCCAATTACCCCGTAACATTTAAGCGAGTGCCCAGTCATCCAGGGTAACTGAAGAAGAGTGGAGAACAGCAGACCCATCAGTAGAGAGAGAGCGAAAAGAAACAGAAAGGCAAGAGGTCACCATAAAAGTGTACGGACAGGTCACTCCAGAATGTGTCGGTTAGCTGTGTGGGCTGAATCTCTGATGTCTGGGGCGAAACGTGGTGACACTGTACAGGGAGGACACTGAGGGGCTGTCTGAGACGCTCCGTCCCGTGGAAACACTTAGTGACAAAGGAAACAGTGAAGGGAAAGACGAAGTGATGTACTGTATGTACTGTATCTACTGTGATGAGAATGCTGGAAACTACTTGGATGTGCTGTGTTCTGAAGCGAATAGACTTGTTCAGTTAAGAGTTACCCTGGACTGTGTCTCTATTCATGGGGATTCTGAAGCCGCTTCTTGTCTGCGGCAAAGAGGACACTGACAGCACAGTGAGTATGCAGAATAAGAAGTACCTTTTTCCTGTGGAGGGAGGGCAGGGTATACTATGCTCTGCCACAACTACTGCCCTGGCCGCCCTTTACATACAGAAATTCATTATGGAAACTGGGGCAGGTCAGTGAGGGATCAGTGACCTGTCTGCATTATGAATAGCTAATCAGAGCACCACATACATGAACCCCGCCTTAGGGCACGAGCATCTCATTAAGTCAAAACTGAAAATAAAGATTAAGGAACAACCATAAGACGGATTTCATCAATCAAGGTATCATTTTCAGCAGTATAACAGCGCTGACCTAACACTGTATGTAGGTTACTATACACAATCCTGCTGACAGGTTCCCTTTAAAGGGGTTGTCCAGGCTTGGGATAAAAGTCTGCAGTCAATCTATTTACTGCAGACTGCCATATCATGACAAGGTGCAGTGTGCCTGCTGCCATGAGTCCGATCAGGTGTCATCAGGCGGTCATGCAAGTATGTTTGTTATTTCTGCGTGCCGACTAGATACGTTTGGCATCTTTCAATAGAAAATAATTGAGAGAAGCCGAAAGAGTGTAGTCAACACATGACTGCAAGTTGTATACCTGCGGTCATATGACCACCTGTTCTCATCACCGATATTGGGGCCATTATTACTGTACATGGGGAACTCGGAGGACATTATTAAATGTTAATAGAAGAAGAACTCAGCACTCAAGATAGGTATGCTTCAAGAATTACATTATATTCACAATCAAATTAGTGCAATGTGAATAAAATTTCAGCCTCATATAGTGTAGGCCATTATACAGCGTGGGAGCTAATATGAGCACCATTCTACAGTGTGAGGACTACTGTTGGGGCCATTATACAGTTTGGGAGATAATATGGGGGCTACTGTGAGAGGCCCCCATACAGTGTTGGAGCCAATATAAAGTGTAGGGGCTACTGTGGGGCCATTATACAGTGTGAAAGCTAATATGAGCACCATTCTACAGTTTAGGGGCAACCATATAGAGTGTTGATTACTGTAGAGGCTAATATAAAGTGTGACTGCCAATATATAGTATTGAGGCTATTGTGAGAGCCATTAGACAGTGTGGAGGCCATTATATAGAATGGTTGTTACTGTGGGGATCATTATATTGTGTTTGAGGGAGCAGTGAGCCCATCATACTGTGCAAGGGGAGCTGTAGACCCACCCTGCTATGTATAGGGCAGCTGTAGGCCCTTCATACTATGTATAGTGGAGCTGTAGGGGAAATATACTGTGTATAGTGGAGCTGTGGATCCCTCATACTGTGTATAGGGGAGCTGTAGGGGAAATATGCTGTGTATAGTGGAGCTGTGGATCCCTCATACTGTGTATAGTGGAGCTGTGGGTCCCTAATACTGTGTATAGTGGAGCTGTAGGGGAAATATACTGTTTATAGTGGAGCTGTGGATCCATCATACTGTGTATAGGGGAGCTGTAGGGGAAATATACTGTGTATAGTGGAGCTGTGGATCCCTCATACTGTGTATAGTGGAGCTGTAGGGGAAATATACTGTGTATAGTGGAGCTGTGGATCCCTCATACTGTGTATAGGGGAGCTGTAGGGGAAATATACTGTGTATAGTGGAGCTGTGGATCCCTCATACTGTGTAAAGGGGAGCTGTAGGGGAAATATACTGTGTATAGTGGAGCTGTGGGTCCCTAATACTGTGTATAGGGGAGCTGTAGGGGAAATATACTGTGTATAGTGGAGCTGTGGATCCCTCATACTGTGTATAGGGAAGCTGTAGGGGAAATATACTGTGTATAGTGGAGCTGTGGATCCCTCATACTGTGTATAGGGGAGCTGTAGGGGAAATATACTGTGTATAGTGGAGCTGTGGATCCCTCATACTGTGTATAGGGAGCTGTAGGGGAAATATACTGTGTATAGTGGAGCTGTGGATCCCTCATACTGTGTATAGGGAAGCTGTAGGGGAAATATACTGTGTATAGTGGAGCTGTGGATCCCTCATACTGTGTATAGGGGAGCTGTAGGGGAAATATACTGTGTATAGTGGAGCTGTGGATCCCTCATACTGTGTATAGGGAAGCTGTAGGGGAAATATACTGTGTATAGTGGAGCTGTGGGTCCCTAATACTGTGTATAATGGAGCTGTGGATCCCTCATACTGTGTATAGGGAAGCTGTAGGGGAAATATACTGTGTATAGTGGAGCTGTGGATCCCTCATACTGTGTATAGGGAGAGCTGTAGGGGAAATATACTGTGTATAGTGGAGCTGTGGATCCCTCATACTGTGTATAGGGGAGCTGTGGGCCCCTCATACTGTGTATAGTGGAGCTGTAGGGGAAATATACTGTGTATAGTGGAGCTGTGGATCCCTCATACTGTGTATAGGGAAGCTGTAGGGGAAATATACTGTGTATAGTGGAGCTGTGGATCCCTAATACTGTGTATAGGAGAGATGTAGGGGAAATATACTGTGTATAGTGGAGCTGTGGATCCCTCATACTGTGTATAGTGGAGCTGTAGGGGAAATATACTGTTTATAGTGGAGCTGTGGATCCATCATACTGTGTATAGGGGAGCTGTAGGGGAAATATACTGTGTATAGTGGAGCTGTGGATCCCTCATACTGTGTAAAGGGAGCTGTAGGGGAAATATACTGTGTATAGTGGAGCTGTGGGTCCCTAATACTGTGTATAGGGGAGCTGTAGGGGAAATATACTGTGTATAGTGGAGCTGTGGATCCCTCATACTGTGTATAGGGAAGCTGTAGGGGAAATATACTGTGTATAGTGGAGCTGTGGATCCCTCATACTGTGTATAGGGGAGCTGTAGGGGAAATATACTGTGTATAGTGGAGCTGTGGATCCCTCATACTGTGTATAGGGGAGCTGTAGGGGAAATATACTATGTATAGTGGAGCTGTGGATCCCTCATACTGTGTATAGGGAAGCTGTAGGGGAAATATACTGTGTATAGTGGAGCTGTGGGTCCCTAATACTGTGTATAATGGAGCTGTGGATCCCTCATACTGTGTATAGGGAAGCTGTAGGGGAAATATACTGTGTATAGTGGAGCTGTGGATCCCTCATACTGTGTATAGGGGAGCTGTGGGCCCCTCATACTGTGTATAGTGGAGCTGTAGGGGAAATATACTGTGTATAGTGGAGCTGTGGATCCCTCATACTGTGTATAGGGAAGCTGTAGGGGAAATATACTGTGTATAGTGGAGCTGTGGATCCCTAATACTGTGCATAGGGGAGATGTAGGGGAAATATACTGTGTATGGTGGAGCTGTGGATTCCTCATACTGTGTATAGGGAAGCTGTAGGGGAAATATACTGTGTATAGTGGAGCTGTGGATCCCTAATACTGTGCATAGGGGAGATGTAGGGGAAATATACTGTGTATAGTGGAGCTGTGGATTCCTCATACTGTGTATAGGAGAGATGTAGGGGAAATATACTGTGTATAGTGAAGCTGTAGGGGAAATATACTGTGTATAGTGGAGCTGTGGGTCCCTCATACTGTGTATAGTGAAGCTGTATGGGAAATATACTGTGTATAGTGGAGCTGTGGGTCCCTCATACTGTGTATAGGGGAGATGTACATTTTGGAGACTCAGGGGACAATATTAAATGTTAAGTTGGCACTTAAGAAGCATTATTGTTATATGTGCACTCAGAGTTTTTCGACTATAAAGGTGGCAGTATTTTTTTCTAGAGACTAAATGTGGAAACTTTCACAGTAGCACAGAGGTGGCATTACTATGTGGGGCAGTAAGAGGAGACCTGTTTTTGTACAGCAGGTGCAGTAATAGGGACATATACGGCAGACGCGGTTCAGTATTGGGGTATCAGTAGGATGAGGAGTTTGTGCAGGCAAGGAATAGATGGGAACGGTGCTGGAAAAGTGAGAAATCATATGTCTTTGTTGTAATATTTGCAGCTTAGTCCTGGCTGGAGAAGTTGTCATGTTGGTCTGGGCCAGAAGGAAAAGACGGGAAAAGTGAACGATTCCATCAGAACGTACATCAGCTGTAAGTCATTATCTATAACTGTGCTGTAATCTCCTGTATGTTCTGTAGTAGTGCGTGGTATCTAGCACCATATAGCGGAAATAACAGTGATTTATTTTCAGTAATACCATAGTCATCAGCAGAGGTTCCCCTATGCTGACAATTAGGGTGTGCCACTCTAGTTGTAATCAGGGTTACACAGTTAGCGGCCCACTCAGATGTTTCACGCCCCCTGAGCTAAACCCCTAGCTACGCCCCTGACTCTTAGATCACCCCAGAATGAAGCACTGCCCACAGTGGACGTTGGGTCCTTTTTCTATGCACTCCGGGCACTGTCTAACTCTCTGACAGGAAATCTTTACTTTCCCTTCAACTTAGCCCTTCCCACTCTGGGCTAATCCCATACATTAACTCTCACTATCCCTACTGTCAAACTGCACACATTATCAACATTATTAACATCTTCAATGCACATCACAATTCATACTATACATGATAGTTCACATTACATCACATAACGGTATACTTGTTTCTTTAGGGGAAAGGTGAGCAGTATGTCCATCTTACAATTGTGTGGCGGTATTTGTCCTCTTTATGTGGTTTATTATTGATATTTTGGTTTAGTATAGCGGACTTGTTCAGTAACAATGATACTTGCAATTGGGTAACTGTATGACTACTCCAAAAACATAGTAATTTAGATTGTGAGCCCCAATGGGGACAGTGATAATGATGTCTGTAAAGCGCTGTGGAATTAATAGAGCTGTAGAATAGAGTACAAAAATAACTAAACATTATTTAGAAGTATTACTTAGAAAATGATCTTATTGCTGTGTTTTCTATGAAATTTATACATTTTAATTTTAGTCTTTCGTTTTGATGGCAGGGAGAAGACACATAAGTCTTTATAGGATCTGGGATGCTACAGGGGCTTCTGACCAACCTGGGGGGTCCAAATATTGTATCTTGGCCCATAGGACACCACTGCAAGGACATGTTGTGGACAGCAGGTTTGGAGGGTTGGAAGAATTGTGAAATATTTCTGAAACTTTATGAAATAAAATCTCACAGCTGTATCGCTGGAAATCCCAGAAAGAAAACAATGCAACTAATCTTATCCTAAGTTGTGAATGATCACTTTAAGGCCGGGGTCACACATGCGAGAAACTTGCACGATTCTTGTGCGAGTCTCTCGCATGAACACCCGACACTGCCGCCGGCACTCGGACTGGAACGTGCAGCTGCATAGAAATACATGGAGCCGCACGCTCCGGTCCGAGTATCGGCGGCAGTGCCAGGTGTTCATGCGAGAGACTCTCACAAGAATCGTGCAAGTTTCTCGCATATGTGACCCCGGCCTAAATCATAAACTTGGCAGCATATGTCTACTGCCTCCTTCCTTCTTTAGATATTTGATTTTTTTTTTCATTCTTCGGTAAAAATAACAACTGAATATATTTAGGAAATTCTTACCAAAAATATGAACAAGAAAAAAAAATGCTGTACAAAACATGAGTGGCTGAAAAAAAAATTAAAAAACATACAGTAACCGTAACTAACTTTCCGAATGCAGGAGAGGCACTCTGAAGACCCCGTTTGAATGGAGCGGTGGTCAAGCACAACGCTTGGCTATCTCAGGTGGTTCCGTTGACAATTGATGGCGTGGTAGCGCCCAAGATTTACCACCGCCCCATTCGGATGGTGCTCTTCAGAGCACCCGTTCTTAGGATCGGTGGGGGTCCCAGCAATCGGGAAGTCATCACCTATTCTATGGAAAGAGGATACCTTTTTTCCCGGTACATACCCTTTGAAAGATAAGGGGACGCCATGTGCCTCTATTGCCCACGTGTCTACATAAACCCCGAGCCAGCGCTGGCTGCGTAGCTAATCAGGATGGAGTTGACT
The DNA here is from genome assembly GCA_033576555.1 of Oophaga sylvatica. Lineage (NCBI taxonomy): Eukaryota > Metazoa > Chordata > Amphibia > Anura > Dendrobatidae > Oophaga > Oophaga sylvatica. Next base: position 56,735,758 of record JARQOD010000002.1, read on the forward strand.
CCTGAGACCCCGGACAAACAGCTGATTTTTTACAGCCGGTGATACATTTCCACTACAGAGACTAATATTTTTATAGTGGTTACAAGCCATCTGCAGACTAATGACCAATGTGAATGCGTTCCGATAAAATGGAGAAAACCCTTTACTAAAGCACCTTAGTTGCTTTTATTTACAACCTGGATTTGATGAACCGGTGAAGACACCGGCATTGAACAAGACACGTCTAAGTGTTTCCATCGGAAAGTGACAAGCATATTAGTCTCACAGCACGCTCTCTTACATCTCGCATTTCTGAATTTTAAGCAGTCTGTTAGACATATAAAGCAATTTACAGACTTTAATGTCGGAGCTGCGCACAGTAAGATTGTGACACTTCTAGGATGGTGGCACGGGAGGACAATCATCTTCATAAGATCGGATATTCATTCATTTACCTGAGCGGAGATTTCTCTTTTATGCTGGGAAGACGTCTACATGAATAACAGAGCGGTGTCACAGGCATCCATCATAGATACGTATATATCTGTCTCATAATGGGGGATGAACATGAAGGAGGATGATGGAGAAGGGCAGATACGGGCAGTCCTAAAGACGAAGGAGGGCATCTTAAAACTCCGGGACATGTTGTCATTCTGAAACATCATTGTCAGACTTTTTTTTTATTCTGTTACCTTTCCTAACCATAAAATGGGAGTCATTCAGACATCCGCTTTTTACGCACATGTTCTACCCGTAACACGTACCTGTTATAGTTGATGAGGCTGTTTGCATTTCAGTGTTTTTTTGTGGACCGGCAAAAATGGCGGAGACGCGCGTTTTTTACCTTAATCACGTATATAAAGTTCTCATATAAGTCTATCGGCTCATGAAAGTCATGGACAGCGCACACGGCTGGCATCAGTGTACAATCAGTGCGCTGTCCGTGGGCTCTCCATGATGTAAGGCCAGATTCACACGTCCTGCAAAAATACAGAAGTGGTGACGTGTTTCTATTATTCTTTTCCTCTGATTGTTCCACTCCTGGTTTTGGCTTATAAATACTGATATAAAATACTGACTAAATACGGATAGTGTGAACGTGGAACATTTGCTTTTTCTTTTATTGGGTGACATAACTGTGAAACAGAGGGGCGCAGAAAAAAGGAAAAAAAAACTGTTCGAGAATCAGTGAATCCGCGCCATTTGTAGGAGATACTCTGTTTAAATTTAAAAAATCCAGTGACAGCTCTTCTCTACATGGTAATGATACAGCGCCGACTTCCTGATATGTTACCTTTGGTAGTTTTGTACAGAACATGCTTTAGCTAAATAAATGACAGTAGCAGAATACACATCCTGATCCAGGGCATACCTATAATAGGTGTGGGGTTTGCAATTGCACCCAAGCCCTGGAGCCTGGGGGGCCTAAATACCACTTTGGTCCATAAGAAAAAGACCAATACTATTAAAGACTATCAATAATTGGGGGTCCGAGCGTTTGCCTTTGGGCTGGGCCCATAAGATTCAAGCTACGTCATCAATTCTAATGTTTTACGCTGGCCATAAATAGGGATTTTGTAATGGATTGAGTTAGATTTAACAGATAAAGTAGCACAAGTGAGCACTGTAAAGAGAAAATGAGCAGAGGTGCGATACTGAGGATATCCGGCAGAGGGCGCTGTGGCTCATAAATCCCATTGTACGGTGCTCTGGGCTGATGCAGCCGCTGGATGCTGCTAGCTTCCAAGGATGAGCATTATCTGCTGCGCTGCAGCTGCTTCTCCCTCCATCCTTTGGCCAAGGAAAGCTTAAGACAGCTCATTAGGAGCATGCAAGGAGCTCACCGCCGGCAGAGCAGGCGCTCGGGATCTTGAGCAGGGTCTGTGCTGCGTGAAAGCATCTTGATTCCAGCCTCCAGCCTCCAGGTCTTCTGCTTTGGTTCTTTGTCTGTGAATGGAAGGAGGTGACGCCTCCAGGTTAGGTAGATCCAGTCTCTGGTGCCATCATCACCCACAGGGCGAGCCTCGCAGGACTGTGGTGTGGAAGGATGCGTGGGAGAAGCCCCAGCTAAAAGGTGAGCTGACGAAGTAAACGGGAGCCGATCTCCTGCCCGCTGCTGTCATCGCTGCCTGCCTGATGACACTTCCATGTCTGTCATCCGCTGGCTGCAAAGTTAGGAAGTTCTGTGCAGACCCTGCTCCTCCAGGCTGTGGTCTCATTGTTATGGCTGTTATCATGGCTGCTCCCAGGCTCGGGGTGTGGAGCCCACTGCTGGAGGGGAAAGTTTTCTGAGTTGGGGGATGAGGATCTAGAGATGCGTCTTGCTCCTGTGTCCCCCCTGACTCCGGTGCTGGGATACAGGGCAGCAGAGGATGCTGATTGTTTTGTCTCTCTGTGTTTTGTTTGTGGTGCATTGATTAACCCTTCAGGGTAGAAATTGTGTGGAGGAAGCCTTGGTGGGGACAGGGATTTATAGCTTCTACATGTCCTAATGGAAAGAGTAGGAGGCAGAGGAAGTGTAAGCAGAACATTTATATGGAGGGGTCATGGCTGCAAAGTCCTGGAGTGTTTATAGGAAGTTGGGGGGAGAAAGTGAAGATGTGAGTATGATGATAGATAGATGATACATAGATAGATAATAGATAGATAGTAGATAGATAGATAATAGATAGATAGATAGATAGATATGGGATAGATAGATAGATAGATAGATAGATAGATAGATAGATAGATAATAGATAGATAGATAGATAGATGATAGTAGATATGGATAGATAGATAGATAGATAGATAGATAGATAGATAGATAGATAGATAGATGAAATAATAGATAGATAGAATAGAATATACATAATATGGATAGATAGATGATAGATAGATAGTAGATAGATAGATAGATATAGATAGATAGATAGATAGATATGGATAGATAGATAGATAGATAGATAGATAGATGAAATAATAGATAGATAGATAGATATAATAGATATGGATAGATAGATGATGATAGATAGATAATAGATAGATAGATATATGGGATAGATAGATAGATAGATAGATAGATAGATAGATAGATAGATAGACTGAAGATAGATAATAGATATGGATAGATGAGATAGATAAGATAGATATGGATAGATAGATAGATAGATAGATAGATAGGATAGATAGATAGATAATAGATAATAGTAGGATAGATGATAGATAGTAGATAGATAGATATAGGGAATAGATAGATAGATAATAGATAGGATAGATAGATAGTAGATAGATAGATATAGATATGGAATATGATAGATAGATAATAGATAGATAGATAGATAGATAGATAGATAGATAGATATGGAATAGATAGATAGATAGATAGATAGTAGATAGATAGATAGATAGATAGATATGATAGATAGATAGATATGATATGGATAGATAGATAGATAGATACATATATATGAGATAGATAGATAGATAGATGATAGATAGATAGATAGATAGATAGATATAGATAGATGATAGATAGATAAGGGATAGATAGAAGGATAGATATTGAATATATAGATGAATATTATTGATTGAATAGGGAGATTGTCGATATATAAAGAAATAGCAGCTATAGAATGTTGTACAGAGGGATATGAGATAAATTAGATTTATAGATAAATTGTATATATATATATATATATATATTATATAGGTAGATATTGACTTTATAGACAAATATTATCTATTGAATAGTGAGTTACTAAATGTATAGAAAGAGATGTTAGATACGGAAAGATAGATATGAGCTACATTATATCTATAGACATACAGATAGATGGATTTTTGTCTCTGTCACTTTTTCACTGTTATTAATGTCTTCCTGTCTGTTAGTTCTGACCTGGACGCGGTGTAATATAATCTGCAGGACAGGGCCGTACTATGGGGCTTGTTGTGAAGTGTTTCCAGTAATACTAAAGTTGGACTTTGGTTTATAAGTGACCATGATCGGAGAAGCGCTCAGTAATTTTTAGTATTTTGTTATTGTAATCCCTGACGGATTGTTCCCATAATCACAACTTATGAGCGACGTTTAGGATAAATGGTGCTTATCTGCGTGCTGGAGGTCCCTTCACTGGAGACTGCACTAAGTCACAAGGAAAGGAGGGACATGTGAGAAGGAGCGCTGCAGCTCTATTCAAAGTTAAAGGGGTTTCCAGTCTAAGAAGAAAAGTCTGCAGTCAGTCATTGTGACTGCAGATTGCTGAACCGTGACCATGTGTGATGCGCATACTGTCACGATTCCCCTGTTTTCCCCATGGGGGTGGGCAGTCATCTGACCCCATGTACACAATCTGCATACTTGTAGTCACGTGCTAACTAGTCCCATTCGGCTTCTCTCAGTTCTTTGCAAGTATGGAAATCACATATCTGTGGTCACAGAATCGTCCACTCATGGGGAATAAAGGGAAATCATGACAGTGTGCACATCCCACTTTGCCACGATTCATCTCGTGCTGTCCTGTCTGTATACTCTCTTTTGCTTCCTCCCCTGCCCAGGAGCTGTGGTATGATCAGACCATGTCACTGCACGGTGAGACACAGACATTACACAGTACACAGCAGGGACACATTTATAAGATTATCTCAGCACAGGAACATTTTATTTTATCACATCCGATTGTGGAAATTATTATTATTCCAAGATCTATTGATTAAAATGAACTTTGGTTCATGGGAAAACCCATTTAAGACTGAAAAACCCCTTTAGGATCTGACAAAGATAGTCAAGGGCTGCACTCGGCTATCCTGGTCAGTCCCGTAGATTGTGCTGTGCATTCTCAACATCAAGCTCTGTTCAGACTGGACACCAGACCCCCTTTTTCATGATCAGGGAGCGTTAAGGTAACGTGACCTCCAGTAAGTAGAAGCTTTTCACCCATCCCTTAATATTTACTGCACATTGCTCTGTATAGATGCGTCCTCCTCGGCTCTATGGGCGATGTCCAATTCATTCATTCTAAGAACTTTTCCAGCTCAGGAGCGAATATATAACAATTTTACAAGAATTCTGTAGTTCTGTATGTTTTTGACTATTCATTCACCTGTAGTCAAAAAACACCAACGCCCTTAATAAGACTCACAATCTAATTTCATATCACATGGGCAAACACAATGTATTTTTTGGGGTTATGAACCTGTCTCTATGGTTTTGAATTAGTGAAGAATCTGCAGAACCTGGAGAAAACCCGATCAAAACTGTTAGGACACACAAACTCTGTGCGAATGCTGTCCTTGGTGGGATTTAAAGCCAGCAACCAAGTCCAGCCAGAGAACAGTGGTATTGTGCCATCATGAAAGATGGTTTGGGAGTGTGGAAGAAAATCAGTGTAAACACTACATGCAAATATTTTCCTGGATTTAAACCCATGATACAGTGATAACCAGGGAATGTTACTGTATATCGTGGAGACGAGTGGAGCTTATGAAATTCGACTTTGCCAAATTTTCCCCCAAAATATGATTAGTGGTGAATAAATTTGCATAAATTTCAATTGTTCAGAAAAACATGGAGGAGACAAGAGAGAGAGGACGCTGCTGACCATAAGAGCTTACACTCTGCAGGAGAGAGAGGACCCCGCTGACCATAAGAGCTTACACTCTACAGGAGAGAGAGGACCCCGCTGACCATAAGAGCTTAAACTCTACAGGAGAGCGAGAGAGACAGGACCCCGCTGACCATAAGAGCTTACACTCTACAGGAGAGAGAGAGGACCCCGCTGACCATAAGACCTTACACTCTGCAGGAGAGAGAGAGGACCCCGCTGACCATAAGAGCTTACACTCTACAGGAGAGAGGACCCCACTGACCATAAAAGCTTACACTCTACAGGAGAGAGAAGACCCTGATGTCCATAAGAGCTTACACTCTACAGGAGAGAGGACCCCACTGACCATAAGAGTTTACACTCTACAGGAGAGAGAGAGGACCCCGCTGACCATAAGAGCTTACACTCTACAGGAGGGAGAGAGAAGACCCTGCTGACCATAAGAGCTTACACTCTACAGGAGAGAGAGAGAGGACCCCGCTGACCATAAGAGTTTACACTTTACAGGAGAGAGAGAGGACCCCGCTGACCATAAGAGCTTACACTCTACAGGAGGGAAAGAGAAGACCCTGCTGATCATAAGAGCTTACACTCTACAGGAGAGAGAGGAGAGGACCCCGCTGACCATAAGAGCTTACACTCTACAGGAGAGAGAGAGAGGACCCTGCTGACCATAAGAGTTTACACTCTACAGGAGAGAGAGGAGAGGACCCCGCTGACCATAAGAGCTTACACTCTACAAGAGAGAGAGAGGACCCCGCTGACCATAAGAGCTTACACGCTACAGGAGAGAGAGAGGACCCCGCTGACCATAAGAGCTTAAACTATACAGGAGAGAGAGAGGACCCTGCTGACCATAAGAGCTTACACTCTACAGGAGAGAGAGAGAGGACCCCGCTGACCATAAGAGCTTACACTCTACAGGAGAGAGAGAGGACCCCGCTGACCATAAGAGCTTACACTCTACAGGAGAGAGCGAGGACCCGCTGACCATAAGAGCTTACACTCTACAGGAGAGAGAGAGGACCCCGCTGGCGATAAAAGCTTACACTCTACAGGAGAGAGAAGACCCCGCTGATCATAAGAGCTTACACTCTACAGCAGAGAGAGGACCCCACTGATCCCTAAGAGCTTACACTCTACAGGAGAGAGAGAGGACCCCTCTGACATAAAAGCTTACACTCTACAGAGGGAGAGAGAAGACCCGCTGACCATAAGAGCTTACACTCTACAGGCAGAGAGAGGACCCCGCTGACCATAAGAGTTACACTTTACAGGAGAGAGAGAGAGGACCCCCTGATCATAAGAGCTTACACTCTACAGGAGGGAAAGAGAAGACCCTGCTGACCATAAGAGCTTACACTCTACAGAGAGAGAGAGAGGACCCCGCTGACCATAAGAGCTTACACTCTACAGGAGAGAGAGGAGAGGACCCCGCTGACCATAGAGCTTACACTCTACAGGAGGAGAGAGAAGGACCCTGCTGACCATAAGAGTTTACACTCTACAGGAGAGAGAGGAGAGGACCCTGCTGATCATAAGAGCTTACACTCTACAGAGAGAGAGAGAGGACCCCGCTGACCATAAGAGCTTACACCTGCAGGAGAGAGAGAGAGACCCGCTGACCATAAGAGTTAACTATACAGGAGAGAGGGGAGGACCCTGCTGACATAAGAGCTTACACTCTACAGAGAGAGAGAGAGGACCCCGCTGACCATAAGAGCTTACACTCTACAGGAGAGAGAGAGGACCCCGCTCACCATAAGAGCTTAACTCATACAGGAGAGAGAGAGGACCCTGCTGACCATAAGAGCTTACACTCTACAGGAGAGAGAGAGAGGACCCCGCTGGTCCCTAAAAGCTTACACTCTACAGGAGAGAGAGAGGACCCCGCTGATCATAAGAGCTTACACTCTACAGCAGAGAGGAGGACCCACTGATCATAAGAGCTTACACTCTACAGGAGAGAGAGAGAGGACCCCCTGATCATAAAGCTTACACTCTACAGGAGAGAGAGAGACCCCACTGATCATAAGAGCTTACACTCTATAGGAGAGAGAGAGGACCCCCTGATCATAAGGCTTACACTCTACAGGAGAGAGAGAGGACCCCCTGATCATAAGAGCTTACACTCATACAGGAGAGAGAGTGGACCCCACTGATCATAAGAGCTTACACTCTACAGGAGAGAGAGGGCCCTGCTGACCATAAGAGCTTACACTCTACAGGACATAAAGACTGAACCCCGCAGACCATGAGAGTCTACACGCTACAGGAGAGAGGACCACGGTGATGATAAAAACTTACACTCTATGGACGAGAGAGAGAGAGGCACTTGCTGAACATAAGAGCTTACACTCTAGGAGAAAGACTTTCCCAGTGATTCTGGAGATAGAAAATGACTCTACTGTACAAATTGTCCTCCACTGGAAACTGCTGATCTTCAATGGCCCAAGAACTGACCACCATTGTACTAGGTGTGATAATCCGCTAGATGTCATTGCTGCAGGGTGTTATGAGGAAGCCCACACCGCCACACATACAGACATTTCCTCACTCTGATCTTCAGAAGTGTGGGAAATGGTGTCGGGCAAACTTTTTGTGAATCCTGGATTGAATCTCAAAGTGTTCAAATTTGCTTGAAACCATGAATTTCAGGAAATTCATCTCAATCCTCCGCAGATCCATCCGCTCATCTCTGGTATCTAGCCATTTGCCCACCTTAGGTTTGTATTTGCCGTCAATTATGGACACGTGGAGAGAATGCTCGCGTGTAATGTAAGATCACATTCTACATAATGACGTCTCCAATCTGTGCATACTTTGTCATGAGGCAACTCACGGCATATTGTGCACATCGCAGGTTATAGGACGCAAAGAAGCTCGTGATGGAGATGTTGTCATTCTTTTGGAATAAAATCCCTTCTCTCAGCAATAACACTAGCTTTTATTACAAACAGATGTTAGAGCCACACTCCAGCCAAGAAACAATGCAAACTAGTTAGTGATCTGTATCATCCTGGAGAAAGCGGGAGAAGTAATGCTCCGAGAGAGATGTTAGCCGAGTCTCCTCCAGATGCATCCTCATCCCTTCAGAAAACTTTCCTCTCTACTCTGCTGGCAGCTCTCGGAAAGCCGACGTGGGTGACGAGTGGCGTTCATTTGTAGCAGTGATATGCCTTTTATACCGCAGAGAAAGCAGGGTAGGAGAATGGAGCATCCGTTTTGTGAGCCAGTGACACATCGCTTGTAATTAATTGTTCACAAATGAATTATTAAAGATGTTTCGGAAACAGAAGCGAGAAAAATATTTCACAAATTTTTTTTCATTGATGATCTCATTTGTTTCACTTTGTTTAGTGCTGCCATGATGTATCTACTAATTATGCAGTAAAATGATGAACATGGGCGATTTCCTATATCTTCCACCCGGTGGTAACCCATTTTGTGTATTCGGAGGGCAACTGAGGGCATCGCATGATCATTATGAAACATACAGATTTTGTCGTCAAGAGGCAAATGTGGCAGCTTTAGGTGGGCTTTAGAGAGGAGAGTGGGGCTGGGCTTGGCCCTCAGGGGTTGGCCGGCCCATTGACATATTACGACACATTGGATTTTCTCGTCATTCTTGAGACATCTGGGTTCACATCATATTTTCTTTCTGTTTCTGCGCTCCATGGGAGATTTCCATTGGAATAATTGAAAAATAGTTGTCAGCTATGCCATCATGTATCATATCATTTCAATGAATCTAAAATACTGTATGAAACTTTGTTGTCTCTGTGACCTCCCTCTGATGGTGTCCGTTAGTTTTGCTGGATACAATAGCTAGTCTACCATGCTATTGCATCTGGCTTAAAAAAAAATTATTTTAGAATTGTTTGCCTCAATGAAGTTAATGAATAGATCAGGGGCACTCTTGAAAACCATTTTATGGCTGCTTCTCCCAAATGGATTTAGGGTCACATGGGTTCTTTTTACCAAGTCCCCAATTAAGTTCTACAGATGACTGGCACAAGTCACTTAACACACTCTCCATGGGCAATGTTTTTGCACAATTTCAGACACAACCAATCGTTAAATGGAGGCAAAGGACTAATTAAAATTGTGAAATATGGAGTGTTGTTCAATGATGGCTGTTCATTTTGTATAAGCGCAGTTGAGCAAAAAGATCCCTAGTTTGGTGTCCACTATGGTCTTTCCTGGCAGCTGGACCAGGGCTGTCATTATATTAGCGCCCCTGGTGCTTGACCAACATCCTGGGCGACTCTTCTGCTTGTTAGATCCTACATCACGGGACTTAATAAGCACAAGAGGGACACAGGATGCTGAGCCAAGGATGCCAGAAGAGAAGACTGCCCAGGTCCACGGTGCCACGGAGAGACAGAGAGTGACTTTTGCAACCAGTGACTGTCCCTGCCCGATCTTTGCCAGTAGTGAAACCAAGGGGACCAGCGAGGATCCTGGGCAGAGCTCTATAGAGGGTCATTAAATGAGTATTTTTTTTATTTCTAAACACTGCTGGGAAACCCCTTTACATGAGCTTTTATTAGCTACACTTTCTACAGTTGTGATTAGGAAAGTTAATTATATTGTCACTACTCCTATTCATAGTATTTATGTCATACACAGTCATGGTAATTGTTGGTAATTGTGTCTATTACTGAATCTCATGTGTTATATAAAATAGGGATCTGTCCATGGTGCTGAAAGAGATCGTCCCATCATTTTCCTGGGTAGAGCCTCTATTTTAATCTCCATTTTTCTCTCCATTACTTTGACACTTCTTTGTGAAACTGCCAAATGGTTTTGCTAAAAAATGTTCAATAAACCTGGCTGGCGGGTTTTGTAATAGTCTATGCCCTACAGACTGTAGGAGTATATCAAGGAGAAGACATATCTATTAAGCTTTAGGACTTGTGTAATCTGGCAGAAGAGAGCTGTAATCAGTTTCTTATCTTGAGTGGCAGAGTATTCTACTTCTAGAAATTTGCATTGTTTACGGTCTATACGTGATGAGCGAACGTGCTGGGATACGGCGTTATCCGTGCATGCTCGTGTGGACTCTGAGCGTCGTCGTCGTGCTCGAAAAATATGTTTGAGTCCTCGCTGTTGAATGTCTAGACAGCTGCAACACGTTTGTTAGGCAATCCCTGCATGTGTTGCTGGAAAAAGTAGAGGAAAAAACGCAATCACTGTTCTTTAAAACGTTTCTTCTTTATTGGAGAATTAAAACGAAGGGTTTTCAGCTGTGAATGGAATGTTTGCAGGACAACAGTCACTTCTCACTAACTGGTGCTTCAACAGGTCCTTGTGTAACGACTGTTGAACATCCGCGAGACATGCAGCCACTGGGATTCGAATATATTTCTCCAGCACGCCGAAGACACTCGGTTAGCACACGAGCATGCTCGGATAACACCTTATTGGAGAACGTTTGCTCATCACTACTGTCTACCTATTTGAAAATGTTATAATGAATGGCTGAATGAAATGAAAGAAACACTTAAGCCCTCCATATCAGCGGAAGACATATCATTGCTGCAACCTGTTGCCATGCCTCGGGATTTGATCCAGCGATCCTGTGCTCTGTTGTCGGCATCTCTGTCCATTTGTCCATTCCTTTCAGCAAGCAGGTGTTTTTCATTTGTTATCTAGCCTGTCCTATCACATTGCAGGTGCCACTGCTTAAACCTCCCCCTTCTGGTTTTCTCTTCCGTCTGATAGTCTTTATTGGATCCTGCTTGGAGTTCCAGTCCTACTGCTAGAGGATCTGGGCCAGTCAGATACGTGTACTTCTGGGTTTCTTTCTGGCGCTGCACTCTCTCCTGGTTCCTAAGGAGGTACATGAAACACTCGATGGCCTTTTAGAGAGCCAGGTCCGAGTTGTTTCTCTAGTTTTACTCTCACGGTTTTACCCAGGTCCATATCCTTTAGTCTGAACAAGAACCGGATGGGGTTATATGCAGTATATTCTTAGTTAGATTCTTCACTCCTGTGTTTACTACCACATGTACATAACACCTGTGTGGCCGCAGAGGGGCCGAAGGGGTAAGAGGGCCCACTTTTACCTATAAAGTGTAGCGTCGGCGTCCCTGCCTTCTGCCAGGCAGGGACGCTGTTCCCCTGCAGCAGCGTCCTCTGCCAGGCAGGGACGTCGCCCCCCTTACCCTTCCTCAGCGTCCTCCTTCCGCCCTGCTGGGGCCGCGCGCTCCTTCCCTGCTGCTGGACTTAGGGCGCGCGCCCGCGCCTCCCCGCTCTTAAAGGAGCCGCGCGCATTTTTCAAATTAGTCCCCGGCCAATGCCGGAGGACTCCACCCTATATTAAGGGCTTCCTCCTTAATTGAGGTGCCCGAGCAATGTTGTTGTTGCACTGTTTCACTCTGCTTCAGCCCTCAGGTCCCGTTACCAGTTACCTGCCTGTTTCCTGCCCGTTTGCTGTATGCTACCTGTCCGCAAGTCTACCCGGAGGTTCGGACGTCACAAGTGGTGATCCACGGCTAATCCAGAGACTCTTGCCTGCTCACTTGGGAGCGATCATCTGCCATCTGACTGCAGCCCAACCCGGAGGTTCGGACGTCACAAGCGGTGGTCCCCGGCTATTCCAGAGACTCTTGCCTGCTCACTTGGGAGCGATCATCTGCCATCTGACTGCAGCCCTACCCGGAGGTTCGGACGTCACAAGCGGTGATCCCCGGCTGTTCCAGAGACTCTCGCCTGCTCACTTGGGAGTGTCATCCGCCATCTGCCTGCTAGCCTACCGGGAGGCTTCACCATCTCAGGTCGTATATACCTGTCCATCTAGAGACTGCCCGGTTACTTGCTGTGACAACCTGCCTGTCAATCCAGAGACTGCCCCGGTCACTTGCCGTGACAACCTGCCTGTCTTTCCAGAGACTACCCGGTCACTTGCCGTGACAACCTGCCTGTCAATCCAGAGACTGCCCCGGTCACTTGCCGTGACAACCTGCCTGTCTATCCAGAGACTGCCCCGGTCACTTGCCGTGACAACCTGCCTGTCAATCCAGAGACTGCCCCGGTCACTTGCCGTGATCCTTTCCCGTATAAACAGAGACTGCCCCGTCACTTGCCGTGACTTCCTGTCCGTCTCCCTGGGCGCCACCCGCTCTCTTACAAGTTAACCTTCTTGTATAAATAAAGCTCAGAGGTTCCACCTACCTGACCCGTTACAGTTTGCTCGGGCCATGGAACCCGGTGGCACCCAAACCCCTTCGCTATCTGACCTGTGTCATGAACTGTCTCGTCAGAGGTCTCAACAGGAGTCCATCCTGGGCCATCTGCGGTGTGTTAATTCCCGCCTGGACACTCTGAATACTTCCCCGACAACCACCGCGAGCACCATGACTCGCAATCCGGCAGTTCCGCTGCTTACCAACTCCGTGGTTTCTATTCCAGGACCTCGACTTTCAGCTCCTCCTCGGTTTGGAGGCGACCCTGCTCTGGCTCGGGGTTTCATCAACCAATGTACCCTGCATTTTGAACTCCTGGCACACCAGTTTAACTCTGACCGGGCCAAAATTGCCTTCATCATGTCACATCTCACCGGAGAGGCCCTGGCCTGGCTAAATCCTCTTTGGGAAAGAGAAGATCCTCTGGTGTCTAACCTGTCTGCTTTTCTCTTAGCCTTCCGGAAGGTATTCGATGAACCCGGACGGAAGACCTCCTCTGCATCATCTCTGCTGCGTCTTCGTCAGGAGAGTCTCACCGTGGGTCAATATGCCATAAGGTTTCGTACCCTTGCCTCAGAGCTGGCTTGGGATAATGACGCTCTGATAGCTGTCTTCTGGGAGGGCCTGTCCGCCGCATTAAAGATGAACTTGCCGGTCGGGACATTCCAACCTCTCTCGATGACCTAATAACTCTGGCCAATCGAATTGATCTACGGTTCCAGGAGCGAGCCAAAGAGGTCACCCGTGAGAGAAGGTTTCCTCGCCTAGCTCCTTCATTTCAGAGACCTGTAACTCCTTCCATATCTCCTCAAGTGCCCCCGGCAGAGCCCATGCAGGTCGACCAGACCAAGATGGTCAAAGCCCGTCAGGACTCACTCCGTGCTGAGGGGAGTTGCTTCTACTGTGGCAGTAAGGAGCACCGGATCCGTACCTGCCCAGAGAGGTCGGGAAACGCCTGTGTCTAGGTTCGCTCGGAGAGGTCCACCTAGACAAGAATAAATCCTCTTCATCTCTGCTGCTGTCTGTCTCAATTCTCCTCGGTGAGAACCGTTACTTCGAACTAGTCCAACTTGACTCTGGAGCAGCTGGGAATCTCGTTTCACAGGCTCTGGTAGAGAAATATCGCATTCCCACCAAACCTCTGCTTGAACCAGTATCTGTTGCTGCTGTAGATGGGGTCTTCTACCACGTCCCATCCAGCTTATCACCGAGGCTATAACCCTGCAGGTGGGAATGTTACATTCTGAGAGTATCTCATTTCATGTTCTACCTGGACTCTCTCACGCTTTCTTACTAGGTCTGCCTTGGCTCCAAAAGCATGCACCCGTGCTCGACTGGCAGACTGGAGAGATTCTTCGCTGGGGACAGGACTGTCATCAAACGTGTCTGGTGCCTGTTCATCCTGTCCGTCCTTCTCCTACACCTGCTAATCTACCAGGACTCCCGATTCCATATTGGTCTTTCGCTGATGTCTTTAATAAAAAGGAAGCAGAGACATTACCCCCACACAGACCGTATGATTGCCCGATCAACCTGGTACTACGCCTCCCCGTGGGCGTATTTACCCATTGTCCGCTGCTGAGACCAGGTCGATGTCCGAATATATCGAGGAGAACTTGGCCAAAGGATTCATCCGGAAATCTACCTCCCCAGCGGGAGCAGGTTTCTTCTTCGTAAAAAAGAAAGACGGATCTCTCCGTCCCTGTATTGACTACAGAGGCTTAAATTTGATCACGGTGAAGAATAAGTACCCTCTTCCGCTCATTCCAGAATTGTTTGATCGACTTAGAGGGGCGAGAATCTTCACCAAACTGGATCTTCGTGGGGCATACAACCTGGTTCGTATCCGTCGGGGAGATGAATGGAAGACGGCATTCAACACCCGGGACGGCCACTACGAGTATTTGGTGATGCCCTTTGGTCTCTGTAATGCTCCAGCAGTCTTTCAGGAGTTGGTCAATGACATCTTTCGGGACCTCCTCTACTCTTGCGTTGTGGTGTACCTAGACGATATCTTGGTCTTCTCTCCGGACCTCCAGTCTCACCGGAGGGATGTTCGTCAGGTTCTGCTCAGGCTCAGGCAGAATCACCTCTTCGCCAAATATGAGAAGTGCCTCTTTGAGCAGACCTCGCTTCCGTTTTTGGGCTACATCATTTCCAGACAGGCCTACGAATGGATCCGGAGAAACTGTCTGCCATTGAGAAGTGGCCTCGACCGGAGGGGTTGAAGGCCATTCAGCGGTTCCTGGGATTCGCCAACTATTACCGCCTCTTCATACCGCACTTCTCTTCCAGGACTGCTCCAATCTCCGCGCTCACCCGCAAAGATGCTAACCCCAAACAGTGGACGCCCGAAGCAGAGGAGGCCTTCCTTTCCTTAAAACAGGCCTTCTCTTCCGCTCCAGTGCTGCATCGCCCGGACGGCAACAAGCAGTTCTTCCTGGAGGTGGACGCTTCCTCCTCTGGAGCCGGAGCGGTACTCACTCAAAAATCTTCATCCGGGAGGATGGTATCCTGCGGCTTCTTCTCCAAACTCTTCTCCTCCTCCGAGCGCAACTACTCCATAGGAGACCGAGAGTTATTGGCCATCAAGTTGGCATTGGAGGAGTGGCGTTACCTACTCGAGGGGGCTCTTCATCCGGTAATCATTTACACGGACCACAAGAATCTGGCTTACCTCCAGCATGCTCAGAGACTTAACCCTCGCCAAGCCCGGTGGTCCTTGTTTTTTGCCCGCTTCGATTTTCTCTTGCATTTTCGCCCGGCTGACAAGAACGTCAAGGCTGATGCCTTGTCCCGGTCTTTCCTGGTGTCAGATCTCGAGGAAGAACCTAAACATATCATCGATCCCGCCAGAGTGATGCGGGTGGCTCCCGTGAGTCTAAATCGTCTCCCTCCTGGTAAGACGTTCGTATCAGTAACCGACCGGAAGAGAATCCTACACTGGGGTCATTCGTCTAAACTAGCTGGCCACGCTGGTCAGAAAAAGACCCTCCAACTCATAACCCGGCATTATTGGTGGCCTACCCTGCACAAGGACGTAATAGACTTTGTATCTGCCTGTGTCTCCTGTGCCCACAACAAAGTTCCGAGACACCTGCCTGCCGGCCGTCTTCTTCCGCTTCCTGTACCCGCTGCCCCCTGGCAGCATATAGCCATGGACTTCATAACAGATCTGCCCGTTTCTGCCGGTTGTACGGTCATTTGGGTGGTCGCTGACCGCTTTTCCAAGATGGCTCACTTCATTCCTCTGCCAGGTCTTCCGTCTGCACCCGAGTTGGCTAAAGACTTTATCCGCCACATCTTCCGTCTCCATGGTCTGCCTCGTCACATTGTGTCGGATCGTGGGGTACAGTTCACCTCACGTTTCTGGAGACACTTGTAAGTTGCTGGACGTCCCCTTGGGGTTTTCTCCTCGGGACCACCCCCAGTAATGGGCAAGTAGCGAATCAATCGATCTGACCCTTATCTCCGGCACTTTTAAGCCCCCATTTTTACGGGTGGCTCCGCCTTGGGCGATTCTTTACAATAACACGAGAGCGAATCTTCCCCCCAAGTCTCCGTTTTTGAGTCTTTGGGCAGCACCCCCGGGTCCTGTTTCCCTTTACCCTCACTTGGGACAATCACTCGGAATCTCTGGTTAGAGAATTTTTTCCATAGGGAGAGTACCCGATCCCCACTATTTAGTCTTTTGAGCGTTTGAAGAGAATTGACAAAAAGGAGTTGGTCCCCCTCAATTCCCTCCCGG
This sequence comes from Oophaga sylvatica, assembly GCA_033576555.1. Classification (NCBI taxonomy): domain Eukaryota; kingdom Metazoa; phylum Chordata; class Amphibia; order Anura; family Dendrobatidae; genus Oophaga; species Oophaga sylvatica. The sequence continues at coordinate 56,752,260 of JARQOD010000002.1, forward strand.
GGATAAGGTCTGGTTCGTCCCGTATGTCCGGTCAAAATCCCTTCCCACAATTAGGCCCCCCGGTTCTCGGTCCCTTTGAGATATCAGTCAGATCAACCCCGGTGTCCTATAAATTGAAACTCCCCGGCAATTTGGTTTAAATCTTTCCCCGTATTCTCCTCAAACCCGGGGGTACTTAACTCTTTTTTCAAATCACAGGTCCTTGCCCCAGTGTTGCTGACAATGAATTTTGGGGAGGAACTTTCTGGCCCAAAAAGGAGGAAGAAAGACTTATTTTTGGTGGATTGGAAGGGGGTTTGGGCCCTGAGGAGGACGTGGGGGGCCTCGGGGGAACATCATGCCCCTTCTCCAGCAAAAATTTTTTTTGGCCTAAAGAGGGGGGGGGCCTAGAGGGGGGGGTACGTTCGTCGGCGTCCCCGCCTTCGCCCGGCAGGGGCTGTTTCCCGCAGCAGCGTCCCTCCCGGCGGGACGTCGCCCCCCTTACCCTTCTCACGTCCCCCTTCCCC